>CM035845.1:11858361-13058361 GCA_020510985.1 Pholidichthys leucotaenia
GGTAATCAATATTTTAAACCAGGGAGAGCGGACGCTGTATTTAAAGTATGGAATTTAAAAGGGATACAAAAGATTCAGGATTTATATTTGCCATGTGCAGACAACATAATGTCTTTTGAAGAGCTGAGGATCAAATTTAATCTCAATAGAACACATTTTTTTAAATATCTTCAACTTAGAAACTTTATTCGATCAAATCAAAATAAAGCTCTCACTCGACCTATTTATTCATCCTTGGAAAAAATGATGATGAAAGATAGTAAAAGAAAGGGTATTATTTCAGAGTTTTATAACTCATTGACACTATCTTCAAGTGAAAATTCACTGAAAAGATTAAACTACTGGAAAGAAGATCTGCAAATTGAAATTTCAGAGGAACAATGGGAATTGGCTTGTACAGAAGCTCAAACCAAATCAATAAATGCACGCCTTAAATTGATACATTTCAAATGGTTAATGCGGATGTATGTTACACCGGAGGAGTTAATAGATACAACAAAAATATACCAGATACATGCACAAAATGCATGGAAAGTAAAGGAACCCTATTTCATTGTTTATGGGGATGTAGATTAATAAGAATGTTTTGGGAAGAGGTGAGGGTAACAATTGAAAAAATAATCTCAAAACAAATCATATTGAATCCTAAACTGTTTTTTGTTGGGTCTGTACCCAGAAAAGCATAATTTTAATAAAAGTGAAAGAACATTCATAGACCTCAGTTTGCTTAATGCCAAAAAATGTATTGCACTATTATGGAAAAAGACTCATAGACCAGATGTGACTCAGTGGTTAAGACAGATGTTAACAAACCTTCCATTAGAAAGAATAACATATATACTGAAATCAAAGGAAATTGTGTTTGAGAATATATGGAGACCTTTTATTGATTATGTAAAAAATTTAAACATAACTCTTGAAGAAGAAGGTGAATGATGTGTGTGGACCTTGTAAATTCCAAACTGGTGAACATAATATGTATACTTATGTATTGGATTGTCTAGACTAAACAGAGGAGCATTGTTGAAGACTTGATTTTGTTGGTGGTTGTTGGTGTTTTTAGTGCATTTTTTTTTTTTTGTAGTACTTTAGTGTTAGTGTTTGTTTGTTTGTATCATGTTTGTTAAAAAAAAAAAGGTTCAATAAAGATATTGTGGAAAAAAATTTGATCCTCAGCTCTTCAAAAGACATTATGTTGTCTGCACATGGCAAATATAAATCCTGAATCTTTTGTATCCCTTTTAAATTCCATACTTTAAATACAGCGTCCGCTCTCCCTGGTTTAAAATATTGATTACCCCATATTGGACTAAATTGTGACAATAACTGTGGTTCTTTTAAATAGTTTTTAGCTTCACACCATATTTTGATCATATGCTTTACAAATGGATTTTTAACTTGTTTTTGTAATTTTTTTGCCGAATCTGAGTATATGAATATGGGAAGAGGTAAAGGTAAATTGTATGATTCCATTTCAGTCCAGTGAGGGAGATCATTTGATGAAAAATAATATGTCATAGACCTCAGTTGTGCCGACCAATAATACAACATAAAATTTGGACATTTCAGACCTCCACGATCAAATGGTAAATATAATAAAGACAAACGTAATCTAGCCCTCCTGTTGTTCCATATAAATTCCACTAACTTTTTTTTTATTCTTGAGAATAGATCTAAAGGTGGTGATAAGGGAATGTATTGAAATAAATAAAGTATTTTAGGTAAAATATTACTTTTAAGTATATTGATTCTCCCGATCATCGACATTGGTAGTGACATCCATCTCTGAGTTAACTCATTGATATCTGACATTAAGGCTTCATAGTTGACACTGGCGACTGATTCTAGCTTAGGCATAATTTGGATTCCTAAATATTTAAACTGATTTACAACATTGAATTGATTTACCTCAGGGGCTGGGTAATTTCTCTGGGTCTCATTTAGCATTAATATTGAAGATTTAGTTTTATTTATTTTATATCCTGATATTTCCCCAAAATTCTTTATTAAATTCAACAAGGTTGGAATTGATTTTTTTAGATTCGACATAAACAAAATTATATCATCGGCGTACAGGGAGATTTTATGTTCTGTTGGTCCAACTTTAATTCCATATATTTGTGAATGTAAATGTATCGCTATCGCTAAAGGTTCAATTGCCATAGTAAACAGTAAAGGTGAAAGTGGACAGCCTTGTCGACATCCTCTATTGATTTTTATTGGTTTTGAAATATTGTTATTTGTTAGGATTTCTGCTGTAGCATTATTGTATATTATTTGAACCCATTTTATGAAATTATTTCCAAGTCCAAACCTTTGTAGGACTTCAAAAAGAAAGGGCCATTCAACTCTATCAAAGGCCTTTTCGGCGTCCAATGATAGGAGAGCTGTATCCGGTGCTTCTTTATTAAAATAAATAATATTAAATAGTCTTCTTACATTATGGAAGCCTTGTCTACCCTTTATAAAGCCATTCTGATCTCGATTAATAATATTTGGTAAAATTTCTTGTATTCGTCTTGCTAAAATTTTACAGATTATCTTAAGGTCGGCGTTTAATAGGCTTATTGGTCTCATATTTTCACATTTATTAGAGGGCTTACCTGGTTTTGGCAGCAGTATAATTAAGGCATTATTTATGTATGATGGTAAATTATTATTTTGAAATGCTTCTAAAACCATTTCCAAAAAAGGTTTTATTAATTTATTCTTAAATTTTTTATAAAGGTCAACTGGAAGACCATCTGGTCCTGCACTTTTTCCTGATTTCATATTATCAATGGCTAGCCCAACTTCTTCTTGACTAATTTTAGACTCCAATATCTCCCTGTTTTCATTTGGAATACACGGTATAGATAGTTTGTTCAAAAACCCATTTAGTTTTGTTAAATCAGGTTCATTTTTGGTATCATATAATTTTTCATAGTAATCTCTAAAGGCTCTATTAATTTCTAAAGGATCTATAACTACCTGTCCGTTACTTATAATACTGGTTATTGGTGTTTTAATTTCCAATTGTTTAATCTGCCATGCTAATAATTTTCCTGATTTTTCACCTTGTTCATAAAAAGATTGTTTCAATCTTAGAAGACTTGAGGCAGCTCTATTCGCTGATTTTTTGTCGTATTCAGCTCTCAAAATCAGTAATTCATTCTCCAACCTTGGATCTCTTCCTGCATACACTTTTTCCTGAAGATTTTTTATTTTATGTTCCAATTTAGCTCTCTCCTCTCGAGTCTTCTTAGATTTTGATCCTGTATAACTAATAATATGTCCCCTAATAAAAGCTTTGAAAGCCTCCCACTTTACACATGCTGATGTTTGTGTAGTATTGATGTCAAAGAACTCGTCTATCTGTTTTTCTATATACTTGACAAATTCCTCATCCTGAAGCCATTTATGCTGAAATTGCCATCTGCCTGATTCCTTTGTCAATTTTTTATCTACATATATTAGACAACAGGGTGCATGATCAGAGATCACGATGTTATCATAAAAGCAGTTTTGAACCTTGGACCTTAATTCTGTGGAAATCAAAAAATAATCAATACGTGAGAATGTCTTGTAGGTACTGGAATAACAAGAATAGGCTTTAACTTGTGGTTTCATTTCTCTCCATATGTCTAACAATCTCAATTCTTTCATAAAATGATTAATAGTCATCCTACATCCAATGTGCGTACAATCCAGTCCTGTTGATCTATCCACACCTGGATTCAATGTACAATTAAAATCCCCTGCTATTATATGTTGCCCTGTAAGTGATGATAAGATGAGAAATAAATTAGCAAAGAACTTCTGATCATCTATATTGGGACCATATAAGTTCACAAGATTTATATTTTCTAATAGCAAAGAACCTTGAATGATTACATATCTTCCAAATTTGTCTCCAATTACATTTTTCACTTGAAAAGGAACTGATTTATGTATGAGAGTCATAACTCCCCTGGCTCGGGATGAAAATGAAGAGGTGAATACACTTCCCTGCCATCTACTCCTAATTCTTTTAACATCCTCCTCTATCAGATGAGTTTCTTGTAAAAACACAATTCTTGAACCCATGTCCTTTATTTTATTCATAACTTGTTTAAGTTTTTTTAAATTTTGTAGACCTCTGCAATTCCATGAAGTTAAATTAAGATTAACACTTTGGTCCATGATCAATAGAGAGTTTGGGATTACCTTGCAGTGTAAACATGCTCATACAGAGAAGCAAAAACATGAGTGGTTGAACATTCATCCTACAAACTACACACAAACAAATTTCCCCTTCCCACACTTGTGGCAAACCCCCCAAAATCAAAAGAAAAATTCTGTCTCCCGATATAGCCATCGACCGTTCCACACCCACGGGGAACAGCCTAAGCCACTCCTTCTTCATCCTCCCAATCACCCTAACTCTACTGCTTTTAATGACGTAACATTAACTCTCCTCTGTAGTTTTCCAACTTAACTCCAAAATTTTTAACAACTTTGTACATCATAGTTTTTTTTTTGTTTGTTTTGTTTTTGTTTTGTTTTTTTAATATATAATACAATCTATATTTTGTAAACTTACTATTTACTTCAAGTCAGTCAGATGCCTGTGCAAATGCTTAATTATTCTACCTTATATTTTGTTCATGCTTAGCTCCCACCAGTCTCTTCTTCTTCTTTGATCTTCTTGATGAACTCCTGCGCCTCCTCTGGGGTCTTGAAGATGTGGGTTCTGCCCTCATACGTGGTCAGCAGTCTCGCAGGATAGATTACACCATGACGAATCCCAAGGTTGCGCAGCTCCTTACGTATGGGATCAAACTGCTTCCTCAATTGCTGGATTCCTGTGGCCAAATCTGGGTAGAACCGCACCTGCTGGTCCTGGTGTTTAATCTCTCCTTTAGCACGTGCAGCGTTGAAGATCTTCATCCTGTCTCTGTTGCTAAGAAACTTCATAATTAAGGTCCTCGGCGGTCCCTTATCTCTCCGTGGGCCAATACGATGTGCTTTTTCCAGAACCACTGCTGATTGCAACTCCTCGCTGCCCAGCACCTCCGGAATCCACTTTTCCAGAAAGGAACATACGTCCCGACCTTCTGATTCCTCTGGAAGACCCACCAGCCTCAAATTATTCTGTCTTGACCGAGATTCCAAATCCAAAATATTATCTTCCAGAGATTTATTTTTTTTTTCCAAAGTGCGCACCTTTAATTGAAGACGGGTGACGTCATCTTCAGCACTAGCGAGACGGAGCTCCATCTGCGCCGTTCGTTCTACACAGTCACCCAATTCCTTTCTTATTCCTTCCAACGCTGTCATAATCCCATCAAATCTAGAGGAAAAGTCCGCTCTCATTGAACTCATGGCAGCCATCAGCGCATCTGCGCCTCCCCGCGCAGACATCGCACCGTTGCCAGCCTCCTCCGCCATATATGGAGTTTTGTTTGCTGCGTCACAGACCTGAAAGTCCGTTAATTTGGACTGTTTCGGCGGCTCGCTTTTTCCTTTTCCTGGTTTTCCAGCCTTAGGCTTCGCCGACATATCCTCGCCCAAATGCTGAGATACGTTCTGTCCCAAATGAGAGAGTTATTTGCCGATTTTTTTTCTCCAGGAGCAGAGCAGAGCGAGACACGTCCGTCCTACGTGGCAGCCATAACCGGAAGTGTCCTCATGCACTTTTAAGCAGTGCACGGAGGAAGAGAAGGATTAATGGATTTACGCGCAGCTTTGGCCTACTTTCTGTGATCTCATGCTGACATCTCACCGGTCTGCTCACGTCCCCTCTCTCATTATCACCAGCTGATTCAAACTCCTGCTGATCATGTTTCCCGGTCCTCGCCCAGGTCCTTCTCATCACACCATCACCAGCAGTACATGTACTTAGCGGCTGTTTGCCAGTCATGCACTGCTGGTCCATAGTATTGTCAACGGTGCTGTTAGTCTGCCAGTGTTTTCAGCACTCTCACAACATGTTAGTCACTCCATGCTCACCGTGGTTCTCATGCGTCCTTGAAGCGATGTCGGCTCTGGGCCGCACCTGTGGCTAACACGTCTCCTCTTATTCGTTCTCTGGGCGATGCCGGCCCCCAGACACCATCAGTAAGTGTGTTCGTGGGGTTTTTTTGTACGTCTTCGCCTTTTTGGGAATTGTCTGTCTTTCTGTATTAAATGTGCTGTGGTGAACCCTGTGCGTAAATCCTTATTATTTCATCCTCCCTCTCCGTGCCCTGCGTAAGAGTGCACGGAGGGTCATGATGAATGAATTTACGTGCAGAATTCACCACAGCACATGTATTGAACATAAGAATGATGACAACAGTTCCCAAAAAGGTGAAGACTTACAAAAATAAACAGAAACACTTACAGTTGGCGTTCGGGGCCGACATCGCCCAGCAAACATGGAGAGTAAACATGGAGAGTAAACATGGTTGTGCCCCAGGGCCGACATCGCTTCAAGGGGTGCAACAGAACCACGGCTATGTGGAGTGGCTAACACGTCGTAATAGTGTTGGCAATATTGGCTGGCTGACAACACGGCAGATGATGCACACAAAACATGAACAGCTGACTGTCAAAGAGAGAGGGTGCGTGGTCGGACCGGCAAATCTTGGACAGTGCCCACCTGAAAGTGGCTCAAAACACACATAAAACACATGCACAAAACAAAAACAACAAGAACTCAAAAGATAATGCATAATAAACCCGATGCCTGAGCCACAGAGAATACACTGCTGTGATTTTATTGAAAAATCGGGTTTAAATAAATTATATTTATGAATAAATAATTTGTTGCAATATCTGTAACAAAAGCATAACACTCGGTGTTCCCCTGCCTTGTCTTTGCCGCTGCTGCTGCGGTGGGCATGTATGCCTCTCCACTGTCACTCTCTGAGTCTGACTCGCTAGGCACAATGCCCGCTTGGCACGGCTCAAACCTATAAGATCTGATGCCCCCAGATTCTTCATTGTCATCCCATTCTTCGGAACTACTGTATAATCATCTGAAGATTGGACAACACAAACCAATTCCAGACTACATGTGCTGGAACCATCGTCGATGTTTTCTACCGCTTCCATCCTGTGCGTACAATGGGCAGCCAAGCGCTGTGTTCTGTCGATGACGTTACAACATGGCCGTGGGGGTTTCCAGCAACTGACACAATTAGTGACATGGCACTCATGAAAATGTCGGATATTCATGTGAAAAAAAGCCTGTTTGACTTAGAACTGCACAGACCAGCCTATTTCGTCATATTGTATTATGTGTTTTAAAATTAGATGAAGTCAAAGACGTGTCATCAGACCTTTAACACTACTGTCAACCGAAACTGGAAGTCCCACCCATAATTGGTCCTACAGCAGCACCCCCAGGAATAAGGTGGATAATTTCATTTGTGAAATAAAAGTATTAGAAATATATTACAAATTGTTTTGTGCGGAAAAATAAATTTTTGATTATCTGACCATAATTTTGTTGTATAGTTTGTTTAATTATCAGCACATTCATAAATTTTTAAATCTGAAAATTATCATCCATCTACTTTCAACAGTGATCACATAGTTTTAGTTCCTGATATTTTAATAAATTAGAGACAAAAGTTTTATTTAGATGAACCTACTTTTCATCCTTTTCATGTTTCTTCATAATGTTCCTTATTCAAATGTATTAATATAATATAAATCTGTATCCTTCACCTGTTCTCCAGACTCTCAATTTGACAACTAGTGGATTGGTTGTCTGATATTCTTCTTTATTTTGGAATAAAACAAAAAGAATTCTGAACAACTTTCTAAATAATATAACTTATAAAATATCATTTGGTGGAAATTAAACCAATTAGAAATAATTACAGCTGAGTGGGAAAATGTTTATAAAAATATCTTTTTCCGCTGAGATAAATGTTGGTTATAATTTTTATTAAAAAATGTGTGGCATTGATAGACGGTCTGCATGTATAATTCACTGTCCAAAACCCCACAGGTAACAAACTGGCAGTTATCCTGCAGACAAAAAGCCGAAAACATCCTTAAAATAAAAGGCTCACCTCTGCATCACTGTCAGAAGATTTTCTCTCCTCTCTTTTCATTCATTAACTCCTTTTGCTATTTTTTATTTTTCAGATTGTGAGGAAAAACTGTTGGCTGTACGTTGCTGATTTCAGACAAGTATATCCAGTTGACAGTATTTCATAATAAAAGCACATCACAGGCACAACCATTCTGAAAAGTGATTTGCTGTAGAGGGCTTTTATTTTGACATCACTCAGGAAGTATTGAACAGCAAAGGTGAAATAAATTTACACTAATTCAGATTTCGGTAATGTCTGTAGCACAGGTGACTAATTTTAAGGTTATTGAGCAGGAATTCAAGGATTGTTTCTCATTTTTAAGGACAATTAAGGCACTGATTTTAGAAAATCACATTTTAGATTTTTTATGGACTTGTAGACAATGATGAGGTGGCTGTTTTTCTCTTTGTGTTCTCTCCACAACAACCATACATGAACACAAATGAATCTGTCCACACAAAATTAGACTCTCTATTTTCCTTTCTCTGGATCTCCTGGATCTTCCTGCCACCCTCGGTAAGAGGGTGGCAGGAAGCTGCTGCTGCTGTCCCCATGCACTGAGGACAGAGAGGTTGAGCAGCTCTCTATGCATCTGCCATCACATGTGACACAGTCATGCATGGTTGACAACATAATAAATAATTCAAAAATATATATTATATTCATAAAAGTATGCATTTCTGTTGAGAAATGTATCCAATTGCAATAAACAATAATTTAAAAAAATAAAATAATTAAAATGAGCTTCATTAATTTCCATGTGTTTTGAGATATAACTACAGGGAGCCACAGCATGGGGGCTGAAAGGCTGCAAATTGCTGACCCCTGTCCTATGCCATTCATTCCAATTGCTTGAAATTAAGCCGAGATCTTCGACAGACATTGATAATGAAAAGTTGTTAAAATTATCCAAAAATGTCAATCTGTTTTGATTTTCTAGGCCACTCAAGTTATTCAGTTTCTCTTTGGCATGTAGTTTGGGGTTTGACGCCAGATATACTGATTCAAATTTGATGAAACTTAATACTCACAATCAGAACAGTATTCTTCAGCTAACCAGCACATTTCATGCAATTCTGTTAATGTTCAAAAAAGTCATGTTGACGAAATGTCTGTCAGGCATTTTGTTTTGTCAGTGGAACATGTTGTTAGTGTGTGAGGAAGTCAGCACATAACCCAAAGTAGTAGTGTGGTGTAGGGGTTAAGATCCTTGTCAGTCATACGGGAGTCCTGGGTTCAAATCCTTCTGTGAACGTGTCATTCCTCTTAAGGTCAACATACCTCTTCTGTGCATTGGAAAACAATATACAGTGCATTTTATCTGCTGGGAATCCAAATGATCATTTGAGAAAGTTATAGCACAAGCTAACATAGTTGTGTGGTGTTCAGTGTTGGGAGTAACACATTACAAAGTAAGGCTGGGTGTCCACCAAATGTGTTTTTTTTCCACTCTGGGCAACTGTTTTCTATTCATTCTCTGTGTAGTCCAGCGTGTATAGTGCTGCGCGCCCTCAGCACTGAAAAGCTTTGAGCAGTGGCCGTTTTTTGTTGCGGCACTCAGGGCGCTCAGCGTTGAAAAAAGTTCAACTTTTCAGACTGCAGCTGAGCTCATCAATGTCAGACCTTTCTAAGCAGCCAATCAGAATTAAGTAAGGGCGGGACATAGGACGCCAGTACAGTCTCTAGTACTCTACAGTCTCTAGTCTCTCAAACTCCTGCTTTCTGTGTCATCATATTTTACATCCAGAGCTGCTAGAATATGTTTCCTGTCCATTGTTATCTAGAGACCGCTATTAAAAAATAAGTAGAAAGTCTGACCATAGGAAAAGAGGAAGTGCTGAGCTGAGAGTGACAAGCTGTTGCTGGGATACAGGGCACAGACTTTTTTTTTTCCAGAGCCTAGTGCACAAATTCTGAAAAAAAAAAAATGCCAGGGCAGTCAGACAACAAAAAACATGTTTGTTGGACTTGCAGCCTTACGCTTTACTGTAATATCACTACTTTTGCAGTAACATGCTGTATAACAAAATTACTGTTGAAAAATTCAGTAATGCATTACAGTTACTGAAATTTGATCAGATGCGTGACACATTACTTGTTTTATTAATATGGATAGATATTTTAGTGCAAATAAATACAAACTGACCCTACCATAGCTGACGCAGCTGTCAGTCAATGTGACGTGTTGCAAAGAGCCTGTTCAGTACTGAGCAGAGGAAAAGACGAAGATACTTTGTTTTTGTTAAAATGGACAATTATTTTTCCTTTGTCAGGGTTAAAGATAAAAGCATATTGGTAGGTTGCAAGCCTATTATAAAACCTATTACAATCTTTAGAAGCGCCTGAGAACAGCAACAAGATCTGACAAAGCTAGTGCTATGCTATGCTAACAACACTGTGTTAATGGATTTACGCTATCTCAACAGTTACAGCTGGATTTCAATCACTGGTATGCATCTGGACAGTTTGTCACCCAGCAAGAATTAAACCGACTGACTGCCACATACGTCGTTACAGAATGGACATTTTCTTTGGATCACTGCACATCGGATTAAATCCCTAATATAAAGGTAAGATAAACATGGACAGCTTTATGCAGTGTTGCCAACTCACTCTTTTGGAGTGATTCTCACTCTTTTTCCCTCTCTCTCACTCCACAAACCCTATTTCTCACTCCAAAATGAGGAAATTACTGACAATTTTGTGTTGATTGTTCTTCAGATTTTCCCCCCAGTATGAGCTCTCAAGGCAGGATAAAGCAGACTGAACATGTTCTAAAAGCCCTGTCTGAAATCAGGCAATGAGGTTGAGTACAAAGCTGCAAAGTATGGACTGAGAAAGGCTATAACAACAGCCAAGAGGCAGTACAAGGAAAAGCTGGACAGCCTCTACTCCACTGTTGATCCGGGGCGCATGTGGCAAGGCCTGCAACACATCACAGACTACAAGAGGACCAACAACAACACCACCAGCTCCACAGACAGCCTACCGGATGATCTCAACATCTTTTTCACCTGCTTTGAGACCTCCAACTACAGTACAGAGAGGAGACACACACACATGCACCCGCCCCCTCCACTAAACATCTCATCAGGCCAGGAAAACAGAGCACTGAGGAATATCAACTCCCGGAAGGCAGCAGGACCAGACAACATCCCTGGACGGGCTCTCAGAGCATGCGCTGCTGAGCTGACTGACGTTCTCACATCCATCTTCAACCTCTCCTTCAACCAGAACATAGTCCCCTCCTGCTTCAAAACCGCAACCATCGTCTCCCTCCCCAAAAAGAGCCCGCTGACCTGTCTGAATGATTACAGGCTGGCAGCACTCACTCCAATCATCATGAAGTGCTTTGAGAGAATGATGCTGGCCCTCATTCAGGACAGCATACCGGGCACCCTGGACCCCCTGCAGTACACCTACCAGCCCAACAGGTCCAGCTCAGATGCCATTGCTGCAGCACTCCATTACTCTCTCTCCCACCTGGAAGATAAAGACTCCTACATCAGGATGATCTTTGTTGACTACAGCTCTGCCTTCAACACAGTCATCCCCCACAAACTCACCGACAAACTGTCTTTACTTGGCCTGCACCCCACCCTCTGTGACTGGCTACTGGACTTTCTGACTGGCAGGCCCCAGTCTGTCAGGATGGGCAACAGGACCTCAGCCAGCATCATCACGAACACAGGTGTCCCACAGGGCTGTGTCCTCAGCCCCATCCTCTACAGCCTCTTCACCCATGACTGTGTTGCCTCCCACAAGGACAATATAATCTTAAAGTTTGCAGATGACACAACAGTGATAGGACGCATCACTGGTGGTGATGAAGCATCCTACAGGAGGAAGGTGGCCAGCCTGGTGTAATGGTGTGAGGACAACAACCTCACCCTCAACACGGACAAGAAGAAGGAGATGATAGTGGACATGAGGAAGGGGGGGAGGAGACCCCATCGGCCGCTGTTCATCCGGAAGCTTGAGGTGGAGAGGGTGAGCAGCTTTAAATACCTGGGCATCCACATCAGTGAGGACCTTACATGGGCACATAACACCACAGAGCTGGTTAAGAGAGCTCAACAATGGCTGTACTTTCTGAGGAGGCTGAAAAAGTTTGGCATGTCCCCCAAGTTCCTCAACAATTTCTACAGTTGCATCATCGAGAGCATCTTCACCAACTGTATCACTGCGTGGTGTGGCAGCACTACTGCCCTGGACCACAAATGCCTGCAGAGAGTGGTGAAGACAGCGGAGAAGATCATCAGGACTCCACTCCCCTCTCTGCAGAGCATCGATCACCGCAGTGTCCAAAGGAGAGCTGACACCATCCTCCAGGACCCCACCCACCCCCAGCACAGAATGTTCACACTTCTAACCTCAGGCTGGAGGTACAGAAGTGTGAAATGCAGGACATCCAGACTAAAAAACTCCTTCTTTCCCACTGCCATCAAACTTCTGAATAAATAACAAACTCCGACACAGCTTTGCAAATAGGAATTTACACACTGGTGTGTGAATTTTGCACATTGCTCACTTGCACAGTGTACATAGTCTCACCCTGTCTCATGTCCATATCATCTCTGCTGTTAAATTATCATTGTACAGTCTACTGGGTGTTATCATTACAGAGAAATTCTCACACTGGGTGCTAATTTGTACATTGCTCATTTGTACATTGTACATAGTCTCATGCCATCTCAGGTTCATATCATCTCTGATATTAATATACCATTGTCCATTATAGTCATCCAGTGAATTTTCAATTTTCATTTTTCTTGCGTGGCAGCACGGTGGCGGAGTGGTTAGCACTGCGGCAGCACAGCAACTCACCCTTGGCCGGGGGATCCTGGGTTCGATCCCAGCCCTCGACCAACAGTGATCTGTGTGGAGTTTGCATGTTCTCCCCGTGTCTGCGTGGATTTCTCTGGTTTCCTCACACATGCTAAAAACATGCAAGTTAGGTTAATTGGCCTCAAACTGGGGATTCTAAATTGTCCTTAGGTATGACTGTGAGAGTGAATGGTTGTTTGTCTCTCTGACAGCAGATGTGATCTCAGTCTCTTTAGTTTTTGTTGTATTCAGCTGCAGGTAGGAATCCTCACACCAGTGAACAAAATCATCAACTACTGGGCCGTGGCCACTCTCATCATCCTGGAGGAGACTGACAACAACTGAATCATCAGCATACTTTATAATGTGTCTGTTGTCATGTCTGCTCTGACACATGTTTGTGTACAGGATGAAGAGTAGTGGTGACAACACACACCCCTGAGGAGAGCCAGTAGAAGAACACTTTTGGTCAGACAATGTACCATTGACCCTTACTCTCTGTCCTGTTGGTTAAGAAATCCAGAATCCAACCCACCAGATTATTACTCAAATCAAATTGTTGCAGGAGCCTTTCAACTAAAATATGAGGTTGGATTGTATTAAAGGCGGAAGAAAAGTCCACAAATAAAAGCGTGGCGTGTGTCCCATTAAAATCCAGATGTTTGAAAAGCATGTTAAACAGAGTGACAGTGGCGTCCTCCACTCCTCTGTGAGGCCTGTAGGCAAACTGCAACAGATCCAATGCATGCTCAGTCTGCTTTAGGACCTCAAATCTGACCAGTTTTTCAAAAATTTTCATTAAAATTGAAGTCAAAGCAACTGGTCTAAAATCATTTACCATTTTAGGACAGCTGGATTTTGGAACGGGGACAACCACAGCATCTTTCCAGATCTTAGGCACATGTTGTGTCTGTAAGGACTTATTGAAAATGTAGTTAAATACAGGACTCAATTCATGTGCACAGGACTTTACCAAGCGCCCACATATATTATCAGGGCCCTGACTTTTGTTCATTTTTACAGCACAGAACAACTGTTTATGTATATATAATTTGTTGTATGAGATGCTACATGTAGATATTTTCCTCATTTGAACACATTTAAGAGAAAAATCTAAAGTTTTCCAGATAGTTCTCTAATGTATGCATAATGTTATGGGTGGCCCTCACGGGCCATTATTGAGACGCTGTAGGCAGCCGATGAGTTTGCATATTTATTAACAAAAGATATAAATGACAAAATAATGAGCCACGTGGGGCAAAAACACATACAAGAATTACAGCCAAGGCACAGTAATAAGATAAGATAAGATAAGATAAGATAAGCCTTTATTAGTCCCACAACGGGGAAATTCCAGGATTGCAACAGCACAGGGATAGCAACACTCAGAGCAACAATCAGAAGGCAAGAAAAAAAACAAGCAAGCAAGAGCAGCTAATAAACATATGTACGTATTACTATAAAAATATATATATATACACACACACACAGACACACAGTGCAGAGCATTGTAGCTGGATGGAATAAATATATGAATATATGAACACACAGTGCAGAGCATTGTAGCTAGATGGAATAAATATGTAAATATATAAACACCCACAGTACGGAGCATTGCAGCTAGGTGGAATAAATATGCAAGTATATAAACACACACAGTGCGGAGCAATGTAGCTAGATGGAATAATATGTAGATATATAAATATATAAACACCCACAGTACGGAGCATTGTAGCTAGATGGAATAAATATGCAAATATATAAACACACACAGTGCAGAGCATTGTTGCTAGATGGAATGAAACAGCATAACCGTCTACTTAGTTATCCTACATGGTATGATTATGTGCCCATACATATTCTCACCCTCCATAGCGACCGGTATGTTCCTAGTTGTATGCCGGAGAGGACCATTGTGTAAGTCTATTGCATCTTTTGCATTCAAACAACTATTAGTTTGTTACGTCTTTTTGCTATCTCTGCGAGCAGCCCTGCTTAGGTTGTACAGTCTGACAGCCGTTGGTAGGAAGGACCTACGAAACCTCTCGGTTGTGCACCTGGGATGATGTAGTCTGCTGCTAAATGAGCTCCTCAGTGCATTCAGTATGTCCTGCATAGGGTGGAACTCGGACTCCAGCAGAGATGACAGTTTAGCCACCGTCCTTCTCTCTCCTATCTCCTCCATCGGATCAAGGCGCTGCCCCAGGACAGAGCTAGCTTTCTTAATCAGTTTGTTCAGTCTCTTCCTATCGGCTGCAGTAATGCCACTGCCCCAGCAGACCACTCCAAAAGTGATGGCTGATGCCACCACCGTGTCATAGAATGACTTCAGCAGCGCCCCTTGTACACCAAAAGACCTGAGTCTCCTCAGCAGGAACAGCCTGCGCTGTCCCTTCTTGTAGAGTGCATCAGTATTGTGTGACCAGTCTAGTTTATTGTTTATATTTCTTATAATAATAAGATAAGATAAGATAAGATAAGCCTTTATTAGTCCCACAATGGGGAAATTCCAGGATTGCAACAGCATAGGGATAGCAACACTCAGAGCAACAATCAGAAGGCAAGAAAAAACAACATCTAGTAAACATATGTCCATATTACTATAAATGTATATATATATAGACACACAGTGCAGAGCATTATGGCTGGTGAATGTGCAGCAGAAAGTCTAAGCTCTCTCTCCGCGGATGCAGCGGGCCAGCTGGAAGTCTTTGGGCATGATGGTGACCCCCTTAGCGAAGAAGAGACCACCAGGTGGGCCTCGCTGGTCTCCTGCAGAGCCATGACGGCGAAGCTCAGGAAACGCAGGACGGTCTTGAAGTCCTGAGCGATCTCCCTCACCAGGCGCTGGACGGGCAGCTTACGGATGAGCAGCTCCATGGATTTCTGGCAATAATACAGTATAATACAGTAATACACTCAGGCTAAGGAGTAAACTTACTGAGAACGGGAAGGAACACGAGGGTGACTGGAGCTGGGGTTAGGGACTCCAGCCGAACATTGTGGGGAACCAACGTAGTGCGAGGTCGCAGCCAGGAGTAACCTCAGCTGCTCCCTTAAATAGGGCACAAACAATAATGAGGAAATAATCAGTGGAATGACAATCAGCTGTCACCATGCAACTCGGCATTGACAGCCGGAAGCCCCATCGTGACTCTGTCAAAATAAGAGCCCTGGACGACCATAACAGATAAGAATGGGGAAAATACTGGACAACCCGAGCGCGGACAGAATTGGCGCTCAGGCCATAACAGTACCCCTTGTTCACAAGGCACATTCCAGGCGCAAACGTAACATCCAAGACCCCCCCCAGAAGGCCACCGGGACCACCCCAGAGAGGGTGGAGGGGGAAACAGGCCAGGGGGGCAAGAACCAACAAAACACTGTATCAAGGAGAAGAGAGAAAAAAAAAACAGGAGGGCAACGATACAAAAAAAATGAAGAGGCTCAGACATGGAAAAAACAAAGACAGGCTTCTACAAACCCAGAGCCTAGAATACACAAAAAAGTAAATCCAGGTACATCCACACTGCACCCAAAAAATACCAGGAGGAAAAAAAAACTCAGCCCGCTACAAGCAGCGCACCACACCAAGTAAACAGTCTAATAAATTTAACAGTCATGAGAACAAGAAAAACAAAAGAGCATCTCTCAAAATACAGAGGGGACCAGAAAAACTGAAATACAGGCACATAACAAAATACAGAGTACCCTATAATACCAAAAAAAAAAAAAAAAAAAATCAACACGCTACAGAGCAGCGATATACAATCAGCTCAATATAGTCTATAGACAAAAAACACAAGAGCGTCCCTAACATTACAGAGGGGAAAAAAAACACTACAGGGATGTCAGCAGGCAGAATACCAGAAAAAATAATTCAACACGCTACAGAGTGACGATAAACTATCAGTTCAATATAGTCCATAGACAAAAACACAAGAGCGTCCTTAACATTGTGGGGGGGAGGGGACACTTACAGGGATGTCAGCAGGCAGAGTACAAAGGAACAAAGAAAAAATAGTTTGGGAAGTCTGCCTGCATCCAGCTTCCAGATCGCTGGCAGGGGAAAAAGAATTAGTTCAGGCGGTCTACCCCAGTCCCAGGCCCAGGACAGCGACCGGAGCCGACTCGTCATGATGACCCTGGAAGAAGGCTCAGAAGGACAAAGAACACCGGGATCAGGATCACCGGCAGCGGCAGAGCCCAGTGAGACAAGCTCGGATGCAGCGATCGGCTGCACCCGGCTCGTTTCCCCGAGAGACAGGCAATAATGCTCAAGAATGGAAAAGAGAAAAACAAAATAGAGCACTTGCCTGATCTCGGGCTCTACTGCTGTCCAGGACTCCGACGATCCAGGTTCCACAATCTGCAGGTCCACTCCTGGTTCCCACTCGACTGCGGCGGGCTCCGCAGCTGGCATGATGGTCGTCACAGTCTGGGGATTCCCTGGCACTGAAGTCCACACCGAAGGCCCACACGGTGTGGTGGCAGGGGATCCGTGGCCTGCTGGGTTGAACTGCCCCTCCCCGGAGACCTGGGGACGCTTAATCGTCGGCGCAGGCTCCAAATGGCAGTCCACTCTCCTCCTCTGCCCGTGACATGGCTGCAGGGCTGGTACCAGGTTCTCTAGGGCCACAGGCTCCTTCTTTATTCGGCGGTGTAATCCTGGCACCGGGGAACGCTCAGGGGAAGGAGACACAGAGGATGCAGGTTCACAATTAATAACTGCAGCAGGTGGAGGGAGCTCGGAGGACTGTGAGCCCCGAACTCCACCCCCAGGAGTCAGACAAGGCAATTCACACTGTGAAGGAAAAGAATGAAATAGCACTTGCCTGCTCCACTGAGGGTCGATGGAAACTGCTGCAGTGGGCTTGGTTTCCTCCTTCTTCCTCTGGATGGCGACGGAGGCCCCCCCGGGAAGACAAGGAGGAGCTGCTAGCACAGGATCAGCAACGGAGACAGCCGGAGTCGGACTCGTGGAGCTCACAGCAGCTGGGGAAAGCATCGAGGTGGAGGGAGGAACAGCCGAGACAGTCTGAAGACGAGGAGCTGACGGAACAGCAGGAACGGAAGACCCAGAGACAGAGGCTGCAGTCTTACCCCTCTGACGTGACTTAGAGGCAACAGCTGGCTGGGAGGCAGAGTTCTTACAGCTACCCGGAACTGGATCTGGATGGGGATCTCGCTGAGGCCCATTATGAGCATGGTGACGATGTTTACCGGCAAAGGGCAAGGCGAAGTTAAGGCCAGGGAAACGCCGCTCCTGCGCAGAGACAGAGGCGAGCAGGTCAGCGTACTCAGGGTAATCATGGAGTTCGGGACTGATCTCCACCAGTCGGACTGCCACCGTCACATGCTTCATAACTTCGGTAGGATGGGAGGCAGAACGAGCCGCAGCCACATGGTCCTGGAGGATCACAGCTGTCCACGGAGTCTCTTCCGGGGGAATCCCAGCTGACATCCTCCCCCGCTGGGAACGGCACTTGGGTGATGTAGACTCCTGGGCTGGATGGGTGACAGGAACTGGATTCGAGGCGAGGAGCGGGGATGTCTCACCTTCGGCTTCCTGCCGGAGTTTCCCTCCAGTCCGCGGATCTTCTCCTGGAGTGCCGAGATCTCCGCCATCCTCGTCGTGATTTCAGGGTGGTCAGCGTAGCGAGGATTGCGGTTAATAACCGTCTCTGCGAGGTCCAGGTACCAGTGTGAGCTGCTGGGGGTGGGGCTACTACGAGCGCTGAAGAGGATACCATTGATCTCAATTAGGGCCATAATTAGCTCATAGCCCAAGCTCATAGCGTAGCCCTTACGTGGCAACGCCATCTCCCAGCACACTGGTATGCCAGAAAAGGAAAAGAAACTACAAGCCCAAACAATGCAAACTCACGGTGACCAGCGTCTCGTTTGGCTGCGACCTACTGTTATGGGTGGCCCTCGCGGGCCATTATTGAGACGCTGTAGGCAGCCGATGTGTTTGCATATTTATTAACAGAAGATATAAAAGACAAAATAATGAGCCACGTGGGGCAAAAACACATACTGTGGAGGAAAAATAAGTTCAGGCAAGATGCGGCGAGCGGGAAGGTGGCAGGATTTTATTTTCCTCCAACATCACGAGACACACTGTAGTGCTGTGTGCCATGTTGTGCTGTGTGTGCTCTTGAGGCATGTATAGCAAGCTCTTTTATACACGTTATACAAAGAGAGAATGCATGGCACATTTGCATATTGATATACATAGCAGTCAATACATATCAATCGCGTGACCAACTGGCGCCCGAACTTCCTCTCCTTAATCTGGGGATGTATAACAATAGTCCATTGTTCTGATTGTCTCCTAGAGGCTCTCTGTCCGTACGCAAATTGTCCTCTGCTTAGTGCAGGCTAGCTGAGTGTGAAGATTGAATGTCCATGTAGATTGTGGTGGGTCACCACAGGGCTCCCCCAGAACACTCAGCAGGGGTTGTGACCACCCCTCCCCCCGTCGTTTGGCTTCAGCCCCGGGTTCCATCATGTTGAACGGCCGTGGATCCTGGGCGCACGGGCTGGTGCGTTTCGTGCGTAATGGAACAAGACGACGATCGGCCGGCTTTAGGGAGTGAGGTGTGGGAAAAGCGCTGTGGAGGTGGAGGGGAAGGGGATGGGAGTAAGCGAGTGCCGGCCCGGGATGTCAAAGGTGTCTGGGCCACGCAAAAATTGCGTGTGGATCCGCGATGGAAAGGGACTTTCCCGTTAAACCTGGCGATGATCTACAGTGACTGTGAAAGAAAGAAAGAAAGAAAGAAAAAAAATTAAATTAAGTCACTGACTTCTCGTGCGGGTCCGGTCCAACGAGGATCTGGGGAAGGCGATTGGCCCAATTCCCCGAGGATGCATAGTGGCTGTGATAAACTGAAGCTGTGTCAGGGACTCGGCAGTTTGGCTTTAGGTGCAGGAGCAGCCCTAAAGTCATCAGGGACAGCAATCGGCAAAATTCCCGTTGTGTGCCGTGGCTGAGAAACCCTTACAAAGTCCTGTGTGTGGGCTGCATGTCTGCTTTAGGTGCGAGAGCAGCCCTAAAGGTTCCAAGGATGGCGATCGGTCGTGTTCCTCGGGCATGTGCAGCAGCAAAGGACGATGTATAAGTCTGTGGAGCCGGTTTGTCCCTGGTGCGTGGTGCACGCCTGGCGCAGTGACCACATAGCTATAAGTTGTGCTGCGCATGCGGGGCTTCTGTGCACGCGAGGTCCGCTGTCGTGTGAGTCAGGGTCGGTGAGCTTGGTGGAAATCAATGCAGTCGGCGTTGATTT
Source organism: Pholidichthys leucotaenia (assembly GCA_020510985.1). Taxonomy (NCBI): domain Eukaryota; kingdom Metazoa; phylum Chordata; class Actinopteri; order Cichliformes; family Pholidichthyidae; genus Pholidichthys; species Pholidichthys leucotaenia. Next base: position 11,878,526 of record CM035845.1, read on the forward strand.
CCCCGTTGAGGCTGCTTCCTTTGTTTCAGTCGTATCACCGTTCATGGTGCTTTTTGGTCCCAGTGCTGTGCTCCGGAGCGCGCGCTCCGGAGAGGATGAAGAGGTTGCAGGCATTCTCTGGTCCTCTGTGTCTACAGCGTGGTGAGAGGGAGCAGACGGTCATTCTCTCTCATCATGTCACCAGTGTGGAGGGAAGAGATCAGGCGATGGGCGCACCATGACGTGTGCTGGGGCTTTCCCGGTCGGGGTCATCTCCGGGGTGTTTGCCTCGTGTTCCATTCTTTGTCAAGGGTCACCAGTGTGGAGGAAAAATAAGTTCAGGTGAGATGTGGCGAGCTGGAAAGTGGCAGGATTTTATTTTCCTCCAACATCATGAGACACACTGTAGTGCTGTGTGCCGTGTTGTGCTGTGTGTGCTCTTGAGGCATGTATAGCAAGCTCTTTTATACATGTTATACAAAGAGAGAATGCATGGCACATTTGCATATTGATATACATATCAGTCAATATATATCAATTGCGTGACCAACTGGTGCTCAGACTTCCTCTCCTTAATCCGGGGATGTATAACAATAGTCCATTGTTCTGATTGTCTCCTAGGGGCTCTCTGTCCATATGCAAATTGTCCTCTGCTTAGTGCAGGCTAGCTGAGTGTGAAGATTGAATGTCCATGTAGATTGTGGTGGGTCACCACAATACAAGAATTACAGCCAATGCACAGTAATAATACACTCAGGCTAAGGAGTAAACTTACTGAGAACGGGAAGGAATGAGAGGGTGACTGGAGCTGGGGTTAGGGACTCCAGCTGAACGTTGTGGGGAACCAACATACACTATCATTCAAAAGTTTGGGGTCACTTAGAAATTTCCTTATTTTTGAAAGAAAAGCACTGTTTTTTTCAATGAAGATAACTTTAAACTAATCAGAAATACACTCTAATATCTAATATACATTGCTAATATGGTAAATGACTATTCTAGCTGCAAATGTCTGGTTTTTGGTGCAATATCAACATAGGTGTATAGAGACCCATTTCCAGCAATTATCACTCCAGTGTTCTAATGGTACAATGTGTTTGCTCATTGCGTCAGAAGGCTAATGGATGATTAGAAAACCCTTGTGCAATCATGTTAGCACAGCTGAAAACAGTTTAGCTGGTTAGAGAAGCTATAAAACTGACCTTCCTTTGAGCAGGTTGAGTATCTGGGAAAAAAATATTATTTCAAATACAAATCATTATTTCTAACCTTGTCAATGTCTTGACTATATTTTCTATTCATTTTACAACTCATGGTGGTAAATAAGTGTGACTTTTCATGGAAAACACAAAATAATTGTCTGGGTGACCCCAAATTTTTGAACGGTAGTGTAGTGCGAGGTCGCAGCAAGGAGTAACCTCAGCTGCTCCCTTAAATAGGGCACAAACAATAATGAGGAAATAATCAGTGGAATGACAATCAGCTGTCACCATGCAACTCGGCTTTGACAGCCGGAAGTCCTGTCATGACCCTGTCAAAATAAGAGCTCTGGTCGACCATAACAGATAAGAACGGGGAAAATACTGGACAACCCGAGCGCGGACAGAATCGGCGCTCAGGCCATAACACATAAAAACTAAAAATGTGCATGAAAAAGTTGCACATTTAATATGAAAATTAAGAAAAAAAGTAATGAGTTATTTTAAAACATTTTTAATTTTTTTATTTCAATATAAAACTGTCTTAAAAGTAGCAAATTTATGCAAAAATTATTCAAATTTAGGAGGAATAAATAAAAGTAGTAGAATTATAAGAGAAAAGGCACAGATTGTTGAGAAAAACCTTCCTATTTGGGCAGGAATCATCAGGTATTTCTCTGCAGCTGATAGAGGGCTGTTGGCTGGTGGAGTCTTCACTACTGTGAGCAGTGATATCACAGTAAGGGTTTGTGGGGCAGCTGGAACAGCGGAAGGATGAAGGAGCTGTGGTTTGATGATGATTAAAGCTGTAAAATGGAACACAATATTGTGTAGAAATAGTTAAATGACTGACACTAAACTAAATTATTTCTAAAGAAGTTTTTGACCTCTGAAATGACAACATGGACATGTTAGTGTCACAGGACAGGTGGGTGTGACATATTCATTGCATTCAGATATTTTGGTTAATTTCTGTGACTCATAATCATACCAAAGTTATTTTGAGAACAGTACATGTGGTCTCATCACATGCAGTAGAGATTCTGGTACGCACGTCGCTGACCCTGGTTACACGGTCACAATAAACCCATCACTGGGAATAAACTGATCATGGTTTTGTTGTGTTCACATGCACTGATTAAATGGATTATTGGAGGGTTAACCACTTGAGTTAATGACCATAGTTAATGACCTTGTTTTTTCTTGCCTTCTGATTGTTGCTCTGAGTGTTGCTATCCCTGTGCTGCTGCAATCCTGGAATTTCCCCATTGTGGGACTAATAAAGGCTTATCTTATCTTATCTAGTTACATGGCCACTTGAATAATCAGATAACTCCAGAAATCCAATCATAACTGCTTTGTTCGTGTCCATGTAAGCATGGTCACTGTTGGACTTTACCTCATCTTGTGTTTGGGGGGACAGCATCAGTCCTCTGTCTGGGTTTGTCAGTTTTGGTTCTTGTGAATTACTTCCTCTTAGAATGGGCCTGTACATTGATCCAGATTAATTTCCTCATTAATATTGTTGTTTTACTTCAACATAAAAAAAATCACAATTTATGCGCCGTCATAAATGTTTGAGCTTGGAGATGGAATGTTTTGGGGAAATAAAGGTACTGCATAAAGTTTTCTGTTGTTGTACTCTTTCATTGAAGTCATGCTGTTTCTGCTAACTTGTTTCAGACATTTTCCTCCTTTCTGTGTCTGCTGGGAACCCAAACATCTGGATCACTTTCTGAGCTTGATTTGTGCATCCACAAGCTGCACAGAAAATCATGCTGAGAACCTGATCTGAGAACATTTTAGAATTTCATTATTTTTGGCATCAAAATACAATTTATGAAGTCAAACCCTTCTGACATTGGAGGAAAATATTTATTTTCCACAATTATGTGATGTTACAATGTGGATGAATTAAAAATGGAAAAAAGGCTTGCTTTTATTTGAATCACTGGTGCTGTTATCTATTTAAATTCAATCATGTAACCTCAGTGTTGTGGTGTGGTGTGTGTGTGTTGCTGTACCCGCTCCTAATGTGACGTCAGGCGGGCACAATCATTCTGTATATATAGTTCTGTGTTCTCAACAATAGTTGGTTCGCTGCACGACAGAAGAGACTCCAGTCCCTCATTCCTCATACAGAACACTCAGTCCCACCTGGAAGAGGCAATGGTGCCAACATGCTGCTCACTGGTATTAGATAGATAGATAGATAGATAGATAGATAGATAGATAGTTTATTTCGAACACAAAAATATAACAAATACAAGCAAATGGCAAATAGCAATTTGCAAATGGCAAATTAGCTGACAGTAATTTGTCAGGCAGAAGTTCAGAGTGAAAAATGAGAAAATGAGAGCATGTCTTTGCATTTTTATTAATTTTTATTTTAAAAAAATACAATTTCATGGCATTTGTAATACATTGAATATTTTCATAAAACAGACTGTTGCGCCTTGACTACATTGTGTTCCAAAGGCCTCTTCTTGTATTTAGCATTTTCCACCCTGCTGAGTCACTGGTTTTCAGAGTACAGTGTCATGTTTATGTACTAATACATCTCAGTAAATAGAATATCACGATTTACATTTTAAATTTCTAAAGCTACAATCAGAATTGAATTTAAAAAAGACCTGAAATATTTTCTTGTGACTGTAATGAATACTGAAGATATGAAAGTTTGATTTTTTTTATTATAAAAAAAATAATTTTTCACAATATTCAGATTTACTGAGGCACTAATGTGTTATATTTACATTCACACAGAAACTCTTTCCTAACTTGAAAGGTTTAGAAGTAAAGTGCACAACCCCTAGCAACTTTGCTAAATCACATTAAACTGACTGACAGGTTTTTTTAATTACATATTTTCAGTTCAGATAATTCTGCCTAATCTTACAGAATAACTCATTGTATTCAGTAATGAATTCAGCAATCAGTCCACTGAAGCTATAAGGTGAGGCTGCACAGCTATGCAGTGACATTTACGCTGCAGCTCTCCTTCCCTCCAAAACATAGTCTGTCTTTTAAAGCTGCTCTTCATATCATAATCCATTTAAATCTGTTCATTATAAGTCTAAACAATGTACCTATCGATAGGTATTCCAAATATTTACCTAGTATGGCTAAAAAATGCTGTTAATACCGCAGATCATCACAGCTGCCATTCAAAGGCCGTTGTTTTGAACTATTTGGAGCTCCATGAACCACGTGACCGGGCAGCGGCGAGCTCAGTGTCGCAACTCTCATATTACATGACTCTGGTTTTCCATAAAATCAGTTATTTTCTGTCACTCCACCTGGTTACGCCTGAACAATAAAGTTTATCAGTTTGAATATTAAACAGCTTGTCTTTGTGGTGTATTGAACTGAATATAGGTTGAAAAGGATTTTTAATTCACTGTGTTTTGTTTTTATGTTTTACACAACGTCCCAACTTCATTGGAACTGAGTGTGTGACTTTTCTTTTTCTCATAAATTTGCAACTGAATGTGTGACTTTTGTCCAATAAATTACAATTTCTTTCTTGTTATTTTTGCCCGTGTTTCTGGGGCAGAGCAACAGCCCATTTCTGTGCACCTCCCTGCAGGGCTTCATTGAGAGAGAGACAGAGAGTTAGTCTAAACTAACTAACCTGCACTTATATAGCCCTTTTCTAGTCACAAAGACCACTCAAAGCGCTTTCACTAGTACTAACCCTCTATTCTAAGGGCCTATAGGAGACAGATATCTAGGGACAATTTAGAACAGCCAATTAACCTAACATGCATGTCTTTGGATTGTGGGAGGAAACCGGAGCCCCCGGAGTAAACCCACGCAGCACAGGGAGAACATGCAAACTCCACACAGAAAGGTTCCAACCCCTGCCAGCCTGGGGATTCAAACCAGGAACCTTCTAGCTGTAAGGCAACAGTGCTAACCACTGCACCACCATGCTAGAAGAAAGACTTGAGTCCAGTGTTGTCAAGCAACACAAATTTATGAACAGTAAATGTAGTGTCCGAAATAACGAGGAGGTGACGTTTATAATGTTTATTAGCAAGAACTATAGCACACTATAGGGAGACCCCACCACGAGTACGGAGTGTGGCAATCCTGCCTCAGGCTTTTATAGTGCAGGTGACACCACCTCCCAAAGGCGGCGCAACACCCCTCCCAGCCTAGGGCACCGCCATACTAATATATTATATAATATTCCTATCCTACACCCTCCCCCCCGAAAAAAACTGCAATCACACTAATTACCCAACCAATAAATTTATACCCGAATCACAGTCTAACACAGGGGAACAGGCCTATTCACACCACACTGGCTCTGAAAAATGAGCCTCCACCCAAATTAAAACAATCCCACCTAAGCTAAACACACAACACAATTAACGCAGATAATGGCGGTACCCGTCCCATAAACCCACAGAATACACACATACATGTAAACAGGGAACTCCAAGAATAAAGACGAAGAAAACACATTTTCACATCATGGACCAGTGAAGCTGAGGAGAAGCTGGAAACGTGCATGGAAATAACTGACTGGGGCATGTTTAAAGGAGCCACGCATGATCTGGATGAGTACACGGACACTGTGAACTCTTATATCCACTTTTGTGAGGAGAGCATTCTTCCATCGCGCACCAGGGTGAGGTACTCTAATGACAAACCCTGGTTCACAGCTAAGCTCAGACAGATCAGGAAGGAGAAGGAAGCAGCGTTGAAAAGTGGAGACAGGGGCTGCTACAGGGAGGTTAAATATCGGTTTAACAGAGAGCTGAGGAGGGCTAAATCTGTGTATTCTGAGAGACTCCAGCAGCAGTTCACTGCTAATGACTCGGCTTCCGTGTGGAGAGGACTGAGGCAAATCACCAATTATCGGCCTCAGGCTTCTAAAGGTCAGGATGACAAAGCCCTTTGTCAAAGATTGTCCCAACACTATGCCCGTTTTGACACCCCGTCATCTGTGTCCAACTCCCCCCCTCCCTCCAGCTCCACAGCCTCCACGATCCCTACTTCATCAAAGGCGCCCCCCCCTCCTCCCCCCCTGCCCTTGTCATCAGTGAGCAGGACGTGCTCAAACAGTTCTCCAGACTGAACCCGCGCAAGGCCCCCGGTCCGGACGGCGTGTCTCCCTCCACCCTGAGACACTGTGCGAAAGAGCTGGCTCCTGTCTTCACAGACGTTTTTAACACCTCCCTTAAGCTATGCCATGTGCCGTCCTGCTTCAAATCCTCCACCATCATCCCTGTCCCCAAGAAGCCACGGATCACTGGACTTAACGACTACAGACCTGTAGCGCTCACCTCTGTAGTCATGAAGTCCTTTGAGCGCCTGGTCCTGCCCCACCTCAAGTCCATCACCACCCCCCTCCTGGACCCGCTGCAGTTTGCCTACCGAGCCAACAGGTCTGTAGACGACACAGTCAACCTGGCCCTCCACTCCATCCTGCAGCACCTGGACTCCCCGGGAACCTACGCCAGGATCCTGTTTGTGGACTTCAGCTCCGCATTCAACACCATCCGCCCCGCTCTGCTCCAGGACAAGCTGTCCCTGCTCAACGTGTCTGACTCCCTCTGCAGGTGGATCACCGACTTCCTGACGGACCGGAGGCAGCATGTGCGGCTGGGAAAGACTGTCTCAGACTCTGCTAGCATCAGCACCGGATCACCCCAGGGCTGTGTACTACCCCCCTACTCTTCTCCCTTTATACCAACTCCTGCACCTCCAGCCACCAGTCTGTCAAGTTGATCAAGTTTGCGGACGACACCACCCTCATCGGGATCATCTCCAACGGCGACAAGTCCGCCTACAGGAGAGAGGTGGCCCAGCTGGCGTCCTGGTGCAACAACAACAACCTGCAACCGAACGCTCTGAAGACAGTGGAGATAATTGTAGACTTCAGGAAAGTCACAACCCCTCTGCCCCCCCTCACCCTCACAGGCTCTCCCATCACCACTGCTGATTCCTTCCGCTTTCTAGGCACCACCATCACCAGGGACCTCAAGTGGGAGCCGACCATCAGCTCCCTCATGAAAAAGGTCCAGCAGAGGATGTTCTTCCTGCGGCAGCTGAGGAAGCTCAAGCTACCCACCAAGATGTTAGTGCAGTTCTACACGGCCATCATCGAGTCCATCCTCACCACCTCCATAACCGTGTGGTACGCAGGAGCCACTGCCAGGGACAGACTAAGGCTGCAGCGCGTCGTGCGCACTGCTGAGAAGGTGATCGGCTGCAAGCTCCCATCTCTCCAGGATCTGTACATCTCCAGGACCCGGAGGCGTGCTGGCCGGATCATAGCCGATCCTTCACATCCTGGTCACGTACTGTTTGCCCCCCTCCCCTCAGGTAGAAGACTTCGGTCCATCCAGACTAAAACCTCCCGTCACATGAACAGCTTCTTCCCCTCTGCCATCAGACTGCTGAACACTAAGTGACTTATTGACTCTCGTGCACCATGTACAGCAGCTCAACCAGACTCATGTCAATCATCACTGTTTTCTTCCTGCATTACCGACTGCACTATATGGTTCTCCACATTATCTGCTGCTCGCTAATATATTTAAACTGCTGACTAGTATTACTCACTCTTATTCTACACTTTATTGCATGTATAGTTTATTTCTTTTATTTTATCATGTTTAATGTTGCAGCATTGCACCGAGACAAATTCCTAGTTTGTGTACTACATGAACAATGGCAATAAATCTGATTCTGATTCTGATTCTTCTCAGCAGAACCCTCCACTACATAAACACAAGAGTCTCTGAAAGAAAAATGAGCCTCCACCCAAATTAAAACAATCCCACCTAAGCTAAACACACAACACAATTAACGCAGGTAATGGCGGTACCCGTCCCATAAACCCACAGAATACACACATACATGTAAACAGGGAACTCCCAGAATAAAGACGAAGAAAACACATTTTCACATCATGGGCAATAAACTTCATTCACACTCAGGTGTCACTGCACCTCACTCACACAACAGTCACACACTCACTCACAACAGGTGTCTCGTGCCAGTCAAGTGACTCACCCCATCACACAGGAAATTACGTCCCTAATGAGACCACCCACAGCCATCAGGCTCAACTCATGAAAGGGGAATCCCCTCAGCAACTCGTGCTGGGAATACTAAGAAAAATACAACACTGTACAAAAGATGCATCACTGTACACCTATACCCTGACCATACGGTAACCCGTACCCACAGGTCACCCCACAGTAACCACATCCCAACAGTTGCATTTTCCTTCTTTTTATTTTTAGCAGAACAAACTAAATACTCACAAAATTGTATTATAAACAGGATAAATGTTCATAGGAATGTAGAAAACCTGATTCTTTGATTGAAAGATCCAAGGATAAGCTGGAGAGTTCTTCAATTCAAAGGTGTAACATTTATTTAGAGGTCACATGTAAAGCAAGCAGCGCTGGGTGCAGCGTGACACAGCCCCCTCTGGAGTCGCCAGACTGACCCCGACTTCTTCATCTTCTTTTAGATTTGATTGGCCGTTAGCAACCAGCTTACAGGTGCATCACCGCCACATACTTCACTCCATATCATCACTCTGTCTGGTCAGGAGCTGTAGTCCTTCTATCATCATTGCTTTGTGTCCAATCGAACCTCAACTGTATCTTCAGACGTCACTCTTCTTCGTCTCCTCGTACTTCACTCTATATCATCACTTCCGGGTGCAACTTACATTTATCTTCTTGGGTTGGTTAGACCCCCTCATGGATCGTCACCTTATCGTGGTGGGGGGGTTTGCGTGCCCCAGTGATCCCAGGAGCTATGTTGTCCGGGGCAATTTGCCTCTGATAGGGTCTCCCAAGACAAACTGGTCCTGGGTGAAGGGCCAGACTAAGAACGATCCAACAGACTCTCATGATAAATTGTATATCAAGGATTCAGTGTACCCCGCCCGGTATGGGGTTACCGGGGCCCCACCCTGGAGCCAGGCCTGGGGGAGGGGCTCGAAGGCTAGCGTCTGGTGGCCAGGTTTCCACCCATGGGACCCGGCCGGGCTCAGCCCGAAGGAGTTACATGGGTCCGCCCTCCAGTAGGTTCACCACCTGCAGGAGGGATCATGGAAGTCCGGTGCTATGTGGATTAGGTGGCAGTCAAAGGCGGAGACCTTGGCGGACTGATCCCAAGCTTTCTAAACTGGCTTTTGGTACGTGGAATGTCACCTCTCTGGTGGGGAAGGAGCCTGAGCTGGTGTACGAGATTGAGCGATACCGGCTAGATATAGTCGGCCTCACCTCAACACACAGCTCCGGTTCCGGAACCAGTCTCCTGGAGAGGGGCTGGAGCTTGGCCTTTTCTGGAGTTGCCCCGGGCGAGAGGCGACGAGCAGGGGTAGGTATTCTTGTATCGCCCCACCTTGCTGCCTCTATATTGGAGTTTTCCCCGGTGGACGAAAGGGTTGCTTCCCTGCGCCTTCGGGTTGGGAAACGGGTCCTGACCATCATTTGTGCCTATGCACCAAATGATGTTTCAGAGTACCCATCCTTTTTGGAGTCTGTGACTGGGGTGCTGGAGGGTGCTCCTCCTGGAGACTCCATTGTCCTACTGGGGGACTTCAATGCGCACGTGGGCAACGACAGTGAAACCTGGAGGGGGGTGATTGGGAGGAACGGCCTGCCCGATCTGAACCCGAGTGGTGTTCAGTTATTGGACTTCTGTGCTAACCACAGTCTGTCCATAACGAACACCATGTTCAAGCATAAGGGTGTCCATATGTGCACCTGGCACCAGGACACCCTAGGCCGCAGGTCGATGATCGATTTTGTTATCGTATCATCAGACCTGCGACCGTATGTCTTGGACACCCGAGTAAAGAGAGGTGCAGAGCTGTCAACTGATCACCACCTGGTGGTGAGTTGGATCCGATGGCAGGGGAGGAAGCCATTCAGACCTGGTAGACCCAAACGTATAGTGAGGGTGTGCTGGGAGCGTCTGGCTGAGGCCCCTGTCCGGGAGGTCTTCAACTCCCACCTCCGGAAGAACTTCAACCACATTCCGAGGGAGTCTGGAGACATGGAGTCTGAATGGGCCATGTTCTCCACCTCTGTTGTTGAAGCGGCGGCCCAGAGCTGCGGCCGCAAGGTGGTCGGTGCATCTCGTGGTGGCAACCCCCGAACCAAGTGGTGGACACCAGTGGTGAGGGGGGCCATTAAGCTGAAGAAGGAGTCCTATCAAGCTTGGTTGGCTTGTGGGACTCCCGAAGCAGCTGAGGTGTACCGGCAGGCCAAGCGGAGTGCAGCTCGGGTGGTTGCTGAAGCAAAAACCCGGGTATGGGAGGAGTTCGGTGAGGCCATGGAACAAGACTTTCGGTCGGCTTCAAAGAGATTCTGGCAAACTGTTCGGCGGCTCAGGAGGGGAAAGCAGCTCCCCGTCCACACTGTGTATTGTGCGGATGGGACACTGTTGACTTCAACTGGGGATATCGTCGGGCGGTGGAAGGAATACTTCGAGGATCTCCTCAATCCCACTGATACGCCTTCCACAGAGGAAGCAGGGTTTGGGGACAAGGGGGATGACTCGCCTATCACAGGGGCTGAGGTCGCCAAGGTGGTTAAAAATCTCCTTGGTGGCCGGGCCCCGGGGGTGGACGAAATTCGCCCCGAGTACCTCAAGGCCCTGGATGTTGTTGGGCTGTCATGGTTGACACGCCTCTGCAACATTGCGTGGAGGTTGGGGGCAGTGCCTTTGGCATGGCAAACCGGGGTGGTGGTTCCTCTCTTCAAAAAAGGGGACCGGAGGGTGTGCTCCAACTTTAGAGGGATCACACTCCTCAGCCTCCCTGGGAAGGTCTATGCCAAGGTACTGGAGAGGAGAGTCCGGCCGTTGGTCGAACCTCGGATTCAGGAGGAGCAATGTGGTTTTCGTCCTGGCCGTGGCACATCGGACCAGCTCTTTACCCTCTCGAGAATTCTTGAGGGTTCGTGGGAGTTTGCCCAACCAGTTTACATGTGTTTTGTGGACTTGGAGAAGGCATTTGACCGCGTCCCTCGTGGATTTTTGTGGGGGGTGCTTCGGGAGTATGGGGTATCGGGCTTGTTGTTACGAGCTATTCGGTCTCTGTACGACCGTTGTGAGAGTTTAGTTCGTATTGCCAACACTCGGTCGGAGTCATTCCCAGTGAGAGTTGGACTCCGCCAGGGCTGCCCTTTGTCACCGGTCCTGTTCATAATTTTTATGGACAGGATTTCTAGGCGCAGCCAGGGAATGGAGGGTGTCATGCTTGGTGACCACAGGATCTCATCTCTGTTGTTTGCAGATGATGTTGTCCTGTTGGCTTCATCCAGCAATGACCTACAGCTCTTGCTGGGACGGTTTGCCGCTGAGTGTGAAGCGGCTGGGATGAGAATCGGCACCTCCAAGTCCGAGTCCATGGTCCTCAGCCGGAAAAAGGTGGATTGTCCTCTCCGGGTTGGGGACAGGCTCCTGCCCCAAGTGGAGGAGTTTAAGTATCTTGGGGTCTTGTTCACGAGTGAGGGGAAAATGGAGCGAGAGATCGACAGACGGATTGGAGCAGCATCTGCAGTGATGCGGACGTTGTACCGGTCTGTTGTGGTGAAGAGGGAGCTTAGTTCTAAGGCAAAGCTGTCGATTTACCAGTCAATCTATGTTCCTACTCTCACCTATGGTCACGAGCTTTGGGTAATGACCGAAAGAACGAGATCGCGGATACAAGCGGCTGAAATGAGCTTTCTCCGTAGGATTGCTGGACTCACCCTCAGAGATAGGGTGAGGAGCTCAGTCATCCGGGAGAGGCTCAGAGTAGAACCGCTGCTCCTCCACATTGAAAGGAGTCAGTTGAGGTGGTATGGGCATCTGATTAGGATGCCTCCTGGACGTCTCCCACTTGAGGTGTTTCAGGCACGTCCCACTGGGAGGAGACCCCGGGGCAGACCCAGGACTCGGTGGAGAGACTATGTCTCCCAGCTAGTCTGGGAACGCCTTGGTATCCCCTCTGAAGAGCTGGAGCAGGTGGCTGGGGAGAGGGAAGTCTGGGCTTCTCTGCTTGAACTGCTGCCTCCGCGACCCGGACCTCCGGAAAAGCGGTAGAAGATGGATGGATGGATGGATGGATGGGTTGGTTAGACCAACCTCATACAGTAGGATGGGCTTGTACGCGACCGTCTGATTGGCCAGTTTAACTCTGACATGAACAGGCCATCCACTATTCACGCAAACTGTCTCCTAATGTGTACTATAAAAAGTGTGTGTGAGTGTTGGTTTGGGTGTGTAACTAAAGTAATAGACCTGACTAACAAAAGTGTGAGAGAGAGAGAGAGAGAGAGAGAGAGAGAGAGAGAGAGAGAGAGAGAGAGAGAGAGAAGAGGGCTCTATAGCTCTGCCTACTTCCTGTTTACCAGATTTTAACACAACATATTTGTTCATTAGAATACAAACAGAATATGTACAGAATATGTATAGAGCATAATGGAAGATTACCTACAGAATTATTATTTTGGCACTCTAACTTTTCATAACCCTTTCAGGAACCAACTTTCACATACCACCCAGTACTTATACGGTTCCCCTCAATCCCGTTCCTATACAATCATAACATGTGAATATCAAACACAGTAAACATAATAACCTTAACCAAAACACAAAACACTTTAACAAACTGTACATTTAGACACACTGTTAGCCCAACACATTCAGCGCGGGTCTTCCACAGTCCCCCCTGGAGTGTCCGTCACACGACCCACTTCCAGAGCGTCTCCGCTTTGATCAGATTGGAGACGGACTGCATCGACGCCCCGCTGTGCTTCGACGTCGCAGCTCATTGGGACGGCTATTCGACCCATCAGTCAATTTCAGGTAGCTGTCGCCGCTGGACTGAACCACCCGCAGATCATCCTGTCCTGCTGTCCCGATTCTGGAACTGTGCACCCCACCAAGCCGAGGCTCAACCCTAGGGCGTACTTTATCTCCCTCCCCCAGGGGAGAACTCACTGGCTTCCTCCGTCTTCTGCGATCTGGCTCCTCCATGACTCAATCCATGCCCCTCACCTTGGTTCACGGCACGGTTGGGGTCTGCGCCATCTGGTGTTGCCCCGGACGCCAGATAATGGTACGTTGGATCAGCATCAGGCACTGTTGGCTCTATGGTGGAATCCAGTCGGCCACAGAACCCTGTAACTCGCGCTCTCTGGACCATTCCGCCTCCACAGAGATCAAACCATGCTGTACAGGTCCGTCCTCTGCTAGACCACAAACACTGGCACGGGATCCCCACCTAGTCGGCATACTAAGGTGCCGGCGGTGTCCCTCTTCACCCGGAATGGGCCACCCTAAGTCCCACACTTCATCACCACTTCCCACATAAAACAAGACACTACGCATAACATCACTGCAGTCTCCAGACAATATATTGTCAAGGGGATCATTACCGTAATCACAGCGTGCAGTGCTCATTTTACTCACATTGCGGGGAGAACACCGTCTTACGCTTGCCCAGCTCAGAATGGAGGTTGCCGACTCCGTGTCCGCCAATATCGGCACCGGTGTCCCCACTGTGTTGGGAATGACAGCATGGGCCACTGTAGGCTTTCCACCGTCCCTAGCTGACCTCTGTTCTTCCTTGTCGAAACTGCGGTAAAGGATGATGGAACAGACCGCACCGTCTACAATGCTCGCCCCTCGCCGTATACTCCCTGGTTCAAAAACGGTGCTTGCTGGATCTGCAGCCGTAGTATTGTGGTGTCCCTGGGGTGGACCACATGTTGACGATGGCCATGTACTCGTCGTCGCTGCCCTCGTCCGAATCCAAAGCCAGGGTTGTCCCGCGTGCTCCGCTCTAGCAGGACTCTTGCTGGGGGCCGGTGACATGTTCTGCTAGCTGGCCGTGGCCCAACTCCTCCTCCAAAGTCCCGAGCCTGCACTCACCCGCCAGCCGTCAAAGGTCTGCCACAAACAGTCAAACCAACTGTCCAGGTCGCTGATTCCGCCGTTTAGCTGGCATGCACTGTCTCATGATGTTTCCAGCGGCGTGAAAGTAGCCCGCCATGAGCCTAGTCACCTGGCCGAATAGGTCACCTCCTCCTAAGGTGCTGAGGATCTTCTGGCCCCCCATGTCCAGGCTATAGACAAGGAGAGCCCTCACACGTGTCTTGGATAGGTCACCGAGGTACCACGCACATAGATAATTTTGGAAGGCTGCAAACCACCTGGCCCAAAGGACCAGCAGCTCTCCCAGAGCCTCCAAAACAGGTCGAAAGGTGGCTGCAGCACTCTCCATCTCCAATTCCCCTTGTCGCCAAATGTAGTGTCCAAAATAACGAGGAGGCGAGGTCATGTTTATAATGTTTATTAGCAAGAACTATAGCACACTATAGGGAGACCCTACCGCGAGTACAGGAGTGTGGCAAGGAGACCGGAGGTCAGTCAAAGTCTTGAGAAAAATTCAAAATTTTGAGAAAAAAATTGAAATTTTGAGAGAAAAAAAAATCAAATTTTTGAGGAAAAAGTTGAAATTTTTAATAAAAAATAAAAGTCAAGAATATTTTCAGGAAAAAGTCAAAATTTTGAAAAAAAATCAAACATTTAGAGAAAAAAAGGAAAAATTTTCAGAAAAAAAAATCAAATTTTTGAGGAAAAAGTCAAAATTTTTAGGAAAAAAGTCAATACTTTCAGAAAAAGTCAAAATTTTGAAAAGAATCAAAACTATAGAAAAAAAGTCAAAATTTTGAGAAAAAAAATGTACATTTTGAGAAAAAAGTTGAAATTGTAAGAAAAAAAAATCAAAATTTTGTGGAAACACGTCAAAAGAGTGTTGTGAGAAAAAGCCGTGTGGCCTGGCAGACTGGAGGAGAATCCAGACGGTTCCGTCGGGAAAGAACAGTCTCCCTTATGACATGCAGCCAACCGGCTATTAGCAAACACACAACTGCAACAATAACAACAATAATAACAACATATATAACAACAACAATAACAGTCTGGCCGTAGGCCGCCTGACGTCACTACCAGGGCGGGTACGGCAAAGCCCGAGGGCCACACACACACCACCCTCACGACACGTGGGTTCCTCCACCCTTTCTGAAGTGGTCCAGCTGTAGTGAGACCTGCACTGGGTAGAGAAGACAGAAGTCCTCTGCTTATCCTGGTCTTGTGGGACACATATATGCACATATGTATATCACTGTATGATTCATACATATACCACCTTAGGCTTCACATCTGAGACGGAACAAAGGACTGAGCTTCTTTGGAGATAACACGAGGATGTGAAAGCTTGGTCTTTGGCAGGCAAAGAGATGGCCTTGGGGGATTTCGCCCAGCGGCCAGAGACTGAAGGTGGGGGCTGTTAAGACCGGGAAGAAGATGCATTGTTACTGGGGATTAAGTACAATGTGACTGTGTGCTTTGATGTCCTGGGGTATAAAAGGGACAGATGTTGGGGAATTCTTTCTCTTTCTGTTTTTGGATGATGTTGGAGAATGTGAATAAACCTGACTCGTGAGATAAACTCAGCCTCGTCATTTCCACAGTCTCCACACTGGTGACCCTAAGACGTATCATGAGCGAAAGAAATTCCCCCGAGCCGGACTCGTCAGGAGCCAGCCAGGCGAATGCAGCCACAGTCCAACTACCAAACTTCTGGCAAGACAACCCGTGCTCCTGGTTCCACTTGGTCGAAGCACAGTTCGCCCTCCGGGGGATAACGGTA
Source organism: Pholidichthys leucotaenia (assembly GCA_020510985.1). Classification (NCBI taxonomy): domain Eukaryota; kingdom Metazoa; phylum Chordata; class Actinopteri; order Cichliformes; family Pholidichthyidae; genus Pholidichthys; species Pholidichthys leucotaenia. The sequence goes on from CM035845.1 coordinate 11,894,393, forward strand.
GATGACACGAAATTCTACCATGTTATTGCCAAACTCGACAACCGCACGGCTCGACATGTGCAGAGCCTTCTGGAGCGCCCACCGGCCGACGACAAATACGGCGGGTTGAAGGCTGCGCTCATCCAGCGTTTCACTCCCTCAGTCCAGGAGAGAGCGGAGAGGCTCCTGGCTCTGAACGACTTGGGAGATAGCACGCCCGTCGACTTGATGGAGGGCATGCTGAGGTTGAGGGGCTCAGATGGCGACGACTTCCTTTTCACCCACATTTTCCTGAGAACCCAACCGTCTGCCACGAGAGCGATCCTGGCCAGTTCACCAGTGTTGGCCCAACGGGACTTCCGCGCGCTGGCCCAGAAGGCACAACGGATTCTCAACGCCAGCAAACAGCGCGCGGCCACCGTGGCAGCGACGGAGCTCGGCGCAACGACCGGAGATGGCAGGGGGCCAGAGGCGGCGGTAGCAGACCCACCGACCACGGCGGCGGCGAGGGCCAAGGATCGCGGAGGAGATGACCTCTGTATCTACCATTGCCGCTTTGCAGAGAGGGCATGCAAATGTCTACCACCGTGCCAGTTCAAGCGCTCGGGAAACGCCAGGGCCGGGGGTCGGTAGCAGCCGCAGCCCTCGGGGAAGAGAACAAGCTGCTCTACTTGACAGATGCGCGTTCCGGGAGGCAATTCCTCATGGACACAGGCTCCCAAGTGAGTTTCATCACGTCTACCTATGCTGACCGGCTGGCGGGTCCCGGAAGCCACGGAGCGTCAGCAGCGAACGGCTCGAGGATTAAGACCTTTGGTGAGAGGACTCTGCTTCTGTCCCTACACGGCCGTACATTTGAGTGGACTTTTGTTATAGCTGCAGTGAGCTTCAATATGTTGGGGGCTGATTTTCTGTGCTCACATGGTTTGTTGGTTGATCTTGCTAATAGGCGCCTGGTTAATGCACTTTCTTTTTATTCTATTCCCTGTGCAGCCCGAGCGACCCCGCCCACAGCACAAGCCAACGTCGCAACGGCATGCGGTAAGTTCCACACACTACTCACTCAGTTCCCAGCACTCACGGTTCCCACATTTTCAGCAGCTGTCGCTAAACACGGAGTGGAACATTTTATTACTACCACCGGACCGCCCGTTTTTGCAAAAGCTCGGTGCTTGGATGCAGCTAAACTGACCATAGCACGCGAGGAGTTCGCCAACCTGGAAAAGTTGGGCATCATCAGGCGTTCGAAAAGCCCATGGGCTTCCCCGCTTCACATGGTCCCTAAAGCTGACGGCTCATGGCGACCTTGCAGAGATTTCCGCAGGTTGAACAATGCTACAGCGCACGACCGCTACCAAATCCCGCATATCCAAGATTTTTCCGTTCATCTGGCGGGGGTGCGCATTTTTTCTAAGATAGACTTGGTCCGCGGGTACCACCAAGTCCCAGTACGCGCTGAGGATATACCCAAAACAGCGGTAATAACTCCGTTTGGCCTATTCGAGTTTTTGCGCATGCCGTTTGGACTTAAAGGCGCTGCGCAGACGTTCCAACGCATGATGGACGCGGTGTTGCGCGATCTCCCCTTCGTGTTCGTCTACCTGGACAACATCTTGGTAGCCAGCACATCCGAAGACGAACACGAAAATCACCTCACGGCAGTTTTCCGGAGGTTGGGAGAGCACGGGTTAATAATCAACCCTGCGAAGTGTCAGTTCGGGGTGACGCAGATTGATTTTTTGGGGCATCGCGTCTCTCCAGAAGGAGCAGTTCCTCTGCCTGACAAAGTGCGCGCAGTAACAAATTTTCCCCAACCACAAACGGTCAAAGCGTTACAGGAGTTTTTGGGAATGGTGAATTTTTATAACCGTTTTCTCCCCCGCGCAGCGCAGCTCATGCAACCATTGTATGCCGCGCTCAAAAAACAAAAACCCACAAATAAAATCGAATGGTCTCCGGAGCGAGAGCGAGCATTCTTGGAGGTCAAAACAGCCCTGGCAAACGCTGCGTTGTTAGCACATCCAGACCCAACGGCCCGCATAGCGCTCACTACTGACGCGTCAGATGTGGCCATAGGGGCGGTTGTGGAGCAGCAGGTGGCCGGGGCTTGGCAGCCGCTCGCCTTTTTCAGCAGGACGTTGCTCGATAGTGAGCGAAAATACAGCGCATTCGATAGGGAGTTGTTAGCTCTCCACTTGGCCATTCGCCACTTCCAGTTCTGGCTGGAGGGATGCCATTTCACCGCGTTCGTCGACCACAAGCCGCTGACTTTCGCAATGGCCAAGGTTTCAGAACCGTGGTCAGGCCGGCAGCAGAGACAGCTGGCTGCAATCTCAGAGTTTACTACCAATATTCAGCACGTAGCGGGTAAACTGAATGTAGTGGCAGACTGTCTCTCGCGCGCCGTAGCGGCTCCAGTCCGCTTAGGGATAAATTGTGCAGCCATGGCCGCGGAGCAGGCTAGCGACGCGGAAGTGCGTGCGGCCCCAGTCCGCGTAGGGATAGATTATGCAGCCATGGCCGCGGATCAGATTAGCGACGCGGACGTGCGTGCGCTCCAGTCTGGACCAACAGGGTTAAGGCTGGAGAACAGGGTGCTGCAGGATGGTATCCCCCCCCCCAATCTGCGATGTCTCCACGGGACGACCGCGCCCAGTGGTACTGGCCCCGTGGCGCCACCGCGTTTTTGACTCGATCCATTCTCTGGCGCACCCGGGGGTGCGCGCGTCGGTCAAAATGGTAGGGGAGAAATTTGTATGGCCGAGCCTGCGCAAACAAGTTAGGGAGTGGGCAGCAGCCTGCATGGCTTGCCAACAAGCCAAGGTACACAGGCACACGAGAGCTCCCTTGGAGCCGTTTCACATCCCGGCTAAGAGGTTCGATCATGTTCACGTGGACCTCGTAGGCCCCCTCCCGCCGTCACAGGGATGCACACACCTTCTGACAATGGTAGACCGTACCACGCACTGGCTGGAAGTGGTCCCACTGTCATCAACCACAGCCGAGGAGGTGGCGCGCGCTTTTTTAACGGGATGGGTGGCGCGCTTTGGAGTCCCGTCAGACATTACGTCCGACAGAGGTCCTCAATTTGTTTCCGAACTTTGGTCAGCGATGGCCCGCAGCCTGGGGGTAACGATCCACCGCACTACCGCGTACAACCCGCAGGCTAATGGGTTATGCAAACGTTTTCACAGGTCATTGAAGGCGGACCTCAGAGCATCGCTTACGGATGCAAATTGGGTGGACGGGCTACCATGGGTTTTATTGGGGTTGCGTTCTGCACCTAAAGAGAATTTAGAAGCCGCCCCGGCTGAGCTAGTTTTCGCGCAACCACTTTGGCTGCCCGGGGGATTTCTCCCAGATAATCCTGCGCCAGAACGCTCCCCGGCTCAGCGGTTACAGAGTGGCACGGAAGCGGGCATGTTGCCTGGCCCCGTTCACCACAGTTTTCTGCGCGTTTTTGTGCTTAAGGCTCTAAAAAATGCGGAGTTTGTTTTTGTCAGACACGATGCCCATCGCCCACCGTTGCGACCACCTTATGATGGACCATTTAGAGTGCTGGAAACCGGGGATAATCATTTTTTGCTAGATTTGGGGGGCAGGAAAGAAAAGATTGGCATAAACAGGCTCAAACCCGCCTTTACGTTGGCTGACGAGGATGTGCTGTTGGCCACGGCTCCTCGGCGCGGCAGACCCCCTAAGGAACATTCCCCAGAACACCCACAGGGATTGACTAACAGTTCTCATCCTCAGACAGCAGCTCCCCAGCAGGATGGCGCCGCGAAAGTGGTAAAGCCCGCTTATAGCAGATATGGGAGGCGACTGAGGCCCAAGCAACATGTGGACTGATGTGTAATAATTTCACCATGACATGCAGACTGTTATTACGTTGTTCCATCTTAGACGTTTGGGGGGGTCATGTGGGACACATATGCACATATGTATATCACTGTATGATTCATACATATACCACCTTAGGCTTCACATCTGAGACGGAACAAAGGACTGAGCTTCTTTGGAGATAACACGAGGATGTGAAAGTTTGGTCTTTGGCAGGCAAAGAGACGGCCTTGGGGGATTTCGCCCAGCGGCCAGAGACTGAAGGTGGGGGGTGTTAAGACCGGGAAGAAGATGCATTGTTACTGGGGATTAAGTACAATGAGACTGTGTGCTTTGATGTCCTGGGGTATAAAAGGGACAGATGTTGGGGGATTCTTTCTCTTTCTGTCTTTGGATGATGTTGGAGAATGTGAATAAACCTGACTCGTGAGATAAACTCAGCCTCGTCATTTCCACAGTCTCCACAGTCTCAACCTTCATGGTTCATGGAAACATCTGATTGCTTTAGTGCTCATTATAAAGGACAGTTTCTACTCATTCACACTTTTTTCTCAAAACTCTTGACTTTTTTGTTGATAAATAAGAGATTAAAATCACAGTCAAGAAAAAAATGTTAGTAGAACCAACTCTTCCTCCTGACGCGGTTTCTGATGGTTTGTGGCGATGAGGAGCAGGCGTCATTGTCGCTCCCGGACACCAGAGGGCGCTGCAGTCAATTATCAATTAGCGCTTCACTGTGACCCGGATGTAGCAGCCATGACACACATATGCTGAGGAGGAAAACACGGAGGCGTCTTCCTTTATTTACCATGGAATTGAACGGGAAGAAAACCAGTTCACGGGATTTATTGTCGTGTGACAGCGGCGGAGGTTTGGATGATTTACTGGAGAGTTTATTGTCACCATATAAATGCTGAGACGTTTTGCTTTTAATCCGTTCTGGAAACTGCTAACATCCTTCTGTAGCCACCTTATTCTCACCCATGATGCCTTGCGTGAATTTTGTACGCGTTTTCCGGTACAAGAACGCGTGGTTGTCACTGAAACGGGACACCTTTCCTTGTTAAAAACCAATGATTTCGGCATCACAGATGCAGGAATACGGCCTTTTGCCTCTCAGAAACAGTAATGTAATCATACCGCCTGTCACAACTATGGAGGGATGAATGACCTTAAAAAGCGGCCTGGCAGACAGTAGCTCCGCTGCTAACATGCTAACGCTGTCAACAAATAAAAGCTCTGACATATCAGTGTCTCCACCACAATAAAGTCTGATGCATTTTGTTAAAATATGTTGGACATAATCAGCTTTAGCTCAGAGCAGACGTAGAATCTGGTCAGAGCCACAAAGAAGCACATCGTCGTGCTTGGGTGTTTTAATGTCGGGGTAGGACGGGATCTGGTCAAGTGGACCCTGACCAAGTGAGCATCTCACGTGGACCCCGGTATACAATCTATACATGTACATTTTCAATCCGATGAGTTGCAAACTAATTGATAATTTTCTGAAGCCTCATTCAGAACATGCTAGTCCCACAGACTGGATTTTCATGTGGGGCAGCGAGCCGCAGTGGTGGAGAAGAAAGTCTTGAAAACAGAAACGGAGCCCAAACCTCCGAGTCAGCTTGGTTGTCATCTTCCATGGACATTTTTTTACACTTCTTGGTGACCAGGAAAAGCCTCGCCTACAACTTTACACAAAGTCTTGTTGTTGTCCTTCTTCCCATTTACAAATCACTGGAGTGGTTAGCACTGCTGCAGCACAGCAACCCACCCTTGGCCGGGGGATCCTGGTTCGATCCCAGCCCCCGACCAACAGTGATCTGTGTGGAGTTTGCATGTTCTCCCTGTGTCTGCGTGGGTTTACTCCGGGATTTCTCCGGTTTCCTTCCACATGCCAAAAACATGCAAGTTAGATTAATTGACATCAAACTGGGGATTCTAGATTGTCGTTAGGTGTGACTGTGAGAGTGAATGGTTGTCTGTCTCTCTGTGTTGGCCCTGCGATGGACTGGTGATCTGGCCAGGGTGGACCCTGCCTCTCACCCAAAGATGCTGGGTGAGAGCCCCCCCGTGACCCGAAAAGGATTAAGCGGAAGAAGATGGATGGATGGATGGATTGAGAATGTACTTGTACAGACTGGATTCCTGGGTGCACTTGGGGTGCTAACTAGTGCTTACTTGGCCAGGAGTCCACTGACTTGTACCCGGTAAATACTGACAGCTGCAGCCGTTTGTTTTACCCCAACATTAAAATGCTCCTGCTGCTGTCATGCCCTGAATGCTGGTTGTTTAACTTAACATGTAAAGACATTTTCTGACAATTGTTCAGAATTTTATTGATTTATATTTTGTGATCATTTAAAAATTAATGCATGCTGAAGCTGCTAATATCAAGTCCATATCGTTCCAAGGCAGTGCAACAAATGCAAAAACCCCCAAAAAACTATTTGATCCATCCATCCATCTTCTACTGCTTTTCCGGAGGTCCGGGTCACGGAGGCAGCAGTTCAAGCAGAGAAGCCCAGACTTCCCTCTCCCCAGCCACCTGCTCCAGCTCTTCAGAGAGGATACCAAGGCGTTTCCAGACCAGCTGGGAGACATAGTCTCTCCACCGAGTCCTGGGTCTGCCCCGGGGTCTCCTCCCAGTGGGACGTGCCTGAAACTCCTCAAGTGGGAGGCGTCCAGGAGGCATCCTAATCAGATGCCCATACCACCTCAACTGACTCCTTTCAATGTGGAGGAGCAGCGGTTCTACTCTGAGCCTCTCCCGGATGACTGAGCTCCTCACCCTGTGTCTGAGGGTGAGTCCAGCAATCCTACGGAGAAAGCTCATTTCAGCCACTTGTATCCACCATCTTGTTCTTTCGGTCATTACCCAAAGCTCGTGACCATAGGTGAGAGTAGGAACGTAAATTGACTGGTAAATCGACAGCTTTGCCTTAGAACTCAGCTCCCTCTTCACCACAACAGACCGGTACAACGTCCGCATCACTGCAGATGCTGCTCCAATCTGTCTGTCAATCTCTCGCTCCAATCTGTCAATCTTGTTCACTCGTGAACAAGACCCCAAGATACTTAAACTCCTCCACTTGGGGCAGGAGCCTGTCCCCAACCCAGAGAAGACAATCCACCTTTTTCCGGCTGAGGAAAAAGCCGGATCCTCATGGATTGTCACCTTATCATGGTGGGGGGGTTTGCGTGCCCCAGTGATCCCAGGAGCTACGTTGTCCGGGGCAATTTGCCTCTGATAGGGTCACCCAAGACAAACTGGTCCTGGGTGAAGGGCCAGACTAAGAACGATCCAACAGACTCATGATAAATTCTATATCAAGGATTCAGTGTACCCCGCCTGGTATGGGGTTACCGGGGCCCCACCCTGGAGCCAGGTCTGGGGGAGGGGCTCGAAGGCTAGCGTCTGGTGGCCGGGTTTCCACCCATGGGACCTGGCCGGGCTCAGACCGAAGGAGTTACATGGGTCTGCCCTCCAGTGGGTTCACCACCTGCAGGAGGGTCCATGGGGGTCCGGTGCTATGTGGATTAGGTGGCGGTCAAAGGCGGAGACCTTGGCGGTCTGATCCCAAGCTTCTAAACTATTTGATATCTTTCTTAAATCGTTAAGCCGTAGGAAGCAAACTCTTATTATTTTACGTCATGCAGCCTTGCATCTGGTGACATATGACACAAACGTCAGATGTGTGACATTCATTCCAGTGAAAACATGCCTGCTGCTCTTGCGTCTGCACCACCGATCACACCAACAGTCCTCGATAGTTTTCACTGCATGATCTACGCATTACTGTTGAAGCCACAGATTTAGCTCAGAATCAGATTTATTGCCATTGTTCATGTAGTACACAAACTAGGAATTTGTCTCGGTGCAATGCAGCAACATTAAACAATAAGCTGTGCTTATTGGTGAGAAGCATCCATTTATCCAGTCTACAGCACAACCGCCAACACCAGCAGCAAGTACCAGAACGACGCCAAAACACACAAAAAACACAAGTGCTGAAATTAGCTGCCACTTGAGTGCTAAACAGATATGAGGACTATACATTAAAATTAATTAGAAACACTTTTAAAAACGCTGTATTCAATGCCCCACTACTCCACTCTTGCTGACTGATTTAACACTATTTCAGCCCCAAACCAGACGGTGCGCCGTAATCATTTTGACAGCAGTGCCCTCAGGAATAAGGTGGATTAGATTGTCTGTAAAATTGTGACTTCTTTGTAAATATGTGAGATTTGCGTTTTCTGTTGAATTTGCAGATTTTCTTCTTAAAGATTTTTTTTCTTGTAGATGTTTTAGGTTTTTATATGGAGATATGTGTTCCATTTATAGAGCTGAATAATTCATATATACTCTCTCTAGTCAAGGAGCCAAAGTAAAAACAACAGGAAACACAAAGCTTTGGTCGTCCTGCTCTTCATTTTTGACTCTTTTCTTCTCCTCCCAGGTATCAGGGAGAAGCTGCTCCTCAGAGCCAAGCCTGGACGCCTGCGCACAGACAGAGTCCCTAGGAGCAGCGGTGAGACTGCTGCACTCATCTGATTTGCCTCGAAATGGGAACCTTTTTAGTTCTTATTTATTTGTCGGCAGCAGCTGTGGATACGGAACCGTACCTATAGAATTCTTGTTTCAGATACATCTTGAATTTGACTGGCCAGTATGTTCTGTTAACAAGTGTCTTTAAAGCAGCAGGCTGCAGGTATGGAAACCTGAGGCATTTATTGGTTTCAAAATTGTAATCAGTATCCATTTACTACATTTTTAACCTTATCCACTCCTGATTTCTAAGGCTAACCTCTTAATTTTAATTCTAAATTTCATGTCACCAAGTGAAATGGTTTGAACAAAGTGCTGATAGGGCTGCACGGTGGCGCAGTGGTTAGCACTGCGGCAGCACAGTTTACCCTTGGCCGGGGGATTATGGGGATCGTGGGATCGTGGGTTCGATCCCAGCCCCCGACCAACAGTGATCTGTGTGGAGTTTGCATGTTCTCCCCGTGTTGCGTGGGTTTACTCCGGGATTTCTCCGGTTTCCTCCCACATGCCAAAAACATGCATGTTAGGTTAATTGGCTGTTCTAAATTGTCCCTAGATATCTGTTTCCTATAGGCCCTTAGAATAGAGGGTTAGTATTAATGAAAGCGCTTTGAGTGGTCTTTGTGACTAGAAAAGCGCTATATAAGTGCAGGTTAGTTAGTTAGTTAGTTAGTGATAGCAGGACAGGAACCAACATCCTTCTGATCACAGGTCACCACACCATCTACCTCAGCCACAGTGGCCGCTGGCTTAGGTTTGATCTGAAAAGGCTTTGATTTGATTGTCAGCACTTCTGTAGTGAGAGATATTTCATATAGGGATACAGCTTCCGTATCCATAGCGACTGCCTTATTTCTATGTTCCCATTGAGAGTACCAGGGATGGCTTGTAGTCAGGCTGAAGAAAACGATACCACATGCTTTCTTTCAACAATACTGAGCTCAGTCATCCAGGAGAGGCTCAGAGTAGAACCGCTGCTCCTCCACATTGAAAGGAGCCAGTTGAGGTGGTTTGGGCATCTGATCAGGGTGCCTCCTGGAACAACTCCCACTTGAGGTATTTCTGGCACGTCCATCTGGGAGGAGACCCCGGGGCAGACCCAGGACTCGGTGGAGAGACTGTCTTCCAGTTGGTCTGGGAACGCCTTGGTATCCTCTCTGAAGAGCTGGAGCAGGTGGCTGGGGAGAGGGAAGTCTGGGCTTCTCTGCTTTAACCAGTGACTCCGTGACCCGGATCTCCAGAAAAGTGGTAGAAGATGGATGGATGAATCAATTCTGATACACCAGTTGATCCATCCATCCATCCATCTTCTTCCACTTAATCCTTTTTGGGTCTTGGGGGGGGGGGGGGGGCGGGGGGCTGGAGCCTATCCCAGCATCTTTGGGTGAGAGGCAGGGTCCACCCTGGACAGATCGCCAGTCCATGGCAGGGCCAACACAGAGAGACAGACAACCATTCACTTTCACAGTCACACCTAAGGACAATTTAGAATCCCCAGTTTTGATGCTAATTAATCTAACTTGCATGTTTTTGGCATGTGGGAGGAAACGGGAGAAATCCTGGAGTAAACCCACGCAGACACGGGGAGAACATGCAAACTCCACACACATCACTGTTGGTCGGGGGCTGGGATGGAACCCAGGACCTCCAGAAAAGTGGTAGAAGATGGATGGATGGATGAATCAATTCTGATACACCAGTTGATATTTTAGTAAAAATTCTTAACCACTTGCACTCCGGGCAATTTTCCTAAAAATGCCAAAAAATAACGTGCCCAAAGTAAATCGAAAGCTGTTCTTCAACCCTTTGCAGCATCTTCATGGGGTTGGTCTCATTTAAAAGAAAACACTTTGAATTTTTTGGCAAACAAAACATAATCTCTCTACGTGCTCCGGCCACTGAGTTACAGTCATCTAAACATACTGAACTTGAAGAAAAAAAATTTGGACACTGTTTTTTTGGATACAAATGCTTGTAAATAACACACAGCTGTCCGATCCAGCTGGAAAATGCAACAGAAATGTAGAACCAAGTGTTATCCAGCTGAGATCCAAATTTGGTAACAATACCACAAAAAATGAATATATTACACAGCTTTGTTCTCAGGCTGTTCCCAGGCGTTTTGGAACTGTGCCAAATTGTGCCAAATGGCACAGTTTGGAAAAACGTCTGTAACTTTTGAATAATTCAATATAGAAGCTTCATTTTAGGCTCAAAGGAAAGGTTACACTCAGGGCTGTGTCTGTGTGTGTGTGTGTGGGGGGGGGGGGGATGACCCCCCCCCCCCCCCCGCTATCAAGGACAGAGTTCGGCCCTCGCTACATGACAAACTGGATTACACTCGTTGCATGTTTCCACAGCAACGCTGTCACAGCGGCTTCCCCCCCCCTCGCTACTGTGTGTGTATGTGTGGGGGGGGTTGACCCGCCTCCCAACTCAAAGCGTTGGGAGGCGGGTCCTCCTTCCTAGGTTTTCTTTCATTGGTTCTTCAAGGTTTCAGAAACCCAATTCAAGGCTCTTATTAGTCGAATGAGAGGTCAATCAGATGAACTAATCTGTTCGCGGCTGTGTTTGCAGATTTTTTTTTCAGGGGCGCTTGGAGGCCACACCCCCTACACCACCACCATCAATATCCTTATCATGCGTCATGCGCTCTCGTGCGCCCTAGGACGCAGAGACTTGCCCGCCCGCGGAACAACGGAGTGCAAGTGGTTCATGAATGTGGCCAATAAAAAGTCTGCCAGACTATTAAAATCCAATAGACTCTTCTGTCCACTAGATGGGGCTAAGTGCTCACTGTTTACAGTCAGCACTCAAGATTTTGCTCATAAATGGATTTTTTTTTTTTTCTTCAAATTGGACACTTTTTTCCTGCTAAATCACATCTAAAAGATCTATGTTTGGCTTCAGTCACATGAATCAGCACCACAGGACAGTTCCTGTATCTCCAGCACTGTAGTGGGAACACAGTTCCTGAAGAGAGAATTCCGGGAACTAAAACAATCTCTGGTACACTTGGTGGGTACTTTATTTTTGGGGTGTACAAAACCAGAGGAGCAACTTTTAGACAGCTGTGGTGGGAATGCGGCTGGAGACTGTCAGTGGTGTGACCGTGTGTTTTTGTGCTGTGTTTGTGTGTGTGTGTGTGTGTGTGTGTGTCAGTGCTGGAGCGACTGCAGAGATTCCTGCCTCAGATGGCCAGGGCCAATGAGCGGCTGAAGCAGCGGATGGAGGAAGCTCCTGCTGGACTCTTTGACATAGAGAACGTGGAGGAGGCAGAGAAGATCATAGAGATGGTGAGTACCACCTTCACTATGGTCGCTGCAACGTTGCGTGTCCATGGGTTCCCCACTGGAACCGTCTGTTTGCCATTCTTCTATATGTAGACGACAGAAAAACACTCATTTCACCATCAGCCTCCACTTACTTCCCACTGATCCTGCACCATGAGTGCAGTGGCTAGGTACAGTCTGTAGACAGTGGACCATGACGTCTCCAGGTTTCCAGTCATCCCATTTACCTCAGTGGTGACGGACTTATTTCATCTGAATATGCCCAGAAGAAGCAGGCTCAGTGTGTGGAAACTAGCGCCCAAAGCTACGGTTAGCAGCAGACCAGGAACGACGACAGCTCGTCTGGTGACGAAAGCCCTCCACTGCACATCAGGCGGGGGGGCTATCCTCCTTGTTAGCTACAGGACCCAGAATCATCCCCTTGGTTAACCTGCCGTCCCTCATCCCCATTTATAGGTGTAAATCAACGCTGCCCCTGTCAACTTGCAGAAAAGACAGAAATCATAACTGTTTCTATATCATGTTACAGAACAGAATGAAATGACTTTGAACCACCGAATCCAAGTGGGACTGTAAATGACAGTGGCGTGGCCCACATGGCCCTGTGCTCGGTGTGATGGTGTGGGAGGTGTTGCTGCCAACCCGCCTGTTCCGTGGACTCCCTGTGACAAAGTCCAGCACCCAGTTTGGAGTTCCACATTTTTTTTCCCTCATAAATTTGTAACTTTCTCATAAATGTGCAGTTTTCTCCCCAAAAATTTGCATTTTTTTCTTCAAAAATTAGTTTTTTCCTCCTGTAAATTTTCAATTTTCTCATCGGTTGTCAACGCTCCTCTGTTTGCTGGTTAAAGTTTTATTCTGTGTAATTAAATTATAATTTTTTAACTAGTGTCTTTTATCTCATCTTTGCACCTTTATTCTTGTAAATTTGTGCCTCACTGACATTTGTTCCTCATGCCGAGCTGGTGACCACCTCCCCATCCCTCTAGTTAAAACATAAATCACCATGGTGACGTGTTCACCCACACACCACTCCCTCTGGTGGAATACTGCCTTGCTCATTTCCCCTCTTTCCTGCAGGACGTAGCGCTGGTGGAGCTTAGTGAGTCAGACGGCGACTCTGAAGAAGACGAGATGACATCACAGTCTGAGCAGGAGTCGGACTCGAGTGATGACGACGATGGCAGCAAGATAACGGAGCAGAACCTCAGACTTCCTGGAAGCAATGTGAAGAGGAAGAAGGTGGACATCCAGGTTTTGGACCAGCAGGGGGAGTCAGACGTGGGGACGTCAGACCGTCTCCTCTGAGGAGCCGCTGCTGCTCTTGGGTTTTTCCACCTTCTTCACAGACTGGGATGTTGAGCAGAAACCCTCACCAGACCTTCGGTTCCTGTGGGAGGAAGCTGAAGGTCGTCGTGAGCGCAGACACGAGGTGTGGGGCTGGCGTGGACCCCGGTTTCCTCCTCCACTGTAGCCGCGAGCCGACCATGTGACTGCTGTGGGTCAGTGTTTCTGGACGACTGAACTCGTTTGAAGGCACAGCTCTCCTCAGGTTAATCACAGTTGTGTGTACTATTAAATTTGTTATTTTGAGGTGTGCATTTGTCTGTTTTTTTCCTCATTAATAAACTTTGTTGCAGTTATTTGGTTCGGAGCAGTAAAGGGAGACGGGGAAACCACAAACCAGTTTTAGGGGACAGGAACTTGGTCTGGTCCTCTCCCCCGTCATGTCTCCATTATGGCACATGAACCATCACTTCTGGAGGATTTGTTGATGGGTTTTTTTTGTATTTTGTGTACTTCATTAATCCCAGAGGGAATTCGGGGCATCCTCGTGGATGGATGAGGCAGCCACGGTACGGCTCCAGTCCCTTCACCTTCCCCAACCATTTTAGAGTCTCCGGGGCTACGCTCACACTGCAGCTTTTAATGCTAAATTCCCATTTTTTTTGCACAAATGTGACCCATATCTGATTTTTTTCACACCAGACCCAGGTCACTTTCCTATGTGGTACTAATTCAGATCCATATCTGATATTTTCCAAAGCGACCCCAGTCTGAACTGTCATGTCGCATTTCTTCCCACGTTTTCCTCAGTGAAGTGAGACAGACGCTGCAGTTCTGCAGTGGAGGATGCAGCCAGCATGGCAGACTCGGCTGATTTGTGCTCTCTTTTTAATCAGTCTTCTTTCCTTTATCAACGGATTGTAATTTTGTCAGCTCCAACTGCACAACAACTTCTACATTTTTTTGGGGGGGGGGGGGGGGGGGCGTGGCGCTGAAACCGCCAGTCAAGCAAGCACACTAACGGCACATTTACTGGATGCTGCAAATTCCTTTTTCCCTGTAAACGGCACACCGTGAGTCCTGGCTGCTGTAATATCTGCACATGACTGGAGCAGAATGGCCAGATAGCAGGACACACGGGGGGGGGGGGTGTCTGACGGCTCCTCCTTGCTGCAGCGGAACCGATGTTATGGTGGTATGAGCGGCGTGGTTTACTGTTAAAAAAAAAAAAAAAAAGGTTATTACTTATTTTGTACCTGTAGGTGGATTTGTTTTGCAGTCTGGTGACAAGCCACCAGCTGCCGGTCGCTGCGTGCGCAAGCGCCCCGTATCCCTAACCTGCATGTTTTTGGCATGTGGGAGGAAACCGGAGAAATCCCGGAGTAAACCCACGCAGACACGGGGAGAACATGCAAACTCCACACAGATCACTGTTGGCCGTGGGCAGGGATTGAACCCACGATCTCACGATCCCCGCAATCCCCCGGCCAAGGGTAAACCGTGCTGCCACAGTGCTAACCACTGTGCCACCGTGCAGCCCATATCGGCGGTACCTTATTTATACAGGTAATCCCATTGAGACACGGGGTGTCATTTTAAAGAGAACCGTTTAATCCATCATCTGTGTTGAAGCAGAGCTGATCACAGCGCTCATCTGGTGTGTAGAGGAAGGGAGCTGGTCTCATGATTTTAACATTTTATTTTGCTGCACTGCATCAGGGTGAAGAAGTTCTGTCCCCCAAACACAACGGTGTGTCTGACGTTACGTTTTCTTCTGCACATGCGGGTCACTTCGTAGCTGTAGATCGTTCACACTGGAGTCTGATGGGGGTCGCATTTAAACAATAGTGTGAAAACCCACACAAACATCGGATCCCTGCAAAAAAAATCGGAATTGAGCATCAAGACCTGCAGTGTGACTGTAGCCCGGTTTACCTAACCTGCATGTTTTTGGACTGTGGGAGGAAACCAGAGTACCTGGGGAGAACATGCAAACTCCACACAGAAGGGTCACTGATGGTCAGGGGGTGGGATGGAACCCACAACCTTCTTACTGTGCTACCACAGTGCTAGCCACTGCTCCACCGAAGCTGCCCGTAATGGTCACCAGATTGGGATCTCAGTAATGGTGTAATCATAAGTATTGGGATCTTCAGCTGGATCATTAAAACAAACTGGGTGAAGATGATGTTTTTGTGCAGCATGTTTCAAGATAAATTACTTTAAAATAACAGATAAAATCATCACCACTTGCCAGGAAAACCCTCCGGTTGCCCCACACTGGTATGAACAGTTGCAGCCATGAAGTGACGTCACCATTCCCTCCAGCAATGAGCGTGTGTCGGGTCTGAACAAGCCTGGGCCGATTCTCCTGAGCAAACGCAGCAGCAGAATCAGCAGCAGTACAGCCTGACTGCTGGCAGGTTGGCATTAACGACTGACCACACTGACGTGACTGCAGACAGCCTGCGTTCTTCACTGATGGGGACAGCGCACGTTTCCATCCAAACAGAACCGAGCCGTCGCCCTCGCTGCCTTCACTGACGGTGTGGGACAATTGGAAAATAATATTTTGATGCATAAAATCAACCAGTCCAGATTAGTTTTCTAAACCTACTGCCTTTGTCTGGCAGTTTTACCTTTCATTATTACAAAGAAACTCCACTCTGTCACAGATCAGCGTTCAACAGCTGCAGCCATGTTTAGACTGAACTGGGGTTTGTTCATGGTTTACAGCAGCAGATGCATCCACCTGCACGTCTTATGAAGTCCTTAAAATGAAAGATTTACATAAATGCAAACAAAAAAACAACTTCAGGGAACAAATGAACACAGACCATGAGAACAGCATTTACATGTTGAAGACAAGCAGTCGACTCCAGTCAGACAGCATGTCTATCATGGAGGAGAGACCATGAGGTCAGCTGTTGGTTTGTGAAGACCTGACACATTTATGCTTCTGAGTCAACGCTGCGTCACCGCCTACACACGTGGTCCACACTGGGATCAGCTGGTCTGAATGCATTGTGTTGCCAAAATGGATTTCTCTTGATTAATTTGTGTTTATCAAATAGTGACAGCCAAGAGCAGATTATGATTGAGTTGGAGCCAATAAATGTTCAAAGTGTGGCGGTATGAAATAATAAAGGAGCGAACTGAGAGTTTTTGAGGGAGTTTATTAATCATACCGCCATCACGAGAACTCACTCCGGCGCCGTGCATGCGCGCCGGAGCGAGCCCGGAGGCTCTCCTCAGCAGATACAGGCAATGCGTGCAGTCAGGATCAGAGAGTGAGTTACAGAGCAATGCAGTTTTTATACCCAGTTACAGACAATACATGAAAGGCATGGGACATTTGCGTCACAGTGAGAGCAGGAAGCATGAACGTTTGCATTTGAGTCATACATATCAACAGCGGAACTGGCGGAAGAAGCTAGACAAAGAGCGGCTGCCCATTGATCTCCGTCATTGTTCTGCTAATTGCTCCAGCTGTGCGCTCTGCTTGTCCGTAGGCTGTGGGGGTTACCCATAAAAGCAACTTTTCATACAGCCGCTGCAACAGAAGAGAGAGGGAAGACAGGAAACTGCACGTACGCCCACCACCGCTGCACCGGTTTTTCACATGGATCCGGTAAATTCCTCAATATTCTTTTGAACTTGGGCCATTGTTTAGCCCACTAGTTGTCAAATGGAGTGCCATGGGAAATTGCCTAATTTCACTCAACTGGTCTGAAAAATAGATGCTGTGCTGTTGTGCACTGGTTCTCGTAGTGGCTCTTCCATATCAGTGGGTGGGAGAAGGAACAGCCGCAGGGGTGACGGGCACACGTGAGGTTTTGATGACGCAGTATGATGGGAGTGGGTGAGCTGGAGTAAAGCACCTCGACCCATTATTGTAAAATAAAAACGTCTGTGTGGAGTGAATGAATAACAGGCTCACTGTAAGCACTTTGACATGTCACTAAACATGAGGCGCCATATAAATCTAACCCGTCATTACTGCCGCCAAGGGAGGAGCTGATGTTTTCAGTGGCGTCCATTACCAACATAACTCAAAAAGTTATGAACAGATGATTAGATTTTGGTGATGATCTGAGAGTGCATACCTCCACCAAGGCTCTCATCTTCACAGTGTGTTTGCAACAATACTCCAAAACTAATAGACTTTGATGCTATTTTCACCTCAAGTGGCTCTAGGCCTACACAGACCCAATACATTTTGGAGGTGATCCATGAGAGATGGAAGGAGCCTTAGTGGAGGTATGTACTCAATGCTTTTCTAGTTATTTAAAATCGTTTTCAACCTATATTTGACTGAATATACTACAGAGATTTTTAATGTTCAAACTTTTTTTTTCCAAATATTCCCTCATTTTGGGTCCGATTCCTCCAACAGGTTCCAAAAATCTGGGACAGGGTCATATTCACCACTGTGTTCCCTCACCTTTTCCTTTTAATGACACTCAGTAAGTGTTTAGGAACTGAGGACACTCATTGTTGAAGCTTTGTAGGTGGAATTTATTCTCATTCTTGCTTGATGTACGACTTCAGTTGATCAAAAGTCCGGGGTCTCTGTTGTCATATTTTGGGCTTCATAATGCTCTACACATTTTCAATGGGAGACAGGTCTGGACTGCATCAAGTTAGTCTAGTACCAGCACTCTTTTACAATGAAGCCACGCTGTTGTAACACATACAGAACGTGGCTTGGCATCGTCTTGCTGAAATAAGCAGGGACATCCCTGAAAAAGACATTTGGACAGCAGCATGTTGCTCCAAAATCTGTATGTACCATTCAGCATTAATGGAGCCTTCACAGAAGTGCAAGTTACCCATGCCATGGGCACTAACACACCCCCATACCATCACTCATGCTGGCTTTTGAACTTAATGCTGATAACAATCTGGATGGTTCTTTTCCTCTTTAGCCCAGAGGACATGATGTCCAGGATTTCTAAAAAGAATGTGAAATGTGGACTCATGAGACCACAGCACACTTTTCCACTTTGCGTCAGTCCATCTCAGATGAGCTCGGGCCCAGAGCAACCGGTGCTGTTTCTGGGTGTTGTTGATATATGGCTTTGGCTTTGCATGGTAGAGTTTTAACTTGTAGAGACAACCTGTGTTAACTGACAAGCGTTCCTGAGCCCATGTGGTAATATCATTTACAGGTGGTTTTTAATGCCGTCTGAGGGATCGAAGGTCACAGGCATTCATTATTGGTTTTCAGCCTTGCCACTTCCATGCAGAAATTTCTTCAGATTCTCTGAATCCTTTGATATTATGGACTGTAGATGATGAAATCCAAAAATTCCCTCCAATTGGATGTTGAGAAATGTTTTTTTTTGTAACTTTGATTTTTATTCATTTTTCATCATACATATTATATTCAGATCACAGTCTATATTTAAAAAAGGGAGCTAGAGAAAGAAAAAAAAAAAGAAAAAAAAGGGGGGGGACAAATGTTGGAGCATCAAGTTTTTAGTTTCCATCTCTTAATTCTTCTGGTTTTTCCAGTGTCTTTGGTTATTCTTTCAATTTCTGTCTCGTTGTTGCACTTTGTAGTGTGTCCATTTCCGCCATTTTTTTTCATATTGTCCTTCTTGCATTCTTTGTCGATATGTTAGTTTTTCCATCAGACGTATATCCTCAACAATCTCAGTCCATTGCTCTTGGTCAGGAAGAACTTCTGATCGCCATTTTCTTGTGATTGTTTTTTTACTTGCAGTCAGCAAGATTTTAACTAGATATCTGTCCTCAGCCTGTATTACATTGTCTCTTTTAAGATCACATAAATACATCAGGTTACAGTTCATTGGTATATTATATCCTAATATCCTCTGTATTGTCACATGTATAGATTTCCAGAATGATGAGATTTTGCATTTCCAAAGCATATGTGAGTGGTCTGCATTTTGAGCCCCACATCCCCTCCAGCATAAAGATTGGGTATTTGTATATTTTCCTTGAATCTGTGGTGTAATGAAATAGCGAATCAGGTTTTTCCATCCAGATTCCCTCCATGTCCTTGAATTTGTTGATGTGTGTTGTGTTTTCCATATTTCTTGCCAGTTTTCTTCTGTTATGTTTAAATTTAGCTCTTTCTCCTTTATATAGTTACTTGAATGTTTGCCGTAAGTTTCTGATATAGCTTTGAAATAATTCTTATTTTATTTCCTGCATATGAGCTTAAAATGAATTGTATAATTTCGCTCACATCTGTGTGGAGGTTATGCCTAATCTTCCTCATATAATAATCTCTCTTCTGCAGATATCTGAAGAATTCTGATTTTTCTAGTTTAAATTTTCTTCTGATGTTTACAAAACTCCCGAAATCTTTTTTTCCGATATTGCCCCATGCTGCGATTCCCTTGTTCACCAGATTTTTGTATCCCCTATCTTGCTTTGCCGGTTCAAACTGACTGTCAAATGCTACCCATTTCGATAGTTTTATGTCCTCCTTTATATTATACTTTTGTACTATTTTATACCACAGTTCCAAAGTAAATTTAGTGATTGGGTCTATTTGTTTGATTTGCTTATATGCATCCTTATCTCCTATTATGCTTTGTACTGGGAGTCCCTCAATTTCCTTTTCTATTTCTTTCCATTTTGCTTCATATCCTCCGTCGCACCAACATATGATATATCTTATTTGTGCTGAGTAGTAATATTCCTTTAGACTCGGTAGGCCCATGCCTCCTTTCTCTTTTGGTAACTGGAGAGTTTTATATTTCACTCTTGGCTTTTTACCTCCCCAAACAAATCTCGATATCATCCTGTCCCACTTTGAGAACTGGGCACCAGGAATTTCTGTTGGTAGAGCCTGGAAGAAGTAAAGCAGGCTAGGTTGTATGCTGATTTTGACTGTCTTAATTTTTGAATTCAGATCCATATTTAAAATTGACCATCTATCAATATCTTTTTTTATTTCTTGTTCCAACCTATCATAGTTTGCTTTATAGATTTTGCTTAGATCTTTAGGTATGTTCACTCCAAGGTATTTTATTTCTTTTTGTTTCCAGTTTAGTTTGATCTTATCAGTTATCTGGTTTAGAGGGTTATAGTGGAATGTCAGTATTTGTGTTTTTGTTATGTTTATCTTGTATCCTGATAATTTTCCAAAATTTTCTATCAAGTTCATCATTTCCATTATTGATTCATCTGGTTGTTCAAGGTAAACTATAATATCGTCTGCAAATAGCCCAATCTTGTGTTCCGCTCCCTTTATTGTTACACCTTATGGCTGTGTTGTGAGACATGTATATGTTGGACACTGCATATGTGATTTAACCACGATGAAGGAGAGCCAGCCCCCTGCGGTGCGGAGCCACAGAGCCTGGACCCCCTGCGGAGGACAGGGGACAGAAGACTTCCTGACCACTGAGGCTCGGGAAGAGAGAAGGGGGAGTTATGTAAATAAAAGGCTAATGAATGTGAATAAAGAGATTTTGAGAGAGATGTGTGATTTCCCCCGCGAGGGAAATGGTTTGATGTCAGAATGTTTAAATGAGAGAACTTTGGTGTGTTCACTCTCTTTGTTCGCTGCTCAAGAATGAGAGCAGACAGTGGAATGATTTCTTGAATAAACTGGAATGAAAGACAATTCGGTTTCGTTATTCAAGTCTCCCCACATTGGTGACTGACGACGTTGAGAATGAACGAAGAAATTCTCAGGGTCCCGGACTCACAGCGCTCAGAGCTGGCGAGCGCAGTGGCCGTTAAGCTGCCTGATTTCTGGCAGGATAACCCACGGTCGTGGTTTCTGCAAGCAGAGTCGCAGTTCGCGCTCGCAGGAGTAACGGTGGATGACACTAAGTTCCACCATGTCATCGCTAAACTGGACAACAGCACAGCTCGGTGCGTGCAAAGCTTGGTGGAGCAGCCACCCGCGACCGACAGGTACGGCAAGCTGAAATCCACCCTCATCAAGTTTTTCACCCCCTCGGCTGAAGTGAGGGCGAGGAGGATCCTGTCTTTGCTAGACCAAGGTGGACACAGGCCGAGCGCCCTGATGGAGGAGATGATACAGCTGAGAGGGTTGGACAACGATGATTTCATTTTTCAGTTCATCTTCCTCTCCAACCTCCCGGCGCATGCGAGAAGCACGCTGGCCGACAAAAAGTGTCACACCCTGGAGGAGTTCCGGGAGCTGGCCCAGGAGGCAGATGGGATCCTGGACGCCTGCGGCGGGCAAGCAACCACAGCAGCGACCCGAGACAGCGGGGAGCCAGAGGCAGCAGAACCAGACTGGCCGACGACGGCGGCAACACGGCCGCGACGAGGGGGAGCCAATAGCCCGGCGGCAGAAGCGCGGGCACGACACAGCGGAGGAGAAGATCTCTGCTTTTACCATCGGAGGTTCGCAGAGAAGGCACGCAGGTGTGTGCCGCCCTGCATCTTCAGGAGTTCGGGAAACGGCAAGACCGGGGGTCGCTAGCAGCTTCGACCCTCGGAGAACGCAACAAGCTGCTCTACATCACGGATGTGCGCTCCGGACGAGAGTTCCTCATCGACACCGGAGCACAAGTGAGCTTCATCACCCCAACATACGCGGACCGGGTGGCTGGACCCCACGGTAGCGGCGCTACAGCGGCAAATGGCTCGAACATCAACACCTACGGGAGAAGGACCTTGCCTTTATGCTTACATGGCCGCACATATGAATGGACTTTTGTGATAGCGGCGGTGAGTTTCAACATGTTGGGCGCGGATTTTTTGTGTTCACACAATCTGTTAGTTGATCTTGCTAATAGACGGCTGGTAAATGCACTCTCTTTTTACTCTCTCCCCTGTTCAGCTCGAGTGTCCCCGCCACCAGTACAGACCCACGTCGCTACAGCAGGTGGTAAGTTTCACACACTCCTCACCCAATTTCCAGCGCTCACTGTGCCCACTTTTTCAGCGACGGTCGCGAAGCACGGGGTGAAACACTTTATCCCCACTTCTGGTCCTCCCGTGTTTGCAAAAGCTCGGCGCTTGGATGCAGTTAAGCTCGCCATTGCGCGCGAGGAGTTCGCCAGCCTGGAGAGGCTGGGCATCGTTCGTAGGTCGAAGAGCCCGTGGGCTTCGCCGCTGCACATGGTACCGAAAGCCGATGGCTCCTGGAGACCATGCGGGGATTACCGCAGGCTAAACAACGCTACGGCACACGATCGTTATCCCATCCCGCACATTCAGGATTTTTCGGTGCACCTGGCGGGGGCGCGCATTTTTTCAAAGATTGATCTAGTTCGCGGCTATCACCAAGTCCCGGTCCAACCGGAGGACATTCCTAAAACAGCGGTAATAACCTCGTTCGGACTTTTCGAATTTTTACGCATGCCGTTTGGTCTCAAAGGGGCGGCGCAAACATTTCAGCGGATGATGGATGCCGTGTTACGCGATCTCCCTTTCGTGTTTGTGTACCTCGACGACATTTTGGTCGCGAGTACTTCAGAGGACGAACACGAAACGCACCTCACAGCAGTTTTTAGGAGGCTGGGAGAGCACGGCTTAATAGTTAACCCAGCCAAGTGCCAGTTCGGCGTCGAGCGGATCGATTTTTTGGGTCACCGCGTCTCCCCGGAGGGAGCGGTTCCGTTACCAGAGAAAGTACGCGCGGTAGCGGATTTTCCCCGTCCACAAACTGTCAAATCACTACAGGAATTCTTGGGGATGGTGAATTTTTATAACCGATTCCTGCCCCACGCAGCTCAAATCATGCAACCGTTATATGCCGCGCTCAAAAAACAAAAACCGACCCAGGCGGTCGAATGGTCCCCGGAGCGGGAGCGCGCGTTCACAGAGGTTAAAAAAGCCTTGGCTGACGCTGCGCTCCTGGCCCACCCAGACCCTGCAGCACGTATCGCGCTGACGACAGACGCTTCAGATTTAGCCATAGGGGCCGTTATTGAGCAACAGGTAGCCGGAGTTTGGCAGCCTTTGGCTTTCTTTAGCAAATCTTTAAGCGCGGCCTGAACGAAAATACAGCGCGTTTGACAGAGAACTGTTGGCGCTGCATTTGGCTATTCGTCATTTCCAGTTCTGGCTGGAAGGACGGTGCTTCACCGCTTATGTGGACCACAAGCCGCTCACATACGCCATGGCCAAAATTTCAGACCCGTGGTCCCGGCAGGCAGCAGAGGCAGCCTGCCGGAATCTCGGAATTTACCACTGACATTAGGCACGTCGCGGGCAAATTCAATGTAGTAGCGGATTGTCTCTCACGCGCGTTCACGACCCCAACACGCGCAGAGGCAGAACGGGCCACCGTGACCGCGCCGCAGGAGAGCGGCACGGTGGCGCGCGCAGCCCCGGTGCACGTGGGTATAGATTACGCAGCCATGGCAGCGGACCAGGGGGCGGACGCAGACGTGCGCGCGCTCCAGTCTGGACCAACAGGGTTGAGGCTGGAGAGCAAGTGTTTACAAACCGGTATGCCCCCCCTGATCTGCGACGTGTCGACGGGGCCGCCCGCGTCCGGTGGTTCCGGCCACGTGGCGCCGCCGTGTTTTTGACTCGGTCCACTCACTGGCGCACCCGGGGGTGCGCGCGTCGGTGAAACTAGTGGCGGAAAAGTTTGTTTGGCCGTGCCTGCGCAAGCACGTGAAGGAATGGGCAAAAACCTGCATTTCCTGTCAACGGGCCAAAATTCACAGGCACACAAGAGCCCCGTTAGAACCGTTCCGCATTCCGGCCAGAAGGTTCGACCATGTGCACGTCGACCTTGTGGGCCCCCTACCGGCATCACAGGGGTTCACGTATCTTTTGACAATGGTGGACCGCACCACACGTTGGCCGGAAGTGGTCCCACTTGCGACGACCACGGCCGCGGAGGTGGCTCGCGTTTTTTTTAACGGCTTGGGTGGCGCGCTTCGGGGTTCCGTCGGACATTACGTCCGATAGAGGACCGCAATTCATCTCTGAGCTGTGGTCAGCGATGGCCAACGGCTTAGGAGCCAAAATTCACCGCACTACGGCTTACCACCCTCAGGCCAATGGTTTATGCGAGCGTTTTCATAGGTCTTGAAGGCAGCACTCAGAGCGTCGCTCACGGATGCAGATTGGGTGAATAAACTTCCATGGGTTTTTATTAGGGGTTGCGTTCTGCGCCTAAAGAGGACTTAGACGCCTCCCCAGTGGAGCTGGTATTCGCACAAACTCTGAGGCTGCCGGGCGAGTTTTTACCAGAGCACCCAGAGCCCCCACCTCTCTCGGCTCTGGGACCGTTAGTCGGCACGGGGGCAGACACGCTCCCGGGTCCGGTTCATCACGCTTTTCCACGAGTTTTCGTCCCCAAGGCTTTGAAAAAATGCCGATTTCGTTTTTGTCAGGCGCGAAGCCCTAAAAGCAACGCTCAAACCGCCTTACGAAGGGCCATTTCGAGTGCTGGAGGCAGGTGATAAGCAATTTGTGCTGGATTTTGGAGACAGAAAAGAGACAGTCAGTATGACAGACTAAAAACCTGCTTTTGTCATGAAGGACGTGTCTGTACCGGTCGCGGTGGCGCCTCGACGAGGCAGGCCCCCGCAGAGGGCAATTAATCACTCTCTCCCTCAGTCAACAGCGCCGAAGCAGAAACGCACCGCAGGCAAGGCGGGGGCCAACGCACAGCAGATTCGGCAGACGGCTGAAGCCCAAGCGGCGCACAGACTGAATGTTGGTGTTGATTATTCAGTAGTGAGTAAGGTGCTATTTAATTTTAGGAATTAGTCTGTTCTTCACGTGTGGGGGGGGGGTTATATGGCTGTGTTGTGAGACATGTATATGTTGGGACACTGCATATGTGATTTAACCACGATGAAGGAGAGCCAGCCCCCTGCGGTGCGGAGCCACAGAGCCTGGACCCCCCTGCGGAGGACAGGGGACAGAAGACTTCCTGACCACTGAGGCTCGGGAAGAGAGAAGGGGGAGTTATGTAAATAAAAGGCTAATGAATGTGAATAAAGAGATTTGAGAGAGATGTGTGATTTCCCCCGTGAGGGAAATGGGTTTGATGTCAGAATGTTTAAATGAGAGAACTTTGGTGTGTTCACTCTCTTTGTTCGCTGCTCAAGAATGAGAGCAGACAGTGGAATGATTTCTTGAATAAACTGGAATGAAAGACAATTCGGTTTCGTTATTCAAGTCTCCCCACACACCTTTTAATTTCTTATTTTGTTGCATCGCTTGAGCCAGTGGCTCTATGAACAGAGCAAACAAGGTGGACGATAGGCAGCATTCCTGCCTAGTTGATCTTTGTATATTTACTTTGTTAAGCTACCGTTTATCTTGATTCTTGCCACAGGTTTTAGATACAGTGTCTTTATGCATTGTACTAATTTTTCGTTAAATCCAAAGCGTTCCAGCACATTATATAGGAAATTCCAGTTAACCCTATATATTTTATAATCCACATTTAATAAAGAGATTGGCCTATAGTTTCCGCATTGTTCCCTATCTTTCCCTGGCTTTAAAATAACTGAAATAATGGCTTTGTTCCATGATGGAGGTATTTTGTTGTTGTTTAATGTCCAATTAAATGACTTTAGGAGCTGTGGCACGAGTTCTTCTATAAAGTTTATAAAACTCAGACGGGTATCCATCACTACCTGGTGATTTACCGTTTTTAAGTGACTTAATCACATCTTTAATCTCTTGTGTTGTTATTTCTGCTGTTAGCTTTTCATTTTGTTGGTTTCCTATTGATGGCAAGTCCAATGTGCATAGAAATTTTTTAATATCCTTAACATTTGTCTCTTCAGGTTGTGAGTATAGTTCTTGATAGAAATTATGGAATATTTCTTCGATGTTTTCTGGGTTAACTGTGGTTTTATTTGTGGTGGGGTCTTTAATCTTATATACATTATTCACTGTTTGTTGTTTTCTTAACCATTTTGCCAGCAGTTTTGTGGCCTTTGGCCCCGTTTCATAATATTTTGTTTTAAATATCTATTTTTCCTTTCAATTCATCTATTTGTATTTCTTTTCTCTTATTTTTTCTTCTTTAATTTCTTGATATATTTTGGGTCATTTGTGCTTTGATGTTTACGTTCTAATTCCCTCAGTCTCTCACATCTTTGTTCATATGCTTCCAGTTTAGACTTATTTGCTTTTCCTGATTCAGCAATTAATTTACCTCTTAACACGGCTTTTAGTGCATCCCATAGTATTGTTGGGTCCACTTCTTCATTGTCATTCTCCTCGATGTACTCGTTTGTTTACTTTTATTCTTTCATTTTCTCATCATTTAACAGTCCTACATTAAGTTTCCATGTTGTCGTTTTCTATTGTTTAGATATATTTCCATGTATATAGGATTATGATCTGATATTTCTGCCCCTCCAATCCAACAATTTCTCACCCTGTGTCTGTCACCTTCATTCATAAGGAAGTAATCTATTCTAGAGTGTACTTTATGGACTGCTGAATAATGTGTATAGTCTTTTTCGAGTGGGTGTAGGTCCCTCCATATGTCTACCATACCCATTTCTGCCAGTGAGGTTCTTATGAACTTTGTTACATGTTTTTTTGTCTTCTTATCACTTGTTGTGTCAACTTCATGATCCATGACAGCATTTAAGTCTCCTCCACAAATTAGGACTCCTTCACTGTGTGTTGCTATGAGATCAAACAGATGTTGAAAAAAACCCTTGTCACTTTCTGGTGGGGCATAGATGTTCACTAATGTGATCTGCATACCATCTATTCTTCCCTTTATTATTACATATCTGCCTTCTTTATCCTGGATTTCTTGTTCACATTCAAATTGTATTTTATTTGAAATTAGTATCATAACCCCCCTTTTAGTTCCTCCCTTAAATGAACTGTAGTAGGAGTTCTTATAGCCAAATCTCTTTAGTTTCTCATGTTCTGTCTTGCTCAAATGTGTCTTGCATAAATATAATTTTGGCTTTTTCCTTCTTGAATTTTCTTATTATTCTTTCCCTTTTAACAGGTGAGTTCAGACCATTCACGTTTAATGTCATTATCTTAAGATTTTTAACCATATTCATGTTTTTCCATTTTTTTAACTTGTGCTCTTAACCCCTTTAACAACAAAACTAACACATATTTGTACAAAAACACATTAACGAACTTCGACCTCCGTACTTTGGGCCTTTCTTCTGCCCACTGGTCCCTGTTGGTGGGTGGAGGGAATGTCCTCACAGAGTGAAGGGCCCTCCCTAGACCTCTAGTTACTATCCAAGTAATAGTCATTAGTCTAGAAATGTCCAACAAAAATCACTTAAACCTCTCCTAGCCGTTTGTTTCTCTTTTACCTTGTCTTCTTGGCCTTCATTTCTTCTGTGTCTTTCTTAATCTTTGTTATAATCTAGGCTTTCCGTTGAAAGCCTTGCAGTTTTTCTTGGGCCCGGTGTGCCACGTCCGTCTCCCGTCTTCTGCCGTTCACTCGCCTCCACTCCAGCTGTCGTGATGCGTTCAGTGCCGCCGCTGCTCCAGCCACTTCCTCCGGTACGCTCACCACAAAGCCCCGCTCCATCATGTCCCGCGCTGCCTCTCTGGCCGTGTTGTAGGTCTTCACACCGTCCTCCCAATGAATTCTCATCTTCGTTAGCGGCGTTTGGAATCTTTTTCAGCATTTTTTTAATGTTGGCATATTTCTTTCTCTGCTGCACAATTTCTGTTGGGTAGTCATGGTCAAAGAATATCTGTTTGTCGCAGACTCGTATCTTTTTTTTCCACGCTTGTGTCAGGATTCTTTCCTTTATGTCGTATTTCAGAAAGTTTACCACAACTGACCTGGGTGTAGAGTTTGGATTCGGGTTCTGTGCCGAGGCTCTGTGCGCTCGTTGGATCTGCAGGTCTGTTTCATCGGCAGCTCAAGCTCTTTTTTTAAGAAATGATCCATGAATTTCGTCATCAAGTTGCCTTCAATGCCCTCCAGAATCCTGAAGATGCGTATATTGCTCCGCTTGGACCTGCTCTCCAGGTCGGTTATTTTTTCCTGCATCCTCTGCGTTTGTGCCGTCAGGGTCTGCAGCCGCTCGCTTGCCTTGGTCTTCCAGTCTTCCAACTCCGATATTCGAGCCTGTGCTTCTATCATACATGCCCGTTGAGTGCGTAGCTCCTCCATGTTTTCAGCTAGCTTGCGCTCCATTTCTCTTCGGAGACCCATAATTTCCTCCATCTCTTTTTTCAGCTCTTCCTTAAGAGCCGTTAAATCCTGTTGGAGTTGTTGCTTGAAGTCTTATGTCTTTACCTATATTGGCGATGCCAGTGTTCATAATATCGAGTTTGGCGTCCTCCATTTTCTCTGCTGCAGTCACCTCATTTTTTTGGGCCTCATGTTCAGTGATTTCTCCTCCGTTGTTGAAGAGGGATTCTTTAGTTTTACCCTGCTTTTGTCCGTGTGCCCGGCTTCTTCGTGTTTTCATCCCTTGGTTTATTGATCCATTTATGTCGAGTTGGCCATTTACCAATGATTTTTAATCCGACTAGGGAGAGCTCTCTGTTTAAGCGTTGTCTCTCCGCCATCTTCCCGGAAGTCATCGAGAAATGTTTTTAAACTGTTGGACTATTTGCCCACACAGTTGTTCACAAAGTGGTGAACCTCACCCCATCATTGCTTGTGAACAACTGAACCTTTCAGGGATGCTTCTTTTATACCCAATCATGACACTCACCTGTTTCCAATTAACCTGTTCACCTGTGGAATGGTCCAGAAAGGAGTTTGAGCAGTCCTCAATTTCCCCAGTCTTTTGTTGCTCCTGTCCTAGTTTTTTTGAATATGTTGCAGGAGTCAAAGTTTATCAGTTTAAACATTAAATATTTTGTAGTGTAATTCAATTGAATAGGCTAAAGATGATTTTGAAATCATTGCATTTTGTTTTATTTACATTTTACACAACCTCCCCAACTTCACTGGAACTGGGGTTGTATTTGGAGCGACGCAGGAGTCCAAGTGATTTCATGCGCCCGCCAAGCTGCCAGTGGTGCAGCTGAACAGCGGATGGTAACAGCAGCAGCAGATCAGAGCCGGTGAGTACAGAAAGAGTGGAAATATCGTCCTGTAGTATCATCCAGTGTTGATTACTTGTAGTGTGGTGAATATGGGGGGGGGGGGGGGTGGCTCAGAAATGGCAAAACACGGTGCGGTGCGCCAGCACAGCAACTCACCCTTGGCCATGGGATCCCTGGTTCGATCCCAGCCCCTGACCAACAGTGATCTGTGTGGAGTTTGCATGTTCTCCCATGTCTGCGTGGGTTTACTCCGGTTTCTCCAGTTTCCTCCCACAGGCCAAAAACATGCAGGTTAGGTTAACTGGAGACTCTAAAGTGGCCCTAGGTGTGAATGTGTTGTGAAGGTTAAGGGATAGCGCTATACCGTGGGCTGCTTCATCCATCAGGTGGATGCCCTCAATTTCCCCCTCTGGGATCAATAAAGTATATCAAATCAAAAATAAGAACACTGACTTTATTGTTCATCTCATGAGCACCAGAGAAAGGGGTAACTATTTGTGCCTGCCTTTCGTTCCTGCAGGATATCAAGCTTTGTTTCATCTGAATAGGCCAAGTTTCACACTGACCCCAGTTACATGTCCACAATATTCTGATAACTGGGAATAATCAGATAATGGTAATCTGATTTGATGTGTTTACATGCACTGAATAAACAGGTTATTGGGCAGTAAACTACTTGGGTTTGTGTGATTTTTCATGACCTGATAACGGCTTTTATCTGATATTCTACTTACATGACTACAGGTACATCTCAAAAAATTAGAATATCATGAGAAGTTGAATATTTTTTGTCACTCATTTCAGAAAATGAAACCCATATACAGTATAAAGTCATTACACAGAGAGTGATATATGTCAAGTGTTTTTTTAATTTTGATGATTATGGCTTACAGCCCATGAAAACCCCAAATTCAGTTTCTCAAAAAATTTGATTACATAAAAAACTTTTTTAAAATTAATTTTAATAGAAATGTTGGCCGACTGAAACATATGTCCGTGTACCACTCAATACTTGGTCGGGGCTCCTTTTGGATTAATGACAGTATCAGTGTGGCGTGGAGGTGATCAGCCTGTGGCACTGCTGAGGTGTCATGAAGGTCTGGTGTCTCATCTTCCTCTTGACAATCCTCCATAGATTCTCTATGGGGTTTAGGTCAGGAGAGTTTGCTGGCCAATCAAACACAGTGATGTCATGGTCATTAACCAGGTTTTGATACTTTTGGCAGTGGGGGGGGGGGGGTACCAAGTCCTGCTGGAAAATGAAATCAGCTTCTCCATAAAGCTTCTCAGCAGAGGGAAGCATGAAGTGCTCTAAAATTTCCTGGTAGACGACTGTGGTGATTTTGGTCTTGATAAAACACAGCGGACAAACACCAGCAGATGACGTGGTTCCTCAAATCATCACTGACTGTGGAAACTTCACACTAAACCTCAAGCAACTTAGATTCTGTGCCTCTCCACTCTTTCTCCAGACTTTGATTTCTAAAAGAAATGCAAAATTTACTTGGATCTGAACAGAGGTCATCACTCAGATTCAAGTTATTTCTGTGACCATTGTGGGTTTTTCTTTCATTAACAGAGGGGTGTCAACAATTTTGTCCATGTCTATGCATTTCTGGAGAGGTTCACATCAGGCTACGCAGTGGGGTACGACATCACTACTGTGTTTGGTCCACAGCGTGATGTTGGGATTGAGGCCTTTATTGTGAAGTGCTGTGTAGTGGCGGCCACTTCCTCTTCCCCCACTGCACCGCCCTATAAATACCAGGGAAGCGTCCATTAGACGGCCTCTTTGCCGATGCCCCTGCCTGGTGGCTGTGTGGCGTGTCCAACATCAATAAAGCTGAGTTCGACTGTTCTCCCAGTCTCCTCATTTCACCAAGGTATTTCCAGACATAACACACAGCAGTGCCCATGTTTTGACCCAGAGGCATAAATTGGGCATAAATGAGGGGGCAAAGAAAGAACCTGCAGGCTGTCAGAGGGTCAGTGCTAATCACAAATACTCATCTGTTCTAATTGACAGTTTGTACACAAAACTATTATCAGTGTTAAAAAAGTTTTCAGAAGTGTTGTGGTGTATAAAAGCTGCCGACGCTGCCCTCTGCTGGACATTAAATAAAATGCAGGGTTAAGGCACTTCTACATTGGCTTCACTTTTCAGACCGGAAGCTGTGTTTTATGTACATTTAATAGTTCTTAGATTGGTTTTAAAAAATGACTGCATATTAAGTCTTCGACATGCGAGTCAGACAACTGTCAACTTTTTTTTTTTTTTTTAAATAAAAAGCTTCACAATGAGATTTCCTTGTCACACGTCTATAAATCTGTAGGGTCAAGTGAACTCAGGCCATCCTCAAAGATTAAAATGGCACCAAGTAGCCAAATGTTACCTGTAGTGGATTACCTTTTGTTTAAATTACACTTTATGAAGAGAACTGGAAGAAATGCAAAACCTTTGTGCAAAGCTGTAAATCTAAAATATATTTCTTTACATTTAGCTGTTGTGGAGTCAGTCCTCATTAAGACTTAAGTTCACATAATAAAGCAACACTGTCACACTTTCACCTCAACACAGTCATTGGTGTGTCTGACGGGTAAACATTTCTGAAGGCAGCAGCGCCGTTCCTGCTAAAAACCACTGGAAAGACCACAACTGACATGTTTTATGGCCTGAATCCCATCAGCCAATCACAGGGCATGACTTTAGCTGCCACCTAACAAGACACCTTGTGACTGGCTATGTGCCACTTATAGTCTCTTCAGTGTTGCTACCAGGAAAAGGAAAGTTTCACAGTGCCGTTTTTCTAATAGATCACATATTAAACTCATTACGCAGGTTTTAGTGACCCCTTGTGGTCAGAGTGGATTTTACACATGCTGCACTCTGGAATCAAAATATTTCCTTCTTTCACGACAACAACTTTGTTTCTATATGAACTTAAATAAATTGTTTACTTATTTATTCTAAAATATAAACCTGTATTGTGGCATGTGCTGGTAGGTCGTAACATCTGGAAGGTAGAAAAATGGATTTGTTGCCATGGCGTGTTATTTAGGAGATCCCAAACTGTTCTTTCATTGCTGGCTTGGGCTTTTCAAATCACGTAACCAGTGAGCTCAACTTATGGCTCAGAAAGCTACCAACTCTACTAGGAGCCATAATCTAAGTAATATAATTATTAAGTTTTATTTAATTATTTAGTTCCACTGAATTGGGCCATAAACTCATCAGGGAAGTATCCCGAGTCCCGTTTCCACTACAGGAATCAGTTTTAGGGGACAGGAACCTGATAAGAGCCATGTCTCCATTATGGCGTAGGAATTATCAGTCTCTGGAGGATTGCTGGTGATTGTCTGACAGTTTGGACCATAATGTAGTGCAGCAAAGTATGCCTCCTAGCTTTAGTCCCCTTAAACTTCCCGATACCACGGCTGGGCGCATTTTATTGTCCTTTCAAAATCTCAGCTGCCACACAGTGAATTGCGTTAAACATGCTTACAGAAGGCAGTCATGCCTTACATTGTTTGAAAGCTTAGAATTTCATCGATTTAGTTATTAAAACAGATTTCACAAAAATGATAACAGAAGAACAAGAACTATTAAGCAGCTAGCGTTAGCGTAAAACTGATCGAGTCACTCACCAATGGAGCTTCCTGCAGTCCCTGAATGAATGATTGTTCAACAAATATGGTCCATTTGTGTTGCAAAGGGTCCAATAGATCCATTTGAGTAAGATTTATTGTCCATCTTGATGACGATGGGGAAAACTGCCCATAAAATAGGAGCATTTGTTTGAAAATCAGCTGAAATGGCTAGCTTTTTATACTAAAAACATCACTTCCAGGAGGTTGAACCAGAAATCCCTCATCCAGGGGGAGGCAGGAGAGACTGATAGCTCATTTGACCCAGTAGAGCCTCCATTTTGTAACTGACAGCTGTGGAAACTCAATGAGCGATAAAGGTCCATGAAGGTCCAGCCTCATGGCTAACGGGAACACAAGTCAATTGTATCAGAGCAAACAAATTATGGACGTGTGGCTTGGCCAACTAATTTCTGAATTCAGGGATACAGTGCATCCGGAAAGTCTTCACAGCGCTTCACTTTTTCTACATTTTGTTATGTTACAGCCTTATTCCAAAATGTATTAAATTCATTTTTTCCTCAAAATTCTACACACAACACCCCATAATAACAATGTGAAAAAAGATGAGATTTTTACAAATTTATTAAAAATAAAAAAAACTAAGAAATCCCATGTACATAAGTATTCACAGCCTTTGCTCAATACTTTGTTGATGCACCTTTGGCAGCAATTACAGCCTCAAGCTTTTTATGAATATGATGCCACAAGCTTGGCCCACCTATCTTTGGGCAGTTTGGCCCATTCCTCTTTGCAGCACCTCTCAAGCTCCATCAGGTTGGATGGGAAGCGTCGGTGCACAGCCATTTTCAGATCTCTCCAGAGATGTTCAATTGGATTCAAGTCTGGACTCTGGATGGGCCACTCAAGGACATTCTCAGAGTTGTCCTGAAGCCACACCTTTGATATCTTGGCTGTGTGCTTTGGGTTGTTGTCCTGCTGAAAGATGAACTGTCGCCTCAGTCTGAGGTCAAGAGTGCTCTGGAGCAGGTTTTCATCCAGGATGTCTCTACATTGCTACGTTCATCTTTCCCTCTATCCTGACTAGTCTCCCAGTTCCTGCCACTGAAAAACATCCCCACAGCATGATGCTGCCACCACCATTGGCGTGGTTATGAGTGGTGCCTGGTTTCTCCCAAACATGATGCCTGGCATTCATGCCAAAGAATTCAATCTTTGTCGCATCAGACCAGAGAATTTTGTTTCTCATGGTCTGAGAGTCCTTCAGGTGCCTTCTGGCAAACTCCAGGCAAGCTGCCATGTGCCTTTTACTAAGGAGTGGCTTCCGTCTGGCCACTCTACCATACAGGCCTGATTGGTGGATTGCTGTAGAGATGGTTGTCCTTCTGGAAGGTTTTCCTCTCCCCACAGAGGAATGCTGGCGCTCTGACAGAGTGGCCATTGGGTTCTTGGTCACCTCCCTGACTAAGGCCCTCCTCCCTCGATAGCTCAGTTTAGACAGCTGGCCAGCTCGAAAAGAGTCCTGGTGGTTCTGAACTTCTTCCATTTATGAATGATAGAGGCCACTGTGTTCATTGGGACCTTCAAAGCAGCAGAAATTTTTCTGTACCCTTCCCCAGATTTGTGCCTCCAGACAATCCTGTCTCGGAGGTCTACAGACAATTCCTTTGACTTCATGCTTGGTTTGTGCTTTGACATGCACTGTCAACTGTGGGACCTTATATAGACAGGTGTGTGTCTTTCCAAATCATGTCCAATCAGCTGAATTCACCTCAGGTGGACTCCAATTAAGCTGTAGAAACATCTCAAGGATGATCAGTGGAAACAGGATGCACCTGAGCTCAATTTTGAGCTTCATGGCAAAGGCTGTGAATACTGATGTACATGTGATTTCTTAGTTTTTTTTAATAAATTTGCAAAAATCTCAAAAAAAACTTTTTTTCCCCACATTGTCATTCTGGGGTATTGTGTGTAGAATTTTGAGGAAAAAATGAATTTAATCCATTTTGGAATAAGGCTGTAACATAAAACGTGGAAAAAGTGAAGTGCTGTGAAGACTGTCAGGATGCACTGTACCTCACAAGGGGCCGTTCAGGTCTGTTGCCCCCGCAAAAATGTGTGCATAATGCAGGTGCGTAAAACTAGCATAAATCAGTCTGTGAATCCAAGAAAGAAGTGTTGTAACATCACACCTTTTTGAAAAATGGCTAAAATTAACACTGAACATCAAAGAAATTATTAATTACTTGACCTGGTCGTTAGCTGAAGACTCACGGGGGTGACCATGAGTCCATTTGGCACAGTTTGAAGATGCCCAAGTAAAAAAGTGTGTAATATATTAATTTCTTGTCCAATTGTTACCAAATTTTTACCCGAACTTCATAACACTTAGTTCTACATTCCTATTGTGTTTTCCAGCCAGTATCTAACAGCTGTATGTTATTTTCAGGCATTTGTATCTATAAAAAAAAAAAAAAAAAACCAGGTGAACTTTATTTTCTTGAAATTTATTATGTTTACATCATTGTTATTCAGTGGCTGGAGCACAGTTCTGTTTTGCTAAAAAATTTAGAGTGTTTTCTTTTGAGTGAGACCAACCCCATGAAGATGGTGCAGTGGGTTGAAGAACAGCTTTGAATTTAGTTGGGTGTGTTTTTCAGGTGCTTTGAAGGGAATCTGGTCGGTTTCGATCGCTTATTTTCTATATATTCACCTCCACAGTTCATCTAACCCTTGACCATATCGTTGGTTCTTAGATGTTATTTTAGCTTGGTTAATGTTTTATTTTCTGAAACCAGCATGTGAGGCTGCTAGCAGAAGCTAGCAATTTAGCCACTCTGTCACGTATCTTTCTGGTCTTACTGAACTCCAGGGACCGGTCGTATCGTACCGACCACTGAAACCACACACTCCTGTCCACCAGTGATGCTTTATTTCAGGCTCAGGGGTAACAGGTCGGGTCGGCCACCAGTCCGGGTAGCTCCCCCTGGTTGGGACTGAGGTCTTTGGTGTCTCAAATGGAGAATTTCTTCCAGTATTCCTCACATTTCTTGGTGACCATGAAATGTCTTTGTAACAGAACTGAACAGAAATTCTGCGCTCGCACCATCACCCCCGTGTCTCACGGAACAGTGGGGAACGACAAACGCTGTGGTGTTCGTGTGACATTTTGCTATGGTTTGCTGCCAGTCCACTACCGGTAGGGTTGCCAACTGTCCCATTTTAGCCGAGGACGTCCCGTTTATTGAGCTAAATATGTTTGTTCCAAGCGGGATGTGGGTTGTCCCATATATAATATACAGGACAATGCACTTGGGACAAACATGTTAAGCTCAATAAATGGGATGTCCTCGGCTAAAATGGAACAGTTGGCAACCCTAGCTACTGTAAAACTATTGGAAAATGCCAGCGTTGGCCTCTCCTCCCCTCTCTGAATAACTGCCATTAACCTGCTGAACTCTGTGAATTCCGCGGGCGGTCACGTCTCTGTCTCTTAGTGCGTCTCAGTGCACACTTGAAAAAAAAAAAAAAAAAAAAGCTGTATTCCCGGTCTTCCAGTACAGACACAGCCTTGTTACAACCTGAGAAAAAAGCTGTGTAATATATTCATTTTTTGTGGTATTTTTTACAAAATTTTGACCTGAGCTTGAAAACACTTGGTTCTACATTTCTGTTGTGTTTTCCAGCCAGTATCTGACAGCTGTATGTTATTTGCAAGCATTTGTATCTAAAAAAAACACCCAGGTGAACTTTCTTGTTACTCAGTGGCAGGAGCACTTAGATTATGACTGTTTTGCCAAAAATTCAGAGTATTTTTTTTTAAATGAGACCAACCCCATGAAGATGCTGCAAAGGGTTGAAGAACAGCTTTTGATTTACTTTGGGCATGTTATTTTTAGGCGTTTTTAGGGAAGTTGAACAGAGTTCAACAGGTTAAAGGCCCCAGGGCTGATTTTGGGGGCCAACTTGACTTTAATTTGGCTCAAGATACATCTGAGCTAGAGGCTAGGTGCTAGCCGGCTAATGGCAAAGTGATGTAAAAGGGAGGGCGGAGCTGAATGCAGCCTGGGATTTTCTTGAAGTAAGAGGCTTAAACCGAAGTGTTGTCAGAAAGGCTGGTGCCCCTCTCAAGTACCCACCCCTGACCTGGGACTTATTTCAGCTGCTACGACTTCCTGGAAACTGTTCCTGTAGTGGAGACATGCTACGGGCAAGTTCCTGGTTCCTGTAGTGGAAACGGGACTATAGTGAAATAAAACCAGCCTCCTATAGCACCACTGGAGGCAACATCTGCACTGGTTTCACTTTACCCAGCAGGGCCCAATGGCAAACATCTGTATCCAGTCTACAGGTTAACATGTGGACAAGGAAAAATAAATTACATCCATTCATCCCAAATGAGTGAATATTCATGTCTTAATAACATCCATGTCTGACACAGATTTGCCAATAAATAGTGGGATCAAACTCATTTTTACTGGTTTATAGTAACGCTCATGGAAACTCTGCTTTTAGTGACGACTGGACAGCAGGCGAGCTGGAGCCCCGTTAACGCAGGCAGAGTTCCTGATGCAACCTGTAGCCGTGTGGACATGCGGTCAGCAGCAGGTGATGGGGTGTTCACCTGTTCAGCACCAGGGGCAAACGGAGAAGTGGAAATTAGGTGCACATTTGCAAGAATAATGGTGCAAAGATATGACGAAAGATGTAAATTTAAAAATGTTTTGAAAGCTGCAAATTACAATTTAATTACACAAAAATGTAATCAGCATCCAGATGAGCATTGAAAATTTTTGAGAAAAAAGTTGAAAATTTACAGCAAAAAATTAAACATTTTTAAGAAAAAAAAAATACAGGAAAACTCAGAAATTTCTGAAAAAAAAGTTAAAGGAAAATTTAAAATTTAAGAAAAAATGACAATTTAGAGGAAAAAAGTTAAGAGGACAAAAAGGTCAAATTTTTGAGAAAAAGTTGCAAATTTTTTTTGCCTTTCTGCTTTCAAAATCGTGTTTTTCAGTTATGCAATGATCTAACAAGGTTTATGATGATATTGGGGGACAGTTGTGTCTTTTTCTCGAGTTACATCTCTGAGCGGGGATGGGGGGAAGGCAGGCTGATCACGGCAGGACTTGGGCTCGTTTCACCTGTGATGGTCACAGATGTTTAAAGTGACAGCTGAGGTTCAAATAATACCCAGAAGGGAGGGAAACTGTTTTAATCTGATTTCAGGTGCAGCCAGCTCAAACTTGTGAAGACCTTTTAGCCCACTCGACAACATTCTGGTACAGATCAGTTTATCCCAGGATTTACTCGGATGCCAACCCGCACACTCAGGGGGGTGAAGGCAGTAATACAGGCCTGTTGGAAAACTGGCTCAGGGAAATATTGCCGTTTCATTACTGACTGTCCAATAACGTTGAAAATGGGCCGAAACAGCCATCATCCTATCAGACAAAGTGACGGGGGTGCTGGGGGTGGGGGGGGGTGGGGTTCCTGTGTGAAAATCAAACGTTCCTCGGCTCATTTATGGGTGGATGCTCATCAACAGTGGGAAGCTGAGGAAAGAACAAAAGCGGATGCATCATCCAGCCTGCGGAAGGATCCCACAGACCGGCTCTTCCAATGCTCTGACAGCGCGCGCACAGAGTCCAGAAGAACACTGAATGAGCCACTGGCACCGATGAGGTCAATACTCCACAGTCACTGCTTTGGTCTTCAGATATTCCTGCAGGGCGTCCTCTCCTGTGGACATGACAGAGGGATGGTTAAAAGCAAGAAGAGCGCTGGTGGAACAGAGCAGAGAGTCCAAACCTCTGCCATGAAAGCTCATTTTGTCTGACAGCCTATACACTGAACAAAATGTATCAAACATTTCATTAAGACGTGTGTGAGCTGTTAAAGTGTGGAAAAAAGTGCAATCAGTGACTCCTTTAAGTTTTGTCTTAACCAAGTCAAATGCTGCTGGATCAGGTTGACATCTGGTGATTGACTCGGCCAGTGCAGAATACTCCACTCCTTTGCCTTAAAAAATTCCTGGGTTGCTTTCTCAGTAGGTTTTGGGTCATTGTCCTTCTGTACTGTGAGGCATCGTCCAATCAGCTTTGCTGCATTTGCCTGAATCTGATCAGACAGTACATCCCTGTACACTTCAGAATTCAGCTGCTTCTGTCACATCATCAATAAACACCAGTGACCCAGCACCACTGGAAGCCATCCATGCCCATACATCACACTACCTCCACCATGCTTTAAGGTGTGAGTTTTCCACATGGCGTGATTACATGTCAACTCAATGTAAACACGTATAGACATGAATCCTCCATCTGAGTCAGTTGCAGACAGGCAGATGTTGCCTTCATAACTTCTGCAGAGGTGTTCTACCTGCTGCAGAAATCCCCAAAACACCGTCATGTTTAGGTTTACGTTATCTGGAGGGGCTCACACCTGGAAAAATTGTTCCTGCCTCCAAAGCTTCACCTCCTGGATGATGGTTGTTCACCCTGCTAGCCCTCGTTAGCATGTCCATGGGTGGATAACTAACACTCCGACTCAGCTGCAGAGCTCCGGTCCATCCATCTGCAGGTGAGTTCAGTCTCATTTTCAAACTAGGTTTACTCTCCAGTTTTAATACTTCAGGCTAATTCTCTGCATTTGCTCTCATGAATTCTTCTCTTTGTGGTAGACTTAAGGTGTATTCACACCCAATGTGAACAGGCAAATTTTTCGTTCGGCATGATTACATTATAACTCAATGTAAACACGCCAACAGACATGAATAGTGAGATGCAGACTAGGCAAAGTTGTCTTTAAAACTTCTGCAGCTGTGTTCAACCAGCTGTGGAAATTCCCAAAATAACATCATGCTTATGTTTACATTATCTGACCGGGGCTCACCTGAACATGTATATTTCAGAAACCTTCAGTGAGAACTACCACCAAGCAACACTGTGTCTCAGTGCAAGGAGTCAGATTGTGGAACGCTTTTGGACCTGAATTAAAATCATGTACAACGCTTGGACAATTTAAACAAAAACTAAAGGAAGAAATACTCCAAACATATTTACAAGATGACATGTAAAATCATATAAGGATTGTCATATCCAGTCTGTGTTGTGTTGTAGCTTAGTTTTTTTTGTCACATTTTGTCTTAGCTTTGTTCTGAATTGTAATCGCTCTCGTTTTGTTTTTCTTTTGAATTCTTGGATGGAATATGGGTGGACAATATAAGCTGCAGCTTCAGCCATCACCCATTCAGATAACTTATGTTGAACTGTATAATCAGAGGAGTTATTGTTTAATTTGACCTTGTTGGATTTTTCCCCCCTTTGTTATATTATTGTTTCTTTTTTTTAATCTTTACTTTTAATCTATCCGAAATAAACATTCGTTCATTCAAAATTATGTCTCAAGCCTCCAACACTTCACAGATGATGCCGTGTTTACGTTGCTAGGATGTCCGTGGCCAGAAACCGTGGGTAAATGACTCCAAAAACCCGATTCAGCTGAAGAGTTCCCGGTCCTCCTGTCTCCTGGTGAGTGAGTGTCATTTTCTAACTAGTTTACTCTGCAATGGTGATAATTTTACTATGTCTGCTAGCGACGACAAAAATTTGCGCGTACTTGCATCTTCCCACTGATTTTCTATGGATTCACGCCGCCCCTTCGAATTTGGTGTGAGCACAGCTTTAGATACTGATACATAGGGCTGTGCGATATGGCAATATAAAAACGTCTGTCGTTTCGTCAAATACTCTATTGTTTATATCGTGACTTTAAATGCACATGCTCCCGTTTCTTGAGCAAAGCTCCTCACGCAGTACTTGCCAGCTCCCTGCCTCTCTCCTGCAGTGCACACAGAAGAACAGGTGTGTGGTGGGTGGCTAGGCTTCAGTCTGCTGGGTTGCTGGCTTCACACTACCAGCTTGGTCAAACAGCTGCTACTCCTGTTTGCCAGGGATGTGGGACTGTTTCCCGTCATGCTGCGTCAGAGAGGATACTCCACTAACCTCGTTTTAATACGAGGTAAGTAGCGTTAACACCATGTCTAATTATAAAATGGCAAATGCTAAATGATGCTAATCGTGCCAATTGGAACAATTATAGTGTACCAGACCATCATTTCTTTGGTTTAAATTACTGCTGAGTTTCGTAGTTTTGTCTGAAAAAGATTATTAAAGCTGCAAAAGTGCATGATGGTGACACATACATGTGAAATAAATGAAATAAAATGGGTCAGAGGAGCAAGTTGGCTCTTAATGTAATTTATTTGATTTCTAATCATTTTAATTAGTCAAGTAATGATAATGAATAAAGTTAAAGTCATCACATGTATTTTATTACATTATTTTTTGTGTCTTTGATTTTCAGATCATGACCAATCTGAAATATTTTTACTAGGAAGCAAACCAGTTAAATCAGGCCAGAACGGCGTTTTCACACTGTGGATCTACACTTTAATTTTCATCGATTTAATTAATCGATTATTTTGCACATTTTTTGTTTAGGTGGGGGGTTTTGGCTATTCTCCTCTGGCTCAGGAAATATTTAACTTATTGATGTTCACTTTTTATTCATATGACATGATTTAGAAGAAAAACCTCAAATTTATGAGAATCAAGTCTCAAATGCACATTAAAAACTATAACACTGAAATTATGAGTGGAAAAAGGTCCATGTAAAAAAAAAAAAAAGGTGATCCTTTTTAATGTGATTAAACTGTAGACTTTACAGAAAATGTACATCGTGATATAAACGACTCAAAAAGTTAGGGATATTCAGCTTTCAGGTGAAATTTCAGGATGCACCTAAAATGCACTAGAACCTTTCCAGATGAACGTAATTTGACCTTCTCTAACCTGTTGAATGCACATGTCCACCTGTTCAGTGTTTCAGGACTTTCTGCATAACTTGCTGTTCTCTAACAAGGTGCTTAAAGCTGCGTGTCCGCCGAACACGGTTTTTGTCGCCCGACTGCCCTGAGCATTTTTTTTTTTTTTTCCCCAGTGTTTGTGTGCAGCGCCCTGGGGGGAAAAAAAAGTCTGTGCCCTGTATCCTAGCAACAGCTCATCACTCTCAGCTCAGCACTTCCACTTTTCCTATTATCAGCCTTTCTGCTGATTTTTTTAATAGCAGTCTCTAAATAACAATGGACAGGAAATGTTTTCTAGCAGCTCTGGATGTAAAATATGATGACACAGAAAGCAGGAGTTTGAGTACAGACTAGTACTGGCGTCCTATGTCCCGCCCATGCAGCAGTTCTGATTGGCTGCTTAAGGTCTGACATTGACGAGCTCAGCTGCAGTCTCTGAAAAGTTGAACTTTTTTCAACTCTGAGCGCCATGACAAAAAACAGCCACTGCTGAGGGTGCTCAGTGCTGTAAACAGAGGACTACATAGAGAATGAATGGAAAATAGTTGCCCAGAGCTGAAAAAATGTGTTTGGTGGACATGCAGCCTAATGGCAAAATTCACAACAGGTGTTTGATCCATGAATCGACCAATAAATTTTCTGGTTCAATTACAATTGGTATTTAAACAAACAGTCTTTCTCATCATCCTGTTCACATTCTGACATCATGAGACCAAGACAACACCTAACAATTGATCAACAGTACCTCGCCATTGCGAGGCTTCAAACAGGATGTTCTTAGAGGGAAGTGGCTACTGAGCTTAGAGTGTCAGAGTGTCATCAGCAGGTTGCAAGACAGATAGAGAGAGACTGGAAGAGTCACAGAAAGACAAAAGTGGACATCCTTTGGCCACATTCCACGCTGATGACTGCTTCATTGTGAACAGTGCCCTGTGGAACCAGATGATGAATGCTACTCAACTCCAGGTACATTTAAGGGAGGTGAGAGGCACCCAAGTGTCACGTCAGACCATTCAAAACCATTTACATCAGCGTGGTCTGCATGCTAGACGACCTACAAGGGTACCTGACCACACCCCCGGGCACAGGCATCATCGTCTTGCACGGGCCAGGGAGCATTTACGCTGGACAAAGGACCAGTGAGCCCCAGTGCTGTTCTCTGATGAAAGTCAATTCACGTTGAGCAGAAATGATGGCCGCCAACGATGTTGGAGACATCAAGAAGGGCACTATGAATCAGCCACTGCCGTCACCAGATGAGCCTTTGGTGGTGCTGGTGTTACAGTCTGGGCAGGTGTGTCTAGTCAATCCAGAATTGCCCTACACCTTGTGAATGGTACAGTGACAAGCCGATACTACCTGAATAACATCATTAATCCAGTCATTGTGCCCCTGCAAGAACAACACAGGCCTAATTTCATCCTCATGGATGACAATGCTCCAGCTCATCAAGGTCTCATTAGGGAACGGCTGCTGGAGGCTGGGGTACCTCAAATGGAGTGGCCTGCACTTTCTCCAGACCTGAATCCCATAGAAAACCTATGGGATCAGCTGAGTCACCGTGCAGAGACTCGTAACCCTGCACCCCACAACTTCAATGACTTGAGGGTTGCCCTTCAAGAAGAGTGGAATGCCATGACTCAGCAGACACTAAGTCGACTTGTGAACAGCATGAGACATCGTTGTCAAGCTGGAATTGATGCTCAGGGCACATGACAAGTTATTGAGACATTGACATTTTTTGTTGTGGTATACCCACCACTGTTGTTGGCTTTTGTTTCAATAAATTGTTTGAGATGAGGAAATCACCATTGCATGCTCCTACATAAATGCTCTGCTTTCATGATATAATATCACCGTAGCGTGAACTTTTTACATTTTCCATAAATTTCACCTGAAAGCCAAATATCCCTAACTTTTTGTGAGTAGTGTATATTGTTATTGTGATGTTGAGGCACATATG
The DNA here is from genome assembly GCA_020510985.1 of Pholidichthys leucotaenia. Classification (NCBI taxonomy): domain Eukaryota; kingdom Metazoa; phylum Chordata; class Actinopteri; order Cichliformes; family Pholidichthyidae; genus Pholidichthys; species Pholidichthys leucotaenia. The sequence continues at coordinate 11,937,727 of CM035845.1, forward strand.
TGGGTTTCATATTGTAGCGAACTCAATATGAGCACCCTACTTGGCTTGCCAAGTGGGTTGACCCTATTGGCGACACAGGTAGAGTGCGGGACTCCGGAGCAGGAGGCGTGAGTTCGAACCTCCCGGTGGGACGTCGCCATGTCAGTTGGCGCGCACGTTACAATATGCTTCACATATATATTACTGTGTGCTTATTGTATGCTTCACGTCTCAGAGGAACAAAAGGACTGAACCTCCTAGGGGTAACAGGAGGATGTGAGATCTAGCCTTTTGTATGCAAAGAGATGGCCTTGAGGGATTTCCTGACCACCAGGACTTTAGGTGGAGTTGAGAAGACCTGGAGGGGGATGCATTGTGACTTGAGATTAAAAGACAATGTGACTGTGTGCTTTGATGTCCTGGGGTATAAAAGGGACAGATGTCGGGGGATTCACTCTCTTTCTGTTTTTGGATGTTGGAGAATGTGAATAAAACTGGACTTGTGAAATAAACTCAGCCTCGTCCTTCCACACTCTCCACAATGTAAGAGTATTTATGTCATGATATGAAATTTTGGCCATTTCTCACAGCCCTACCGATACACCTACTTCTTGGAGTGTTCTTCACTTGGGTGGATGTTGTGAAGGGGATTTTCTTCACCATGGAAATGATCCTCCACTACTGTTTTATTCTGTGGCTGTCCAGGCCTTTTTGAGTTCCAGCCCTCAACAGTGTGCTCTGTTTTTCTCACAATGTACCAAGCTGTTGATTTGGCCACTCCTAACATTTCTGCTAGCTATCTGATAGATTTCTTCTTTTTTCAGCCTAAGGATGGTTCCTTTCACTTCCACTGAGAGCTCCTTTGACTGTATGTTGTGGGTTCACAGCAACAGCTTCCAAATGAAAATGTCACACCTGCAGCCAACTCCAGACCGTTTACCTGCTTGAGTGATGGATTAATGAGCAAACAGCCCATGCGGCCCATGAAACAGCTTTTAAGTCAATTGTTCCATTGCTTTTGAACACCTGAAATAAGGAGATTTTGTATAAAAATAATTGTAATTCCTAAACCGTAACTCCAACGTTGATGTGAATACCTTCAAATTAGAGCAGAGAGGCTGAATTTTAAAGCCATATTGATTTAAGTGCTGATGACACGATTTTGACGGCAGCACAGCAACTCACCCTTGACCAGGGGATCCTGGGTTCGATCCCAGCCCCCGACCAACAGGGATCTGTGTGGCGTTTGCATGCTCTCCCCGTGTCTGCGTGGGTTTACTCTGGGATTTCCTGATTTCCTCCCACATGCCAAAAACATGCAAGTTAGGTTAATTGGCATCAAACTGGGGATTCTAAATTGTCCTTAGGTATGACTGTGAGAGTGAATGGTTGTCTGTCTCTCTGTGTTGGCCCTGTGATGGACTGGTGATCTGTCCAGGGTGGACCCTGCCTCTCGCCTGAAGATGCTGGGATAGGCTCCAGCCCCCCTGTGACCCGAAAAGGATTAAGCGGAAGAAGATGGATGGATGGATAAATAATACAATATGACGAAATAGGTGGGTCTGTGTAGTTCTATGTCAAACAGGCTTGTTTTCACGCGAATATCCGACGTTTCCAAGAACGCCGCAGCACCAATTGTGTCAGTAGCTGGAAAACCCCCTGGCCATGTGACATCAGCGGGAGAACACAGCGGTTGGCTGACCATTCTACACGCATGATGGAAGCGGTTGAAAACATCAATGATGATTCCCGCTCATGTAGCCTGGAATTGGTTTGTGTTGTCCAGTCTTCAGACGATTATAGTTCAGAAGAATGTGGTGATAATGAAGAATCTGGGGGCATCAGACCTTACAGGTTTGAGTTGTACCAAGCGGACATCGTACCTAGCGAGTCAGACTCAGAGAGTGACGGTGGAGAGGCACACATGCCCCCTGCAGCAGCAGCGAAAAACACATGGCAGGGGAACACAGAGTGGTATGGTTTTGTTTCAGATATTGCAACAAATTATTTGTTCATAAATATAATTTATTTAAACCCGATTTTTCAATAAAATCATAGCAGTGTATTTATAATAAAATTGAAACATCTACCTGATACTGTCAACACCCCCCAATAAACAAATAAGATACTATTTTTTATTTTTACAGGTGCCAGTGTGGTCTGTGTAACTGGTCATCACAACTTCCCCGCGGTGTGTCTGAATGAAGATGTGTTGGAATTGGCCTACCTCACCTATAAACATTATGTGAATGTGAATTATGGGAACAATTGGAAGCGATATTCAGCTTACAGACAGTTCATCCGATGGTGCTACCACCACCTTGGTGAGAAAGTCCGCGTGCCAATACCTGCCTGTGTCTTTCACAAGATCAGAGAGACTAACTACCTTTATGTTTTCATGGTATTGTTTTTCCATTCGATACATGTTTATCTGACCACAACTGTTGTCAATTATTACAAGAAAATAAAATTACTAAATATTTATAGCGTGATACTTGAAAATCTCATAACTGCTGTCATCATTGGGACGTTGCTGCAATCCTGTATCAATCCTGGGTATTTGAACAAGATAGAATTTTTTTTTATTTTGCAAATATAATATAAATATTGTTTTTTAGTAATTTAGAGCATACTTATGGCCATAACTTATCATTTTAAAGTTCAATTATCTGTAAAACCCCTTTAGAAATTAAAATTATTCTCTGTGTTACTGATGGCAATATCCTTAAAAATAATGTATTCCCTATTATTTATGTCTCATATTTTGTTTGTTATCATTGTTTATTATCTGCTTTTGTCTTGTATCAACTGGCAGGTGATTTTCAACACTAAAAAGAAAGTAGAAGCAACTGACAGTCCTCATTTTTTCAAGAGTTTGGTCACAAGAAAATCAATACTCATAACTGGTATAGCACACATGTACTATAACTATCAAAAATATTACATTAGTTATAACAGGAAAAAGTCCAAATTAGTGGCAATGAATACAATATAGTCAGTTGGTGTCACGAACTGAGCCCGTGTTATCCTGTAGGCTCGGTTCTGACCGTTCTCTGTGGCTCAGGCATTGGGTTTATTATGTATTATCTTTAGAGTTCTTGTTGTTTTTATGTCTGTGTTCCTTTTCTTTTCCATGCCTGGAGCCGCCGCTCTGGCCGGCGGTTGTTGGGCAGCCGTTTTGACAAACTTTCAGGTGGGAGATGTCCAAGATTCACCGGTCCGACCACGCGCCCTCTCTGACAGTCAGCTGTTCGTTCCGGTAATTATCAAACACTGCTGGACCATTGTGCATCGCCATGTGGATGTTAATCGCTGCATGGTAGTACTGTCTATTGAGGGAAAGCTACACTGTCGTCATCCCCCTCGGTGTAGCTCTGTTTGTGTATGTTCGCCGGTGACTTGGACTTTTTGGACTGCTCCTGTGCCATCAATACGAACTGTTTAGTGTAGCCCAGTTTCCTCTCCAGCGACAGTAGAGCATCCTGGAGAACTCAAGGTCTACCCTGAGCTGTTCATGTTTTGTGTTTGCCAACACCGTCACGACGTGTTAGCCACTCCACACAGCCGTGGTTCTGTTGCGCCCCTTGAAGTGATGTCGGCCCTGGGGCGCAACCGTGGTTAACACGTCTCCTCCATGTTTGCTTGGCAAGGTCAGCCCCGAACGCCAACTGTAAGTGTTTGTTTATTTTTGTAAGTCTTCACCTTTTTGGGAACTGTTGTCATCAGTCTTATGTTCAATAAATGTGATGTGGTGAATCCTGTGCGTAAATCCATTCATCCTTCCACTCCTCCGTGCACTGCGTAAAAGCGCACGAGGAGGCTTATGACAGTTGGGAGCTGAAGCGTGTGATGTGGTCTTTCATGGCCTGCTGTTTATCTAAGCCTGTGGCACAACGCAAAGGCATAGCCGTAAAACTAAAACAAGAAACCAGAGAAACCGTCTGCTACAAAGCTGCTGGCATTTCTGTCAATAAAATCGGTGTCCGTTCTCACCCTGACGTCATTTCCGCCTCCTTCCTCATTCGGTGAGCGGCACCACAGTCCAGTCAAATTTGCCTGAATGGTGGTGGTTTTCTGATAACTATGTTATGCAGACACGCTTGTAACTATTATATTGATCATCGACAATGACTTTCATACAACATGCTAAAAAATGTCAAAATCGTGTCATGAGCACTTTAAGCTACAGCTTTAATTTGGCTGGCGCTCTAAAATCCCCTTTAACCTACTTCAGATCTTCAAGACATTAAAGGCCAAATGTCACGTAACAGGGTACTTTAAATATCTTGAAACTAGATATAAAAGGGAACCGATCCGTTCGGGTCTTGGTGCATATGCTTCAGTAACAACGGAATATTTGTTAATTTAAAACTGCCGCGCTTGGCCTGACACGGCCCCTGGAATCGCCTGGGGAAGAAGGCGGAAGTGACGGAATTGATTGCACCCTAGTTTGATGCTTGGGGTATTTCAATTGATTGTTTATATGGAGACTGGAAGGTTGAAGTGAGCAACAAGAAAGAAAAAATTGGCTATTTCACCCATACCTTAAAACGGGACTATCAGGGACAGCTGGGTAATAAGGGACACTTCTGTGGGAAATGTTTTCATACCTGTCAAGTGAGACGTTTTCGCCGTACTTCAACACCGTAAAAAGCGGCTATAAGGAACGGCGGAGCAACAAGGCACACCTCTCTGGGATCTGTCTGTTCCGCAACCGCTGCACAGCTCAACGTGTTAAACCATTGTCCTAATGACTTCTCATGGTAGTGAGAATAGCTGACGCTGAGCGATCAGCCCGCCCCGACAATTAAACTAATGAGTGACTCCACACTTCGAACAGTAGTGCGAATAGCTCCCGCTGAGCGATCAGCCCGCCCCAGCTGTGAGTGATCACACACAGGAGTGCTCCTCAAGACACTCAGTTTTTTTTCCAGTATATTTTTTCTTTTGGGCGTACAGAAATGGCAATACGCCCGTTTTTGCTAAAATTGCATTTTCCCCGTATTTTCCTTAAAATATTTGACAATAACACGAACTACATTTAAAACATTTCCCAGAAAAGTGTCCCAAACCACTCTGCCGTCTCCCACAGCCGCGCTTGGCACCAAAATACGGCGAAAACGTATCCCTTGACAGGTATGCGCCTCCATTTTCATATTGATCTGGTCAATTTCTTGACAGCAGCGGCTCTCCTCCACTGTAATAATAATGGCTTCCGAAAAATCAATATTTATGGGGCGCCCTGGACAGACCCCCTCCGGCTTCGCAATTCTGGAGGCGATTAATGTCCAGTTCAATGACATTTTCCACTGGTTCTGCTCTCTGGTCATCGTTGGAACTGTTGTCATCAGACAAAGCATCTGATTCCGTCTCGGACGGCTCGAACCGGTAAGGTTCTATGCCTCTGTCACTGTCTGAACCACTGACAAAAAAGACCAAAAAAAAAGACAAAACTAAACTAATTTGTTCACAATCGCTGTCACTTTCCGTCATGATTGTCCAATGTTGATAAGTGTGAATGTGGATAGGCAGGGCAGCCAGGGTACAACTGGTGATGTCAAAAACATGGGCGTGGTCTGGACTGGCTGTCACAAGCCAGCAAGCAAGGTGGGGCCTTCACCTGGTGTATTTTGTGCAATTATGTAAATACAGGTGGGTGATATGGTCTCCGGTATGAATATTTGGTTTAAGCTATGTGTATTTTATCTAAATTCGTTGTCATTTAGAAAAAAAAATTACGTGACATTTGGCCTTTAATGGTGTGAATAATCTAATCTTTGTTCATTTAGTCTCCAAGTAAAAGGCTCTGCAGTCAGTGACGTCCTTCTCAAATCATTAATCCAAGCACTAAAGTGTATATACTGACCCAGGTCTTTGCCAAAGCCCGACTGCTTGAAGCCTCCAAATGGTGACGCCACGTCGGTCTTGTTGTAGGTGTTGACAAACACGGTCCCGGCCTCCAGCCGCTCGCTCACATACATGGCCTTGTTGATGTCGCGGGTGAAGACGCCGGACGCCAGGCCGTACTCCGTGTCATTGGCCCTCTGCAGCACGCCGTCAACATCTCTGAGGTTTAAAGGACGCAGGTGTTAGACAGTTGGTTTACACAGCAGCTACAGTGACCGTGCCGGTGACTGACCCGTCTTTGAACTTGGACACCACCATGACGGGGCCGAACGATTCCTCTTTAGCAATGAACATGTGGTCCTCCACGTCGGTGAACACAGTGGGCTCCATGAAGAAACCTGTGGCAAAGTGATGAAGAGTTTGCTCAAGATAAAAAAAAAATTACAATGGTTTAAAAAATACAAACGTGAGGCCAATCAAATTTGGGTTCTACTAGGAGTTCCTTCCAAGTCTGATGCTGACAAACTGAAACCAGATCCTGAATCATCAAGTAGCGCTGATGCTTTCTGCTCATTTACAAGAAAAAGTCAGTTTTACTTGAAAAAAGCTGCACATTTGGGAGGGGAAAAAGTCACAAATTTACAAAAAAAAGTCACAAGCTTATGTGAAAAAAAAGTTGCAAATTTCTGATAAGTCACAAATGTACATAAAACAATGATGCACATTTGAGAAATTCACAACTTTACAAGAAAAAAATGGCAATTCATGAGTAAAAAGTTGCACATTTATCACACAAATAAAAAAATCACAAATTTATAAGAAAAAAATAGTAATTTCACAAATAAAAAGTTGCAAATCTACATGAAAAAATATAATTTTATAAGAAAACAATCTAAAAGACAAGAAAAAAACGTCCAAATTTATGCAAAAAAAATGGACATTTACAAGAAAACTCACAATTATACTTGAAAAAAGCTGCAAATTTATGAGCAGACAAGTCACAAATTTACAAAAAAAAAAATCACAACTTAGTGAAAAATGTGCAAATCTACATGAAAAAAATACAAATTTATGAGAAAGAAAAATCAAAAATTACCAAGAAAGAAATTGCAAATTTACAAGAGAAAAGTAACAAATTTAAGTAAAAAAGATGCACATTTGAGGGAAAAGTGACAAATTTACAAGAAAAATTGTGCAAATTTTTGAGAAAAAAGTGACAAATGTATGTGAAAAATGATGTACATTTACAAGAAAAAGTCAACCTTGCCAAAGTATAAGTAAAAAGTTGCAAATTTCTGATAGTAAAAAAAATTTAAGTGAAAAATGACATTTATGAGGGAAAAATTCATAAATTTACAAGAATAAAGTTGTAATTCATGAGTAAAAAGTTGCAAATTTACATGAAATACATCGCAAATTTATCACACAAATTTAAATTAAAAAAAAAACAAACAGTAATTTTACCAACAAGTTGCAAATCTACATGAATTATAAATTTTATAAGAAAAAAAATCAAATTTATAAGAAAAAAGTTGCACATTTCTAAGAAAAAAGTGACATTTATATGAAAAAATGATTCACATTTACAAGAAAACTCACAATTTTACTTGAAAAAAGCTGCAAATTTATGAGCTAAAAAATCAAATTGACAAAAAAAGCACATTTAAGGGACATTTAAGAAAAGCGCTTCTAAAGCGCTTTTCTAGTCTCAAAGACCACTCAGAGCTCTTCACTAGTACTAAACCTCTATTCTAAGGACCCATGGGAGACCGATATTAACCTAACATGCATGTCTTTGGATTGTGGGAGGAAACCAGAAGAAAACAAATCACAACTTTATGTGGGGAAAAAAGTTGCAAAATTACAAGAACAAAGCTGCCAAAGTATCAGTAAAAAGTTGACAAATTTGTATGAAAAATGATGCACATTTACAAGAAAAAAAAATCTACTTTATGTGGAAAAAAAAAGTTGCAAATTTACACACAAAAAATGACTTGATAAATTTTCAGCAACAAAGTTGCCAAAGTTGGAGACTCCTTCCTGACCTCGTCTGTCAGACTGTCCATCACCATGGAAACAAGAAGGGGCTCACAGCTGATCCCTGATGTAATCCAACCCCCACCTTGGATTCATCCGTCACTCCTAAAGCACACCTCACCACGTCTTGCTGTCCTCTGCACCACCCTCACATACTTCCGTCACTCCTATGGCACAACTCACCACCGTCTCGCTGTCCTCACACTGCACTAAACTATCTGTGCAGGTGAAGTGTACTGTAACACAGATCCGTTTTGTCCACCTTGGTGTGCGTGCGTGTGTATGCGTCACCTGGCCTGTCCACCTGTCTGCCTCCATACACCAGCGTGGCCCCCTCCTTCACCCCCACCTCACAGTACTCCAGCAGCTTGTCCAGGTGAGCTTTGTGGTTCTGGGGGCCGTGGTCTGTGGAGCGGTCCAGAGGGTCCCCGATCTTCATTTTCTTGATCTCCTCCACCTTGGAGGGAGAAAATGACGAGGGTAAATTAACCATTTTTCCTTTAGTCAGCAAATGTCACTATGGGATGTGGGCTTAGCAGACTGAGTGGAAGTTCTCTGCATGAGAACAGCAACGTAGACTCTTTGGTTCACTCACCACTCGGCTGATGTACTCATCGTGTATCGACTCCTCCACAAACAGACGTCCGGCGGCGATGCAGTTCTCACCCTTGTTGAAAAACACGGAGCCCATGCCCTGTGGAGCAGCACCCACAGCAACACACAAACAACATGGGTCATGAGTGTCATGAGCTCATAAGTAGAACCTCTGCAGGAGAACCATCCAGATCTGTGAATACCTCCCAGGTTAGTGAGTGCTGCTTGAGTGAACAGGAAGATTCTATATCGGGTCTGGCAGAAGCCGGTACATCTCTTCCAGGTCACATTTCCCTATGTCCCTAAAACATCCCCATCACTATATCTGTGTCTTGTCTGATATTGATCCAGTCCATGTCCAAAGTTTGTCTGAGCCCGAGGTCCGTTAACTGAGCAGCTAACTCTGCGTTAACACCAGCTGAAACAAACGCTGTGGACACAGCAGGCTGTTGGTAGACAAGCAGCACAGAGACTCTCACTGTCCCACCAAGATCCAGGCATGTGCACGGACAGGCATGTGCACGGACAGACCCCGGATGGTGCTCTAGCACCTGGCCTTTTTTTTTTTTTTTAAAGAACACCTATTTCTGATCAAATGTGTTTTAATGTCCAGTAACTATATGTTGACGTACAATTAATTTGTGTGGTCAGTGCATGAGCCCTGCCGAAATGGAGGGGAAAAAAAAACAACACATTTCCAATAAAAATAAATACATAACAATACATACAATACATAACAATAAATTGACAAATTTACAAGTAAAATGTTCCCAATAAGTTTTGTTTTTTTACTTTTGTTTCCTAATAAATGTCCAATTTTCTCACCAGTGAGTGAGGTTTGTCTTAGAAACCTGAAACATTTTTCTTGGAAAGTTACAACTTTATGATAAACTTGTTCTATTTTCACCACACTAACAGTATACACACAAAGTTGCAATACTTTATGATTTTTTGTACATTTACTACTACAGTAACTTTTTTATTTTAGTGTTTAGAAGTGCTGCCCCCCCACCCTCCTTTTTTTTGGGTTGAGCACCCGCCCCTTGAAGTGTCTGCACGTCACTTGCCAGAGATGTATGACATTGGTGGTATGAATCTTCTGATTCTGAGAACTTCCACTCAGAGCCAGGGATGTGAGTGTGGCCTGTTAGCGTGGGAGCTAACATTAGCCAGTGACTTGACTTAAAGTTTGGGCTTTACTGTGACGCTGCTGCCTCCACACCCTTGAGCCTCACTTCGGACCAGCAACCCATAAATATATTAATATTTTATTGGCAAAGCTGAATAACCAGAGGCTGTTGCTGCTGAAGCCATTAGCCTAGCATTGATATGCTGTTGACATAAGCGAAGACGTGTGTGATTTGTTACAAGGTCTGCTCATTAAAGATTTCCCCTGACCCATTTCCTGTTATTGTAGGAGGCTGAAATGTCACCTGTATAATAATCCAGCATGGAGTATTGATGATGGATTTCCTGGCAAAGGGTACCAAAATTACCGGGACTTGTTACACTTCACTGCTGCAGAAAGACATCAAAACTGAGAGGCATGGCATTGAAAGGGTTAATGTAAAGTTAGTGCCAGAATAATAATTCTGTAGGTAATCTCCCATTATGCTCTACACATATTCCATACAAATTCTGTTTGCATGCTTATGAACAATTATGTTATGGTAAACTGATAAAACAGGAATGAGACAAAGCTATAGAGCTCTCTCTCTCTCTCTTAAGTCAGGTCTTTCTCATTAGATACACACCCAGACTCAACACCCACGCACACTGTTGATAGCACATTCTAGAATGAATCGGCGCGTTCAGTGGATGGCCTGTTCCCGCCATAGGTAGAATAGCCAATCAGACAGTCGCGTATAAGCCCATCCTATTGTACTGGGTCGCCCCCACCTGAGAAGATAATTGTAACCCACACCCGGAAGTCGGGATCAGTCTGACGACGTTCCCAAGGGGACAGCATCAAACTGATCCAGCGCTGCTTGCTTTACATGTGACTTCTAAATAAATGTTTCATCTTAAAATTGAAGAAATCTCCGGCTTGTTCTTAGATCTTTCAATCAAAGAATCGGGTATTTTTCTAACAGCATGCTGACCAAAGATGTCCACCTCCTGCAAGACAACGCTCCAGTTCACAACTCGCACGTTACAGACAGAAGATGTTCCTGACGATTCTGCAGCTATGAAATCCTTCCGCACCCCCTTACTCTCCTGACCTCACACTATCTGATTTCCACCTCTTTCCAACCATGAAGTCATTTTTGAAGGACAAGCACTTCCAAGACGTTGAAACGCTGATTTCTGAGGTTGTAGCTTTGAAATTACCAGCCCTCATACTTATGATTATGTTGGTTTTACTTTTTTATTGTTTGACTTGCTGCTATTCCTTTTGTACAAATGCCAGCTGTGGTGAGACTGGCCAAATGGCCCAAGTAAAACGTAGCAGTTAGCTAAGTAACAACAGCAGTGTTTGACTACACTTCACAATGCAACAACTTTGCCCAATCAGATGAGTTGAGTATTTAAATCTTTTAAAAATATATAAAAATCAATTAAGAATGCATACAGGTTAAAAAGCTGCAACAAGTCATCTGGCTAAACGGTTACAAATCAGCTGCTGGTCTGGCAGTGTGGGAACTCTGATTTCAACTGTGGATTCTACTGAGGAGTGGAATATCTCCGTTACACAATGTCTCAGACTGTTCAACAATATAAACTGCCACAGGATTAACACAGGATTAATATTAGTATTATTTTTTTCTTATTTTCCCCACACTGTATTTTGGCTGTTTTTTGCAACTTGGTTTTTATAGGCTGTTAGTCTTAATTTTAAGTAAATAGAGTCACTGTGTATTATAATAATAATAATAATAATATAAACTCCATTAAGTAATTTTGTGTGTGGGGAGGATGAAACAGATGTATTGTCAACGGTCATGGAGAAACTTGTATTTTATTTTTTTCACTGTTCACTTTGAGAAAGTTACATGAAAACCAAGATTTAATTTTGGAGAGACATTCAGTGAGCGAGGTGAGTAGAAGAGAGGAAGAGGGTTTGAAAGACATGTAGAGCTGGGTGTTCAATCAGCATAGCAGTTGAGATCGATACTGAATTTGCAAAAAATATGACCAAGGGGAAGTAGATGCATGAAAAGAAGGGGTCCCAGAACAGAGCCCTGAGGAACAGCGCTGGTCACTGGAAAAGGGTTGGATCTGAAATGTTTAAGTTATAAGATTTGTGCGCCCAGTAGGATAAAAATTAAATTTACGTCTTTAGTTTAAGCAGAATAACAGGAAAAGGCCTGCATTCATATATAGCACTTTTTATAATTTCAAGAACACTCATGGCTCTCGATATACGTGTTATATAGTTATTTATATGTTCTATGTTCCCATTTTTGTGGCGGCTCCGCCTTTCGGTCACGCCACCACCTGTGAGTATGAAAGGGCTGCATGCAGGAGAGACGGTCTCTTGGCCATCTCCTTTGCACAGCGGTTTGGTGTGGTTAGGTGCACTGCCCTGTTAAATACATGTGTGTTCAGTTCTACACCTGTTCTCCTCCTTTGGCTCTAAACCCCGACATAACATTTGGCAACGAAGATGAAAGCAGATAAAATTGAAGGTATGGAAGCATGTGGTGCACCAATTCGGCTGTTTTTGGAGCTCCCAGGTGAGCCACCTGTTCCATGGCCTAGGTGGTACGACACCTTTAAGACATATGGTGGCACTGGACCTGGGAAGGATGGAGAAATTAAGGGCACGTGTGTTGCCTGTGCATAACCGGGGAATGGAGGGACAATGGATTGGGCACACTTGGCGACGCAGACGACTATGAAGAAGTGGTTGAGCTAATGCCGCGCCATTTCAGAGCACCCGACAACGTCATCGTCTGGAGAATTACATTTCAACAGTGCTGCCAACAGGTAGGCGAGTATATCCAATGGTTTGTGTCGGACTTGAGGCAGTTGGCTGCCGAGTGTCGGTTCGGACTATTGGAGGAAGAGATGGCCCGCGACCAGTTGGCGGAACATACTAACTGTGCTGTAATCCAGTCGAAGCTGCTCACATTTCCAGGTGAATTGATGCTATCCAGGGCCGTCGAGTTGGCACTCCAGCTGGAAGCAGCAGATAAGTTAACTCGGGAGCTGAGTAAGCGTCTGTCACCACAAGAGTTAGGATTCCCCATGGCTACACAAGCAGTGGACCTGGACAGCAATGGGAGGATCAAGGATGACGTGGGAGGTGCCAACGCAGTGAGGATGAGGTCTGCCCCGAGGAAGCCCAGCGGTATGGGCTGCAGGTCCACGAAGCACCGCTACAAAGCCAGAGACTGTTCAGCAAGAGGGAAGCGCTTCGGCAGGTGTGGCCGTTAACATCACTATGTGAGGGTGTGTCATTTGGTTGAGCAAGGGTGCCTGCAGAAGAGTTCAACCCTTCCCACCCCAATGTTGATCAATACTGTGTCCCCAAACACCAGTGGGCGCACGTATTGTACGGTAGATTTGGATGGAGTGGAGGTACCGATGCTGATCGACATGGGGGCAGAGAGTTCTCTGCTGAACTGGGCTACAGTGAGGCAATTTTTTCCACACTACAGGACTGGAAGTGACTCAGCGCCGCTGTGCGGCTATGGAGAAGGACGGCTGGCCATGGTGGGAACAATCAGACTGACGGCCCGGTACAAGTTGGCAGAGATGTCTGATTTGGAGTTTGTGGTGACAGCTCGTGGCACAAACATCATGGGCTGCAACCTCTTCTATGGCCTTGGCTTCACCATTAAGAGCAGCGCTGGGGATGAGTGGTCGGGCTGCGAGACCGACCGGTTCTGAGAGTACAGGATGACACTGTGTGGGATGAAGAGTTGCCCGGCACCCTGGAGAGTGGACAGGCCTTGTCACACTCGGGGTCACCGCAGGAGGGCCCCAGTACCAAAACCCAAGTCGTCCTGGACAAGGGTACTGGGCAGCACAGGGGGGCACCTGCACCCACGAGCGATGCCAAGGGGATGGTCCCAGATGTTCCCAGAGCTCGGCTGAAGTGGGCCGGTGGACATGGGGCCACATCGGTGAGACCTGCAGCGGATTTAGAAGCGGTCGGGGCAAGACCGATTGGCACAGAGAGCAAGTGCTAGGCAGAGACTCTGCAAACCAAACAAAGCCCCACTGGGAGTCACGGTCTGGGTTTGGGCTCGAGTGGAGGCAAGATCACGGCGGGTATGGGCCAAACGGCAGGTGGAGGAGCACCAAGGTCGGCTGCGTGTTATAGCTGGATGGGATGACTCTTAACTTCAGCTGTCGGATGGCTCATGGAGGCACCTGAACGAACTGTGGCATGCCAGGGAGAGGGGTCTGAGGGACATGGGCGTGGACGAGTGGAGCATCCAGCAATGAGGAAGAGGAGGCACATGGGGGCCGAGGCGACCTGCTGCGGCCCAGGAGACAAGCCACCTCCAGGGGCGGCCTGAAGAAGGGACGGTCCAGGAGACCCACGGGGCTTCTTCCCTTAGCCGTGTGTACAAAAGCTAATTGTTATGCATGCGTTATGTATTTAGTTTGGGATTATTTTGTGCATTTTATTTTAGTTCAGGAACACGGCAGTTATTTTTTTTTAATAGATGGACTTTCTTTTTTCGTTAGTACAGATGGCAGAATAATCCGTCTTGCCGTGTGGGGATAGGACAGTAGTCCACCTGTCCTCCCTTAGTTTTAGTCGTTTTGTGTGATTGTGGTGGACCCCTTTTAGAGACCTGAGTTTAGTTTTGTTAGTGTGTGATTTGGGTTCTAAATTGGGGAGGGTCTCAAGTGGGTGTGTGTGTTTTGGACTTATTTGAGGGGTAGGGAAAATGTTATATAATTATTTATATGTTCTATGTTCCCATTTGTGTAGCATGGGTTGGTGGCTTCGCCATTCGTTCACGCCACCACCCGTGAGTATAAAAGAGCTGCATGCAGGAGGGATGGTCACTTGGCCGTCTCCTCTGCGCAGCGGTTTGGTGTGGTTTGGTCCACTGCCCTGTTTAATAAATGTGTGTTCAGTTCTACATCTGGTCTCCTCCTTTGGCTCCAACCCCCAACATAACACTGCCGTCACTTTGTACGGTGTTCTGAAGATGGCCATAGGAGAATCCAGCATTTGTAGACCATTCGTAAATTCGTGGCCAGGTCAATGGTCTTGTCCAAAATTTCTAGGAACGCCCCATGAAAACCCCTCATTGTAGGCTGGTCGTACGAATGCCATAGGAATAATGCAAGAACTACACAAGCTGTTGGCCATAAGTATGCCTCAACAACATCTTAAATTGTTCCCGAGGGCGCCTTGCAGTGGTCTTAGAAAATACTCTACAATCCCCGTTTGTACAGAGATTCATACAGTGTGCATAAGGCGGTAGTGAGGCGGTCATAAGGCGAAGTACAACATTCGTGCAACAAATGTGCCGAAAGCTGTAAGATCTTCCTACCAATGACTTGAGAATGCCCTTAGTTGCACAAAAATTTTCGTAAGGTGTCAGTAAGTATGTATGTCGTACGAAGATCCCAAGGCACCCTTACGAAGAACTCTAGGGCCATCGTACGACAGAAAAGCACCTCATTTCTCAAGAATGCCTCAAGTTGCTCTTGGGAATTGAACAGCAACTTTAAGAAAGTATCCGCCCTCCACGAATGTCTGCAAACTCCAGAATTCATAGGAACTGGGAGATTCTTACGAACCCATCATTCATAAGAATCTTTATGACCGTAACTTTAACTACAGACTTATCAGAGACGGATAGCTAGGGTCAATTTATAATTATCACTTAACCTACCAAGCATGTCTTTGGATTGTGGGAGGAAACTGGAAAATCTGAGGTAAACCCACACAACACAGGGTTTCTACTAGGGCTGCAACGATTACTCAGATAATTCAATTACAAAAATTACTTGATTCAAAATCTATGCTTCGACACGTTGTTCAATGAAGCACTTCCAGACAATATGACCTCCTTCCAGTCACGCTATGTAAACAAGACGCAACTTTGTTTAATGGCGCCATATCAGAGGGACATAGTGACGGGCCGGCAAAGAGCAAGCAGAATGTCAGAAAAAAACAACAAAAGTATCTCAAGTCTGGGATCATTTCAAGCTCAAATTGAAGGAAAACACTGTGCAGTGTATATATGGTAAAGCTGAGTGGCAAGCTAGCGTCCTACAACGCCAATATTATGGTGTCTTGGCAGAAAGCATCCCACATCATGCACGGCCAGCACACCGGAGACAAGGTACAGGATTGAGATTTTAAATTAACCCCTTGCACTCTGGTCAATTTCCCTAAAAACGCCAAAAAATAACATACCCAAAGTAAATCAAAAGCTGTTCTTCAACCCTTTGCAGCATCTTCATGGGGTTGGTCTCATTTAAAAGAAAACACTTTGAATTTTTTGGCAAAACAGTCATAATCTCTCTAAGTGCTCCGGCCACTGAGTAACAGTCATCTAAACATACTGAACTTGAAGAAAATAAATTTGGCCTGGGTGTTTTTTGGATACAAATGTTTGCAAATAACACACAGCTTCAGATCCGGGCTGGAAAATGCAACAGAAATGTAGAACCAAGTGTTATCCAGCTGAGGTCAAAATTTTGTAGCAATACCACAAAAAATGAATATATTACACAGCTTTGTTCTCAGGTTGTTCCCAGGCGTTTTTGAACTGTGCCAAATGGCACAGTTTGGAAAAACGTCTAACTTTTCAATGATTCAGTATAGAAGCTTCATCTTGGGCTCTAATGAAAGGTGACACTCAGGGCTCTGTGTGTGTGTGGGGGGGGGGGGGAGGGGGTTGACCCCCCCCCTCCCCGCTACAGAGGACGGACATCGCCCGGTGCGCCGTGGTCTACTACGCACAGTTGTAATTTACTGATCGGTCAAAAGTCATTTTTGATTACAGTATTCAGGGATAAAGAATAATTTAGCTTATAACACTTACCTGTTCACAACAGCAGCGTAGCTGGCGAACTTCTCTTCCTCATTGTCAGACGAACATGAAGCTGGTCCGCTTGTTACGGACTCGTGGTTCTGGTCACGCGACCCGGTCAAAACATAATTCCATTATTGCGGTTTTGCACTTCCATGATTGCGGTTTTGGCGAACGATTTTTTAAAACAAATAACAGTAGTAAGAAAAAAAGACTGGCGAACGCGTGTGTGTCACCCAGCCTTCGTCGTCAGCCTCCGTCGGTCTATGATGACCATGGAAGAGAATCCTAAACGTCTACTCTGCTGGGACAGCACCGCCTGTGGCTGAACAGGCCGATGCGCGAGTCCCCGTCACACAGGCCGCACTTGTGGGTGGTCTCCGTGCTGCTGGGTCTGTGGCGGTTCTTCCTGCGGGTCCTTTTTTCATCTGCTGCAGCAGTCAGTCTCTCTTCACCCAACCTTACACAAAACCGCTTTTGAACTTCTGTGCTTCAATTGGCTGGCTGTATTCGCAGCCGTTGGTAGGCGGGTCCTTCTTGCTAGGTTTTCAGTCATTGGTTCTTCAAGGTTTCAGAAACCCAATTCAAGGCTCTTATTAGTCGAATGAGAGGTCAATCACATCTAAACCAATCAAAGCACTCCTTTGGCTTTCTGTTCGCGGCTGTGTCTGTAGTGGAAGAACGGAAATGAAGGGGTTTTTTTCTTTAGTGCGCCCTAGGACACACAGTGTGCGTACTAGGGCGCCCTCGTGCGCTCTAGGACGCAGAGACATGCCCGCCCGCAGTACACCGGAGTGCAAGAGGTTAAGATGAATAGAATATAGTCAGCTACGCTAATTACAGTCATGTGAAAAAATTTGGACAACCCTTTAAATATTTAGTTTGTGGTGACCCACCACAATCTACTTGGACATTCAGAACACTCAGCTTGAGCATGAAGCAGAACAATTGGCATACGGGCAGAGAGCCCCTCGGGGGACAACCAGTTAATCATGCGATTGATATGTATGGACTGATATCAATATGTAAATGTGCCTTACATTCTCTTTTGTCCTATTGTTATACATCCCTGGAGCAAGGAGAGGAATTTCGGCGCCAGTAATCAAGCAACTGATATGTGTTGACTGTTATGTAAATGTGCCATGCATTCTCTCTTGTCTGTATAAATGTGCTCACTCAAAGCTCACTTAGGACGCACTGAAAATGCACTCAGGGCTCACTCACAGCGCACAGACAGAGCGCTGAGTGAGTCTCGTGATGGAGGAATAAAACACCTTTAACCTTCAGCTTGCCGTGTCCGCCTGCACTTATTTCATTCCTCCACGAGTTCTTTATTAAGAAATGTTCACATATCTATGTCTAACCTTGTTTTTGTTTGCATTTTTTAAAATTTTTTTAGCCATTGTAAGTGGGAATGAATGTGGGGGTGTCCTAAAAAAGATGGGGTGTCCTAATTTATTCCTCACTATTCGTTTAGAATTGTACTTTACAGAAAATCTGAAAAAAGTCTAATTCATTTTTTATTGTTTAGTTGCATTACGTGAATCTCCCAGTGTTTTTAACTTTGATATTAAATATCCATATGTCCAAATATGTAAAAAAAAAAAATATGCAGGCTTGTACAAGGTGTCCTAATTTTTTCACGACTGTAAGCTTATATGACCAAAGAACATATAGCCACTGCCATTAGCATCCGCTAGCAGCTAGTGGCTAGTGCTAGTGGATGCTAAAGGCTAGCAAACGGAAGTTTATGGTGTAACATGTTTAAAGCTGCGTTCTATGCGATAAGCATTGCAATAAATGTGTACCTGTGTAATTGAGTGTTTGGTACAATTACTGCTGCTCTTTAGGAAAGAAAGTTCTGCATATGTTGGTCAATGCAAGTTTCTTTAAAAAAAGTATCCGATGGGTCCATGTTGGTCAATGCAAGTTTCTTTAAAAAAAGTATCCGATTACTTGAGTAATCTTTGATTAGAGAGGGCGATTACCTGAGCCATAAAACAGTCGTTAGGTGCAGGCCTAGTTTCTAACCTGCCAACCAGGACATTAGAATTGGGAACCTTTCATCTGTGTGGCAATCGGGGCTTGAGATTAACACTGGCTAACCAGCCAATGGCTGGTGGAGTTCAGCAGTGGTCAGTAAGACAGCCACACCCACTTTGGCCGGTTGTAGTTTTCTCAAACGGCATCTAAAATAATAAACCTATTGCAATGTGAGACTATGAAACTACAAGTCCCATAGGTACTGTGTTTTTTCTAATCAGTTTTCTTTTTCTCTTCTTTTTTCTGGTGAAAAACAGGCTGTCCATCCATCAGCAACTACTAATGATGTCGTGCATCCATGAAGGGGTGTCCCAATTCATAGGGGTACAAATGAGAACTGGGATGGACCCAAATCTACCTGCACTTCACTCTCACATTGCAAATATTTTTCTCTACCGTTTTACAGTATTTACTGCTCTTCATCAATAATTAAAGTAATTTACATTGAAAAGGTTGTAAATTTTGTTCAAGTAAATTTTAGCATGCCATAGGCCAATTTCATCATATTAAACATAATTTTCCAACCACAAAATTGTGGCTAGTGAAAAGACTGAGTGGCTAGTAACTCTGGAAAATCACTAGCCACAGTGGCTGGTGAGCATGAAAGTTAATGTCAAGCCCTGGTGGCAATGGTGTTATACAACATCCTAGCCAAAATCTAATGAGACATGGCCTCTCACCATGCGAACAGCCTTGTCCATGTCACAGTCACTGAAGATGATCAGAGGCGATTTCCCTCCCAGCTCCAGAGAAACCTTCTTCAGATTACTGAGGGCACAGCTGCAAAATGAAATAAGAGATTAGAACATCATCCAACAGTCTTCCATAAGAACTACAATCAAGGCCTTTTAGTTTGGTCCATTTGTGCCACTCCTAAAGATGACAAAACTGCTGACAGCTGGTCCAGCAACAACTAGAACTTCAGTGGAAGCAGTCATGATGGGACCTGTGTTTTCCTTTTCCCATGACTACAAAGTTGTTAAAATCAACAAGTTTCTGTTAGAAAAATAGTTAAAACTGGCAGGTGAAAGCAGCAAAAACATTAAAGGGCAGTTTTTCCTTCAAGGTGTCAGTTTGGGTTCCAAACAGGTAAAAAAAGGTCAAAGTAGATGGTAACAAAACCAAGTTTGCTTTGATACCTATAATGTTCTGGCAATTTGACGTGAAACTGCTACCATAATACCAGTCCCAAAGAAGCCCGTCTCATCCAGCTACAACGATAGCCGGCCCGTAGCACTGACCCCCATCATAATGGGTAAAGTGCTTTGAGCAGCTGGTCATGCAGAACATCAAGTCCATCCTCCCCTCCCTCCCACGACCCATCTCTGTTTGCATACAGGCAGAGATGCCAACCCTCAGACTGGGGAAAGTGGAGTAATGCCTGGCTGAAAGCCAGGCCCGAGCACCATAGACTGAGGAAACCTCTTCTGAGGAAGACTGCAGATGCCAGTCAAAACATGTCAAGGTAAAGTTAAATATCTCCTTTTCACCCTCGTCTGAAATAAGAAAAACAAAAAACTAATGATTGAAAAAGAAGACAGAATGAACCTATTCGAGCTACTGTGTAGTAATCAGAGCCAGTTTACTATGGAGGCTACACAGAATAGAGGTTGGAGGGCTGTGGTTCCCACTCATAATGAACTGTAATATTTCTATTACCGTGGGTCATAACAGCTGCTGCACACAGATCATATTGATGGTATTTAACTTTAACTGGCTGCTGATTTCTTAGATATACAATGGGGATACAGAGAATACAATATATGTGAAGGAACTATTTTGTGTGATTCCACAGGTCACATTATTTGGATCTGCTATGCAATATTACAGCAAGGTATTTATTCAAGGCATAGCCTCTTTGTGAGAAATTAGGCTTATAGATATGTTATATCACTATTATGGGTGACTAGAGAGGGAAGGCAATGGAAGGGTTAAAAAAAAAATCATGGATTCACATGAGGAGAGCAGATCATTGAAGAAGCTGACTGAAAGGAGCAACTATGAAGAAGAAGAGAGGAAAAACTCCCACCTTTTCATGATCTGCTTGCCGATTGGTGTGGAGCCAGTGAAGCCCAGTTTACGGATGTCTGGGTGTTCAGACAGACGCTGTCCCACCATGCCCCCTGCAGGAGAGGAGGATCAGTGTGGAGACTGAACATTTACAGGATTCATTTCTATTTCCATCAGTTTTGGAGGCAAATCTTGGAATTCATGCAACAATAAGCTTTTAAATTTTATGATTTATTTTTTTTTGCCAATTTAGAACACAGAATACACAGTAGCAAATGTCTGTAAATGTGACATTTTTCCTCATTTTCATTTTTTTCCACAAATGTTCAACTTTTTCCTCAGAATTTTAGTGTTTTGTAACGTTGCAAAAAAGCTCAAACTTGTAGCTTTTTTTGCCCCACTGCAACTCTTGGTTCTGTTCATAGTTTCTAGTTTCCGGTATTTTACTTGAACAACTATTATCCAGTGGGGACACTGATCCTGAGGAAGAGCAGTTTAATGTGAACTGAACTGACCACCCAGAATTTGCATGAATTTAACTTCCAGTAAATAACTGGTTAATATGGTCACAAATGTTTATCATTTCACTGATATGAAGCATTAAAATTTGATCATGGCCTTTAAAAAAAAAAAAAAAAAGAGTATATGGATACACATGCATATCTGTGTAAACTTTGTTTACCGGAGCCTGGTAAAATATTGATGACTCCTTTTGGGATTCCAGCTTTGACGGAAAGCTCAGCAAACTTCAGCGCCGTCAGTGGAGTGACCTGTGAAGAAAGAGCAGTTGTCACTACGTCACCTACTGCCTCTGCACCGATTTATGAAGGCGGGATGAGAAAAGTCCAGATCAGATGAAGGCCTCATCCACTCGCCTGTGCCGGTTTGAGAACCAGTGTGTTTCCAGCTGCCAGACAGGCAGCGCTCTTCCACGCCAGCATCATGAGGGGGTAGTTCCATGGGATGACAATAGCACACACCCTGGAGAAGGGAAAACACGCACACGCCTGGACTCAGAACAACATGTACTGATCACAGCAAACAAGCAGCACCTACACGTGATTAACACTGTAGACATGAGAAGCTGAGCTCTGTCCTGTGTGTGGACAGAACAGAGGTGGGGAGGAACTACATACTACGATGGGGGGGGGGGGATAGTAACCAGAACATTTTCTTAGCGGTAATTAATGTAGTCAGGGCCGGGGTTTTTTTTGTTTTTTTGTTTGGGGGGGGGGGTCTGGCCTTTGTAAAACATTGAACAAGCAGGGTGTCTATGGTAGGACACCACAAAGGAAGCAGCTGCTTAATAAAAAGAGCACTGCTGCACACCTGAAGTTTGCCAAAGTGCACATGGACATTCCACAGCGGTATCAGCAAAATGTTTGCTGGACTGATGAGGCTAAGATTGAACTTTTGGAAAGAACCCACAACTCTACAACCGGGGTAAAAAGGTCACTGCAGATCATCGTGAAGACATCATCCCAAACGTAAAGTATGATGGAGGAAACCTGATTTCAGCCTGCTTTGCTGCGTCAGGGCCTGGACAGCTTGCAATCATTGAGGGAACAATGAATTCTGAAGTGCATCAAAAAATTCTTCATGATAACGTGAGAATGTCTGAACATCAGCTGAAGCTCTGTAGAACTTGTTCTATGTTCTGCCAGGAGAACAGGCTAAAAATCCTCCTGAACAATGTGCAGGTCTTATCCACAGCTACAGGAAGGGCCTGGTTGAGCTTATTGCTGCTGGGGTGGGGCAGTTAACACAAGGGTTCCCATATTCTTTCCACTGGCCCTATGAGGTTTTTATGGTTGTTCTCAAAGACAAGAAAGGTCAGATTTTTTGTGTGTTTAGGCACATTATATTTGTCAACACCCTTGACTTAGATGAAGATCAGACCACATTTTATGACCAATTAATGCAGAAAATCATGACATTCCAAAAGGTTCATACTTTTTCTTGCCCCTGTATGTGAGAAAAAAAGTTTTTACAAGAAAAAAAAAAACTTGAAAATTTACCAACACCAAGTTGCAGTAAAAAGTTGCAAATTAAAAAAAAAAATTACAAGAAAATTATGTACATTTACGAGGGGAAAGTCACAAATTTACAAAAAAATTCACAAGTAAAAAGTTGCAAATTTGAATTAAATATGTTGCAAATTTATCACAATTTTAAATTAAAAAAAATCACAACTTTATGAGAAAAAAATCAAATAATTGTACAAATAAAAAATGCAAATCTACAGAAAAAAAATAAATTTTATAAGAAAAAAAATTTACAAGAAAAAAGTTGCAAATTTCTGAAAAAAGTGACAATTTTACATGAAAAAATGATGCTCATTTACAAGCAAAATGCAACAAATTCATGAGGGGAAAAAATCGTAAATCTACAAAAAAAAAATTATGCACACAAGAAAGTCAATTTTGCATGGAAAAAGTTGCAACTCAAGTAAAAATTTGCAAATGTGTATGAAATATGCTGTAAATTTATCATGCAAATTTAAGAAAAAAATGTACAAATGTATGAGAAAAATCAAATTGCAAATTTACAAATAAAAAGTTGCAAATCTAAATAAAAAAATTCAAATTTTATAAGAATTTTTTTTTTTTAAAAATGTACAAGAAAAAAGTTGAAAATGTAGGAGCAAAAAGTGACAAATTTAAGTGAAAAATGGTGCACATTTATTAGAAAAAGTCAACCTTATTGGAAAAAGTTGCAAATTTACAAGAAAAAGAACTTGAAAATTTATTAACACAAAGTTGCAAATTTCTTAAAAACAAATTTACAAAAAAAAAATGCACATTTATGAAGGGGAAATTTGCAAATTTAAATGACATTTTGCAAATTTATCTTACAAATTTAAATAAAAAAAAAATCAAATTTATATGAAAAAAATCATAAATGGCACTTTTACAAATAAAAAGTTACAAATCTACATGAAAAATATAAATTTGTAAGAAAAAAAATTTACAAGAAAAAAAGTTGAAACTTTCTGGGAAGTTTTACTGTCGTACAATGTCTGACGGCCACCTCTGATTGGACGTCTTTGTTTCTTAAAGACAGACGATGAACGGACAGGTCTAGAGAGCTTTTTACCCCAGTGGTTCCCTCTTGGTGAAGGTCAGGTTGCGGTTGGGCCTGGCCTGGTTGATGGGTATCGTCTTGCCCTGCAGAGAAGAAGCCATTGGTGTGGAATATAAAACCTGCAGCAACAGCATGACAGAAACCCAGGAATCAAGTTTGACATCAAATTACCTGGATCTTATCGCACCAGCCAGCAAAGTAGCGGAAGGTCTGGATGGACATGCCCACATGCGTCTTCAGAGCCAGAGTGTAGACGGCTCCCGAGTCGATGGACTCGATGGTGGCCAGCTCCTCCTGGTGTTCCTCCATCAGGTCTGCCAGCCTGAGTTTGGAAGCCACATATGACACCGCGGCGTGTTTCTAGCCGTTACCACTGTGGGTTCTCCTCAGAGCAGAGATACTCACCGGTACAGCAGACTTCCTCTGTCTCGAGGGTTCATCTTGCCCCAGGGCCCATTTTCGTAAGCTTCTTTGGCCGCGGCCACCGCCCGGTCCACGTCTCCCACCGAGGCGTAGGACACCTTACAGATGACCTGGACCGAAGGTTGTCACCGTCACACAGCTTCCTCATGTCTGAACACACACGTGTGCCATGTCTGAGTGGAGTCATGGGACTCACCGAGCCATCAGTGGGACTGATCGTGTTGTAGGTTTTGCCATTTTCTGCGTCCTCAAACTTGCCGTTGATGAAACACTGGTGTGGCATCTTCACCGTCATGTTGTTTACATCTTTAGTTGCCTGGGGTGGGGGGGGGGGAAATAAAGAGCATTTGTCAAAAGCGTCTCATGCCACTGTTGCACTGGTTCACTGCTACTGATGGCACTCACATAGTCGACGACCAGCTCCTCCTCCTGGTCCTCACCCCTCAGCTTGCGGACCAACATCTGGATGAAGTCCTGAAAGGTGGTTGCCATGTAGACGTCCTCATTCTGCAGCTGAACACCGGCACACTTCTCCTTCACTTCCTCCACCAGCCTGCACACACAGCCACAACTTTCACCTCCCGCACCTTGTATTCTACGCAGTACTTCCTGCAGTACTTCACTGTACTGCAGGAATCCATGCCTCTTTGCACTTGTTAAGTTTGGTGTACACGAGCTTGGTTGGACTCATGGTTGCAAAGATGACTGTTACCAGCCAGCATGTCCATGTGGGCTGTCCTATGGGTCCCATGTGGGTTTGTCCGAGGGTTCTGCATTTGCCCACGTGGGTGAACAGGTTTCAGCACCTCTGGTGCCACAGGCAAACGTATGCAAAAAAAGTCACATTTATGAGGAAAAATGTGAGCATTTAGAAGAAAAAAGTGACAAATTGATTAACTGCTTAATGATAATCGCAATGCTGCAGGAGCGCTCAAAATGAAAATTACATACAGTGGGGCAAAAAAGTATTTAGTCAGCCACCAATTGTGCAAGTTCTCCCACTTAAAAGATGAGAGGTCTCCAATTTTCATCATAGGTATACCTCAACTATGAGAGACAAAATGAGAAAAAAAAAATCCAGAAAATCACATTGAAGGATTTTTAATGAATTAATTGGTAAATTCCTCAGTAAAATAAGTATTTGGTCACCTACAAACAAGCAAGATTTCTGGCTCTCACAGACCTGTAACAACTTCTTTAAGAGGCTCCTCTGTCCTCCACTCGTTACCTGTATTAATGGCACCTGTTTGAACTCATTATCAGTATAAAAGACACCTGTCCACAACCTCAAACAGTCAGACTCCAAACTCCACTATGGCCAAGACCAAAGAGCTGTCAAAGGACACCAGAAACAAAATTGTAGACCTGCACCAGGCTGGGAAGACTGAATCTGCAATAGGTAAGCAGCTTGGTGTGAAGAAATCAACTGTGGGAGCAATTATTAGAAAATGGAAGACATGCAAGACCACTGATAATCTTCCTCGATCTGGGGCTCCATGCAAGATCTCACCCCGTGGGGTCAAAATGATCACAAGAATAATAATAATAAGCTTATTTATAGAGCACCTTTCACAGACAGAGTCACAAAGTGCTTAACATGGTAAAAAACAAAATAAAAACACAGGCACATAAAACAGTGAAACAAAGTAGACAATAAAAGCACATAAAAATACAATCGGCACATAGTTAAAAAGCCAGGCTAAAAAGGTGGGTCTTTAGTTGCTTCTTAAAAACACCAATGGAAGGTGCAGATCTAAGTTCAAAAGGCAAGGAGTTCCACAGTCTGGGAGCAACAGCAGCAAAGGCTCTATCGCCTTTGGTTTTGAGCCTAGTACTAGGAACTACCAATAGATTCTGATGAGAAGACCTGAGAGACCTGGTGGGCTGGTGTAAAGAGAGCAGGTCACTAATATAAAAAGGCGCCTCATCATGAATGGCTTTGTAAGTAAGAACAAGAACTTTAAAATCAATTCTATAATTCACAGGAAGCCAATGCAAGGAGGCCAAAACAGGAGTGATATGACAGAATCTACTGGACCTAGTTAGTAATCTTGCAGCAGCGTTCTGGACTAACTGTAGGCGGTGTAAAGAGGATTTACTAAGACATGTAAAAAGAGCATTACAATAGTCCAAACGTGAAGAAACAAAGGCATGAATAATGATTTCTAATTGAGTGTAGGAAACCAATGACCTAATTTTGGATATATTCCTAAGGTGGAAAAAACAACTCCAGGTCAGAGATTTGACATGCTGATCAAAACTCATCGATTGATCAAAAATGACACCAAGATTTTTTAGATTAGACCGTATGTTAGAGCTTAATAAACCAATGCTGTTAACCAACTTAGGAATTAGATTATCAGGTGCTACAATAAGGACTTCAGTTTTATCAGCATTAAGTTGCAAAAAGTTACTAGACATCCAGTCCTTGATTGCAGACAGACAATCATGAATAATTTTTAAATTGTCAACATGGTCAGGCTTAAAAGAGAAAAGTAGCTGTAAATCGTCAGCGTAGCAGTGATAAGACACACCTTTAAATTTGCTGATAATAGAACCAAGTGGCAGCATATATAGGGCAAATAAAAGTGGACCCAGAATAGAACCCTGAGGCACCCCACAGGTTAAAGGAGCAGAGTCAGATGAATAAGAGCCAACAGCCACGGAAAAGCTCCTACCAGAAAGGTAGGAGAAAAACCAATCCAGAGCTTTTCCAGAAATACCTACCCAATCTCTAAGCCTTTGTAACAAAATAAAATGATCAATAGTATCAAATGCTGCAGTAAGATCTAATAACACTAAAACAGAGCATTTGCCAGAGTCTGATGACATTAAAATATCATTAGACACCCTCAGAAGAGCGGTCTCTGTCGAGTGTTTCTGACGAAAGCCTGACTGAAATTTGTCAAAAATATTATGTTTAATCAGAAAGTCAGTGAGCTGCTTGGCAACAACTTTTTCTAAAAGCTTAGAAATAAAAGGAAGCTTAGAAATTGGCCTGAAGTTTTTAAAAACAGATGGGTCAAGGTTAGGTTTTTTTAAAAGTGGCTGCACAACTGCATGATTAAAATACGAGGGTACATAACCAGATTCAAGTGAACTATTAATGATATTAACCAAAGATGTACCCACTGAGCCAATTACCTCTTTTAACATTGAGGAAGGCAAAATATCTAAAACGCAGGAGGAGAATTTCATGGAGCTCACCAACACTAACAAATCCTCAAAAGAAATTGGGGTAAAATCACTTAAAAAGGCCTGTCTGTTAGAACAATCAAGGATTGGGGGAAAGGAATGAGTAAAACCAGCCCTAACAGCAGTGACCTTGTCAACAAAAAAGGAAAGAAACTTGTTACAGTCATTACATGAATAAACAGGGGGAGCAGAAGTGACAGGATTAACTATACTGTCTATTGTGCTGAAGATGATCTTTGAATTGTTACTATTGGAAGAGATGATGTTGGAAAAATAAGAAGTTCTTGCCATTTTTATCATATTGTTAAATTCAATTAACAGCTCCTTAAGGTACAATCGATGCACCTCAAGTTTAGTGGACTTCCACAGTCTTTCCACCCTCCGACATTTACGTCTAAAACAACAGAGATCATCATTGAACCAGGAGGATGAATTAACAGCACGGACAGTCCTGGTTTTAAAGGGAGCAACTACATCTAAGATGCTTGAACAGTGTGAGTTAAAAGAGCAGACCAAGCTCTCAGTGTCGTCATCAGAGGATAAAACCACACTGCTGTCAAAGGCAGCAGAAAATTTCACAGCTGAAAACTGGTCAATGACACGAGAGCATTTTACCCGCTTGCCAGTGTAACAGACTGATTTAACTGATAAATTAAAAAGAACACAAAAATGGTCTGACACATGAAGCTCCTTAGTCTGAACATTATTCACATTAAGACCAAGTGTAAAAACAAGATCAAGTGTATTTCCTTTGATATGCGTAGGGCCAGATAGACACAAAACAAAATTAAGATTCAATAATACCCCAGAAATTAACTGCAAAACTGTCATTGGGATCATTGATATGCAAATTAAAATCTCCAAGTAATAAAATCCGCTCAAATTTAATAATAGAAGTTAAAAAATCACTAAACTCAGATAAAAAAGAGGCATAAACTCCTGGAGGGCGGTAAATTAAAACACAATAAAATGGGTTTGAGGAGCCAATTTTTAAAATCATCAGTTCAAACGATGAAAAAGTTCCATGGCTCACCGTCCGTGTAACGAAGCGGTGCCTGTTCACGATGGTCAGACCACCGCTGCGGCCTGTCAATGTCGGAGCACAGGAGAAGGTACAGTCCGGCGGACAAAGTTCAATTAAGGAGGTAAATTCCTCACTTTTCTGCCAGGTCTCAACAAGAAATAAAAAGTCCAGCCCTGTAGTAATAAATAAATCGTTCAAAAAGAATGATTTATTTGCGATGGAACGTGCGTTACACAACGCCAGCTGGATGGGCTCCGTCACAGCAACCTGCAGAGGATTTGCTGGCTCGGAGCAGGGAGAAGGCCGGTTGGCATGGTAGAACAGGAAAAACAGGCCGGAGAAATGATGGCCTCACTCCGGGCACACTTGAGGGCCAGGATCCAGGAAAGAGGCCAGCTGCAGAATTAGGAGAACGGTGAGCAAAAATCCCAGAACCACATGGGGGGGACCTAGTGAATGACCTGCAGAGAGCTGGGACCAAAGTAACAAAGGCTACCATCAGTAACACGCTAGGCCACCAGGGACTCAAATCCTGCAGTGCCAGATGTGTCCCCCTGCTTAAGCCAGTACATGTCCAGGCCCGTCTGAAGTTTGCTAGAGAGCAGTTGGATGATCCAGAAGAGGACTGGGAGAATGTCATATGGTCAGATGAAACCAAAATAGAACTTTTTGGTAAAAACTCAACTTGTCGTGTTTGGAGGAGAAACAACACCATACCTACTGTGAAGCATGGGGGTGGAAACATCATGCTTTGGGGCTGTTTTTCTGCAAAGGGACCAGGACGACTGATCCGTGTAAAGGAAAGAATGAATGGGGCCATGTATCGTGAGATTTTGAGTGAAAACCTCCTTCCATCAGCAAGGGCATTGAAGATGAAACGTGGCTGGGTCTTTCAGCATGACAATGATCCCAAACACACCACCCGGGCAACGAAGGAGTGGCTTCGTAAGAAGCATTTCAAGGTCCTGGAGTGGCCTAGCCAGTCTCCAGATCTCAACCCCATAGAAAATCTTTGGAGGGAGTTGAAAGTCTGTGTTGCCCAGCGGCAGCCCTAAAACATCACTGCTCTAGAGGAGATCTGCATGGAGGAATGGACCAAAATACCAGCAACAGTGTGTGAAAACCTTGTGAAGACTTACAGAAAACGTTTGACCTCTGTCATTGCCAACAAAGGGTATATAACAAAGTATTGAGATGAACTTTTGTTATTGACCAAATACTTATTTTACCGAGGAATTTACCAATTAATTCATTAAAAATCCTTCAGTGTGATTTTCTGGATTTTTTTTCTCATTTTGTCTCTCATAGTTGAGGTATACCTATGATGAAAATTGGAGACCTCTCTCATCTTTTAAGTGGGAGAACTTGCACAATTGATGGCTGACTAAATACTTTTTTACCCCACTGTACCTAATATGGAAAAATGCTACCCATGGTTGGCTAACTTTCAGTTAGCTTACCACAACTGCTCAACCCTCAGGGACCGATGAGCGCATTTTATACACCTTTTATTCTTCATGTTTTGATCATTTTGGTTGTGTTCATGCATATGGCATGGATTCTGGAAAGATTATGTATTTTTATTTGATCTCGTCATTTCCTGCTCAGCTCCTATGGTCAAGTCATTTTCTAATGATTACTAGTCCTTATTTTGCGGCACCAAACCACAGATTACTTTTCATATTGTTAGGAAGCAGTTAGCTAAGACAGCTAATACAGTAGCAGACGTTGCATCGTCAGTCAACCACTGTGTGCTGTTTGAATTCAAGAGAAAGAAGCTGTTGTTTTGGTATGATCCCACTGTTGTTATGCATCATCATGTACCATGTTCACCAACTAGAAGCCAGGGAGGAGATGTATGAAAGATGATGACTAACAAAACAACGTCTGTGTGTGTCATGTGTGGCCTGCCGGTCCCCCATCATCATCACAGAATTAAAGTCTTTTTTAGAGAAAAGCAGATTCAGGTGAGAGACTGAAGTCAAAGTGACCCAACTTCACCGTCCCCAGTAGGAGAGCAGATGATCTGAAAACATTTCAGGACAGTCCATGATGAACTCCATCTGGTTTGGGGCGGCTGTGTTGCAGGTGTAGTGTGGCCGACTACTGATCGGAGGGTCAGGGGTTTGATTCCCGCTCTGTCTGCATGTCCAAGTGTCCGTGAGCAAGACACTGAACCCCCAGTTGCTCCTGGTGGGTCAGACCAGCGCTTGTGGATGGCAGCTCTGCTCCCATCAGTGTGTGACTGGGTGGATAGCAGGATCTGAAGCGCTTTGGTCATCCAGAGATGAGTAAAATGTGCTATATAAGTGAACATCATTTACCATTTGTTCTGAAACGTGTGAAGCTGTAGTAACAGACGGTATAAAGAAGCTATGAGGAGAAACATCTGTATGTTGTATCAAATTACTGATGTAGGAAAGGATTCCTGTTTTCATTTATTTTAAACCCACAAAGGAGAATCCAGCTTCTCCTGTAAAAGGAATTTCTGATTTAAAAATTATTGTGTTAATAAGCCCAACAATATAATGATCATTCTATCTGCTGAAAAACATCTTTAAAATGACACGCCTGTGTGCGTCTTAGATCACATCCTTAGAATCTGTAAATGGTCTCCATCACATCAAAAGATTATCAGAGCCTGTTTTCAATCTCAATTATTCACATTTTTGTTACCAGACACATCGACTTCATCTCTCCTGCCCTCACTTTCACTAATTAGGTTCTATTCTATTTATTTTCTGGTTGATCACAATATATTTGTGTTTGTCAGTGCAAAGGGGAAGAGAGGAGGACGGAGAAGGAGAGAGTGAAGGAAGAACCAGGTGAGATAATAATAATCCCAAACTATTAGACTATACAGGGCTCTGTGTGTGTGTGTGTGTGTGTGTGTGTGTGTGTGTGTGTGTGTGTGTGTGTGGAGCTCACTGGGTGATCAGAACCCCTTGATCTCACTTCCATTAAAGCACAATACGTGTATTTTTCCTCTATCTGGGTGGCAATCTGAGCTCTTGTCTGGTAATTGATCATTTTTTCTACTCTCCACTAGATGGTGCCATTGTGACCCTATTTAGAATATGGAGGGGAAAAAAATCATGCTATGTCCACTAGATGGCACTGTTACAGTGACCCCCCCCCCCCCCAACCATTCACACCTCAGGCTGTAATAATCCAGCAAAAAATTACTTTGCACGTAGTATATTGAAAATAATTCATTTTTTTCCATCTAAAAACATGGTGCATGACAAAATCCTAGCATTTAAAGTGTTAAAACCTTTTAAAAAAATTTATGAATATTTGATATCAATAATTAGTTCAAATGTAGGTGAAAATTATTAGCCCAATGAATGCAGAATATTAATGCATATTTTTTACAACTACCTCATGAAAAGCACATTTTTGGCACCTAGCAGTATTATGAGTAACTAATATTTGAAGGGCCCTGAGGGTTCAGATCCATTCCTTGCGTTAACTTGTTTCACTGCTTAATTAAATGTAATCTATGGTCCAAATGTCCTCATGACAGCAATACTCCCGCACACTGATTTGAACATGCAGAATTAAATAATATGATCACGAACCTTATTGCATGTCGTGCGAAAGCTGTCCGGGCAGAACAGCTGCCGCATGGGTCAAGTTCTGCTATAACGTGAAGTGCCGTGGGGCATTAATTTGCCCATAAGCCGTTTTTGTTGCACCTGCACTTTTAGCAGACCTCCGAGCTGGAAAAGCGGCAGCTGCTGATCCGCAACACATTTCCTTCTGCTCAGTTCTTGACAGAGTTCAGCTTACTCCTTTACCATGATACTTTAAGTGTTTTGTCAAGTTTGTGGTGTTAAAATTGTAAAGGCTGGTACCACACAGCAAACTGAGGCAAGTCCCACAGACAGGCTCCAGTGATGCAACACTTATTGCTTCCATTTACAGAAGCCGAGCGCAGCCTGGCTAAGAACATGATCGCGCCTTCATTTTAATATTATTGCTGTATCAGATCGGTAAATTACTTTTATTCCTTACTAATACCAATCCAGCCATTTTGCCTGGATCGAACCCAACACCAATAGAGCAGATCGGATCAGCTCATCCCTACTTGGAACCCTAATCATTAAGGTGTGTTCTAGAAACAATCACCACCACCCAGCTTCTTTCCATACCTGACCACATCCATGGAGGCTGCTCCGGACTTGAAGAAGTCTGTAGAGTCCTCGATGGCTGGAACATTGCTGAGGATGCCCTTCCAGATGTTCTGAGATTAAGAAAACAAGTCTGACTTTCTTCTACAAGCTCAAAGGTATGGACAGATGCAGAAAAAAGAAAAAATGTGATTTTTAATTTCACTTTGACCCATTTCATTGCAGACAGCATGAGCCTAAAACATCATCTCCTTCATCAACTTCTCTATTTTAGGCTTGCAGAAAATTCCCAAAAAGTTAGGACAGAGGCTATTTAGGGCTAATAAAGTGGTTAGAAAATAAATGGTATCGACATTCATGATTTGGTACAAAAGGAGTGTTCA
This sequence comes from Pholidichthys leucotaenia, assembly GCA_020510985.1. Classification (NCBI taxonomy): domain Eukaryota; kingdom Metazoa; phylum Chordata; class Actinopteri; order Cichliformes; family Pholidichthyidae; genus Pholidichthys; species Pholidichthys leucotaenia. The sequence goes on from CM035845.1 coordinate 11,970,434, forward strand.
AAGTCTGAGGAACAAAGATGAGCAGTCAACATATTAGTGAGAAAATTATTGAAATGTATAAAAATAAAAGTTCTCCATAAAAGACTGGAGAGGATTTCCACATTTGCTAATCTAACTGCAGAATATTAAACGATTCAAGAACTCTGTGAGAATGTCTCCATGTAAAAGGAATGGGGACAAGACTGGACTGAACACTCTTTTTTTAACCTTTATTTATACAAGGTAGGCCCATAGAGAGGCAACCTCTCTTTTTCAAGGACACCCTGTTCACATTCACACCAGGAAGCTGCCCAGCCCAACCACAGACTGACCTGTGGTCACTGAGCAGCTCCACGCTCAAGGGCACCACAGCGGAGTTAAGGGGGGTGGGGCAAACACTGCTATGTTATCTGTCCCACCCAGATCTAATCCTGCCGGTCCAGGGATCAAACCCACAACCGTCTGCTCACCAGTCCACATCCCTAACCATTAGGCCACCACTGCCCTTGATCTCTGATCACTCACACGGCACTGCATAAAAATTGTCATTTATCAATAGCTGCCATAACGACTTGGCCAAGGAATTACTTTGGTTATTTCTACTTAAATCTTAAAAGTACCCATGGCATGTCCTTTTCCAACATGCTGACACAGTGTCCAGGTGTTAATGGAATGTCTGTGGTAGAGATCGACCGATATGGGTTTTTCAGGACCGATACCGATAATTAGTAGTTAAGGAGGCCGATAACCGATATTTGGAGCCGATATTCATTTGCAGTAAAAGTGTAAAAATTGGCGTAAAAATGTTGAATAATACACTTAACTTTGTTCAACTGCCTAAAGCATGTTTATTTAACCAAACAAATAGAAAAATAGCTGCAGAAGTTGAATAAAAACTTAAATAGCTCCCTGAAATGCTTCCACAGTAAATAAAGTAACATTTAAATAGAACTTATCTTTGTTTTAAGTTCAAACACAACAAAAAGTACAGGGAGTTAACAAGCTCAGCAGCAACTCTTGTAAAGTTAATAAATAAAAACTTATATAATAGCTCCGTGGGTTTTTTTTTTTACAGTAAAAAAGTAAAATTTCACAATAACTGAAATGACTTTGAACTTTGTTTAAAGTTGGAACAAGAAGTGCAGCGTTCCCAGGCTCAGCAGCATCTCTAATAAAGTTAAATAAAAACTTAAATCACTCCCTGAAATTTTCCACAGTAAACAAAGTCAAATTTCAATAGAACTGAAATGACTGATCATTGTTTTAAAACAAAAACAACAAGAGCAGGCAGTTCTCAGGCTCAGCAGCATCTCTAGAAAGTTAAATAAAAACTTGCTTCCAGGTTTTATAAAGTATAGCAAACAAAGTTAAACAAAATTTGCACAGAAATGTGAGTGTCAAATACCAACAGCACTGTTTCAAGTAATTCACAGACATACGGGGAGGTGCTACGAGCTAGCAGAGCTGCCGCTAATGTCTACTCCGCTCTTCCGTTATTCTCCTGCTCACTGTAATGTTAGCAGTAGTTGTGAGATGTAGAGCACGGGGATGTTGATTACAATTTGGAGGGAGTTTTCTGCGTTTACCTTGACATGTGTGCTTGCTCTCCGTACGTTCTCCACACGAAAAAATTTTCCTTTCCGCCATGTGTGTGAGGACAGCTTCCGCTTCAGATTGGCTCTGCCACTCACGCATGCTGTGGCTTGCTTAACCAATCAGATGGTGCCGTGGGTGGTGGCTGGAGACAGAAGTGGCAGGAGAGAGAGAGGCGTGGCTGCATCTGAGCCAAAATAACCCAGTTTTAAATTGATTTCTTGATATCGGCCCGTCGGATTTTAAAAAAGGCCGATGTCGATATACGTCAAAATTCCAAATATCGGCCCCGATAATCGGTCGACCACTAGTCTGTGGTATGCTTTGGCCAAAACGCTAGAAGATTTAATCACTGCAGTACCAGTTTACACCCAGTAGAAGGAGCCACCCTGACAACTGGCTGTTTGTGTTGATTTTGCTTTAAATGCCAACGAGTCCCAACTCCAGTACCAAGCGCAGCCTAAAATAACTAACACACTGGCCAAATGTGGTATGAGTGGTCGACAGTATATGAATGGTCCCTGGGGTGTAATAAGCACAGAAACAACCATGAATAACTGACTGGGTATTTCTTCTAATGGCAGCTAATTGATGCCAGTCATGGCATAAACCAGAGTAAAATAAGCTAAAACAACCTCTAGGAATAAGATATATGGTCAAGTGTTGGTACGTGATCTGGCTGGCATCATGAATGTCTAGTTGGGTGAACAGATTATATAGAAAGCGTAGGAAAAACTGACTACCATGAGCTAGCTAAGCTAATGTTAGCAGCTCAATCTGCAGGGGTATGCTGACCAAAGGGATGCCTAGTTGGGTAGAAACTGCAGCAGAAAATTCACATTCTGCACACATTACAAAAGGGTGGCAAAATGCTGGTTTTCCTGCAGTCCTGGACCTTCAGTAGAGAAAGTGTAGAATTTTGATGAGCCCATACGTCGCACACCTTCAGAAGCGTTTGCAGGAAGAATGAGACAAAACTCCTGAAAGGATTAATCACCTCAGTGCTAAAACATTGTGCATTCTTCCTCACAGCATTGTGAGGAAGAATCACAACATTACAGTGGTGCATGCTTTACTCTCCCAGCTTCTCTGGAATGTGTTGCAGGCCTGACATTCAGGAATGGGTGCATGTTAACAAATCAAGTTTATACATCAAAGCATGGAATATCTTAGATTCACACTGCCTGCTAAAGACAGGTCAAGACTTTCAAGGAGAAAAGACCAAGTCAAGACACAGATATAGTACATACAGTGGTCTTGGTATCAACTTAGTTTCCGAATGTCTTTGTCTTGACCTAATCTTGACCCTTTAAAGTCTTGGTCTTGATACATTTTCTGGTCTCAGTCTGTTTGGTCTCGACTAAAACACTATCTGCCATAAACATAAAAGGCATTTTCCATATTTTTTCTGATTAGGGTTGCAGAAAATTCCAATAAATGACTCATTTAGTAGGACAAAACAATCACAGAACAGGATCATGTACTTGCCCTGATCTCCTTGGCCATCTTCTTCTCATCACTGCTGAGCTCCACACTGGTGCTCTCTCCAGAGGAGAAGTACTTGGAAGCCGGGATCATCTTCCCATCTTCAAATTGCAGGTTCTTCACCAGCAGCTGTGGCCCAAAGGCAGGACAGTCAGACATGATGACCCACAGGGCATTTGAGTTCACTAGCTCTTCCACAGGAGCAACAGATGCTGTCGGACACTTACAGCGTTTCCATCACTTCCGTACAGGACCAGACCCTTCTTGGTGATGAGCCCAGGTTGGGAAGTTCCCTCCAGTTCCAGGGGTTGACCGGTGGGTACAGACCCCCCCAACATGGAGGAGCCATAAAGAGTTACAGACTGGTGGGGGGGCAGCAGAGAAGCAGGTAAAAGAAACTGCCCAATTTCTTTTAAAGCAGAACATCTAAAGCTCAGGTGTTACACATCACAGCAGATTTCTTTAGACCACAGGTCAGACAACTCTACTGTGCAACTAACTATTTCAAGCAAATTTTGTCCAACAACAATCTGCATTGACCCAGAGATCATACAAGCCTTAGAATGAAGGTAAAACTACTGAGATATCAGTACAAGTGTGAACATAAATATTTTGAAATTTGCCATAATTGTCCAAATTATAGTAAAGACCACATTTGTTTTGCCTCTTTCCCAAAATATCTAGCTTTTCAGTTGATCCCACTAGATGGTGCACTTCAGAAGCAATAGAGCCTAAGCCCCGCCCCCTCTACAGTGGTGTGAAAAAGTGTTTGCCCCTTGCTGATTTTTCATTTTTTGTATGTTTGTCACACTTAAATGTTTCAGATCAAACAAATTTAAATATTAGACAAAGATAACAAGTAAACACAAAATGCAGTTTTTAAATGAAAGTGTTTATTATTAAAGGTAAAAAAAAAAAATCCAAACCTCAATGGCCCTGTGTAAAAAAGTGATTGCCTCCCCTCCCCCTGTTAAAACATAAATTAACTGTGGTTTATCACATCTTTGGAAAGCTGAGTTCAATTTCTCTAGCCACACCCAGGCCTGATTACTACCACATCTGTTCTCAATCAAGAAATCACTTAAATAGGACCTGCCTGACAAAGTGAAGTAGACCAAGAGATCCTCAAAAACTAGACATCATGCTGCGATCCAGAGAAATTCAGGAACAAATGAGAAAAAGTAATTGAGGTCTATCAGTCTGGAAAAGGTTATAAAGCCATTTCTAAAGCTTTGGGACTCCAGCGAACCACAGTGAGGGCCACTATCCACAAATTACAAAAACATGCAACAGTGGCGAACCTTCCCAGGAGTGGCTGGCTGACCAAAATTACCCCAACAGCACAGCGACAACTCATCCAAGAGGTCACAAAAGACCCCACAACAACATCCAAAGAACTACAGGCCTCACTTAAGGTCAGTGTTCATGACTCCACCATAAAAAAAGAGACTGGGCTAAAATGGCCTACATGGCAGAGTTACAAGATGAAAACCACTGCTGAGCAAAAAGAAGATAAAGGCTCATCTCAGTTTTGCCAGAAAGCATCTTGATGATCCAAGATTTTTGGGAAAATACTCTGTGGACTGACGAGACAAAAGTTGAACTTTCTGGAAGGTGTGTGCCCCATTACATCTGGCGTAAAAGTAACAGCATTTCAGAAAAGGAACATCATACCAACAGTAAAATATGGTGGTGGTAGTGTGATGGTCTGGGGATATTTTGCCATTTCAGGACCTGGAAGACTTGCTGTGGTAAATGGAACCATGAATTCTGCTGCCTACCAAAAAATCCTAAAGGAGAATGTCCGGCCATCTGTTCGTGATCTCAAGCTGAAGCACACTTGGGTTCTGCAGCAGAACAATGATCCAAAACACACCAGCAAGTCCACCTCTGAATGGCTTAAGAAAAACAAAATGAAGACTTTGGAGTGGCCTAGTCAAAGTCCTGACCTGAATCCGATTGAGATGCTGTGGCATGACCTGAAAGACGGTTGCTCAAAAATCCTCCAATGTGGCTGATTTACAACAATTCTGCAAAGATGAGTGGACCAAAATTCCTCCACAGTGCTGTAAAAAACTGAAAGAATAATTCCATATTGATGCTCTAATTGTGGAATCACATATCATATTGGTCATTATTGTTTAATCTCATTTTGGCCTTGGGTCTCAGAAGTTCTGGGTGACTGAGTTACAAAGTGTTGATACAGCTGCATGTTTGGGCTCATGCTGTAAATTTTTCCAGTACTGCCGGAGACAGAAAGACTAAAGGAGACATGATAAATGCCCTGCTTGGACCAAATGGAATGAACAGACTGCCGAGGACATTTGCTACCCTTTGATAACATCTCATTTAAAAAGACTGTGTATGGGTCGTGAGTTAGAATGGTGCATGGATAGGCTCTGAAGGGCTGTTCATTGCATCTTTCTCCTTGCAAGAATAATAAATTTACTCATATCTCCAGAATTCATCTTCTGAATTTTTGACTCCGCATTTAATTCAATTTTTTTCTATTTTTAAACCAGCGCTATTACTTAAAGGTTAACCCTTCTTCTACCGGTCCACTTTAATCAGTGCTCACTGCGATGTTATTGGAGATTCTTATACCGATTCCACCAACATTCACTACGGTCTCATTGGAGTCTCTTATGTCAATGGTTCCGCGTGTTAACAACACCACTGAGCTTCCACCTCGTCGAACCTGAACTGCTCCACACTGAACCGAACTACGGCTATGGCGAGCAGAAACGTACACCAGACTTTGTGGTGTCAAATGCAAACAACAAACAAACAACATTTACCCTCGGGGACTTTCATCCCAGGGTCAATCAATAAATAAATGTACTCACATTTAAATCCTGCCTGTAGCGTTCTAGACCCGTCACCCAGTCCGTTTCAGCGCCTCGTTCTGAACGCCTTCACTGCAGTAACACTGAGCCTGTTGGGTTCAGCCTGAGAAGGTCTTTCATCAGCTGTGCACTCGCTGAAATCAGGCAGAGGTGCCGGAAGCAGGACGGAGTTATCTGGGTCCCTTGTTTGGCGTGCCAAATGTTAGATTATTATTCAGTATAATCATTCTGAGTCAAAAAAAAATCAGGCAGAATATTTAAATGTAAATAAATTTATCCCCAATGGCCAATGAGGGAGAGGTGTGTGTGCATGTAGACTTGGGGCTACTGCATATATCGCCATTGCCAGTTATCGCAAACGCTTGATTGTAGTTGTTGCTGCTAAGGGTGGCCCAACCAGTTATCAGGTTTCGGGGGCAATCTCATTTTTCCCCACACAGAGCCATGTCAGTTTGGATTTTTTTCCCCTTAATAATAAACAACTTCATTTAAAAACTGCATTTTGTGTTTACTTGTGTTATCTTTGTCTAATATTTAAATTTGTTTGATGATCTGAAGCATTTAAGTGTGACAAACATACAAAAAATGAGAAATCAGGAAGGGGGCAAACACTTTCACACCACTATACTTCCACATATGGGACCTAACTTTGGGGAAAAAAAACATCTGTATTGGAGTGAATGGCAAAAAGAATAATGTTATTTTTCATATAATAAAACACTGTAGGTTGTTGTCTAATGGTGCTTTCAGACCAAAAACTCAAAAAACTCCTGCTGCTCTACTCATGCGAGTACAGCCTTGCAGAAGGGCGGAGTTACCTTCATAACTTCTGCAGCTGCTTTCTACCTGCTGCAGAACCCCCCAAAACACCATCATGTTTAGGTTTTGTCGTATCGCTGAATAAAGAAACTGTATGAAGCTCTCTTCACTTTATTCACAGAGTCATACAGGAAGCATGTAACAGCACAGTCTCATGTAGCATTCTTCTTCTCCGCTCTGCATGCAGCTTCAAACTCTGCCTCTGTGGTAGTTGAAAGTGCAGAAGGCAGTGCTAGCTCCACATCCTCCTCCAGGCTTGGCTCTGAACTTGGCAGAGGAAATCTAGACGTGCAGTCAGCAGTCACATGTTCTCGACCCGGCTTGTATGCGATATCATCGTTGAATGAGAGAAGCCTCAATGGCCACCTGGTGGTCCTCATGCCTGATCTACCTTGACCTTTGGAAGTTAGCAGTGTGGTTAAGGGGCTGTGGTCTGTGCATAATGAGAAATGTCTTCCCCAAAGGCAATACGCCACTTTTCAGTTGCCCACACACATGCCAAGGCCTCTTTTTCCACAGTTGAGTAGTTTCTTTTGGCCTGGGTGAGCATGTGTGACACAAAAGCAACAGTTCTCTCTGAGCCACCTGGATGTATCTGGGTGAGAACTGCACCCAGCCCATAATCGGATGCATCAGTAGTAACAACAGTAGGCAGTTCTTGGTTGAACAGCGAGAAAGTGGGGCTGTTCACTATGAGTTTAACAGTGTTGAAGTTTTTCTGAGCATCTGGTGTCATCATTTTCACCATCTACTGGTGAAAGTGGGACACCGCAGGTTTACAACGGTATCCAGCAGGGCACACAGCTGGGAAAATATCACTGCCTCCTCCAGAAACTGCACCTGGATGACGGTTGTTTGCGACACTAAACTGAAGCTGGCTGGTGTCCAGTTTCAGGAGCTGCTAGCCCTCGTTAGCACATCAGCAGCAGGAGTTCATGGGTGGAAAAACTACGACTCTCCCTCTCAGCTGTGGAGCTCTGGTCCATCCATCTCCAGTGAGTGGTGGTCTCATTTTCAAATGAGTTTACTCTCCAGTGTTGATACTCACTCCAGTGATGGTGGAATCCCAACATTGATTGGCTATCGTGACCTACTTGCTCAGATGCATATTTGTGTAATTGTTTGCATTTGCCCAAAGCAAATTCTCATTTATTTTCATCATTACATTGAGTTTATATGTAATCACACCATGTGAAAAATCTGCTTCGTATTTGGTCTGAATGCACAATAACTGTTTAAGTCTTGTAAGTTACGTCATTGTTTTCGAAGAGAGCCCAGAAGGAAGTGACTAAGAGCCTTTGGATCAGCTGCAGCTCTCAAAGAAACAACACAATACATTTATTTCCAATGCAAGGAGATGTAGTTCACCAACATGAGTCAGTAGATGTTCAGCCATGGCATCATGGGGGGGGAGGCATTCACAGGCCGTGCCCCCCAACTGAGTTACTATGCCCCACCCCCCTATCAAATTTACCAAGGCAAAAATAGTAAATTTACAAGTAAACTGACAAAAAAATTTAGGAGAAAAACCTCTCAAACTATAATCACATCTAAGTTGATACTTTCTTACTCTTACGCCACTAATTTTTTGGGCCACTACTCTTACACTTGAATAATAAATATGAGGTAAAACTACTTTTACTGGGCTACTATTTCTATTTCTGACTACTCTACCCAGCTCTGACTGTATAAATTAAGTGTGCGTGTTGTAATTTCTCAGAGAAATCAAACCTAACTATTCATGTGTGTTTTCTTGGCTGAGCACCATCCTGTCCTGACAGTTTCACAGACAGCAGCTGAGCATCTCAGTTTGTGGGTTGCCAGGTCAGATGGGTGGATATTGTGTGTGGTCTGTTGGTGGTGTGTGTATAGGTTTCGTTTAAAAAGCGAACTGGCAACTTTAAATGATGGGAGTTTTTCCTGGAGAAACATGATGCTGGCATGAATGAAAGGATGTTGTCTGTTTATTATGATGTTCTAACAAAACAAGTTTTCAACCTGGAACTGAATTGGCTGTTTTGAGGCGAAACACATTATCAAGCTTTTAAGGACAGTTTGTGCCCCTCCACAGATACCTGAATGTCCCCCCCCTCCGACACGTTGTCTGGAGCAGACTGATGAAGATGAACAAAGCTCGCCACAGATCCCAGATGAACACCTCAGAGCTGTTCTGACAATTACCATGACCAAATGCACTAAAAAGGCTGAACAATCACACTGTTCCCACTGAAAGTGAACATTATCTGAACCCAACTTCTTACTTTTAGGTAATGGCTTTCACATGTAATTTATGTTAATCCATTATCCATCTGATACTGGCCCGGTCAGTCATTCACATTTTAAAACTCACTGTGGCTGCTGAATCAAAAACTTTGCCCACCCCTGGTACAGCCTCAATTCTAATGAAGACGGGATGGTGTGTAAAACAAACACAAAATACAAGGATTTAAAAACCCTTTTCAACCTGTATTCAATTGAATACACTATAAAGACAAGATATTTAATATTCAAACTGATGAACTTTTTTTTTTTGCAAATATTCCCTCATTTTGAATCTGATTCCTCCAGCAGGTTCCAAAAACCTGGGACAGGGTCATGTTTACCAGTGTGTTCCATCACCTTTCCTTTTAACAACACTAACAACTGTTTAGGAACTGAGGACACCGACCGTTGAAGCTTTGTAGGTGGAATTCTTTCCCCATTCTTGCTTGATGTACAACTTCAGTTGAACAGTCTGGGGTGTCCGTTGTCATATTTTGGGCTTCATAATGCTCCACACATTTTCAATGGGAGACAGGTCTGGACTGCATCAAGCCAGTCTGTACCAGCACTCTTACTACAAAGCCATGCTGTTGCAACACGTGCAGAATGTCGCTTGACATTGTCTTGCTGAAATAAGCAGGGACATCCCTGAAAAAGACGTTGCTTGAATAGCAGCATGTTGCGCCAACACCTGTATGTACCATTCAGCATTAATGGAGCCTTCACTGATATGTAACCCATGCCATGGGCACCAACACACCCCCATACCATCACTGATGCTGGCTTTTGAACTTAACGTTGAGAACAATCTGGATGGTCCTCTTCCTCTTTAGCCCAGAGGACATGATGTCCATGATTTCCAAAAAGAATCTGAAATGTGGACTCATGAGACCACAGCACACTTTTCCACTTTGCCTCAGTCCATCTCAGATGAGCTCGGGCCCAGAGCAACCAGTGCTGTTTCTGGGTGTTGTTGATATATGGTTTTAGCTTTGCATGGTAGAGTTTTAACTTGTAGATGTAGAGACGATCTGTGTTAACTGACAATGGTTTTCTGAGGTGTCCCTGAGCCCATGTGGTAATATCCTTTACAGAATGTTGGGTTTTAATGCAGTGCCGTCTGAGGGATTGAAAGTCACGGGCATTCAATCTGGGTTTTCAGCATTCAGGTTACGTACAGAAAATTCTCTGAATCTTTTGATATTATGGACTGTAGATGATGAAATCCATAAATTCCTTCCAATTGTACATTGAGAAAAGTTGTTCTTAAACTGTTGGCTCAGATCACATTTGCCCACACAGTTGCTCACAAAGTGATGAACCTCGCCCCATCCTTGCTTGTGAACAACTGAACCCAATCATGACACTCACCTGTTTCCAATTAACCTATTCACTTGTGGAATAATCCAGAAAGGTGTATTTTTTTTTTTTTTTTTTTTTTTTAAGCATTCTTCAACTTTCCCCAGTCTTTTGTTGTCCCTGTCCCAGCTTTTTTGGAATGTGTTGCAGGAATCAAATTCAAAATGAGTGAATATTTGCAACAAAACAAAGTTTATCAGTTTAACATTAAATATCTTTTCTTTGTATTGCATTCAAATGAATACAGGATGAAAAGGATTTTTAAATCAATGTATTTTGTTTTATTTACGTTTTACACAATGTCTTATCTTCAGTGGCATTGGGGTTGTTTATAGGCTGCATTTCTGGTATTTATAAGGCTGAACAACTGGAGAATGGAAATAAACCTAAACCAGGGGTGTCCAATCATGTGCCATGGAGGGCCAAGACCCTGCAGGCTTTACCTCCAACCAGTGTCTTCATCAGCAGATTCCACTAAACTTCTTCTCACTGATTGTTGATAAGTGAAAACACCTGCTGAAGAGACTGGGTAGAAGAGAAAACCTGCAAGGTCTTGGCCCTCCATGGCACACGGTTGGACACTCCTGATTAAACAAAGCTAAACTAAAAGGTGAAGAACATTGTAGTATACAGGCAGAACAGGTGCAGATGTGTGATCCCTGATTTATGGTGAAAACCTGTGAGCCTGTATGACACACGTCAGCATCTCTATCTGTCCTCCAAATCTTGTTAGGTCCGACTCATCAGTAGTGAGTTCCAGCAAACACACCTGGCCATTGATGACAGTCCAGGCCCCAGGGACTTTGTCATGGCCACGGATCCAGTTGTGAATGGTCTCAGCCGGCTGGGCCAGGTTAACCTGAGGGACACAGAGAAGCTGCCGTAAACTCAGTCACTCCCACACCAGCTTATCAGCATTTCTGAGAAAGAGAGGCAAGCCGGGTAACACGTGGGGGGAAAAATGATGCCGGAAAATCATTCCCTGCTCCAGGAATAGCACAGCAAACGTGGCTCCAAATGCTCCGCCTCTTTTTTTCTCCTTGGAGGGGAAACTTCCTGCCACGCTCTCACTGTGCAACAGTAAATTTCCATGCAGATCACAGAATGTTTTATTACATGGAGACGCTGTCCAACAGCTGCAGAGTGCACACTGAGTAAAAGAGGCCTCTGTAATGTAAATCATGGTCCACGTGACTGAGTTCAGTGGAGGCTAGAGTGGAGATCACCTCGAGCATTTTCCAAAGCCAACATCTCACTCTAAAAAAGACTGCAACACCCTCTGTACAGTTCTGCCTGAAGAGATTTAGACTGAAAGCTGCTGTTCAGCTCTGGGACTCACCTTGGCATTGGATTTCTTCTGAATGCCTTCATAGCTTGCTCCTTCCTCCTTCTGGGGAACTCGAGGGGCCTTCCCATCAGCAATGAGCTGCACAGACTCCACCTGTACCAGCAAACAGAGTGTCCATGTGTGTTTCACTGCAGAAGGAACTACATGAGTTGTGACTGACATTAGAGCACACCGCTGATTCTCTAGTCTTCAGGAGTGCAACAGGCCCTGAAATCCAAACCCAAACAGAGGGGAGACTTTCTCACAAGAAATTCTGTACCCCACACGCTACTCAAAAAAAATTAGATATTTTGCTTTCAGGTGAAATTTCAGGATGCACCTAAAATGCACTATAACCTTTCCAGGTGAACTTAATTTGACCTTCTCTAACCTTTTGAATGCACATGTCCAGCTGTTCAATGTTTCAGTACTTTCTGCATAACTTGCTGTTCTCCAACAAGGTGCTTAACAGCAAAATTCACAACAGGTGTTTGATCCATGAATCGACCAATACATTTTCTGGTTCAATTAGAACTGGTATTTAAACAGTCCTCTTCATCATGCTGTTCACATTTTGACATCATGAGACCAAGACGACACCCCACAATTGATCAACAGTACCTCATCATTGTGGGGCTTCAAACAGGATGTTCTCAGAGGAATTGGCCACTGAGCTTAGAGTGTCAGAGTGTCATCAACATGTTGCAACAGAGATACAGAGAGACTGGAAGAGTCACAAAAAGGCATAGAAGGGGATGTCTTTTGGCCACATCCCACACTAATGACCGCTTCATTGTGAACAGTGCCCTGCAGAAATGGATGATGAAGCCACTCAACTCCAGGCACATTTAAGGGAGGTGAGAGGGATCCAAGTGTCACGTCAGACCATTCAAAACCATTTACATCTGCGTGGTCTGCATGCTAGACAACTTGCAAGAGTACCTGACCAAACCACCAGGCACAGGGATCATTGTCTTGCATGGGCCAGAGAGCATTTATGCTGGACAAGGGACCAGTGGGCCTCAGTGGTGTTCTGACTCAAGTCACGCTGAGCAGAAATGATGGCCGCCAATGATGTTGAAAACGTCAAGGAGAGTGCTATGCATCAGCCACTGTTGTCACCATGTTACAGTCTGGGCAGGTGTGTCTAGTCCATACAGAACTGCCCCACACCTTGTGAAAAGTACAGTGACAAGCCTATACTGCCTGAATAACATCATTAATCCAGTCACTGTGCCCCTGCATGACCAACACAGGCCTAATTTCATCTTCATGGATGACAATGCTCCAGCTCATTGAGGTCTCATCATTAGGGAACGGCTGCTGGAGGCTGGGGTACCTCAAATGGAGTGGCCTGCACTTTCTCCAGACCTGAATCCCATAGAAAACCTATGGGATCAGCTGAGTCACCGTGTAGAGGCTTGTAACCCTGCACCCCACAACCTCAATGACCTGAGGGCCGCCCTTGAAGAACAGTTGAATGCCATGCCTCAGCAGACAATAAGCTGACTTGTGAACAGCATGAGACGTTGTCAAGCTGTAACTGATGCTCAAGGGCACATGACAAGTTATTGAGACATTTACATTTCTTGTTGTGGTATACCCACCACTGTTGTTGGCTTTTGTTTCAATAAATTGTTTGAGATGAGGAAATCACCATTGCATGCTCCTACATAAATGCTCTACTTTCATGATATAATATCAGTGTAGCGTGAACTTGTTACATTTTTCATAAATTTCACCCAAAAGCCAAATATCCCTAACTTCTTATGAGTAGTGTACAGTGGGGTAAAAAAGTATTTAGTCAGCCACCAATTGTGCAAGTTCTCCCACTTAAAGGATGACAGAGGTCTCTAATTTTCATCATAGGTATACCTCAACTATGAGAGACAGAATGAGAAAAAAAAAATCCAGAAAATCACATTGTCTGATTTTTAAAGAATTTATTTGCAAATTACAGTGAAAAATAAGTATTTGGTCAATAACAAAAGTTCATCTCAATACTTTGTTATACAGTGGGGTAAAAAAGTATTTAGTCAGCCACCAATTGTGCAAGTTCTCCCACTTAAAAGATGAGAGAAGTCTCTTTTTTTCATCATAGGTATACCTCAACTGTGAGAGACAAAATAAGAAGAAAAAAAAATCCAGAAAATCGCATTGAAGGATTTTTAATGAATTCATTGGTAAATTCCTCGGCAAAATAAGTATTTGGTCAATAACGAAAGTTCATCTCAATACTTTGTTATATACCCTTTGTTGGCAATGACAGAGGTCAAACGTTTTCTGTAAGTCTTCACAAGGTTTTCACACACTGTTGCTGGTATTTTGGCCCATTCCTCCATGCAGATCTCCTCTAGAGTGGTGGTGTTTTGGGGCTGTCGCTGGGCAACACAAACTTTCAACTCCCTCCAAAGATTTTCTATGGGGTTGAGATCTGGAGACTGGCTAGGCCACTCCAGGACCTTGAAATGCTTCTTACGAAGCCACTCCTTCGTTGCCCGGGCGGTATGTTTGGGATCATTGTCATGCTGAAAGACCCAGCCACGTTTCATCTTCAGTGCCCTTGCTGATGGAAGGAGGTTTTCACTCAAAATCTCACGATACATGGCCCCATTCATTCTTTCCTTTACACGGATCAGTCGTCCTGGTCCCTTTGCAGAAAAACAGCCCCAAAGTATGATGTTTCCACCCCCATGCTTCACAGTAGGTATGGTGTTCTTTCTCCTCCAAACACGACAAGTTGAGTTTTTATCAAAAAGTTCTATTTTGGTTTCATCTGACCATATGACATTCTCCCAATCCTCTTCTGGATCATCCAAATGCTCTCTAGCAAACTTCAGACGGGCCTGGACATGCACTGGCTTAAGCAGGGGGACACGTCTGGCACTGCAGGATTTGAGTCCCTGGCGGCGTAGTGTGTTACTGATGGTAGCCTTTGTTACTTTGGTCCCAGCTCTCTGCAGGTCATTCACTACGTCCCTCCGTGTGGTTCTGGGATTTTTGCTCACTGTTAGTGATAATTTTGACCCCACGGGGTGAGATCTTGCGTGGAGCCCCAGATCGAGGGAGATTATCAGTGGTCTTGTATGTCTTCCATTTTCTAATAATTGCTCCCACAGCTGATTTCTTCACACCAAGCTGCTTACCTATTGCAGATTCAGTCTTCCCAGCCTGGTGCAGGTCTACAATTTTGTTTCTGGTGTCCTTTGACAGCTCTTTGGTCTTGGCCATAGTGGAGTTTGGAGTCTGACTGCTTGAGGTTGTGGACAGGTGTCTTTTATACTGATAAAAAGTTCAAACAGGTGCCATTAATACAGGTAACAAGTGGAAGACAGAGGAGCCTCTTAAAGAAGAAGTTACAGGTCTGTGAGAGCCAGAAATCTCGCTTGTTTGTAGGTGGCCAAATACTTATTTTCCACCATAATTAGCAAATAAATTCTTTAAAAATCAGACAATGTGATTTTCTGAATTTTTTTTTCTCATTTTGTCTCTCATAGTTGAGGCATACAGTGGGGCAAAAAAGTATTTAGTCAGCCACCAATTGTGCAAGTTCTCCCACTTAAAAGTTGAGAGGTCTCCAATTTTCATTATAGGTATACCTCAACTATGAGAGACAAAATGAGAAAAAAAAAATCCAGAAAATCACACTGAAGGATTTTTAATGAATTAATTGGTAAGTTCCTTGGTAAAATAAGTATTTGGTCACCTACAAACAAGCAAGATTTCTGGCTCTCACAGACCTGTAACTACTTCTTTAAGAGGCTCCTCTGTCCTCCACTCATTACCTGTATTAATGGCACTTGTTTGAACTCATTATCAGTATAAAAGACACCTGTCCCAGCAAGATGGCACCCACAATGGCCGCCATGGTGTCTCGCTGCGCCCTTCTTTGTTTGTTTTTGTTTGTCAATTGTGTGTCTGCCTGCTCTTACACCCGTGAAGAGCTTCTAAATATCAGGACTTTCATTCCCACGGACCTACTCCCAGATTTTTTAGCTCCTGCCGCCGATCTGGTTCACTGTTTAGCTCAAAAAGTGAGACGGCGAAAGAGAGGAAGGCGAGCTGGTGCTCTCATACGGCTTCGCAGGAGAGGCACGCGCACGGCTTTGCCTGGCATATTTCTCTCCAACGCCAATTCTCTCTCTAACAAGGTAGATGAACTGAGACTGCTGATGCATTTTAAGGACCTCTCTTCCTCGTCTGCCCTCTGTTTTACTGAGACCTGGCTCAGGGAAAATACACCGGACAGCGCGCTGCTCCTCGAGGGTTTTCAGCTGTTTCGTGCTGATCGTGACACAGAGCTCTCCGGTAAGTCCTCTGGAGGAGGAGTCTGCTTTTACATTAACAGCAGCTGGTGCTCTGATGTAACGGTGATTTCCAAACACTGTTCTCCCACCCTGGAATATCTTTTTATTAATTGCAAGCCATTTTATTCCCTGCGGGAGTTTGCTTCATTCATCCTGGCCGCTGTTTATGTCCCGCCCGTCGCGGACGCGCGCGAGGCTCAGCGCGCGCTCGCAGATCACATCCAACATACGGAGCGGACTTTCCCGGACTCTCTGGTTATTGTGGTTGGCGACTTTAACCAGAGCAATCTGAGCCACGATCTCCCCCGATACAAACAGTTTATTAAATGCCCCACCAGAGGAGAGAACATGCTGGATCACTGTTACACTACAGTGAAGGACGCATATCGCGCTGTTCCCCGTGCTGCGCTCGGACTATCTGATCACGTGATGGTCCACCTCATTCCCACATACAGACAGAGACTGAAGCTCACTAAACCTGTTGTGAGCTCTACAAAGAAATGGACCAGTGAAGCTGAGGAGAAGTTGAACACGTGCATGGAAATAACTGACTGGGGCATGTTTAAAGGAGCCACGCATGATCTGGATGAGTACACGGACACTGTGAACTCATATCCACTTTTGTGAGGAGAGCATTCTTCCATCGCGCACCAGGGTGAGTTACTCCAACGACAAGCCCTGGTTCACAGCTAAGCTCAGACAGATCAGGAAGGAGAAGGAAGCAGCGTTGAAAAGAGGAGACAGGGACTGCTACAGGGAGGTCAAATATCGGTTTAACAGAGAGCTGAGGAGAGCTAAATCTGTGTATTTTGAGAGACTCCAGCAGCAGTTCACGGCTAACGACTCGGCTTCTGTGTGGAGAGGACTGAGGCAAATCACCAACTATCAGCCTCAGGCTTCTAAGGGTCAGGATGACAAAGCCCTTTGTCAAAGACTGTCCCAACACTATGCCCGTTTTGACACCTCATCAGCTGTGTCCAACTCCCCCCTCCCCCCAGCTCCACTGCCTCCACGGTCCCTACTTCATCAAAGGCGGCCCCCCCCTCCTCCTCCCCTGCCCTCGTCATCAGTGAGCAGGACGTGCACAGACAGTTCTCCAGACTGAACCCACGCAAGGCCCCCGGTCCGGACGGCGTGTCTACCTCCACCCTGAGACACTGTGCGAAAGAGCTGACTCCTGTCTTCACAGACATTTTTAACACCTCCCTTAAGCTATGCCACGTGCCGACCTGCCTCAAATCCTCCACCATCATCCCTGTCCCCAAGAAGCCACGGATCACTGACTTAACGACTACAGACCTGTAGCGCTCACCTCTGTAGTCATGAAGTCCTTTGAGCGCCTGGTCCTGCCCCACCTCAAGTCCATCACCACTCCCCTCCTGGACCCGCTGCAGTTTGCCTACCGAGCCAACAGGTCTGTAGACGACGCAGTCAACCTGACCCTCCACTCCATCCTGCAGCACCTGGACTCCCCGGGAACCTACGCCAGGATCCTGTTTGTGGACTTCAGCTCTGCATTCAACACCATCCGCCCCGATCTGCTCCGGGACAAGCTGTCCCTGCTCAACGTGCCTGACTCCCTCCGCAGGTGGATCACCGACTTCCTGACGGACCGGAGGCAGCATGTGTGGCTGGGAAAGACTGTCTCAGACTCTGTTAGCATCAGCATCGGATCACCCCAGGGCTGTGTACTTTCCCCCCTACTCTTCTCCCTTTATACCAACTCCTGCACCTCCAGCCACCAGTCTGTCAAGCTGATCAAGTTTGCGGACGACACCACCCTCATCGGGCTCATCTCCAACGGCGACGAGTCCGCCTACAGGAGAGAGGTGGCCCAGCTGGCGTCCTGGTGCAGCCACAACAACCTGCAGCTGAACGCTCTGAAGACAGTGGAGATGATTGTAGACTTCAGGAAAGTCACAACCCCTCTGCCCCCCCTCACCCTCACAGGCTCTCCCATCACCACTGCAGATTCCTTCCGCTTCCGAGGCACCACCATCACCAGGGACCTCAAGTGGGAGCCGACCATCAGCTCCCTCATCAAAAAGGTCCAGCAGAGGATGTTCTTCCTGCGGCAGCTGAGGAAGCTCAAGCTACCCACCAAGATGTTAGTGCAGTTCTACACAGCCATCATCGAGTCCATCCTCACCACCTCCATAACCGTGTGGTATGCAGGAGCCACTGCCAGGGACAGACTAAGGCTGCAGCGTGTTGTGCACGCTGCAGAGAAGGTGATCGGCTGCAAGCTTCCATCTCTCCAGGACTTGTACATCTCCAGGACCCGGAGGCGTGCTGGCCGGATCATAGCCGACCCTTCACACCCTGGTCACGTACTGTTTGCCCCCCTCCCCTCAGGTAGAAGACTTCGGTCCATTCAGACTAAAACCTCCCGTCACATGAACAGCTTCTTCCCCTCTGCCGTCAGTCTGCTGAACACTAAGTGACTTATTGACTCTCGTGCACTACGTACAGCAGCTCAACCAGACTCATGTCAATCATCACTGTTTTCTTTTTGCATTACCGACTGCACTATGCTGCCACAATATCTACTGCTCGCTAATATATTTAAAAACTGCTTTGACTAGTATTACTCATTCTTATTCTACACTTTATTGCATGTATAGTTTTTTTTATTTCTTTTTTCTTTCTAATTCCTAGTTTGTGTACTACATGAACAATGGCAATAAATCTGATTCTGATTCTGTCTACAACCTCAAACAATCAGACTCCAAACTCCACTATGGCCAAGACCAAAGAGCTGTCAAAGGACACCAGAAACAAAATTGTAGACCTGCACCAGGCTGGGAAGACTGAATCTGCAATAGGTAAGCAGCTTGGTGTGAAGAAATCAACTGTGGGAGCAATTATTAGAACATGGAAGACATACAAGACCACTGATAATCTCCCTTGATCTGGGGCTCCACGCAAGATCTCACCCCGTGAGGTCAAAATGATCACAAGAACGGTGAGCAAAAATCCCAGAACCACACGGGTGGACCTAGTGAATGACCTGCAGAGAGCTGGGACCAAAGTAACAAAGGCTACCATCAGTAACACACTATGCCGCCAGTGACTCAAATCCTGCAGTGCCAGACGTGTCCCACTGCTTAAGCCAGTGCATGTCCAGGCCCGTCTGAAGTTTGCTAAAGAGCATTTGGATGATCCAGAAGAGGATTGGGAGAATGTCATATGGTCAGATGAAACCAGAATAGAACTTTTTGGTAAAAACTCAACTTGTCGTGTTTGGAGGAGAAAGAACACCATACCTACTGTGAAGCATGGGGGTGGAAACATCATACTTTGGGGCTGTTTTTCTGCAAAGGGACCAGGACGACTGATCCGTGTAAAGGAAAGAATGAATGGGGCCATGTATCGTGAGATTTTGAGTGAAAACCTCCTTCCATCAGCAAAGGCATTGAAGATGAAACGTGGCTGGGTCTTTCAGCATGACAATGATCCCAAACACACTGCCCGGGCAATGAAGGAGTGGCTTCATAAGAAGCATTTCAAGGTCCTGGAGTGGCCTAGCCAGTCTCCAGATCTCAACCCCATAGAAAATCTTTGGAGGGAGTTGAAAGTCTGTGTTGCCCAGCGACAGCCCCAAAACATCACTGCTCTGGAGGAGATCTGCATGGAGGAATGGGCCAAAATACCAGCAACAGTGTGCGAAAACCTTGTGAAGACTTACAGAAAACGTTTGACCTCTGTCATTGTCAACAAAGGGTATATAACAAAGTATTGAGATGAACTTTCGTTATTGACCAAATACTTATTTTACCAAGGAATTTACCAATTAATTCATTAAAAATCCTTCAATGTAATTTTCTGGATTTTTTTTTCCCTCATGTTGTCTCTCATAGTTGAGGTATACCTATGATGAAAATTGGAGACCTCTCTCATCTTTTAAGTGGGAGAACTTGCACAATTGGTGGCTGACTAAATACTTCTTTGCCCCACTGTATATAATTACATAGATTTGTTAGGCTGGCATTTAGATTTCAGATTTGGTATACAGATAATCCCCGTTACCCAAATTTATTTACAAAAAACTCAATATTCATTGACACTATATTTAGGGGGAAAAAATATACACTTAACAAAAAGAAAAAAGTTAACGTGAATAAATTGGCAACAGGAGAATGACAAAGTTACGAGGAAAAAAAGTCCTTCAGCAGACATGAACATTCTTCTGATGAAGGCTGCAGCGTACAGTCGAAACATGTTAAGAAGGTAAAGACATCTCCTTTCCATTTTATTTTTGTCTTTTATAAGAACAAAAGAAAAAAAAAGACATTAACATCTGCAAAAATTACAAGAAAAACTAGAATGTTTTTAATAAAAATGTACATCTACAAGAAAAGAGTTACAAATTTACAAAACAGCTGTAAATTTATGTGCCAAGAGCTCCAACTTTACATGAAAACAGATTTAGAAGAAGTGTTTCTGAAAATCATTAAAGCTGCTAGTTTACTGAGGGAGAAGAAAGACTGAACAGACATTTCATCTGTTATTCCTGAGTGACTGAAGCTCCAAAACTGGCATCCTGAACAGTCCTAGTGGTTCAATTAATGATTTGGGTTTTTCTCCTATAGTTGATAAAATGACTGTTATCCTTTATTCCTTTAAGATCAAATGTTAATGTCTTCCATCCATCCATCTTCTTCTGCTTAATACTTTTCGGGTTGCGGGGGGGCTGGACCCTGGAGGCAGGGTACACCCTGGACAGATCACCAGTCCATTGCAGATGTTAATGTCTTCATATTTCCTAATAAAGAATTAAATGTAGTTCTATCAGGAGGACAGTGTGAAACAGCAGAGAACACTTCATGAAGTATGATGAATACTTCACTTTTTCACTGATTTTACTTATTAATTTGAGTATCTGGAGTAGTTACTAAAGGAAAAACTGAAAAAGACAACTCCATCACTTTGTTAGGGTCTGTCTTTGTCCCACTACCTCTCATTAAACGAGCAGGTTGTGACGCAAGAACCAGAACTCGCTGGAATGATACCGCCAGAAGGTGAACAAGGGAGATGGGGGTGTTCACCAATTTAGCATGAGGTATAAATGTAAATTAAGAACAAATTTGCATGAATAAAGGTGCAAAGATATGATAAAAGATGCCAATTTAAAAGTTAAAAAAAAAAATTAATTACACGGATGGGCTCCAGCCCCCCCGCGACCCGAAAAGGATTAAGCGGAAGAAGATGAATGAATGAATGAATAAATAAATATTTAACCTGGGCGGCGTGGTGGTGCAGTGGTTAGCACTGCGGCAGCACAGCAACTCACCCTTGGCCGGGGGATCCTGGTTTGATCCCAGCCCCCGACCAACAGGGATCTGTGTGGAGTTTGCATGTTCTCCCCGTGTCTGCGTGGGTTTACTCCGGGATTTCTCCGGTTTCCTCCCACATGCCAAAAACATGCAAGTTAGGTTAATTGGCATCAAACTGGGGATTCTAAATTGTCCTTAGGTGTGACTGTGAGAGTGAATGGTTGTCTGTCTCTCTGTGTTGGCCCTGTGATGGACTGGTGATCTGTCCAGGGTGGACCCTGCCTCTCGCCCGAAGATGCTGGGATAGGCTCCAGCCCCCCTGTGACCCGAAAAGGATTAAGCGGAAGAAGATGGATGGATGGATAGATAAATAATACAATTGACGAAATAGGTGGGTCTGTGTAGTTCTAAGTCAAACAGGCTTGTTTTCACGCGAATATCCGACGTTTCCAAGAATGCCGCACCACCAATTGTGTCAGTAGCTGGAAAACCCCCTGGCCATGTGACATCAGCGGGAGAACACAGTGCTTGGCTGACCATTCTACACGCATGATGGAAGCGGTTGAAAACATCAATGATGATTCCCGCTCATGTAGCCTGGAATTGGTTTGTGTTGTCCAGTCTTCAGACGATTATAGTTCAGAAGAATGTGGTGATAATGAAGAATCTGGGGGCATCAGACCTTACAGGTTTGAGTTGTACCAAGCGGACATCGTGCCTAGCGAGTCAGACTCAGAGAGTGACGGTGGAGAGGCACACATGCCCCCTGCAGCAGCAGCGAAAAACACATGGCAGGGGAACACAGAGTGGTATGCTTTTGTTTCAGATATTGCAACAAATTATTTGTTCATAAATATAATTTATTTAAACCCGATTTTTCAATAAAATCATAGCAGTGTATTTATAATAAAATTGAAACATCTACCTGATACTGTCAACACCCCCCAATAAACAAATAAGATACTATTTTTTATTTTTGCAGGTGCCAGTGTGGTCTGTGTAACTGGTCATCACAACTTCCCCGCGGTGTGTCTGAATGAAGATGTGTTGGAATTGGCCTGGGATAGGCTCCAGCCCCCCCACGACCCGAAAAGGATTAAGCGGAAGAAGATGAATGAATGAATGAATGAATGAAAGAAAACATTTAACCTGCATGCAAATGAGTGTTGAAAATCTACATGAAAAAGTGGAAAATTTACAAGAAAAAACAATGCATTTTTTGAGAAAAAAGGAACAAATTTATAAGTCACAAATTTATGAGAAAAAAGTTGTAAAACTATTTGAAAAAAAGTTGAGCATTTACAGGAAAAAATCTGCAAATGTTTAAGAAAAAAATGCAAATTTACAGGAAAAAAGTCAAATTTATGAGAAAAGTCAAAAATTTATGAGAAATAAATGCAAATTTACAATAAAATCTGCACATTTATGAGAAAAAGTAGCAAATTTACAATAAAAAAGTAGAAATTTTACGATAAAGCATTAAATTTACAATAAAAAGTAGCAAATTTACAAAAAAAAGTTGAAAATTATGAGTCAAATTTCTGAGAAGAAAGTTGCATATCTATGAGAAAAATGTTGAGAATTTACAGTAAAAAACTGCAAATTTACAAGAAAAAGTTGCACATTTACAGGAAAAAAGTCAAATGTTTGTGAAAGTTACAAATTTAAGACAAGATGAAAATTTACGAGGAATAAATGCAAATTTACAATAAAATCTACACATTTATGAGAAAAAAGTCAAAATGTTGCAAATTTATGATAAAGTAGAAATTTTGCGATTAAGAGTAGAAAATTTACAAGAAAAAAGTTGCAAATTATGAGGAAAACCGTTGAGAATTTACAGTAAAAAAAACTGCAAATTTTCAAGAAAAAATGCAAATTTACAGAAAAAAGTCACAAATTTGAGAAAATGTTACAAATTTGACAAAAAAGATGAAAATTTACAAGGAATTAAATGCAAAATTACAAGAAAAAGATCTTCAAATTTATGAAAAACGATGAAAATCGATAAAAAAGTTAATTTATAGGATCTTTTTTGTCATTTCTGCTGACAACTGGTGATTCAAAGTCATTTCATTGAGTTCTGTAACCTGATCTAGAAAGATTTATGATGATACTGGGGGACGATTCTCTCCCTTTTCCAGGTTGGGGGCATTTATTTACACCTATGAAGATGAATCATTTATTCTCTTCTTTTGTGCTGACCATCAATGTTTGGGTTTAATTTGGAAAATGCACCTGCTGTTTTCCTCCCCCGACTTGCTACCCATCATGTCTGTGTGGTCTTGACAACTGTTAGAGTAGTCAGAGTTTGAGCGCACCACAGGGGTCAGCCCCACACACTCAGGAAGACCGGCCGCCTGGACTGCAGATTACAGTGGACCTGAAAGGGCGCCTGAGGTCCCCTCTGCGGATGCCCTGGACCGAAGCCAGTGCGGAGCATCCTGAAACCGCCACGGCAACCAGGATGAGGTGCCGGAGTGGACCAAACATGGGGAACATGCTTTGGTATGATGGAGTACTTTTTAGTATTGTGAGTAAATAAAAGTGATCACCATAGCCTTGATGCCCTCTGGGAATAAGAAGCGGTTGTATAGCGTGTCAACGGTGTCATTGGGCTCTACGTCACACTCCCTCTGCAGCAGGATCGGTCCGGTGTCCAGCCCATCGTCAGCCCAGAACACGGTGAAGCCAGCCTTCTTATCACCGTGGATCAGGGTCCTGGTCACACACAGACGGAAAAAAAACCTGTTATATCCATGTCATAGGTTATTTTAGCAATAGAGGCTATAAAGGTGATCATAAACCTGTCTGATTGGGTGAGATATAAATGACAAGATTCCAGCAGTCATGCCAGTGATAAGGATAATAAGGAAACAAACTACCAGCAAAGCATTTAAAATGATGTCAAACAGAAGCACTGATTTAACTGGACACACACTGGTAGAACTGTGGGCCTCCTACTGAGGAATGTGTCAGTAAATGCAACACTCAATTCAGGTCACCCTGTGGCATTCAGGAACCCAACAAAGTACTGAGTGTAGCGGTGAATGGAGTTTTCATGTTATGGACATTCCATATTGTAAAACTTTATTTTGGACTGATTTTAGGGAAGATTAAATGATTTAGGATACCAGATTTCTGATTTTTTACACACTATAAATCATAATCCACCCATCTTCCACCACTTTTCCGGAGGTCCAGGTTGTGGAGGCAGCAGCTCAAGCAGAAAAGCCCAGACTTCCCTCTCCCCAGCCACCTGCTCCAGCTCTTCAAAGAGGATACCAAGGCGTTCCCAGACCAACTGGGAGACATAGTCTCTCCAGTGAGTCCTGGGTCTGGCCCGGGGTCTCCTCCCAGTGGGACGTGCCAAAACACCTCAAGTGGGAGGCGTCCAGGAGGCATCCTGATCAGATGCCCAAACCACCTCAACTGGCTCCTTTCAATGTGGAGGAGCAGCAGTTCTACTCTGAGCCTCTCCTGGATGACTGAGCTCCTCACTCTAAGGGTAAGTCCAGCAATCCTACGGAGAAAGCTCATTTCAGCCGCTTATATGTGCAATCTCATTCTTTCAGTCATTCTCCAAAGTTCGTGACCAGAGGTAAGGGTAGGAACGTAGCTTGACTGGTAAATCGACAGCTTTGCCTTAGAGCTTAGCTCCCTCTTCACCACAACAGACCAGTACAGCATCCACATCACTGCAGATGCTGCTCCGATCCGTCTATCAATCTCTCTCCATTCTCCCCTCACTCATAAATGAGACCCCAAGATACTGAAACTCCTCCACATGCGGCAGGACTTTGTCCCCAACCCAGATGGGACAATCCACCCTTTTCAGCTGAGAACCATGGACTCAGACTTGGAGGTGCTGATTCTCATCCCAGCTGCTTCACACTCAGTACCAGCAAGGCCTGTAGGTCATTGGTCAATGAAGCCAACAAGACAAAATCATGTGCAAACAACAGAGATGAGATCCTGTGGTCACCAAGTATGACACCCTCCGTTCCCCGGCTGCACCAAGAAATCCCATCCATAAAAATTATGAACAGGATCGGTGACAAAGGGCAGCCCTGACAGAGTGCAACTCTCACTGGAAAAGAGTTTGACTGGGTGTTGGCAATACAAACCAAACTCTTGCAATGGTCATATAGGGACCGGATAGCTTGTAGCAACAAGCCCGATATTCCATACTCCCATAGCAACCCCCACAAGAGACCACGAGGAATGCTTTCTTCAAGTCCACAAAACACATGTAGACTGGTTGGGCAAACTCCCACAAACTCTCGAGAATTCTTGAGAGGGTATAGACCTAGTCTGATGTGCTACAGCCAGGATGAAAACCACATTGCTCTTCCTGGATCCGAGGTTTGACCAGCGGTCCGACTCTCCTCTCGTCATTCACGAATCATTAAAACTAAAATAAGATAAAAGCTTGAAACATTTCCCTTTATCTGTCAAGAATACAAGTTTACTTTTGGAATAACATTACAAAAATATAAATGACATTTTTCGTGACATTCTAATTTCTCGAGACACACCTGACAGTCTTAACTTCAGCACTGGTCAGTATCAAACCAACATGGCGTCATGAATCTCATTAACAATCTGTTACGCACACAGTCGCCACACTCTGCAGTTCCACTTCTACACAGATGACACCCAGCTGTACCTCAGCATGTCACCAGCTGCTCAGCTCCCTCCACAGTCCCTCATCAACTTCTTCCATGAAATAAAAACCTGGATGACCACTAATCTCAAATCAGGACTGGGCAATTTGACCTTAACGTGCTGATGACACGTTTTTCACTTCATCTGATTTCTCAACACATAATACAATATGACAAAACAGGTTGGTCTGTGCAGTTCTAAGTCAAACAGGCTTTTTTGCCACGTGAATATCTGACGTTTTCATGAGCGCCACGTCACCAATTACGTCAGTGGCTGGAAACCCCCCCGACCATGTTGTAACGTCATCGACAGAACACAGCGCTTGGCTGCTCATTGTACACGCAGGATGGAAGCGGTAGAAAACATCGACGATGGTTCCAGCACATGTAGTGTGGAATTGGTTTGCGTTGTCCAGTCTTCAGACGATTATAGTTCCAAAGAATGGGATGACAATGAAGAATCTGGGGGCATCAGACCGTATAGGTTTGAGCCATGCCAAGCAGGCATCGTGCCAAGCTAGTCACACTCAGAGAGTGATGGGTGGAGAGGGACACATGGCCGTCACAGCAGCAGCGACAAACACATGGCAGGGGAACACCGAGTGTTATGCTTTTGTTACAGATATTGCAACAAATTATTTGTTCATAAATATAATTTATTTAAACCCCCTTTTTCAATAAAATCATAGCAGTGTATTCTCTGTGGCTCAGGCATCGGGTTTATTATACATTATCTTTTGAGTTCTTGTTGTTTTTATGTTTTGCACATGTGTTTTATGTGCGTTTTAATCTTTCAGGTGGGCACTGTCTAAGATTCGCCGGTCCAACCACACGCGCCCTCTCTCTTTGACAGTCAGCTGTTCATGGTTTGTGTGCATCATCTGCCGTGTTGTCAGCCAGCCAATATTGCCAACACTATCACGATGTGTTAGCCACTCCACACAGCCGTGGTTCTGTTGTGCCCCTTGAAGCAATGTCGGCCCTGGGGCGCAACCGTGGTTAACACGTCTCCTCTCCATGTTTGCTGGGCAATGTCGGCCCCGAATGCCAACTGTAAGTGTTTCTGTTTATTTTTGTGGGTCTTCACCTTTTTGGGAATTGTTATCATCATTCTTATGTTCAATACATGTGCTGTGGTGAATTCTGCACCTAAATCCACTCATCATGACCCTCCATGCGCTCTTACGCAGGGCAGGGAGAGGGAGGATGAAATAGCGAGGATTTACGGGCAGGGTTCACCACAGCACATTTAATACAGAAAGACAGACAGTTCCCTGAAAGGTGAAGATGTACAAGAAACAGACACACTTGCTGATAGCGTTCGGGGGCAGACATCGCCGAGCGAACGAATGAAGGGAGACATGTTTGCCATAGGTGCACCCCAGAGGACATCGCTTCAAGGATGCACAAGAGCCACGGTGAACATGGAGTGACTAGCGTGTTGTGAGAGTGCTGAAAATACTGGCAGACAAACGGCACAGATGACAATACTATGGACCAGCAGTGCATGACTGGCAAACGGCCGCGAAGTACACACACTGCTGGTGATGGTGTGATGAGAAGCAGCTGGGTGAGGACCGGGAAACATGATCAGCAGGAGTTTGAATCAGCTGGTAATAATGATAGAGGGGACATGGCCGGACCAGTGAGATGTCAGCATGGGATCACAGAAAGTAGGTCAAAGCTGCACGTAAATCCATTAGTCCTTCCCCTCCTCATGCGCTCCTCCTGCATAAAAGCGCACGAGGAGACTTAATACCAGCTGGAGCTGAAGCGTGTGATGCGGTCTTTTCACGGTTTGATGTTTATCTAAGCCTGCGACACAACACAAAGGCACAGCCATAAAATTAAAACAAGAAACCAGGACTTCCGGTTATGGCCGCCACGTAGGAGGACGTGCTTCCCTCTACTCTGCTCCTAAAAAAAAAAAAATATATAATAATAATAATAATCGGCAAATAACTCTCTCAATTGGAACAAAAACTATCCCAGCATTTGGGCGAGGACATGCCGGTAAAGCCTAAGGCTGGAAAATCAGGGGAAGGAAAAACTGAACCGCCGAAACAGTCCAAGTTAACGGACTTTCACGTCCGTGACGAAGCAGAAAAATCCCCAGATATGGCGGAACAAGCTAGCGGAGGAGCGGTGACTGCTGATGACGGCACAGATGCGGTGCTCGCTGCCATTAGTTCAATGAGAGCAGACTTCTCCACTAAATTTGATGGGATTATAGCAGCGATTGAAGGAATGAGAAAGGAATTAAGTGACTGTATGGAACGGGTGTCGCAGGTGGAGCTCCGAATTGCCAGTGCTGAAGATGACGTCACCGGCATACAATCAAAGGTGCGCACATTGGAATTAAAAAATAAACGTCTGGAAGATAATGTTCTGGATTTAGAATCCCGGTCGAGACGGAACAACCTGAGGCTGGTGGGTCTCCCGGAGAGAACGGAGGGTCTGGATCCATGCTCCTTTTTGGAAAAGTGGATCCCAGAAGCGCTGAACAACGTGGAGCTGCAGTCATCAGTCATCTTAGAAAGCGCCCACCGAATTGGCCCACCGAGAGATAGCAAGGCATCACCGAGGACGCTGATTATGAAGTTCCTCAGCTACAGAGACAAGATGACGATCTCCAATGCGGCGCGAGCCAAAGGAGAAATTAAATACCAGGATCAACAGGTGCGGTTCTACCCAGATTTGGCCACAGGAATCCAACAATTAAGGAAACAGTTCAACCCCGCCCGTAAAGAGCTGCGCAACCTTGGGATTCGTCATGGAGTGATTTATCCTGCAAGACTGCTGGTCACATATAAGGGCAGAACCCACATCTTCAAGACCCCTGAGGAGGCGCAGGAGTTCATCAAGAAGATCCAAGAAGAGACTGGTGGGAGCTAAGCATGAACAAAATATAAGGTAGAATATTTAAGTATTTGCACAGGCATCTGACTGATCTGAAGCATATAGCAAGTTTACAAAATATAGATTGTATTAT
The DNA here is from genome assembly GCA_020510985.1 of Pholidichthys leucotaenia. Taxonomy (NCBI): domain Eukaryota; kingdom Metazoa; phylum Chordata; class Actinopteri; order Cichliformes; family Pholidichthyidae; genus Pholidichthys; species Pholidichthys leucotaenia. The sequence continues at coordinate 11,999,346 of CM035845.1, forward strand.
ATATTATTAAAAAAAAACCTATGATGTACAAAGTTGCTATAAAATTTTGGAGTTAAGTTGGAAAACTACAGAAGAGAGTTAATGTTACGTCATTAAAAGCAGCAGAGTTAGGGTGATTGGGAGGATGAAGAAGGAGTGGCTTTGGCTGGACCTCGCAGGTGTGGAGCGGTCAATGGCTATAGCGGGAGACGGAATTTTCTTTTTGATTTTGGGGGGATTACCACGAATGTGGGAAGGGGGAATTTGTTTGTGTGTAGTTTGTAGGATGAATGTTCAACCACTCCTGTTTTTGCTTCTCTGTATGAGCATGTTTACATTGCGAGGTAATCTAAAACTCCTTATTGATCATAGACCAAAGCATTAATCTTAATTTAACTTCATGGAATTGCAGAGGTCTACAAAATTTAAAAAAACTTTAACAAGTTATGAATAAAATAAAAGACATAGGTTCAAAAATTGTGTTTTTACAAGAAACTCATCTAATAGAGGAGGATGTAAAAAGAATTAGGAGAAGACGGCAAGGAAGTGTATTCACCTCATCATTTTCATCCCGAGCCAGGGGAGTTATGACTCTCATACATAAATCAGTCCCATTTCAAGTGGAAAATGTAATTGGTGACAAATTTGGAAGATATCTAATCATTCAAGGATCTCTGTTATTAGAAAATATAAATCTGGTGAACTTATATGGTCCCAATATAGATAATCAAAATTTCTTTACCAATTTCTTTCTTATTTTATCTTCACTTACAGGGCAACATATAATAGCAGGGGATTTTAATTGTACATTGAATCCCGGTATAGATAGATCAACAGGACTGGACTGTACGCACAATGGATGCAGGATGATCATTAATCATTTTATGAAAGAATTGAGATTGCTAGATATATGGAGAGAAATGAAACCACAAGTTAAAGCCTATTCTTGTTATTCTAATACCTATAAGACATTCTCACGTATTGACTATTTTTTGATCTCCACAGAATTAAGGTCCAAGATTCAAAACTGCTTCTATGATAATATTGTGATCTCTGATCATGCACCCTGCTGTCTAATATATGTAGATAAGAAATTGACAAAGGAACCAGGTAGGTGGCAATTTCAGCATAAATGGCTTCGGGATGAGGAATTTGTTAAATACATAGAAAAACAGATGAGTTCTTTGATATCAATACTACACAAACATCAGCATGTATAAAGAGGGAGGCTTTCAAAGCTTTTATTAGGGGGCATATTATTAGTAATACAGGTTCAAAATCTAAGAAGACTCGAGAGGAGAGAGTCCAATTGGAACATAAACTAAAAATTCTTCAAGAAAAAGTGTATGCAGGAAGTGACCCAAAGTTAGAGAACGAATTACTGATTCTGAGAGCTGAATATGACAAAAAATCAGCGAATAGAGCTGCCTCGAGTCTTCTAAGATTGAAGCAATCTTTTTATGAACAAGGTGAAAAATCAGGAAAATTATTGGCATGGCAGATTAAACAATTAGAATTTAAAACACCAATTACCAGTATTATAAGTAACGGACAGCCAGTTGTAGATCCTTTAGAAATTAATAGTGCCTTTAGAGATTATTATGAAAAATTATATGATACAAAAAAATGAAACTGACTTAACAAAACTAAATGGGTTTTTGGATGGATTATCTATACTGTGTATTCCAAATGAAATCAGGGAGATACTGGAGTCTAAAATTAGTCAAGAAGAAGTTGGGCTGGCCATTGATAATATGAAATCAGGAAAAAGTGCAGGACCAGATGGTCTTCCAGTTGACTTCTATAAAAAAATTTAAGAATAAATTAATAAAACCATTTTTGGAAATGGTTTTAGAAGCATTTCAAAATAATAATTTACCACCATACATGAATAATGCCTTAATTATACTGTTGCCAAAACCAGGTAAACCCTCTAATAAATGTGAAAATATGAGACCAATAAGCCTATTAAATGCTGACCTTAAGATAATCTGTAAAATTTTAGCAAGACGACTACAAGAAATATTACCAAATATTATTAACCGAGATCAGAATGGCTTTATAAAGGGAAGACAAGGCTTCCATAATGTAAGAAGACTATTTAATATTATCTATTCTAATAAAGAAGCACCGGATACAGCTCTCCTATCATTAGACGCCGAAAAGGCCTTTGATAGGGTCGAATGGCCCTTTCTTTTTGAAGTTTTACAAAGGTTTGGACTTGGAAATAATTTCATAAAATGGGTTCAGATAATATACAATAATGCAACAGCAGAAATCCTAACAAACAGCAATATTTCAAAATCAATAAATATCAATAGAGGATGTCGACAAGGCTGCCCACTTTCGCCTTTACTGTTTACTATGGCAATTGAACCTTTAGCGATGGCAGTATGTTTACATCCACAAATATACAGTGGGGAAAAAAAGTATTTAGTCAGACACCAATTGTGGAAGTTCTCCAACTTAAAAGATGAGAGGGGTCTCCAATTTTCATCATAGGTATACTTCAACTATGAGAGACAAAATGAGAAAAAAAAATCCAGAAAATCACATTGAAGGATTTTTAATGAATTAATTGGTAAATTCCTCGGTAAAATAAGTATTTGGTCAATAACAAAAGTTCATCTCAATACTTTGTTATATACCCTTTGTTGGCAATGACAGAGGTCAAACGTTTTCTGTAAGTCTTCACAAGGTTTTCACACACTGTTGCTGGTATTTTGGCCTCCATTCAGATCTCCTCTAGAGCAGTGATGTTTTTGGGCTGTCGCTGGGCAGCACGGACTTTCAACTCCCTCCAAAGATTTTCTATGGGGTTGAGATCTGGAGACTGGCTAGGCCACTCCAGGACCTTGAAATGCTTCTTACGAAGCCACTCCTTCGTTGCCCGGGCAGTGTGTTTGGGATCATTGTCATGCTGAAAGACCCAGCCACGTTTCATCTTCAATGCCCTTGCTGATGGAAGGAGGTTTTCACTCAAAATCTCACGATACATGGCCCCATTCATTCTTTCCTTTACACTGATCAGTCGTCCTGGTCCCTTTGCAGAATAACAGCCCCAAAGTATAATGTTTTCACCCCCATGCTTCACAGTAGGTATGATGTTCTTTCTCCTCCAAACACGACAAGTTGAGTTTTTACCAAAAAGTTCTATTTTGGTTTCATCTGACCATATGACATTCTCCCAATCCTCTTCTGGATCATCCAAATGCTCTCTAGCAAACTTCAGACGGGCCTGGACTTGTACTGGCTTAAGCAGGGGGACACGTCTGGCACTGCAGAATTTGAGTCCCTGGCGGTGTAGTGTGTTACTGATGGTAGCCTTTGTTACTTTGGTCCCAGCTCTCTGCAGGTCATTCACTAGGTCCACCCGTGTGGTTCTGGGATTTTTGCTCACCGTTCTCGTGATCATTTTGACCCCACGGGGTGAGATCTTGCGTGGAGCCCCAGATCGAGGGAGATTATCAGTGGTCTTGTATGTCTTCCATGTTCTAATAATTGCTCCCACAGTTGATTTCTTCACACCAAGCTGCTTACCTATTGCAGATTCAGTCTTCCCAGCCTGGTCTAGGTCTACAATTTTGTTTCTGGTGTCCCTTGACAGCTCTTTGGTCTTGGCCACAGTGGAGTTTGGAGTCTGACTGTTTGAGGTTGTGGACAGGTGTCTTTTATACTGATAATGAGTTCAAACAAGTGCCATTAATACAGGTAACGAGTGGAGGACAGAGCAGCCTCTTAAAGAAGAAGTTACAGGTCTGTGAGAGCCAGAAATCTTGCTTGTTTCTAGGTGACCAAATACTTATTTTACCAAGGAATTTACCAATTAATTCATTAAAAATCCTTCAATGTGATTTTCTGGATTTTTTTCCCTCATTTTGTCTCTCATAGTTGAGGTATACCTATGATGAAAATTGGAGACCTCTCTCATCTTTTAAGTGGGAGAACTTGCACAATTGGTGGCTGACTAAATACTTTTTTGCCCCACTGTATGGAATTAAAGTACGACCAACAGAACATAAAATCTCCCTGTATGCCGATGACATAATTTTGTTTATGTCGAATCTTAAAAAAAATCAATCCCGACCTTGTTGAATTTAATAAAGAATTTTGGGGAAATATCAGGATATAAAATAAATAAAACTAAATCTTCAATATTAATGCTAAATGAGACCCAGAGAAAGCACCCAGCTCCTGAGGTAAATCAATTCAATGTTGTAAATCAGTTTAAATATTTAGGAATTCAAATTGTGCCTAAGCTAGAATTAGTCGCCAGTGCCAACTATGAAGCCTTAATGACAGACATTAATGAGTTAATTCAGAGATGGATGTCACTACCAATGTCGATGATTGGGAGAATCAATATACTTAAAAGTAATATTTTACCCAAAATACTTTATTTTTTTCAATACATTCCTTTATCACCACCTTCAGATCTATTCTCAAGAATTAAAAAAAAGTTAGTGGAATTTTTATGGAACAATAGGAAGGCTAGATTACGTCTGTCCTTACTATATTTACCATTTGATCGTGGAGGTCTGAAATGTCCAAACTTTATGTTGTATTACTGGTCAGCACAACTGAGGTCTATGACATATTATTTTTCATCAAATGATCTTCCTCACTGGACTGAAATGGAATCATACAATTTACCTTTACCTCTTCCCATATTCATATACTCAGACTTGGCAAAAAAATTACAGAAACAAGTTAAAAATCCATTTGTAAAGCATATGATCAAAATATGGTGTGAAACCACAAAATATTTAAAAGAACCACATTTACTGGCACAATTTAGCCCAATATGGGGTAATCAATATCTTAAACCAGGGAGAGCGGATGCTGTATTTAAAGTATGGAATTTAAAAGGGATTCAAAAGATTCAAGATTTATATCTGTCATGTTCAGATAACATAATGTCTTTTGAAGAACTGAGGATCAAATTTAATCTTAATGGAACACATTTTTTTAAATATCTTCAGCTTAGGAACTTCATTCGATCAAATCAAAATAATGCTCTCACCCGACCTACTTATTCATCCTTGGAAAAAATTTTGACTAAAGATAGTAAGAGAAAGGGTATTATTTCAGAGTTTTATAACTCATTGACACTATCCTCAAGTGAAAACTCGCAGAAAAGATTGAATTATTGGAAAGAAGACCTGCAAACTGAAATCTCAGAGGAACAATGGGAATTGGCTTGTACAGAAGCTCAAACCAAATCAATAAATGTACGTCTTAAATTGATACATTTTAAATGGTTAATGCGGATGTATGTTACACCGGTGGAGTTAAATAGATATAACAAAAACATACCAGATACGTGCACAAAATGTATGGAAAGTAAAGGAACCCTATTTCATTGTTTATGGGAATGTAGAAAAATTAGAATGTTTTGGGAAGAGGTGAGGGTAACAATTGAAAAAATAATTTCGTAACAAATCCTATTGAATCCTAAATTGTTTTTGTTGGGTCTGTATCCAGAAAAGCATAACTTTAATAAGAGTGAAAGAGCATTCTTAGACCTCAGTTTGCTTAACGCCAAAAAATGTATTGCACTACTGTGGAAAAAGACTCATAGACCAAATGTGACTCAGTGGTTAAGACAGATGTTAACAAACCTTCCACTAGAAAGAATAACATACATACTGAAATCAAAGGAAATTGTGTTTGAGAATATATGGAGTCCTTTCATTGATTATGTAAAGAATTTAAACATAACTTTTGAGGAAGAAGGTGAATGATGTGTGTGGACCTTGTAAATTCCAAACTGGTGAATGTATAATATGTATACTTATGTAATGGATTGCCTAGACCAGGGGTCGGCAACCCACGTCTCCGGAGCCGCATGCGGCTCTTTCATCCCTCTGCTGCGGCTCCCTGTGGCTTTGGAAAATAAATAATGAGTATTTAATTAAAATGTATTTTATTTTAGTTCATTAGTTTTTAAAATGTAATTCTAAATTTGAAGATTATGGTGATCTTGTAAAATCTAAAAAAAAAAAAAAAAAAACGTGTTAAAGTTTAATCACCATCAGCAAAAAATCAACACGAAGTCGGAAGTCGTCTCCTGCGATAACCCGGATGTGTTGTGTTCAAGCTACTGCTGTATTGTAAACAGCCCTGCGATTGGATAGTTGCAAACGATTGGACCAATCAAATGGCTCGTTGTATGCTTTTTCAAAGATTCATGGCGGCATGTTCTCAAGGATGTGATTTTCTGTTAATTCGCCGAATTCTGCTTTATTTTATCTTCCACGAAGATAAAGTACGTTAAGTACGTTAGCGGCTTGTGGTCCACGAACGCAGTGAAACTGCGCCCTTTCAGGCAGGACTGGAAGTGGCGTATGGCCACCGGTAATCGATATGGCCAGGTGGAGAGTCATTAACTCTACAACGGCTGTATGAGCTGGGCTGCGCGAGGGAGGAAACGGTAATAAAAGTTAACCATCCCCTTTTATGATTCCAAACAGTTTGAAATTGACAGTGCACAGTGGACATTGACTCATAACTTTTGAATATTTCTAAGACTTGGCTGCATCAGTTATTGTACAAAATGAACTGCTCAAGACTCAATGGAGATTGAAACTGTGATCTGAAATGAATACTGAAATTATAAAAAGTAATGGTATGTTGGAATTTTATTTCTATTATGGAATAGATAAAAAAAATTAACTGATTTTGATATGATCAAGTGTTAAAGCATGTGATGGATAATGCTTGTTGGAATATTTTAGGAATGCTATCTTCTTGGAACATAAGTCAATATTATACATTAATAAGTGGCATTCAGCTGTTTGTTTTATGTCATTTAAGCACAGTTCTGGTACTTAAAAATCATAAAAACCCAGGAGCTTCGGGGGGCTTTGCCCCCCTTGCCCCCCATCCCACCCCAGACCCCGCTGGGGGACTATGTCCCCCAGACCCCCTGCTGAATTTTCAGATAATTTCCCCAACCCCAAATCACATCGCTGGTTCGTGTTGGAATTCTGAACTTTCGGTATTGTTTTCAGCGGAATTATGAGATTTTTATCGAAGGATCAGGAGTCATCAGTGCTAGAAATAGCACTCTCCTTTCAACCCAATGTCAACCTTCAACCCAATGTCTTTTTTTTTTCGGAGTTCAAAATGTTTTTGTTGCATGCAGAAATGTAATTTTGTTTTCTCTGCAGAAGTTCCCCGATTTCATAAATGCAACACATTATAGTTTGTTTATACATAGCATAAAGGGGAAAAAAAGTTATATGCAGTGTTATTTCATTTTAAGTGTCAAAAGGGTTTTTGTGGCTCCCAGTGTTTTCTTTTCTGTGGGAAACGGGTCCAAATGGCTCTGAGCGGTAAAGGTTGCTGACCCCTGCCCTGGACAGATCGCCAGTCCATTGCAGGGCCAACACAGAGAGACAGACAACCATTCACTCTCACAGTCATACCCAAGGACAATTTAGAATCCCCAGTTGATGCCAGTTAACCTAACTTGCATGTTTTTGGCATGTGGGAGGAAACCGGAGAAATCCCAGAGTAAACCCACGCAGACACGGGGAGAACATGCAAACTCCACACAGATCACTGTTGGTTGGGGGCTGGGATCGAACCCAGGATCCCCCGGCCAAGGGTGAGTTGCTGTGTTGCCGCAGTGCTAACCACTTCTCCACCGCGCCGCCCACAACCAATCCACTAGTTGACAAATTGAGAGTCTGGAGAACAAGTGAAGGATGCAGATTTATATTATATTAATAAAGGAGCATTATGAGGAAACAGGATGAAAAGTAGCTTCTTCTAAATAAAACTTTCATCTCTAATTTATGAAAATATCAGGAACTAAAGCTGTGTGATCACTGTTGAAAGTAGGAGATGGGTGATATTTTTCAGATTTAAACAATTTATGAATGTGCTGATAATTAAAAGTATGCAAAAATTATGGTCAGATATTCAGAAATTTATTTTTCAGCACAAAACAATTTATAATATATATCTAACATTTATTTCATGAATGAAGCTATATAAATGAAGCTATAAGCAGTTTTTTCCCACTGCTGTAGTAGGAATTCATTAATGCCACATAATATTCAGAGCTATGTACAGTATATAAAAAAACTTTAAAATAAAGATTATGCTGCTTATAAAGGTCAAATTGCCGTTGCGGCTCTCAGCCACATCTGTTTTAGTCGGAGACGGACAAAACGGCTCTTCAGCTGGCAAAGGTTGCAGACCCCTGGCCTAGACTAAACAGAGGAGCATTGTTGAAGACCTGCCTTTGTTAGTGGTTGTTGGTGTTTTTAGTACAATTTTTATTTTTTTATTCATTTTATTTTTTAAAATTACTTTAGTGTTAGTGTTTGATTGTTTGTGTTATGTTTGTAAAAAAGGTTCAATAAAAAATATTGTGGGAAAAAAAAACAAGAAACCAGGGAAACTGTGAGCTATAAAGCTGCTGGAATTCCAGTCAACAACACCGGAGTCCATTCTCCCGCTTACGTCATGGGGGTGCCGCCCTTAATTCGGTGGGCGGTACCACAGTCCAGTCAGCGACTACTGTTTTTAGATGATAACTAGTTTATGCAGGCACGGTTGTAAATGTTATATTGATCATCAACATTGACTTTTGGGTTTACACAACATCCTAAAAATGTCAAAATCGTGTCATCAGCCCTTTAAATCATCTTCCCTTCTTACTGACGAGGCTCGTAATTCAGCAATATTACACAAGGGTGTGGTAGCAAATCACTGTGGTGTGGTAGTAAATGAGTACAATATACTAAAGAACAGGACGATTATCATTTCACACATAGAATAAACATTGTCCAGTGTTTACAACACATACCTCTTGAGGGTTTGTGGGTCATATCACATATGTAGTGGCTAATTAGCTTGTTCTCTGCATTGGGGGAGTCCGTTACACACCCATGATTGCGTTACAACCCCAAAGTGATTATGAGTCTCTTATTGGGTTCTTAAATACAGCCTTAGATTACGGTCACAAATACCCTTATGAACAGTTGCGAACACCGTACAAATGATTTTTGGACCATTTTGTACAGCCCTCTTAAGGCAAACATAGGAGAATCCAGCATTTGTAGACCCTAAGTTTGTGGCCAGGTCAATGGTCTTGTCCAAGATTTCTACAAACGCCCCATGGAAACTCCTCTTCGTAGGGTAGTTGCACGAATGCCATAGGAACAACGGAACAACTATGGAAGATGTTGGTTGTAAATATCCCTCAAGAAAACCTTAAGTTGTTCTTGAGGGCCCCTTACAGCAGTCGCAAGAAACGGTGTACAAATCCCCGTCCGTATGAAGATTCGTACAGTGTGCATAAGGCGGTGGTGAGGCACTCATAAGGCAGAAGTGCGACATTTATGCCGAGAAAATGTGCCGAAAGCCGTAAGATCTTCCTATCAACCACTTGAGTGCCATGAGTTGCACAAAAATTTTCATAAGATGGTAGTAAGTATGCCGTAGGAAGGTCCCAAGGCACCCTTATGAAGAACGCAAGAACTCTAGGGCCATCATGTGAAGAAAAGCACCCCATTTCTCAAGAATGCTTCAAGTTGCTATTGTGATTTGAACGGCAGCTGTAAGAAACTATGCCCCCCTCAACAAATGTCTGTGAACTCCAGAATCCGTTGAAACAGAGAGAATCTTATGAGCCCATTTTTGGTAAGAATCTTTGTGACCGTAGCTTTAGCTTGTCCATTCCCCCTGTAAAACAGCTGAGATGATGCTGATAGCCATCAGAGGCTAACAGCAACTTAACTTCTGCTCCTTTTAGCATTAGTATCCACACATTTCTTTCACCTTTTCTTGGCGTCTTCAGATGAAATAAAGATTCAATTATCACATACTATGTAGATGGAGACCGTGTTTGTTTTTGTTACAAGCCATCTTTAATTGTTCTGCTGCATCTGACCAGCAATGACTGTACTGGTTCCTTAATTACCTGTAATGCCGTGGGCACGTAACTTAAAGGGGCAGTACATGAAAAGCTCTCTCACGCACACAATTGGGGGGGGGGGCGACATGAGCAACATTACATTGGTTCTACATTCAAAACGCCGGTTGTGGTTTAATTTTGGTTAATCACCCAGCCCTACTCCAGTATGTACAGACCTCAGCTCCCAGGACCCCCACCACCACTCACCTACACTGGCTTCTGGTGAAGTACTGCATCTCCTACCAATTCCTCTTATTTGTCTATGAATTGCTCCACAAGCTTGCCCCACAATACCAGACCTCTTCCACCAGCATATCCCAGTATGGAACGTTGCAGTTGGGCCTCCTCAGCCTTCAGTGCGGCGGCCTCCACCATCTGGAACTCTGTCCTAATGGACATAGCCCATGCTACCTTTGGACACTTTAAGACACTGATTCACTCAGGCCTTTGGCAGCTAGTCTGTTGTGTTTTGTTTTTGTCTTACATTTACTCTGGAAAGTGTTAAGTTATTGCTGTCATCATCATTATTAATAATTTGCTCCATTTCTGACCGTTGTTCTTTCCCTTGTATAAAGACAATAAAACCTTTCACTTCCATTTAATAAATGAATCCTACTGTGTGGTGTTATTTGTTCAGCTATTGAGACAGAAGGTGAACGTGTTCCGTCCTGTGGCAGGAGCATTCTAGTTGGTGTCGCTAATAAGAGGAGTGCCGATAGAGTAAGGGTGGAGAGCAAACAGACCAGTGAGAGGCAAAGATAAGGAGAACCGGTGTGGTGAGAGGTTGGTGTGGAGCTGAGCTGGTTTAAACCTCCTAAAAGGCAGACTGATAAGAACAAAGCAGCCTCCAACTTTACTCTGGCTCACACCCATCATCTGTGTTATTTCAGCCTTTCACTTCCTAGGTTATGCAATACTGGCTAAGCTGCATACACCATTACTGTAGCAACCAGTGACAGCAAGATACACAAAGTTTAGTAAGTACAAATAAAATCCTAGACAACACATGCCTCCACCAATGTTTGTGGTCCACTGTTAAAAATGTCTCATCAGAAGTGTGACCCACAAGCATTCATTCATCGTTTATAACAATACTGCCTTTTCTCTGATGGCTGATAAATTATTGCAACACAAAGCATGGCCGTCTTCTCCCATTTACAGCCTCCACTACTTGGCTTTCCTTGTTGGCAACTCAACTGGAAAAGGGTGGATAAGGAGATCTCAACCAATGTGAACAGAAGACTTCATCTTACTGAGGGTAACATCCATACAGTCCAGGGACCTCATGTACAAAGGGTACTTATGCACAAAAACATTGCGTACGTCCTATTCCACATGAAATTTCAGATGTATCAAGAATGAAATGACCGTGGAAATATGCGCAGCCCCACGCCAACTTCATGGCTGGTGTACGTACGTTTCTACTGTTACTGGTCCGTTGGTGACACTTAGAGGTGATGTTGGGAGACTGATACTGATGAGAAAATTATTGTACACACCAGAGACACATGATGAACAAACATCCAAGTGTGTGCAATTAGATGAGTGGATATAAAAGCAAGCGCAAAGAAATGCAGAAAATGCTTCTAACAACAATGGCATAGCATTAGAGCAGGGGTTCTCAAAGTTTTGATGGGTGAGGGCCAATTTGGGAATCCAAAGTTGAACCGAAGGCCACCAAAGGGACGGAGGCAAAAAAAAAAAAAAAAAAAAAAAAATTCAATTCCATTTGTAATCCTTTTAATTAAGATAAGATAAGATAAGATAAGCCTTTATTAGTCCCACAACGGGGAAATTCCAGGATTGCAACAGCACAGGGATAGCAACACTCAGAGCATCAAAAGAGAGAGGAAGGGGAAAAAAAACTCGGAATCGAGCCGCTGTTGCAAAAGGCAGCCGACTGGTGTGGCGCGGAGAGACTATTAACAGTGGTATACAAACGCTATAAAAATTACCTCGATAAATCAGTGTGTTAAGTATAATTTTAAAAAATGAACTTATGATATAATGCTGTTTACACTGAAATGAGCTGCCTTCATATTCTTCCTCCTCATTTTGTACAAGTGTAAAAAATAATTTTCATATGATAAGTTGATATATTAATTATCCTTAGAGGCCTAGTGAATTTACACTGAAACGATAATTAAACTGGACGTCTGTCGTAAGCTAGTCATGCTACAGCAGAGCGACGCCGCTCAGTTCAAACCAGACCACGCTTCCTCAATGTCAGCCATCTTAATTATCAGATTTAATTAGTTTGGGTAAAGTCATATTAACAGTAAGAAATTGGGACTGATGAAAATACAATTTTAGTTTATCCGTGCTTTCATCCGTCCGTGCTTTTTTTTAATATCCGTGCTTTCATCCAGTGCGATGGAAAACGCTCCCTTTTCTAGCCCCTCCACACGTATCGCCAGTTGGTCCTTCAAATCATTTGCCAGATCTTCGATTCGTCTTGTGACTGTGTCATTCGACAAACTTACGTCACGGAACTTTGTTTTTTGGTCTGGGCATACACGCTCTGCCACTTTTAGCATACAGTCTCGAACAAATTCTCCGTCACTAAACGGCTTGCCCCGTTTAGCTATTTCATGAGCTACCACATAGCTAGCCTCTGTTACTGCTTCGCTGGTTTTTGAAAATTGCGTGAAGACTGACTGTTGTGCTGTGTAGCCCCTTTTAAGTTGTTCCATCTTTGTGGTGCGATCCTTGCCACTGAATTTTTCATAATTTTTGTGTTTTGTTTCGTAATGGCGCCTGATGTTAAAGTCTTTTCGCACTGCGATTACCTGTCTGCAGATGAGGCATACAACTTTATCTGACCCGTGAGGTTCAACGAAGTAGTCCAAAGTCCATTTTCCCTGAAACTGCCTTTTTTCCTCGCTAACAGTTCTCGGTTTCCTCGAGTGAGCGGTCTCCATCTCTGCCTCTTTCTCTCGCTGATCCATCTTTATTTCCACACTTCCACTTCCACAAGCACTAATATTTATTTCTTATTCTTCTTCTGACTCAAAATGGTGCTCCGAAACCGTTGCCAACCAACACTTCTGCACTGTGCGCTGAATGTTCCATCTCCCATAATACAATTGGACTAGCTGCTGCAATGAAGTGATCGCAAGGTCGACAACACATGTAATTACGGCTTGTGCCTACAGATGGCACCAAAGACCACTAAACGTAGATGTGTATCGGAATTTTTCCAAAGCAATTAGTTCAGATCATATATTGGTTAAGACGTTAACAGATTGGCCGCGGGCCGCCAGAAATGTTTTCGCGGGCCGCCATTGGCACGGGGGCCGCACTTTGAGAAACATTGCATTAGAGGATATTGCAAACCGTGCATGAGAAGAGAAAGGGTATATAGAGACAGAAGATTTTCTGGCTCAGGATGATAAATGGCTTGTCAGCCGGTTTATGTTTCCATGGGCAGTCCTTGTGGAACTGTGCTCAGAGCTACGGCCGCTGCTGGAGCGCGACAGGGCGAGAAGCTGTGCGCTGCCCAACCCAGTGCAGGTGCTGACAACTCTGGGGTTTCTGGCTACAGGGGCATTCCAGAAGGAGCTGGCAGACCGATGGGGAATTTCCCAGTCGACACTGAGCCAAGCTATGCCAGCTGTGTGGGATGGCATTATCCAGCTGTCACCCAGGTAAATCATATTCCCATACAATGCAGTTGAACAGGCCAACATTAAAGGGCTGTTGGCCTGGAGCTGTGGAAAATCTCACGTAGCCATCGTGATCTGGGTCAATCTTTCCCACCTTCATGATGACCAATAACTTGTACAATTCAATTTTGAAAAAAAGAAAATCTGTTAAGATAAATATGTTAAACATGAACAATAAGCTGGTTGCATAAGTTCACACACTCTTAAACTAATACTTTGGTATTGCATGTAGGAGATCTATACAGTGGTGTGAAAAAGTGTTTGCCCCCTTCTTGATCTCTCAATTTTTTTGTACGTTTGCCACAAATGTTTGAGATCAAACAAATTTAAATATTAGACAAAGATAACAAGTAAACACAAAATGCAGTTTTTAAATGGTGTTTATTTATAAGGGGAAAAAAATCCAAACCTACATGGCCCTGTGTGAAAAAGTGATTGCCGACTTCCGGTTATGGCGGCCGCCTAGAAGGACACGTATCACTCTGCTCTGCTCCTGGAAATAAAGATTCGGCAAATAACTCTCATTTGGAACAGAACTTTTCCCAGCGTTTGGGTGAGGATATGCCGGTGAAGACTAAGGCTGGGAAATCAGGAGGGGGAAAAATTGAATCGCCGAAGCAGTCCAAATTAACGGACTTTAAAGTTTGTGGCGCAGTAGAAAAAGCTGCGGATATGGCGGATGAAACTAGCGGTGGTGCGGTAACTGCTGATGATGGCGGCACAGGTGCAGTGCTGGCTGCCATTAGCTCAATGAGAGCAGACTTTTCCGCTAAACTTGATGGGATTATGGCAGCGTTGGATGCAATGAGAAAGGAGTTGGGTGACTGCGTGGAGCGAGTGACGCAGGCGGAGCTTCGTGTTTCAAGTGCGGAGGATGAAATCAGCGGACTTCAAATAAAGGTGCGCACTTTGGAAAAAAAAAAATAAAGATCTGGAAAATAGCGTTCTGGACTTGGAATCCCGGTCCAGACGGAACAACCTGAGGCTGGTGGGTTTACCGGAGGGAGCCGATGGTCGTGATTCATGCTCCTTTTTGGAGGGGTGGATCCCGGAGGCGCTGAACAACGCGGAGCTAAAATCATCAGTCGTCTTGGAAAGCTCCCACCGAATTGGCCCACCGAGAGGTAACAAGGCAGCACCGAGGACGTTAATTATGAAGTTTCTCAGCTACAGAGACAGGATGACGATCTCCAACGCGGTGCGGGCCAAAGGAGAAATTAAACACCAAGATCAGCAGGTGCGGTTCTACCCAGATTTGGCCTCAGGAATCCAACAATTAAGGAAGCAGTTTGACCCCATCCGCAAAGAACTGCGCAACCTTGAGATTCGTCATGGAGTGATTCACCCTGCAAGACTTCTGGTCACATATGAAGGCAGAACACACATCTTCAAGACCCCCGAGGAGGCGCAGGAGCTCATCAAGAAGATCCAGGAAGAGACTGGTGGGAGCTAAGCATGAACAGAATATAGGGTAGAATATTTGAGCATTTAACTGATTAGAAGCATATAACAAGATTACAAAATATAGATTGTATTACATATTAAAAAAAAAAAAGTACAAAATTGCTAAAAAATTTTGGAGTTAAATTGGAAAATTACAGAAGAGAGTTAATGTTACGTTATTAAAAGCAGTAGAGTTAGGGTGATTGGGAGGATGAAGAAGGAGTGGCTTTGGCTGATCCTCGTGGGTGTGGAACGGTTGATGGCTATATCGGGAGACGGAATTTTTCTTCTGTTTTTGGGGGGATTGCCACAAATGTGGGAAGGGGGAATTTGTTTGTGTGTAGTTTGTAGGGTGAATGTTCAACCACTCATTTTTTTTGCTTTTCTGTTTGAGCATGTTTACACTGCAAGGTAATCCCAAACTCCCTATTGATCATAAATCAAAGCGTTAATCTTAATTTAATTTCATGGAATTGCAGAGGTCTACAAAATTTAAAAAAACTTAAACAAGTTATGAATAAAATAAAAGACATGGGTTCAAAAATTGTGTTTTTACAAGAAACTCATCTAATAGAGGAAGATGTAAAAAGAATTAGGAGTAGATGGCAAGGAAATGTTTTCACCTCATCATTTTCATCCCGAGCCAGGGGAGTTATGACTCTCATACATAAATCAGTCCCATTTCAAGTGAAAAATGTAATTGGAGACAAATTTGGAAGATATGTAATCATTCAAGGATCTTTGCTATTAGAAAACATAAATTTGGTGAACTTATATGGTCCCAATATAGATGATCAAAAGTTCTTTGCTAATTTATTTCTTATCTTATCATCACTTACAGGGCAACATATAATAGCAGGGGATTTTAATTGTACATTGAATCCCGGTATAGATAGATCAACAGGACTGGACTGTACGCACAATGGATGTAGGATGACCATTAATCATTTTATGAAAGAATTGAAATTGATAGATATATGGAGAGAAATGAAACCACAAGTGAAAGCATACTCTTGTTATTCCAATACCTACAAGACATTCTCACGTATAGATTATTTTTTGATCTCCACAGAATTAAGGTCCAAGATTCAAAACTGTTTTTATGATAACATCGTGATCTCTGATCATGCACCCTGCTGTCTAATATATGTAGATAAGAAATTGACAAAGGAACCAGGTAGATGGCAATTTCAGCATAAATGGCTTCAGGATGAGGAATTTGTTAAATACATAGAAAAACAGATGAGTTCTTTGACATCAATACTACACAAACATCAGCATGTGTAAAGTGGGAGGCTTTCAAAGCTTTTATTAGGGGACATATTATTAGTTATACAGGTTCAAAATCTAAGAAGACTCGAGAGGAGAGAGTCCAATTGGAACATAAAATAAAAATTCTTCAAGAAAGAGTATATGCAGGAAGAGATTCAAGGTTGGAGAACGAATTACTGATTTTGAGAGCTGAATATGACAAAAAAATCAGCGAATAGAGCTGCCTCGAGTCTTCTAAGATTGAAACAATCTTTTTATGAACAAGGTGAAAAATCAGGAAAGTTATTGGCATGGCAGATTAAACAATTAGAATCTAAAACACCAATTACCAGTATTATAAGTAATGGACAGGTAGTTATAGATCCTTTAGAAATTAATAGAGCCTTTAGAGATTACTATGAAAAATTATATGATACCAAAAATGAATCTGACTTAACAAAACTACATGGGTTTTTGAACGAACTATTTATACCGTGTATTCCAAATGAAAATAGGGAGATACTGGAGTCTAAAATTAGTCAAGAAGAAGTTGGACTAGCTATTGATAATATGAAATCAGGAAAAAGTGCAGGACCAGATGGTCTTCCAGTTGACCTTTATAAAAAATTTAAGAATAAATTAACAAAACTTTTTTTGGAAATGGTTTTAGAAGCATTTCAAAATAGTAATTTACCATCATATATGAATAATGCCTTAATTATACTGTTGCCAAAACCAGGTAAGCCCTCTAATAAATGTGAAAATATGAGACCAATAAGCCTATTAAATGCCGACCTTAAGATAATCTGTAAAATTTTAGCAAGACGAATACAAGAAATTTTACCAAATATTATTAATCGAGATCAGAATGGCTTTATAAAGGGAAGACAAGGCTTCCATAATGTAAGAAGACTATTTAATATTATTTATTCTAATAAAGAAGCACCGGATACAGCTCTCTTATCACTGGATGCCGAAAAAGCCTTTGATAGAGTTGAATGGCCCTTTCTTTTTGAAGTCTTACAAAAGTTTGGACTTGGAAATAATTTCATAAAATGGGTTCAGATAATATATAATAATGCTACTGCAGAAATCCTAACAAATAACAATATTTCAAAATCAATAAAAATCAATAGAGGATGTCGACAAGGCTGTCCCCTTTCACCTTTACTGTTTACTATGGCAATTGAACCTTTAGCGATGGCGATACGTCTACAGTCACAAATATATGGAATTAAAGTTGGACCAACAGAACATAAAATCTCCCTGTATGCCGATGACAATTTTGTTTATGTCGAATCTTAAAAAATCAATTCCGACCTTGTTGAATTTAATAAAGAATTTTGGGGAAATATCAGGATATAAAATAAATAAAACTAAATCTTCAATATTAATGCTAAATGAGACCCAGAGAAATTACCCAGCCCCTGAGGTAAATCAATTCAATGTTGTAAATCAGTTTAAATATTTAGGAATCCAAATTGTGCCTAAGCTAGAATCAGTCGCCAGTGTCAATTATGAAGCCTTAATGACAGATATTGATGAGTTACTTCAGAGATGGATGTCACTACAAATGTCGATGATCGGGAGAATTAATATACTTAAAAGTAATATCTTACCTAAAATACTTTATTTCAATACATTCCCTTACCACCACCTTTAGATTTATTCTCAAGAATTAAAAAAAAGTTAGTGGAATTTATATGGAACAACAGGAGGGCTAGATTACATCTGTCTTTATTATATTTACCATTTGATCGTGGAGGTCTGAAATGTCCAAATTTTATGTTGTATTATTGGTCGGCACAACTGAGGTCTATGACATATTATTTTTCATCAAATGATCTCCCTCACTGGACTGAAATGGAATCATACAATTTACCTTTACCTCTTCCCATATTCATATACTCAGATTCGGCAAAAAAATTACAAAAAAGTTAAAAATCCATTTGTAAAGCATATGATCAAAATATGGTGTGAAGCTAAAAACTATTTAAAAGAACCACAGTTATTGTCACAATTTAGTCCAATATGGGGTAATCAATATTTTAAACCAGGGAGAGCGGACGCTGTATTTAAAGTATGGAATTTAAAAGGGATACAAAAGATTCAGGATTTATATTTGCCATGTGCAGAAAACATAATGTCTTTTGAAGAGCTGAGGATCAAATTTAATCTCAATAGAACACATTTTTTTAAATATCTTCAACTTAGAAACTTTATTCGATCAAATCAAAATAAAGCTCTCACTCGACCTATTTATTCATCCTTGGAAAAAATGTTGATGAAAGATAGTAAAAGAAAGGGTATTATTTCAGAGTTTTATAACTCATTGACACTATTTTCAAGTGAAAATTCACTGAAAAGATTAAACTACTGGAAAGAAGATCTGCAAACTGAAATTTCAGAGAAACAATGGGAATTGGCTTGTACAGAAGCTCAAACCAAATCAATAAATGTACGCCTTAAATTGATACATTTCAAATGGTTAATGCGGATGTATGTTACACCGGAGGAGTTAAATAGATATAACAAAAATATACCAGATACATGCACAAAGTGCATGGAAAGTAAAGGAACTCTATTTCATTGTGTATGGGAATGTAGATTAATAAGAATGTTTTGGGAAGAGGTGAGGGTAACAATTGAAAAAAATAATCTCAAAACAAATCATATTGAATCCTAAACTGTTTTTGTTGGGTCTGTACCCAGAAAAGCATAATTTTAATAAAAGTGAAAGAACATTCATAGACCTCAGTTTGCTTAATGCCAAAAAATGTATTGCACTATTATGGAAAAAGACTCATAGACCAGATGTGACTCAGTGGTTAAGACAGATGTTAACAAACCTTCCATTAGAAAGAATAACATATATACTGAAATCAAAGGAAATTGTGTTTGAGAATATATGGAGACCTTTTATTGATTATGTAAAAAATTTAAACATAACTCTTGAAGAAGAAGGTGAATGATGTGTGTGGACCTTGTAAATTCCAAACTGGTGAACATAATATGTATACTTATGTATTGGATTGTCTAGACTAAACAGAGGAGCATTGTTGAAGATTTGATTTTGTTGGTGGTTGTTGGTGTTTTTTAGTGCATTTTTTTTTTTTGTAGTACTTTAGTGTTAGTGTTTGATTGTTTGTATCATGTTTGTTAAAAAAAAAAAAAGGTTCAATAAAGATATTGTGGAAAAAAAAAAAGTGATTGCCCCTTAAACTTAATAACTGGTTGGACCACCCTTAGCAGCAACTACAATCAAGGATTGGCGACAACTGGCAGTCTTTTACAGCACTGTGGAGGAATTTTGGCCCGCTCACTTTTGCAGAATTATTGTAATTCAGCCACATTGGAGGGTTTGAGCATGAACCGCCTTTTTAAGGTCATGCCACAGCATCTCAGTCGGATTCAGGTTAGGACTTTGACTAGGCCACTCCAAAATCTTCATTTTGTTTTTGTTAAGCCATTCAGAGGTGGACTTGCTGGTGTGTTTTGGATCATTATCCTGCTGCAGAACCCAAGTGCGCTTCAGCTTGAGGTCACGAACAGATGGCCGAACATTCTCCTTTAGGATTTTTTGGTAGACGGCAGAATTCATGGTTCCATTTACCACAGCAAGTCTTCCATGTCCTGAAGCAGCAAAACAGCCCCAGACCATCACACTACCACCACCATATTTTACTGTTGGTATGATGTTCCTTTTCTGAAATGCTGTGTTACTTTTACGCCGATGT
This sequence comes from Pholidichthys leucotaenia, assembly GCA_020510985.1. Lineage (NCBI taxonomy): Eukaryota > Metazoa > Chordata > Actinopteri > Cichliformes > Pholidichthyidae > Pholidichthys > Pholidichthys leucotaenia. Next base: position 12,019,352 of record CM035845.1, read on the forward strand.
AATGGGACGCACACCTTCCAAAAAGTCCAACCTTTGCCTCGTCAGTCCACAGAGTATTTTCCCAAAAGTCTTGGGGATCATCAAGATGTTCTCTGGAGAAACTGAGACGAGCCTTTATGTTCTTTTTGCTCTGCAGCAGTTTTCATCTTGGAACTCTGTCATGCAGGCCATTTTTGCCCAGTCTCTTTCTTATGGTGGAGTCATGAACATTGACCTTAACTGAGGCAAGCGAGGCCTGCAGTTCCTTGGATGTTGTTGTGGGGCCTTTTGTGACCTCTTGGATGAGTCGCTGCTGTGCTCTTGGGGTAATATTGGTCAGCTGGCCACTCCTGGGAAGGTTCACCACTGTTCCATGTTTTCACCATTTGTGGATAATGGCTCTCACTGATTTGCTGGAGTCCCAAAGCTTTAGAAATGGCTTTATAACCTTTTCCAGACCAATAGATCTCAAAGGGGCGAAGGCGAGTCTCTGGCGCCTTCAAACCAGATGCTTCGGGTACATGGGGCTCGACAACCTGGGAGGGTAGTCCATTTAGGGGAAGGAAAACCCCAGCCACAGGAAAGTAAGCAAGTAAGTAAAATTTATTTATATAGCACTTCTCACAGAAAGAATCACAAAATGCTTCACAATTAAAAAAAACAAACAAAAAAAAAAAACACAATCACAAATACAATGAAAGCACTGAAAAAAAATAAAAACATTAAAAACATAAAAACAATAATCCATAATCAAACTAAAAAGCCCGTTTAAACAGCAGTGTCTTCAGCTGCTTTTTAAAAGCGTCAGAGTCTGAGTGCAAAGACAGTGGTAGAGTATTCCACAATTTTGGTGCCACTGCCTGAAAGGCTTCATCACCTCGAGTTTTAAAATGGGTTTGAGGGACAGCCAGTAAAAGTTGATCCGAGGACCTCAAAGACCGCGAGGGGTTATACACATTAAGCAGCTCAGTGATGTATTTAGGGGCCTGATCATGAATAGCTCTAAAAACAACAATTAAAATTTTAAACTGAATCCTAAAACCAACGGGGAGCCAGTAAAGTGCTGCTAAAACCGGTGTAATGTGAGCCCTTTTCTTAGAGTGAGTTAAAAGTCTGGCAGCTGAATTTTGAACAACCTGGAGGTGCTGAAGACGTTTTTGGCTCAGACAGGTAAAAAGACTATTGAAATAGCCTAAGCAAGAAGAATTAAAATCATGAATAATCATCTCGAGTTCCGCCTCCGACACCAGGGTTCCCAACTTGGAAATATTCTTTAGATGGAAGAAACACTTCCTAATTAATTGATTAATGTGGTGCTCAAGAGACATAGCCGAGTCAAAACTAACACTAAGATTCCGAAGACTCGCCTGGACAGAGGAACCTAGGGTATCCATGTGGTGCTTAATAAGCAGGATCTTGTTTTCAGGAGTGATAATTAGGGTCTCTGTCTTGTCTGAGTTAAGCTGTAAAAAGTTTGCACTTAACCACTGTTTGATGTTAGACAAGCAGTTCAAGATGACAGCATGTGAAACTCAGACTCTTTAAAAGAGCAATACAACTGAATATCGTCAGCATAAAGATGGTAAGAAATACCTTTGAACTGGCCAATTATCCGTCCCAGTGGCAGAATGCAAGTTAGAAATAAAATGGGTCCTAGAACTGAGCCTTGTGGTACCCCACATGAATACTGTGCTATTTCAGAAAAGATCTGATTCACGGACACTTTAAAGGTTCTTCCAGCAAGGTACGATGAAAACCATTTTAAAACAGAACCAGACAACCCTAGCTCTTTGAGTCTGTTGATCATTATACAGTGATCAACAGTATCAAAGGTAGAAGAAAGAGCCAATAAAACCAGAACTGTGTATTTACCAGTGTCAGCCACCATCATAATGTCACTTGAGACTGACTAAAGCTGTTTCAATAGAATGACTTTTCCGAAAGCCTGACTGAAATTTATCCATGATATTACAATTTGCCAAAAATGACATGAGCTGCTCAGCCACTACCTTTTCCAGAATTTTTGATATGAAAGGGAGTTTAGAGATTGGCCTATAATTATTTGGCTGTGATGGATCCAAACTTGGTTTCTTAAAGAGTTGGTTCAACCACTGCATGTTTGAAGGAGCTGGGTACCACACCAGCTGAAAGTGAAATGGTTATCAGTTCAGCAACTGAAGGACCAATTGACTCAAAAACTGCCAAAAACAGCTTAGTAGGGAGAACATCAGCAGGGGAAGAGGAGGGTTTCATCTTCTGCAGCAGAGCCATGAAAAGTCACTGGATTAAGTGGACCAAGTACAAGGTGAGGGCATAACACTGGCACAGTTAAGAGAAGATGATGGCAAAATGTTTTCCCTGATATCTCTGATCTTATCAACAAATAAATTAAGAAATTTGTTACTGTCTGCTTTACAGAACACAGGAATTAGAGGGGCAGCAGATGAGACAACAGTGTTAATTGTGTCAAAGATTGTAATTAATTGTGTCCAAGACTCAGATTTTTCTTATTTGTGAGAATTATTTTTGAAAAATACCGATTCCTGGCATCCCTCAGCATGTCATTTAAAGAGGCTCTGAGCACCCTTAGATGGAGTCTGTGAACCTCCAGTTGGGTGGATTTCCATAAGCGTTCTACCTTACAACAAATTCTTCTACAGGACCGAATGAAGTCATTTATCCAGGGATGAGACTTTTTAGGGGAAGCAAGGACAGATTTCACTGGTGCCACTTTGTCTAAAATAGCCATACAAAGGCTGTTTAATGTCTGAGTGAAGGCATCAGGATCTTTAATTCCCATCAGTAAGTGTGGTTCACTGCGATGGACTGGCGATCTGTCCAGGGTGTACCCTGCCTCTCGCCCAAAGATGCTGCGATAGGCTCCAGCCCCTCCACCCCCCCCCCAGACCCAAAAAAGATTAAGCAGAAGAAGATGGATGGATGGAAGTGTGGCTCAAACAAAGCAGAGAAGTCATTTGCTGCCTCTTTTCAGAGGGGGACGATTCACAGGGAAATTAACATCAAAAGCACACAGCTGTGATCACTGATCTGGAAGTCATCCACACACACATTTTCAATATTCAAGCCCAAAGAAAAAACAAGGTCCATGGTATGACCCTTAGCATGTGTAGGGCCTGAAACACGCTGGATGAGGTTATAAAAATGAGTGATTGATAAAAAGTCAACAGCCGTATTACATGTAACATCATCAATATGAATGTTAAAATCACCAATGATTAAAACCCTCTCCAATTTATTAAGAGAAGATAAAAAGTCTGTAAAATCCCTAAGAAAGACACTTGCAGGACCAGGAGAACGGTAAATTAAACACAATAAAAGGCATTAAAGGTCCCGACTTTTATTTTCTGAGTCTCAAAGGAGATCTCCTGTGCAGAGTTTACCAGTCTGCACAGGTGGCTATCCCGGTATACAACAACGAGTCCTCCATCACATTGTGCAATCCGGGGAGTCCCGATAACAGAGCAGCCAGGGGGACAGAGCTCCTTCAGGTGGAAAAACTCATTTTCTCTCTGCCATGTTTCCACCAGGAACATAAAATCCAAATTCTCTCTCAAGAAAAGTTCATTAAGAGTGAGGGATGTGTGAGAAATTGAGCGAGTGTTAAGTAACGCCATCCGGATGGGCGACAGCTCAGCAGCGCTCACAGCTGATCGGAGTGAAACTGACAGCAAGCACCTGACACGGTCACGTGACTTCCAGCTGCGCCGGGCAGTCAGTCTCTGGTCAGGCAGGACAAATCCGAGACCCTGATGGCAAAACCATGATCCCGTCCACAAGCGTCCTGGACATAAGTGTTTGTGAGACGGGAGAACAATCCAGCGGCTGCAGAGGAGCATCCGTAGTCATGTCCTGGATGAGAAACGGCAGCAGACACTGGGTGCATTCACGGTGACCAAACCAGAAACCCTCAGTCCAGTGGGCTCGTCTCCTCTTAGCTCGACAGCCAGCTCTGCAACCCCATCTCCTGGGCTTCTTCCCAGGCTCATCAGGACGCCAGTTTGCGAAGAGAAGCTGGTACTCCGGTGAGGAGGGAGAACACACAAACGGGGCGGAAAAGTTTGTCTGTAGCCCTCCCAAGAGTCAAATGATCTTTCCATAGACTGTTTAATCCGGTACAACAACTGTTGATCATATCTTGGTGCAGTGAAGACACATTCATTTAGTGATAGGGTTGATATAACAACAACAACGACAAACAGCGATTGACGACACAGACGAAGTGAGGCAGTAGCCAGGCCAAACACAGGCTTCGGGAATCAACACTTAGGTAAAATCCGGAGTCGGAGCCCCTAAGGCAGTCAGTCATTGATTTAAACTTTGGTCTGGCAGCTCCTGTGATGGCTCTGGTGCCAAGCTAACAGCCTTGCTGTTCCTTTGGATCCATCAGCAACTTGGAGGGGGGGGGCATGCTACATGGGCAACAGCCTGTCCTCCATATCACATTGCCCTTGCCCAGATTAGCATCAGCAACACTTACCAACACAAACTCGCACCCTACACCCTGGAGAGGTCACTCAAGCTTCGCTTGCAGTGTCGACACAACACGGGGAACAACAGTTACTGTTATAAGTCATTGCTCGATTGGTGTAGAGCTTGGCGCCAGTGGTTGTTCCCGACGGTGGGAGGGATCCTTGGCCCTCACTGGACAACTACCGCCCGCCTCAAGCTGGGCAGTCTCCAGCCAGTAAGATGTTGTCCCACCACAGTCTGCCATCCTTATTGGGTGCATGGGGATTAGGAAATGTTCAAACCGCAAACTGCAATCGTTGCACAAGGATATAAAACAAAAACGAAAGAAACCAGCTTTGAAACTGGGATGTTGGAACGTTCGGACAACCTTCAGGACATCAGTGACTCCAGGAAAACAGCTGTCAAATGTCGAGCTCAGGAGGCTGCATGTGGCCACTGCCACCCTTAAGGAAACATGCCTTGTTGACTCAGGCATGCTGAAGGAGAAGGACTACCCACTCTACTGGCAGGGGAAAGGCTCTGATGAGCCAAGGGAGCATGGAGTCGGCTTTGCAGTGAGGAACAATCTGCTGAATATGGTAGAGCCAGGCAGCAACAGCACAGAGCATCTCCTCACTCTTCGCCTCAACACCACGGAAGGCTCAGTCACCCTTATTAGCATGTATGCCCCGAGACCGTATTCCACACTGGACACAAAGGATGAGTTCTACGAGAAGCTCACATCCATCATCACAAGCATCCTGGCAAGGAGCAACTTGTTCTCCTGGGTGACTTCAATACCAGAGTGGGTGTAGATCATGACTCGTGGCTCTCTTGCCTTGGACAGTTTGGTGTTGACAAAATGAACGAGAACAGTTAACAACTGCTTCAGCTTGGCAGTTAACACAAATTGTGCATCACCAACTCCTACTTCAGGACCAAGCCTCAGCACAAGGTCTCTTGGGGACAACCATGCTCAAAACACTGGCATCAGCTAGATCTTATCCTGGTCAGGCGTGCCACCATCAAGAACGTCCTCCACACACGCTCTTACCACAGTGCGGACTGCGACACAGATCACTCCCTGGTCTGCTGCAAGATCAGGCTACAGCCAAGAGGATCCACTGCTCAAAGAAGCAAGGGAACCCCCGCATTGATGTCAGCAAGATGTCTCAACCAGACCTTGTGGAAAAGTTTGCAGAGACCTTTGAGAAGGAAATGCAAACCTCACAGCCGAGAGACTCTGCCACAGAGAAGTGGGAAGTACTGCGGGACACCATGCACCACCTCGGCTACCTTTGGGAAGAAGTCTTCCAAGTCTCATGACTGGTTTGAGGCCAAGTCCACAGAGATGACTCCCATCATCGAAGCCAAGCACGCCACCCTCACCGAGTATAAGCGGTCACCCAGTGAGAAAAGTATGCAGATTCTCAGGGCTGCCAGGAGCAAGGCTCAGCAAACTGCCAGGCGCTGCGCCAACGAATAATGGACAGAGCTCTGAAGACATCCAGACAGCTGCTGTTACAGGCAACAGAGGGATGTACGATGGCATTAAGAAGGCGCTCGGACCAGTCCAGAGCAAGACGGCTCCCCTCAAATCTTCCACTGCGGTAGTAATTACAGGGCCAACAGATGGTGAGCTGGGTGGAACACTACTCCGATGTCTACTCCAGACAGAACACAGTGTCCCCCACAGCTCTTGACACCATCGAATGTATGCCAATCAGAGTAGCAGGATATAGAGCCAACCATAGAGGAACTCAGGAAGGCCATCAACAGCTTGGCCTTAGGCAAAGCCCCAGGCAGCGACAGGATTTCCCCAGACCTGATCAAACACTGCAAGACTACCTTCCTGCTCCCATTGCATGAAGTTCTCCGTCAGTGTTGGCAAGAAGGGGCTGTACCACAGGACATGAGGGACACCAAGATCATCACCCTCTATAAGAACAAGGGCGAAAGAAGTGACTGCAACAACTACAGAGGCATCTCCCTACTCAGCACTGTCGGCAAAGTCTTTGCTCAGGTCATTTTGATCCGCCTGCAGAAGCTGGCAGAACACACCTACCCAGAGTTGCAGTGTGGCTTTCATGCAAAGAGATCAACGGTAGACATGGTCTTCTCCCCCCGCCAACTCTAGGAGAAGTGCAGAGAACAGCAGATGCCCCTGTATGTCGCCTTCATAGATCTCACCAAGGCGTTCAACCTCGTCAGCAGAGACGGCCTTTTCAAGATTCTCCCAAAGATAGGCTGCCCACCAAAGCTGCAGAGCATGATCGAGTCTTTTCACTCAGACCATGAAAGGGACTGTGCAGTTCAATGGGAGTTCCTCTGACCCCTTCAGCATCTGCAGTGGCATCAAACAAGGCTGCGTCCTTGCTCCCACACTCTTTGGGATATTCTTTGCTGTTCTCCTAAAGCATGCCTTTGGCACTGCAACTGAAGGAATTTACCTACGCACCAGGTCAGATGGCAGGCCGTTCAACCTTGCCCACCTTAGAGCCAAGACAAAAGATCGGGAAATGCTCAGAGACATGCCATTTGCTGATGACGCGGCAATTGCAACACACACCCAACAGGCGCTGCAGACACTAATGGACTGCTTCTCACAGGCCTGCAAGGATTTTGGACTCACCATTAGCCCGAAAAAGACCAATGTACTGGGACAAGACACAATCACCACCTGCCATCACCATCAATGACTATGAACTTGACGTCGTCCACCACTTCATCTACCTTGGCTCTACCATAACCGACAACCTCTCCCTTGACAGAAATAGACAGGAGGATCGGGAAGGCAGCTACAACACTCACTCCCCTCACAACCAGAGTGTGGACAAACCCCAAGCTGTCGGTGAAGACTAAGATGGCAGTGTATAATGCGTGTGTCATCAGCACACTGCTGTATGGCAGTGAGTCATGGACAACATATGCCAGATAAGAGAAGCGAATCAACACCTTCCATCTGCGAAGCATCCGCCGCATCCTGACAGGACAGGGTAACCAACGCAGATGTCTTGAATCATGCGGGACTTCCCAGCATGTTCACCCTCCTCAGACAGTGCAGGCTGCGTTGGCTAGGCCATGTCCACTGCATGGACGATGGGCACATCCCAAAGGACATTCTATATGGAGAACTGGCATCTGGGAGGAGATTCACTGGTCGTCCCCAGCTCCGGTAAAAAGATGTCATTAAGAGAGACATCGAAGGCCACCAACATTAACACAGAGACCTGGGAGAGCCTAGCAGGTGACCGTGCAAAGTGGAAAGGGACCCTGAAGCATCACCTGAAATCAGGGGAGGAGAAAATGATGACCACTGCTGCAGAAAAACAAGCATGCAGGAAGGAAAGCAGCAGCTCCAATAGACCAGAGACTACACACAGGTGTGACCTTTGTGAGAGAGACTGCCACTCCCACATCCACATCGGTCTATTTAGCCACAGACAACGCTGCTCCAGGCAAGCAGACAACCAGAACTAGGATGCTTCACCCATGGTCAACCCTGACTGAAGGAGGCCTAAGAAGATCTCAATTACTTTGTTTCTCATTTGTTCCTGAATTTCTTTGGATCGCAGCATCATGTCTAGCTTTTGAGGATCTTTTGGTCTACTTCACTTTGTCAGGCAGATCCCATTTAAGTGATTTCTTGATTGAGAACTGGTGTGGCAGTAATCAGGCCTGGGTGTGGCTAGAGAAATTGAACTCAGCTTTCTAAAGATGTGATAAACCACAGTTAATTTATGTTTTAACAGGGGGGTGGGGGGTGAAATCTCTTTTTCCACACAGGGCCATGTAGGTTTGGATTTATTTTACCCTTAATAATAAACACCTTCATTTAAAAACCGCGTTTTGTGTTAACTTTGTCCAATACTTAAATTTGTTTGGTGATCTGAAACATTTAAGTGTGACAAACAAAAAATGAGAATTTAGGAAGGGGGTTAAACACTTTTTCACACCACTGTATGTGTCAGACTGTGATGTCATCTCCTCTGCACAGTTCTCTTCAGATCACCCAACAGATTTTTCATTGGATTTGGGTCTGGCTTGGCCATTTCAAAACCGATTATCCTCTCGTGTAGCCATTCTTAAGTTGCTTTGGATGTACACTTGGGGTCACTGCTGTGCCAACTTTCTAGCAGACACCTGAAGGTTTTGGGGCAAAACTGACTGGAATTTGGTACTGTTCATAATTTTCTCCACCTTGACTAAAGTTCCAGTTTCATCAGAAAAAAAGCAACCCCAGAGCATGAAGCTACAACCATTGTGTTTCACTGTGGGAATCGTGTTCTTTTGGTAATGCATGTCAAACATACCTTTTGGAATTGTGACCATAAAGTTCAACCTTGGTTTCATCAGACCATAACACATTTTCCAACATGCTTTTGGCAAACTTGATGTATTTTGGGCCCTTACAGATGTGTCTGTTTTTCAGTTTAATTTTTTAAAGTATAGGTTACGTTTAAGTTGGAAAAAGATGGGAATTATTTATTGTGGTCTCATTTCTTAAATCCAGTGCATATAAAGCTCAACTAAATGACAATCATTGACTGCAAGCATGGTATATGGTCAGAACCCCCCTCCCTACTCCTCACCAGTTGATAGCAGAGGCTCCTCTGTGCAAAGGCAGGATGGAGGGGTGGTAGATGATGGAGCCGTGCTTTGGGTGGTCAATCACGTTCATGGGGATGAATTGGGAACAGAAGGGCATGACATTGAGCTCGGCACCCACTGCCTTGTAGGCATCCACCACCTCCGGGATGGGCTTTCCCTTGACCCGCCACCGTGCAAACTTGAACACCGGCATCCCATCCTTCTCTGCCGCCACCGCTGAGAAAACAGATACGGGTTTAATGTGGTGAGGTGGTTAAATCTGTATATGGGATCTGATGTAACAGCAGTCAATATACTCTATATCAATGGCTATATTTACATGCACACTAATAAACTCAGATTTCAGTAGTTATCAGATTTAGGGCTGGGCAATAGCTTGATACTTTAAAATGTATCAATGCGGCGGCAGATGTAATAAAGGCAGCGATGTGAAGGTTTTAAATAGGTTTATTATCATACCGCCGTCACGTAGCTCGCCCAATGGGCGGCTCGGAGGCTCTCCAGCAAAGAGACACAGGATGTGTGTGTCAGCAGCAGTTGAAGGAATGAGAGAGTGAACATGGATTTCAGTAAGCTTATATACCCAGTTACAGACAATACATGAAAGGCATGATATCATCAAAGAGATTGCAGACAGGCATGAGACATTTGCATTTGAGAGACACAGTAAGGGCAGGAAGCGTGAACACAATGCATGAATGGCACATTAACATCACGGTGGTGAGCCGGAAAAAGCCAGGAGAAGCGGGCTGTCTGTAGACATTAATACACACATTTCATTGTTCTGTTAATTGCTCTAGTCGAGCGCTGTGCCTGACCCAGTCTGTTGTGGGGGTTAAGCCACAATCAATATATTTTCACCCGTGACACAGGATGACCTCTATCGATACTTTCTGTCAGCCCTGTAACTTCACCCCGCTCCGCCTCTTTTTCAAACACATAACTGCCCCTCCCCCACACACTCATTCCTGATCTGCATCCAGCTAGAGGATGGCTGCCAACAAAAATTCACTTCATAGAGCAGTCATCCCCAACCTTTTTCCCCACGGACCAGTAACAAGTTAAAAAAAAACATGTTGCTGGGGTCGTCCGTTCATCCATCTACCCTGGCCCCCCGGCGTTCCCAACCAAGACCGTAAACTGCCAGTCTCCAGACCAGCCATTTTCCCCAAGACCACACCACGGAACATGCAACACAGCAGGATGTCTGATTCCTAAAAAACTGGATGTTCATCTACAGGGCCTGATTGTGATAATGACAGACAGGAGGGCTAATGTTGTGAAAGCTGTGTTGTTGAATAAGAGAACGGATTCAGTGTTTTTAACCACAGAATTCATCTCTCCATTGGTGAGTTGAGTGTAGTATTGAATGAATTTATATGAAGTGAGAAGAGAGAATACCAATGCATAATGCTTAGTAAAAACTTAGTTTATAGTCAGAATAACTTGCAGGGCTAATATCCTAATATTGTCCACAAGATGAAACATCTAGAAATGTGTCCTCTGCTGAAACTAAAAGTTAGTTCCATAAACTATCAGACCTGTGTGTGTGAGAGCGCAAGATGATGAAACTATTCAACTATCAAAATTACGTGTGCTACCTACAGTATACATTTAAATTACACATACAGTGGGGCAAAAAAGTATTTAGTCAGCCACCAATTGTGCAAGTTCTCCCATTTAAAAGACGAGAGAGGTCTCCAATTTTCATCATAGGTATACCTCAACTATGAGAGACAAAATGAGAAAAAAAAAATCCAGAAAATCACATTGTTTGATTTTTAAAGAATTTCTTTGCCAATTATGGTGGAAAATAAGTATTTGGTCACCTACAAACAAGCAAGATTTCTGGCTCTCACAGACCTGTAACTTCCTCTTTAAGAGGCTCCTCTGTCCTCCACTCGTTACCTGTATTAGTGGCACCTGTTTGAACTCGTTATCAGTATAAAAGACACCTGTCCACAACCTCAAACAATCAGACTCCAAACTCCACTATGGCCAAGACCAAAGAGCTGTCAAAGGACACCAGAAACAAAATTGTAGACCTGCACCAGGCTGGGAAGACTGAATCTGCAATAGGTAAGCAGCTTGGTGTGAAGAAATCAACTGTGGGAGCAATTATTAGAACATGGAAGACATACAAGACCACTGATAATCTCCCTCGATCTGGGGCTCCACGCAAGATCTCACCCCGTGGGGTCAAAATGATCACGAGAACGGTGAGCAAAAATCCCAGAAACACACAGGGGAACCTAGTGAATGACCTGCAGAGAGCTGGGACCAAAGTAACAAAGGCTACCGTCAGTAACACACTACGCCACCAGGGACTCAAATCCTGCACTGCCAGACGTGTCCCCCGGCTTAAGCCAGTACATGTCCAGGCCCGTCTGAAGTTTGCTAGAGAGCATTTGGATGATCCAGAAGAGGACTGGGAGAATGTCATATGGTCAGATGAAACCAAAATAGAACTTTTTGGTAAAAACTCAACTTGTCGTGTTTGGAGGAGAAAGAACACCATACCTACTGTGAAGCATGGGGGTGGAAACATCATACTTTGGGCTGTTTTTCTGTAAAGGGACCAGGACGACTGATCCGTGTAAAGGAAAGAATGAATGGGGCCATGTATCGTGAGATTTTGAGTGAAAACCTCCTTCCATCAGCAAGGGCATTGAAGATGAAACATGGCTGGGTCTTTCAGCATGACAATGATCCCAAACACACCGCCCGGGCAACAAAGGAGTGGCTTCGTAAGAAGCATTTCAAGGTCCTGGAGTGGCCTAGCCAGTCTCCAGATCTCAACCCCATTGAAAATCTTTGGAGGGAGTTGAAAGTCCGTGTTGCCCAGCGACAGCCCCAAAACGTCACTGCTCTAGAGAAGATCTGCATGGAGGAATGGGCCAAAATACCAGCAACAGTGTGTGAAAACCTTGTGAAGACTTACAGAAAACATTTGACATTTAACATTTGACAATAACATTTGTTCATCTCAAAAGTTCATTTTGAGATGAACTTTTGTTATTGACCAAATACTCATTTTCCACCATAATTTGCAAATAAATTCTTTAAAAATCAGGCAATGCGATTTTCTGGATTTTTTTTCCTCATTTTGTCTCTCATAGTTGAGGTATACCTGTGATGAAAATTGCAGACCTCTCATCTTTTAAGTGGGAGAACTTGCACAATTGGTGGCTGACTAAATACTTTTTTACCCCACTGTATGCAGTGGTTTCAGTTATTTACTGGTCATTTTTACCAAAATAATTTATTCAACATCATTTGTAGTTTGCTTAACACGTGCAGTTTTGTTTTTGTTTTTTTAAAACCAAGATATACTATACTTAAATGACTTCTTTGACCACTTTGAAGCACAAAACAGCACATCAGCACAGAAGACCACTCCACCACCAGACGAGCAGACCATAAGTCTGGATCTGGCTAGCGTGAAGAGGACCCTCTCCAGGAGCAACCAACGCAAAGTAGCTGGACCAGAGAACATACCAGTTTGCGTTCTGAAGGACTGTGCAGAGGACCTCAAGAATGTCCTGGCTGACACCTTCAACATCTCCCTGAGTCAAAACTGTTGTCCCCACGTGTTCCAAAACTGCTGCCATAATACCAGTCCCAAAAAATCCCATCCTACCCAGCTACAACAATTACCAGCCCGTAGCACTGACCCCCATCATAATGAAGTGCTTCCAGCGGCTGGTCATGCAGAACATCAAGTCCACCCTCCATCCCATGACCCATCTCAGTTTGCATACAGGTCAAACAGATCCACAGAAGATGCCATCTCTGCTGCCCTCCATCCAGCCCTCACCCACTTGGACTCAAAGAACTCCTATGTGCAAATGTTGTTCTTGGACTTCAGTTCAGCATTCAGCACAATCATCCCCCAGTACCCAATACAGCCATTTGGGACTCAAAACCTCTCTGTAACTGGGTGCTGGACTTTCCTCACAGGGAGGCCACAGAATGTGCGGGTCAGCAGCAACACCTCCAAGACCATCACACTGAGCACAGGGGCCCCACAAGGGTGCGTGTTCAGCCCGCTGTGCTTCACCCTGCTGACCCTAAGACTACAGCACCAACCACATCAACAAGTTTGTGGATGACACGATGGTGGTGGGCCTCATCACCAACAATGAAGAGGCCAACTACAGAAATGAGGTGAGTCAACTGGTCCAGTGGTGTAAAGACAATAATCTCTTCCTGAATGTGGGAAGGAAGGAGATTGTGGTCGGCTTTAGGAGGGGACACACACAGCATCCCCCTCTTATCATCAATGGTGCAGCTGTGGAGAGGGTGAGCATCACCAAGTTCCTGGGGGTGCACATCTCTGAGGACCTCTCCTGGTCCAACACCATCATATCACTGGCCAAGAAGGGTCAAACTTGCCTCCATTTTCTGCACAAACTGAGAAGAGCATGAGTCCCTCCCCCCATCATGTGCTCATTCTATCGGGGTACCATTGAGAGCATCCTCACCAGCTGCATCACGGTGTGGTGCGGAAGCTGCACCACCTCCTGCCAGAAGACACTACAATGCACAGTGAAAGCAGCCAGCAAGATCATAGGTGCCCCTCTGCCCCCTCCTCTCGGACATCTACCCCACCCGCAGAGCCATCAACATTGCAGGCGACACCTCCCACCCCTCACACTCCTGCTTCAGCCCCCTGGCTGTGGCTGGGTTAATTATTCAAGTAGTCATGAAAACAGAATAGTCCAATAAAGGCCATTATCAGGTTATGAGAAATCACATACAAGTGGCCCAATAATCCATTTATTCAGTGCATGAGAACACCTAAATCTGATTATTACAATTATCCGATTATTCCCAGTTATCAGATTATTGTGGCCATGTAACTGGGCTCAACGATTTATGTACTGTCTCTTACAATCCTGAAGTGATACCTATGACAACTATGTTTTTAGTGGGAAACTAAGTCAATCACCACATAATTGTCTGAGACTTAATATTTAGCCAATGTTTAATAAAACCTGGAATAATCTGATGAGGTTAATTACAGTGCTCTGGAAATATCGAATAAGTCTGTGACTCAAAGTGAACAGCATCACTGCTGGAAGGGGAAACACAGCTACTTTTATAAATACATGTTTTTTTTAATGAAACCTGAAAATTGAATTTGTATTCAAATAACCTGATAACCTTAGTGAAAACTCCCTAAAACTGGTTTCTGAAACAGGGCCTTGAAGACATGGACAGAATAAGTGCACTTGCACCAATGTAGGTGGGCTCAAGCCCAACTTTATGGGGTTATCTCAGGTCATGGTCTAACTCTTACTTAAGCATTTTCCAAATGTAGGCCAATGTCATGTAGAATCATAATTCATCAGTTGTTTACCATAACCATATACACAATAGTTCAACCATTTTTCCACATAATCTACTGCAGGGGTCAACAACTGGCGGACTCCGGTCCAGATCCCGAGAATCCTCCATCCGGACCCTGAAGCCTTTTGATACAATTTAGGAAAAAGGGAGACCGTTTTATTTTGGTGCAGAAAAAAAGTTGAATGAACTGGTGCATCAAAGACTGCCCGGACAGATTATGGCACGAGCCCTTGAGTGCTCTCCTCCTGCTGCAGACTCCCCTCTTCATGACCAGGTCTGTACCTACAAAAAGAAGTGGTGTTGTGAAACTGAATGCATTTACCTGGGTATGTCTTCCTCTATTCTGCCGAGAGTAGTCTGTGCTGGAATGCAGAAGTCACTGGTATGGAGGTCCTTTTCTTAGCCTCTGATAGCACGTAAAAGCTCAGTGTAACTGAACATGAAAAGTTCCATCTCCCCTCTCCCCATAACCATGGAGTTACAGTTCCATCCGTGCTGTAACAGTTCACTGTTGAGATTTTTTTTAAAATATGTCAGAGGAATTCTGTAGTCCATCCATCCATCTTCTACCACATATCCGGGTGGAATTATATTTTGTGTCCATTTTTTTTGTCTTACAGTTTGAAACAGTTTTCTGCACTGAAAATATTGTATAAAAGGTGGACTTTGTGAAATTTAATTTTTTAGATAATCTTTTTTCAAATGCAATACAATTTAGTTTGTGTTCTGCTGTAAAACATTTTTAGGATTTTAAGAAGAAGGAGCAGCCAACTTTAGATTTTATTTTTTTTTTAGACTCTTTTATTGGTCCCACAGTGGGGAAATTACAGGGCATCCACATGAGTGGATGAGGCAGCCACTGGTGCGGCGCCCAACCCTTTCACTATTCACACACACATTCACACCTGGGGCAACTTTAGAGTTTCCAATGAACCTAACTTGCATGTTTTTGGCATGTGGGAGGAAACCGGAGAAATCCCGGAGTAAACCCACGCAGACATGGGGAGAACATGCAAACTCCACACAGATCACTGTTGGTCAGGGGCTGGGATTAAACCCAGGATTCCGCGGCCAAGGGTGAGTTGCTGTGCTGCCGCAGTGCTAACCACTCCGCCACAGCGCTGCCCTTTGTCATTCAATCCATACAGCCAATCATGTACAGTAGAAAAAAATTACATTTCTCCCATCTACAATGTTAATCACATCTAGAATCATAGGGGCTGCTGCCATACAAGGCACCGCCACAAACAATTTTAGTTGTGGATTTGAGAATTTTAGACCTACACGTATTTGTTTGGAGTCAAACACATTTAGTGTTCTCCTGTATTATAACATTTTATATTACATTTTGTTTGAAACTGAACAAAGAATTCATTTTAATTTTTTTTGCCTAAAAATTAATAGAGCTAAAAGCAGCTAAAACATGAGCTTAAAATAATGTGTGAAAGCAGGTCAAATGATACTGGCCTGTTTGTAGACGGCTCTGGTCTTCTGAAAGAATGTCAATGAAATGACGGTAGCTTTTAAAAGCACATTTTGAGTTACATTTGTCCATGTGTCCAATTTCTCTTCAATTTGTTTTAATAAAGATGTTGGAAGTAAATTCATGGGTCATTGCAAATACTTCACTTTGAATGGGCCAACTTGTCACACAGTGGGAAGGAAAAATCTTGAATTGAAAAAAAATGCGTCAAGATGCATTGAGAACTGTTTTAGAATTAAATCAGCGTTATGAATCATAATCAAATCATGAGGTGCCTAAAGATTCCCATACCTAGTTCGGACCTCAGCTGGGGAGGACGACCAACTTATCGGACCTTTTGCCATTTATATTTCATTTGGGTTTCTCAGTTTCATTGTACACCATCTCTATGTTCTGGTTAACAGATGAGCTGCAGAATTTTGAATCTTTTGAAGTCTCTATAGGTTTTTAGGAAGGCTAGTAAAATGTTCATTGCAGTAACAATACATGAAATGCAAGAATGAACTTTTCTTGCATTTTTTTTTTTTTTTTTTTTTTTTTTTAATAAACAGCCTCGCCTTATCAATGCTTCCAAGCTGGACAATGATTTCATCACCTTGTTAATGTGTGACGTGAAACTCAGACCTGAGTCCAAGAAGACACCAAGACCAAGATCTCCCATTGGTCGAAGCCCAAAGGCGTCAAAGAGCCTTTTGGGCGAAGACCGAAGGGAGATCATGTTATGGGTCAGTCCATCTGTCCCATCCATCCATCTTCTACTATTTTTCCAGAGATCTGGGTCACAGAGGCAGTAGTTCAAGCTGAGAAGCCCAGACCTGCCTCTCCACAGCCATCTGCTTCAGCTCTTCAGAGAGGATACCAAGGTGTTCCCAGACCAGCTGGAAGACATAGTCCCTCCAGCGAGTCCTGGATCTGCCCCGGGGTCTCCTCCCAGTGGGATGTGCCCGAAACCCCTCAAGTGGGAGGCATCCAGATTAGATGCCCATACCACCTCAACTAACCAGGATTCCCTCAGTAGCGGCAAGCGAAGAGGGAACAGCCCAGCGCCGAATCCCCGGCCGTCTGGCGGCCGTTACAACCTCAGATCAGACGAGATGACCCGCTGAATTTAAGCATATTACTAAGCGGAGGAAAGAAACTGACAACTTTCAATGTGGACGGGCCGCAGTTCTACTCTGAGCCTCTCCTGGATGACTGAGCTCCTCACCCTATCTCTAAGGGTGAGTCCAGCAATCCTACGAGGAAAGCTCATTTCAGCCACTTGTATCCAAGATCTCATTCTTTTGGTCATTACCCAAAGCTTGTGACCATAGGTGAGGGTAGGAACATAGATTGACCAGTAAATCGACAGCTTTGCTATAGAGCTTAGCTCCCTCTTCACCACAACAGACCAGTACAATGTCCACATCACTGCAGATGCTGCTCCAATCCATCTGTCAATCTCTCACTCCATTCTCTCCTCACTTGTGAATAAGACGCCAAGATACTTAAACTCCTCCACTTGGGGCAGGAGCTTGGTCTTCAGCCGGAAAAAAGGTGGATTGTCCTCTCCGGGGTTATACATTCCTTGGTAAATTATGGGGTGGGCTGTGGTCCCAAGGCCCAGGTCGGCCAAGGGTAAACCCCGGGAGCACAAGTATTACTTATTTATGTGATATTGATATCATTTATGTGATATTGTCACACCATTATGTGGTGAGTGGCATCAGATGTATCTTGCAGTGTGAAGTCATATGAACACTACATTTTTAAAGTCAAAGTCATTTAAATTGTTATGCGATGTCATTTGCAATGTCATTTGTTCTACTTGGCTTCAAAAAATGCTTGTCAACTGAGAAGTCCTTCCCCCTATGGCCATCGTCGCCCCCTCCAGCGATACAAGCCTGTCGTTCACTTTCCTTCCCTATTTTTTTGTCCTCGTTGTGTTTGGGTGTGTCTGCATTCTTACTGCTTGGCTTGCTGTCTTCCATCTTTTCACTCTCCTCCTGGAGTGCCTGGACTGTCGCAGGTACCCGTTTGAAGGAGACCTGCCTTTTTCTCCTCCTCTCTTGCCTGTTCTTGTTGTCTATACAATCTCCCCACATATGCGACTTTGTCTGCTTTGTTTGGTAGGGGATCCCCAAATGACCAAATATTCCATCTCTCTGCAACCATTTAATTTAAACATTTTGTTTGCGCTCTTCATTTAATTTTTCATGTCGTGCGGTCGCTCTTAACACTTCTTCCATTTCTTTCACTGCATATCCCAGAGTACCCAGAGGGTATTCAGAGCTGTGTTTGTCATTGTCCATTTTATCGTTATCCGGTTCTGTTGCCATTTAGTCCAACCAGTTTAAGTGCTATAGTCTAATATCAATATCTTATAACACAGAATGAGGGTATTATTATGATCTTATTTATCTCCACTTCTTCACAACAATAACTTCTCCACAATTTAAAACTCTCTGCGGTAAGACCAACTCCATTTTAGAGACTCGCCCGTTGCAATTCTCTAGGAGTTAAAACCTTTTGGTCTGAGCTAAGTATGCTAGGGGTGCCAACTCTACTTTTAGGAATTAAGCAATAATTCCAAGGGGTTAAAACCTTTTGGCAAAGCTATGCACAACTGGATAACACTTCTTGTTCGGTGGCCCTATATCAGCCACCTCGGGGTTTAAACCTTTTACCCAGGCTATGCAATGCTCAACGGGGCAACACTTCTTTTTCGATGGCCAAATTCCAGCCACCCCGGGGTTTAAACCTCTTGCCCAAGCTGTCTCCAACCCTACTTTTTAGGAACAGTATTAACGCATATGACTTATTCCACGGGGTTTAACCCCTTGCACTCCGGTCAATTTCCCTAAAAACGCCAAAAAATAACGTGCCCAAAGTAAATCGAAAGCTGTTCTTCAACCCTTTGCAGCATCTTCATAGGGTTGGTCTCATTTAAAAGAAAACACTTTGAATTTTTCGGCAAAAAAAAAACAATCTCTCTAAGTGCTCTGGCCACTGAGTTACAGTCATCTAAACATAAGGCGCTTTTCCACTTGGAACCCAAAGGCCCCATTTGGCCCCGATCTGCCTCCATTGTCCAGTTTCCCCACTCGGAACCCAAAGGCCTCACAGTTCCCTTTTTCGGAACAGTTCCAGTTTAACCGACACTTTTTTCGGCACCGTAAAAAGCAGGTCCGAAGGGTACTGGCCCTGTTTCGTCACGCCACTGCTGGCCATTCATTGGTCTGTGCGTAGCGTCATGAGAGTGGGTGTTACGTGGGCGTTACACTGACTTTCGAGAATCGCTTGCTGGTTGCCATTTGCAATTTCTCGTCAGTGAGCCCGCGAACAAGTGATATTATAAACCACAACGAGAGAATGGCTTAACAGAAATCAGCAGAAATCCAACACCGCAGTCCAGCAGAGTTTCCTGTGCATTTCGGCTGATGAGAGAATGCAGAGGGAAGCAGACTGAGCCTGCAGTGGTGCGCACAAACAGACGCACCAGAAATTACATGGAGACGCACCAGGAATTAGACCCAGCCACCCGAATTGAATTGAATGTGCAGCCGCGACGCACCCAACTTCAGCAGTTGAAGCCATGATATTGTGATAGAATGGCTTAACAGAAATCAGCAGAAATCTAACACCGCAGTCCAGCAGAGTTTCCTGTGCATTTCGGCTGATGAGAGAATGCAGAGGGAAGCAGACTGAGCTTGCAGTGGGGCGCACAAACAGACGCACCAGAAATTACACGGAGACGCACCGGGAATTACACCCAGCCACCCGAATTGAATTGAATGTGCAGCCGCGACGCACCCAACTTCAGCAGTTGAAGCCGTGATATTGTGATATACAGGACGGTGAGTGATGCGATATTCATGCTTTGTTATTTTTTCCAACAGTGGAAAGTTCACTTAGGACAGACGAAAACTTAATCGTGTTTAAACGATGACCTAGTGTAACGGATGCCAACTAGTACTGTTCGGCATAGAACGTTAGTAAACCTCCCTCCCAAAGCCTCATACAGTATCGGTAGCGCTGAGCTATCGGTCGGACCTTTAGCTCAGCGCGATCGTGCTGTGTCTCCCATGCTCGAACTGTGTAGTTGACTGAGAGGTCGCGGGTTCGTGTCCCGTGTGTCTGTCACACTAGCTTAATGCTATGTCCGTCCTTGTATGTTTTTTTTGTGTTGACAATATCTGATGAAATAAGCTAGTTGTAATCCTGGTAAAAAGTTTATTTTATTTATTTTTTTTTTTTTTACATGTTGCACTTTGGTGCTGTGCATGTACCTTATTTGTGTGTATTTCATTGTAGAGTCCAAACAGGATCTGCTCAGAATGGCGACGTTTTGACACCAATGTATTGTGACAGGTAAACAACACATCATATTTATAGTCAAATCTTTTGCTTTTTAAAGCCAGGTAGTCGGATACGCAAAAGCCGATGGTGTATAGAACATGTATATTAGGATGTGAAATGTCTGCATCGAAACTGCTCCCATTCCCATCCCACTGCTCCCATATCTGGCTGCACGGTGGCGCAGTGGTTAGCACTGTGGCAGCACAGTTTACCCTTGGCCGGGGGATTGTGGGGATCGTGGGATCGTGGGTTCGATCCCAGCCCCCGACCAACAGTGATCTGTGTGGAGTTTGCATGTTCTCCCCGTGTTGCGTGGGTTTACTCCGGGATTTCTCCGGTTTCCTCCCACATGCCAAAAACATGCATGTTAGGTTAATTGGCTGTTCTAAATTGTCCCTAGATATTTGTTTCCTATAGGCCCTTAGAATGGAGGGTTGGTATTGATGAAAGCGCTTTGAGTGGTCTTTGTGACTAGAAAAGCGCTATATAAGTGCAGGTTAGTTAGTTAGTAATTTAGCTGTAATTAATACTCAAAAATGATATTTTCGGGAGGAAAGAATTCAATTTAAACAGCCACAGACCAAAAAACGTACATTTGCTCATGGAAGAGGTCATTCACACTTGCAGACAATCGCACTATATGTGTCTGTAGGATTTTCTTTCCATGCACGCAAAAAAAGCATTTTTTTTCCCCCGGATCCGACTACCTCGCTTTAAGTTAAAGTTTAGGTAAATTGCCAAATTTAAAGGAGCACAATTTCCACTTAATATGAAAGGGACTGAACTGAGATTTATGTGTGTGAATATTAATTACAGAGTAATTGAAAATGAATGGCTCATCCAATAATAGCCACCATAAAATAAACCGCTTGTTTATTTATTTTTATCAGATCACTTCTGTGATCCTTTATGAGTTCTAGTCATAATAGTGGATCTTGCACCTTGGGGAATGGGAGATGTTCAGTCACCATTAGAATTTAGTTTATATGTGTATAGTATTTCATCTTTAAACTCATTCAGTAATAGAACACATTACAAATATTTGAGACCCACTGTAGTGCTTCCTTTTATATTTTAGCAATACAAGCACAAAACACCACCCACACTTGAACCCAGGGCGACACAGCGGTGGCTAAACTTTATTGATAACGTTATTTCACACCATCACAACAACTCAGTATTTAAACTCAGTATAAATGGTGTAGAGATTGAAAGGGTCTCCAAAATTAAAATCCTTGGTGTAATAATTGATAATAAACTGTGTTGGAAGTCACATATTAATTATATTAAAGCTAAAATATGCAAATCAGTCACAATACTGTGCAGAGTGAAATATTTGCTGAATCAACCCACACTATAGACTTTGTATCATTCATTAATGCTCCCATATATGACATCCATCCATCCATCTTCTACCACTTTTCCAGAGGTCCGGGTTGCAGAGGCAGCAGTTCAAGCAGAGAAGCCCAGACCTCCCTCTCCTCAGCCACCTGCTCCAGATCTTCAGAGAGGATACCAAAGTGTTCCCAGACCAGCTGGGAGATGATGTCTCTCCAGTGAGTTCTGGGTCTAAGAACTACTACCAAGCAACACTGTGTTTCAGTGCAAGGAGTCAGACTGTGGAACGCTTTTGGACCTGAATTAAAATCATGTACAAAGCTTGGACAATTTAAACAAAAACTAAAGGAATAAATACTCCAAACACACACACGTAGACAAAATTGTTGGTACCCCTCTGTTAATGAAAGAAAAACCCACAACGATCACTGCACAGTGACTACTTGTCACCCTTTAAATAGGCCGATTGAGTACAAGTTTGTAGACACCTGTGATGTTAATTAGAGGACACAGCTTGGTTGAACATGTCCCTATGATCATGTTCATGTCCTTATGGCCTATTTTCAATCTTTTCTAGGGGTACCATCATTTTTGTCCAGGTCTGTTTCATGAGTGTGTTTTTTAAAATAATTCTGTTGAACCACAATTCAAAAGCACTGTCTGATTTTCATTGGTTAATTTTCATAGAATTTTTATTTATTACCACTTTTGTCAGATTCAAGTTATTTCTGTGACCATTGTGGGTTTTTCTTCGATTAACAGAGGGGTACCAACAATTTTGTCCACGGCTGTATATACAAAACGACATGTAAAATCACACATGGATTATCATATCCAGTCTGTGTTGTGCTGTTGCTTATTTTTTGTCACGCTTTGTCTGTTTCTTTTTTTTTTTTTTACAGTTTGAATTTTGCACATTCTAAATAATCTGGAATTTGCTGCTGATTGGAATAAACAATTTAGTGATTTATGTGTTTGCATCATGATTTTCTATTTTGTCTCTTCAGACACCGGTGGGAAAAGAGTCAACAGTACAAACCATTTATCAGTGACTTTGAAAATAATGGCTCATTTTAAGAAAAGTAACCAAAACAATTATTTGCTGAAGACTGTAAAACAAAATAGAGACATCTGCAAAAGTACAAAGGTTTATTGTCAAAATTCCCAGGGCAATACTACATGAATACAAGTATAGTTCACTGTTGATGCAGAGAATATATATTTATACAGTATCTACATGTAGTCAGCAATACTCCGATATATTTCCAGTTAATCCACGTATTTCTCCATGTAACCTTGGGACTGCTTTATTTTAATTACTTCTAATCCTAGATCCATTTGTTTTGGCTTAAAATGCATCATAATTGCTAAATATATCTTATGCCTAACTCAGTACTGTTTACCTGTTGAAATATATTTTTAACGGCTCACATGGCACCTGATCCATGTTTTGCCACGACACCACTGGCTGGAGCAGATAAATTCCATGACGTCTCAACAGTCTCTCCATGATTTTGACATAGATCATGTATTTTTACCTAACCATCTATTTGTCGAGAAAAGTAATTTTTGATATTCATGCGCTGTGAGCCAATAAATGATTAAAATCTAACAATACTTCACTGTCTGATTAATGATTCTGTATAATATATGGGTCTCACTTTCTGACATGAGTGTCCAAAAATATTTAACTTTTGCATTATTTTTGGAGATGTATTGCTACATGTTTTGATGTTGATTTTACTGAACAGGAATATGGCACCGCCTCATGGGGAGCGTAGCACCGCCTCTAACTCCCTCCAAATCCCGCCTCCAACTCCCTCCTCCTCCCACCCATGCTACAGTGAGCCTAGTGCTGTGGAAAACCATGGGTGCCGAACGGTACTGTTCGGTTCCAGGCCAAAGGAGGCCTTTGGGTTCCAAGTGGAAAAGCGCCTATAGTGAACTTGAAGAAAATAAATTTGGCCTGGGTGTTTTTTCGGATACAAATGCTTGCAAATAACACACACCTTCAGATCCGGGCTGGAAAATGCAACAGAAATGTAGAACCAAGTGTTATCCAGCTGAGGTCAAAATTTTGTAACAATACCATAAAAAATGAATATATTACACAGCTTTTTCCTCAGGTAGTTCCCAGGCGTTTTTGAACTGTGCCAAATGGCACAGTTTGGAAAAACGTCTGTAACTTTTGAATGATTCAATATAGAAGCTTCATCTTGGGCTCTAATGAAAGGTGACACTCAGGGCTGTGTGTGTGTGGGTGTGTGTGTGTGGGGGGGTTGTCTCCCCCCCTCGCTACAGAGGACTGACATCGCCCGTTGCGCCACGGTCCGTCATGCAGCGATGACGCACAGCTGTAATTTACCGATCGGTCAAAAGTCATTTTGATTATTCTTTATCCCTGAAAATTGTAATTTAGCTTAGAACACTTACCTCTTCACAGCAGAAGCGGAGCTGGCGAACTTCTTCCTCATTGTCAGACGAACGCAACGCTGGTCTCGCGACCCGATCAAAACATAATTCCATTATTGCGGTTTTGCGCTTCCATGATTGCGGTTTTTGCCGAACAATTTTTCAAAACAAATAACAGTAGTAATTAAAAATAGACTGGCGAACGCTTGTGTGTCATTCAGCCTTCGTCGTCGGCCTCCGTCGGTCTATGATGACCATGGAAGAGAATCGTAACGTCTACTCTGCTGGGACAAAAACAAAAAAAGCACCGCCTGTGGCCGAACATGCCATTGTGCGAATGGCAGTCCCTGTCACACAGGTTGCACTTGTGGATGGTCTCCGTGCTGCTGGGTCTGTGGGGTTCTTCCTGCGGGTCCTTTTTTTCCCATCTGCTGCAGCAGTCAGTCTCTCTTCACCCAGCCTTACACAAAAAAGCTCACAAACTTCTGTGCTTCAATTGGCTCGCTGCATTCACAGCGTTGGTAGGCGGGTCCTTCTTGCTAGGTTTTCAGTCATTGGTTCTTCAAGGTTTCAGAAACCCAATTCAAGGCTCTTATTAGTCGAATGAGAGGTCAATCATATCGGATCTGTTCGCGGCTGTGTCTGTAGTGGAAGAACTTTTTTTTTTTTTTTTTTTTTTCAGTGCGCGCTTGGAGGCAGCGCCCTCGTGCGTCCTAGAGCGCCCTCGTGCATCCTAGAGCACACGAGAGCGCCCTCGTGTGCTCTGGGACGCAGAGACTTGCCCGCCCGCGGTACAACAGAGTGCAAGAGGTTAAACTGTTTGGAGATCTCTCTCTTATATCTCTTAAAAATATTCCAAAATCTTATAAAACCTTTTGATATAAAATGTCAAAAACCATAACCATATCTATGGCTTTCTTCACAAGCATAAAACACACATGCACGAGAATTTAATCTCTACAGCAAGGTCTGTCCTCGAAGGAACAGGCAGAAGTTTATTGCAAAAAGTTTCTGCTTACCTTCTCAGAATCGTGCGGCCGCCAAACTGTAGAGAAAAGTCCTCACGCCGTCTACAAAACTAAAATTTAGCCTCATAACCGGGCAGAAACACCAAATTGTTGCACTATTCTATCTTAACCTCCAGTTCTTTTGATACGAAGGCTAAAACACCAGTCTATGAGTCGAATGACAGTTCCATAATTTAATAGCACAGAGATATGGTACAGGTACAGTGCTGGAGCATAACTCATGACATATCAAAAGAGAATGCTGCTCGAAAAGTGGGTCCTATGGTTTTTATAGAACTCTACCACTCCCTCACGCAGGAGGGAGGGCTCCCCTCACTTGTATCAGTATTCTTCCACTATGTGCCAGCTCAGCTGAGGGAAGAGCTGATTCTATCTGGTTTCAGCAAGCGAGTCCCTGGGTGTAATCTAACGGCGGCAGTGTGGCGTACAAAGCAAGCAGGATGAAGGATGAAAACCATAGTTACAGAATAACTGACATTCTCAAAGCAAGCAGGATGAAGGTTGGAGAAACATAGTTGCAGAATAACTAACATTCTCAAGAGAAACAAGGGCATCATAGAAATTTATCAACAGACTCGGACTTGGAGGTGCTGATTCTCATCCCAGCCACTTCACACTCAGCAGCAGACCGTCCCAGTAAGACCTGTAGGTCATTGCTGGATGAAGCCAACAGGGCAACATCATCTGCAAACAACAGAGATGACAGCCTGTGGTCACCAAGCATGACACCCTCCGTTTTCTGACTGCCCCTAGAAATTCTGTCCATAAAAATTATGAACAGGATCAGTAACAAAGGGCAGCCCTAGCGGAGTCCAGCTCTCACTGGGAATGGGTCCAAGTGTTGGTGATACAAACCAAACTCTCACAATGGTCGTATAGAGACCAGATAACTCATAATAACAAGCCCAATATCCCATACTCCCAAAGCAGCCCCCCCCCAAAAAAAAACACCATGAGGGACGCGGTCAAATGCCTTCTCCAAGTCCACAAAACACATGTAAACTGATTGGGCAAACTCCCACGAACCCTCAACCTGCAGGGTAAAGAGCTGGTCTGATGTGCCACGGCCAGGACAAAAACCACATTGCTCCTCCTGTATCCAAGGTTCGACCAACGGCCGGATTCTCCTCTCCAGTACCTTGCATAGACCTTCCCAGGGAGGCTGAGGAGTGTGATCCCTCTAAAGTTGGAGCACACCCTCCAGTCCCACTTTTTGAAGAGAGGAACCACCACCCCGATTTGCCATGCCAAAAGCACTGTCCCTGCCCTCCACGCAATGTTGCAGAGGCGTGTCAACCATGACAGCCCTACAACATCCTTGAGGTACTCAGGAAGAATCTTGTCCACCCCCAGGGCCTGGCCACAAATGAGTTTTTTTTTTTTTTTTTTTTTTTTTTTTTTAACAACTTTGGCGACCTCAGCCCCTGTGATGGGCGAGTGGTCCTCCTCGTCCACAAGCCCTGTTTCCTCTGTGGAAAGTGTGTCAGCGGGATTGAGGAGATCCTCGAAGTATTCCTTCCACCACCCGACAATATCCCCAGTCGAAGTCAGCAGTGCCCCATCCGCACCATACACAGTGTGGACAAGGAGTTGCTTCCCCGTCCTGAGCTGCCGGACAGTTTGTCAGAATCTCTTCAAGGCCAACTGAAAGTCTTGTTCCATGGCCTCACCCAACTCCTCCCACACCCGAGTTTTTGCTTAAGCAACCACCCAAGCTGCACTCTGCTTGGCCTGCCGGTACACCTCAGCTGCTTCAGGAGTCCCACAAGCCAACCAAGCTTGATAGGACTCCTTCAGCTTAATGGTCCCCCTCACCACTGGTGTCCACCACTTGATTCGGGGGTTGCCACCACGAGATGCACCGACGACCTTGCGGCCACAGCTCTGGGCAGCCGTTTCAACAATGGAGGTGGAGAACATGGCCCATTCAGACTCCATGTCTCCAGACTCCCTCGGAATGTGGTCAACGTTCTTCTGGAGGTAGGAGTTGAAGACCTCCCAGACAGGGACCTCAGCCAGACAGACCCAAACATAGTGAGGGTCTGCTGGGAACATCAGGTCTGAATGGCATCCCCCCCGACATCGGATCCAACTCATCACCAAGTGTTGATCAGCTGACAGCTCTGCACTTCTCTTTACTCGAGTGTCCAAGACATATGGTCGCAGGTCTGATGACACGATAACAAAATCGATCGACCTGCAACCTAGGAGGTCCTAGTGCCAGGTGCACATATGGACACCCTTATGCTTCAACATGGTGTTCGTTATGGACACATTGTGGTTGGCACAAAAGTCCAATAACTGAACACCACTCAGGTTCAGATCAGGCAGGCTGTTCCTCCCAATCACCCCCCTCCAGGTTTCACTGTCATTACCCACGTGTGCATTGAAGTCCCCCAGTAGGACAATGGAGCCTCCATGAGAAGCACTCTCCAGGACCCCAGTCAAAGACTCCAAAAAAGGTGGGTACTCTAAACCATCATTTGGTGCATAGGCACAAATGATGGTCAGGACCCGTTTCCCAACCCGAAGGTGCAGGGAAACAACCCTTTCGTCCACTGGGGGAAACTCCAATATAGAGGGAGCAAGGCGGAGGGGATACAAGAATACCCACCTCTGCTCGTCGCCTCTCACCCAGGGTAACTCCAGAGTAGGCCAAGCGCCAGCCCCTCTCCAGGAGACTGGTTCCAGAACCAGAGCTGTGTGTTGAGGTGAGGCCGACACTATTTAGCCGGTATCTCTCAGTCTCATACATCAGCTCAGGCTCCTTCCCCACCAGAGAGGTGACATTCCACATCCCGAAAGCCAGTTTAGGAAGACGGGATCAGACCGCCAAGCTCTCCGTCTTTGACCGTCACCTAATCCACGTAGCACCGGACCCCCATGGTCCCTCCTGCAGGTGGTGAGCCCACTAGAGGGCAGACCCATGTAACTCCTTCGGGCTGATCCCGGCCAGATCCCATGGGCAGAAACCCAGCTACCAGGCGCTAGCCATCAAGTCCCTCCCCCAGGCCTGGCTCCAGGGTAGGGCCCTGGTAACCCCATACCGGACAGGGTACACTGAATCCTTGTTCTAATATTCATCATGAGAGTCTGTATGACCTCCTGTTTCACCTCACTTCATAGACAGTAACTGTCTTGTGAAATCAACTCCTCCTACAGTTTTGTTCCAAATGTTTTGAAACATGGTACCATGGTTTGATATACTCTGATGATGCACATTTTGCATTTTCACTCATAGGATGACCTTGAGGTCAAAAGGTCTGATTTTCCCTACATCTTCTAAACACTAACTACTGAAAGAAATTATGTAGGCTTTAAAAATGGAGACAGTAGTTGTATCTAATACACATCTTGGATGACTCACACCCTGATTAGATTAGATTCAACTTTGTCGTCATTACACATGTATGAATACA
This sequence comes from Pholidichthys leucotaenia, assembly GCA_020510985.1. Lineage (NCBI taxonomy): Eukaryota > Metazoa > Chordata > Actinopteri > Cichliformes > Pholidichthyidae > Pholidichthys > Pholidichthys leucotaenia. The sequence goes on from CM035845.1 coordinate 12,047,782, forward strand.
AGGTAACGAAACACAATTTAGCATCCAATCAGAAGTGCAAAGGACAGCAGTGCAATATATACAGTAATTGACAGTATGTGCAATTTAAGCAGATATATGCAAATATATGCAGCAGTGCAGAAAGTTAAGAGTACCGTTATGTGCAAATAATGTACAATAAGTTAGGTGGGCAGTTATGTACAGGTGAGGATGGTAAGAGATGATGGTAAGAGAGTCAGCAGGGAACTAAGTTCAATAACGTGACAGCTGTTGGAAAGAAACTGTTCCTAAACCTGCTAGTTCTAGTCCGAAGGCTTCTGAAACACCTTCCGGATGGGAGAAGCTGGAACAGTCCATGAGCAGGATGGTTGGAGTCCCTAAGAATGCTGCGTGCCCGGCGCAGACATCTTTTCCTGTAGACGTCCTCTATAACTGGAAGTGGAGTCCCTGTGATGCGTTGGGCGGTTTTCACCACCCGCTGCAGCGCCTTACGGTCAGCGACAGAGCAGATCCCATACCAGACTGTGACACAGTTGGTCAGGGTGCTCTATCACGCAGCGGTAGAAGTTGCCCAGGATGTCAGTTGACAGATGGTTCTTCTTCAGTGTCCTCAAGAAGAAGAGGCACTGATGGGCCTTCTTGATCAGGCTGATGGTGTTAACTGACCAGGACAGGTCCTCCGAGATGTGGGTCCCCAGGAATTTGAAGCTGGGGACACGTTCAACAGCTATGCCATTGATATGGATGGGGTCATGTGTCTCTCCCCTCTCCTTCCTGTAGTCCACTATGAGCTCCTTGGTTTTGCTGGTGTTAAGGAGCAGGTTATTGTCAGCGCACCAAGTAGCCAAGTGCTCAACCTCTGCCCTGTAATCTGACTCATCGTTGTCCCTGATGAGTCCGATCACCGTGGTGTCATCTGCTAACTTTATGATGGAATTGGATCCATATATAGGCCTGCAGTCATGGGTGAAGAGGGAGTAGAGGAATGGGATGAGCACACAGCCCTGTGGTACACCAGTGTTGAGTGTGATGATGGAAGAACGGTTGGGGCCTGACCTAACATGCTGGGGTCTGTTGGTCAGAAAATCCATGATCCAGTTGCGGGTGGAGGTACTGATTCCCAGGTCCCCAAGTTTAGTGATCAACTTGGAGGGGATAACTGTGTTGAATGCTGAGCTGAAGTCAACAAACAGCATTCTTGCGTAGGTGTTTTTGTCATCCAGATGTGAGAGTACACAGTGCAGCGCTGTAGAAACCGCATCCTCTGTACTTCTGTTGCTCCGGTAGGCAAACTGGTGAGGGTCCAGTGTAGGGGGCAGGCATTTTTTGAGCTGTGCCAAGACCAGTCGCTCAAAGCACTTCATGACTATGGGCGTCAGTGCCACAGGGCGATAGTCATTTAGGCACGATGGTGTTGAATGTTTCGGCAGTGGTACTATAGAAGTGGTCTTGAAGCACGCTGGTACCACGGCCTGGGCCAGGGACAGGTTGAAGATGTCCGTGAAGACTCCTGCCAGCTGCTCAGCACATGCCCTCAGCACACGCCCAGGAATGCCGTCAGGGCCAGCAGCCTTACGTACGTTGATATGACTCAGTGCGTTACGGACGTCGGTGTGGGTGAGTGTGAGGTGGTGGAGGTCGTCAGAGGGTGGGAAATGGATATTCTTTTTGTTATTGTCCTTGTCAAAACGAGCATAGAAGTCATTTAGCTCACTGAGAAAGGACACAGTCATGGCTATAGGTATGGAGTTGCTGGGCTTATAATCAGAGATGGCTTGAATGCCCTGCCACATCCATCGGGGGTCAGAGTCCCCAAAATGTTCCTCCACCTTCAGCCTGTAGCTGTGCTTGGCCTTCTTGATCCTCCTCTTCAGATCTGCCCTGGATGAACTGTAGGCCTGTGCGTCACCAGATCTAAAGGCACTGTTACGTGCCTTTAGCAGAAGCCGCACTTCTCTGTTCATCCACGGCTTCTGATTTGGGTACCTGGTGATCTGTCTTTCCGTGGTGACACTGTCAATAGTGGTGTTGATATGGTCCAGGACTGAGTGGGTGTAAGAGTTGATGTTTATGTGGGAGCCACAGGTAGCCTGAGAGGTGAACATACTCCAGTCTGTGTTCCTAAACTTTTCCTGGAGTACAGTCAACCCCCTCTGGCCACACTTTGATGGTCCTCACTGATGGCTTTACCCGGTTGATGAGCGGTACATACTTGGGGGTAAGGAACAAAGATAAGTGATCAGACTGACCTAGGTGGGGGAGGGGAGTTGCTGTGTAGGCTCCCACAATATTGGTGTAAACATGGTCCAATGTTTTGTCCCCTCTTGTGTGACTGAAGACATGCTGGTAGAATTTAGGAAGCACTGTCTTGAGGTTAGAGTGGTTAAAATCACCCGCCACAATAAATGCTGCCTCTGGGTGTGCAGTTTGTTGTTTGCTAATAGCTGCATGTAGTTCTTTCATAGCAAGCTTAGCATTAGCATCCGGAGAGATATAAGCAGCTGTTATGATGGTACAAGTGAACTCGCGTAGCAGATCGAAAGGTCTACATTTAACCATGAGAAACTCCAGGTTAGCTGAGCAGTGTCTCCCAACAGTAACAGAGTTCGTGCACCAAGCCTTGTTAATATAAATGCACACACCCCCACCTCTGGTCTTACCGGAGTCATCAGCTGCTCTGTCTGCCCAGAGAGTGTGTAGGCCGGCTAGCTCGATAGCATTGTCGGGTATTCCACTGTGTAACCATGTTTCCGTGAAAATCATGATATTGCAGTTCATAAGTCTCTTATTGTTGGTGATCCGAAGCCGTAGCTCATCCATTTTGTTCGCCAGTGACCGTACATTAGCGAGGAAAATACTGGGTAGAGAAAGCCGGTGCGGTGTTAGCTTTAGCTTAGCTCTTAGCCCTCCGCGCTTCCCCCGCCTTTGTTTACGGTCTCTACACCGCCTGCGAGCACTTCCGGTCGGCCGGGAAGCTTGCCGAGCGTCAGGTGTTCTCCGGAGCTCAGGGATGAGACGTAGGTTGCTGATAAAAAGATCGTTATCGTTATTTTGTAATCCAATGTCCAAAAGCTCATTTCGGGTGTAAGATGTGAAAGCGAAGCTGTTCTGAACGAACAGACCCGAAATGAGCAGAAATACCACTGCTAATCCACAAAGTCTGAGAAGACGCTGAGCCTCGCGTTGTGCACGCGCCGCCGTCTTGCAGAAATTCCAGTGTGGAGGATACGAATAAGGGTTACCAGTGTGGAGGCAAGGCTCAAATAAGTGCAGGCGGACACGGCGAACTGAAGGTTAAAAGGGTGCTTTATTCATCCTCCATCACGAGGCTCACTCAGCGCTGTGGCAGTGCGCTGGAGTGAGCCCTGCGTCTCTAAGTCAGCAACAAGCAAGTGAGAGAGCCTAGTGAGGCATATGCAGTCAGCTTATATACTCAGCCACAGACAATGCATGCATGGCATATTAGCATCACAGTACAACATGAATGCATGGGACATTTACATGAGTCACACATATCAATAGCAGGATTACTGGCGCCGGAATTCCTCTCTGCTCTGGAGTTGTAGGACAAAGGAGGCTGCAAGGCACATCTACATATTGATATCAGTCCATACATCTCATTGTTCTATTAACTGCTCAAGCTGAGCGCTCTGCCTGTCCCGTAGGAATATCTGACTATGGGCTTGGGGTCAAGGGGTCAAAAGTCAAAGTTAACATTCCAGTTGCACTATGGTAAATGGTAAATGCTACATTTACTATTACTACAAAACAAGTAAAGCTAGGGTCACCAAACTTGGTACACAGGTTCACCCTGTAACCCTCAAGTCTGACTGTGGTTTTGGGATTGCATGGTTAAAGGCCAACATCAAAATGGCTTATAAACTACAGTGGGGTAAAAAAGTATTTAGTCAGCCACCAATTGTGCAAGTTCTCCCACTTAAAAGATGAGAGAGGTCTCCAATTTTCATCATAGGTATACCTCAACTATGAGAGACAAAATGAGAAAAAAAAATCCAGAAAAATCACATTGAAGGATTTTTAATGAATTAATTGGTAAATTTCTCGGTAAAATAAGTATTTGGTCAATAACAATAGTTCATCTCAGTACTTTGTTATATACCCTTTGTTGGCAATGACAGAGGTCAAACATTTTCTGTAAGTCTTCACAAGGTTTTCACACACTGTTGCTGGTATTTTGGCCCATTCCTCCATGCAGATCTCCTCTAGAGCAGTGATGTTTTGGAGCGGTCGCTGGGCAACACGGATTTTCAACTCCCTCCAAAGATTTTCTATGGGGTTGAGATCTGGAGACTGGCTAGACCACTCCAGGACCTTGAAATGCCTCTTACAAAGCCACTCCTTCGTTGCCCGGGTGGTATGTTTGGGATCATTGTCATGCTGAAAGACCCAGCCACGTTTCATCTTCAACGCCCTTGCTGATGGAAGGAGGTTTTCACTCAAAATCTCACGATACATGGCCCCATTCATTCTTTCCTTTACACGGATCAGTCGTCCTGGTCCCTTTGCAGAAAAACAGCCCCAAAGCATGATGTTTCCACCGCCATGCTTCACAGTAGGTATGGTGTTCTTTCTCCTCCAAACACGACAAGTTGAGTTTTTACCAAAAAGTTCCATTTTAGTTTCATCTGACCATATGACATTCTCCCAATCCTCTTCTGGATCATCCAAATGCTCTCTAGCAAACTTCAGATGGGCCTGGACATGTACTGGCTTAAGCAGGGGGACACGTCTGGCACTGCAGGATTTGAGTCCCTGGCGGCGTAGTGTGTTACTGATGGTAGCCTTTGTTACTTTGGTCCCAGCTCTCTGCAGGTCATTCACTAGGTCCCCCCGTGTGGTTCTGGGATTTTTGCTCACCGTTCTCGTGATCATTTTGACCCCACGGGGTGGGATCTTGCGTGGAGCCCCAGATCGAGGGAGATTATCAGTGGTCTTGTACGTCTTCCATTTTCTAATAATTGCTCCCACAGTCGATTTCTTCACACCAAGCTGCTTACCTATTGCAGATTCAGTCTTCCCAGCCTGGTGCAGGTCTACAATTTTGTTTCTGGAGTCCTTTGACAGCTCTTTGGTCTTGGCCATAGTGGAGTTTGGAGTCTGACTGTTTGAGGTTGTGGACAGGTGTCTTTTATACTGAAAGAGTTCAAACAGGTCCCATTAATACAGGTAACGAGTGGAGGACAGAGGAGCCTCTTAAAGAAGAAGTTACAGGTCTGTGAGAGCCAGAAATCTTGCTTGTTTGTAGGTGACCAAATATTTATTTTTATTGAGGAATTTACCAATTAATTCATTAAAAATCCTTCAATGTGATTTTCTGGATTTTTTTTTCTCATTTTGTCTCTCATAGTTGAGGTATACCTATGATGAAAACTGGAGACCTCTCTCATCTTTTAAGTGGGAGAACTTGCACAATTGGTGGCTGACTAAATACTTTTTTGCCCCACTGTATGTAAACAAAAACGTAAAAAACAACATGTGGCCATAGTTCAAAACGTTGACCTGATGGAGCAAAACCAATGTGATTTTTGGATTCAGCACATCAAAATTGTCCTAAATCAGCTAAAAAAAAACTTAAACAATAAATTTGGTGTTGACCAGTGTAATCACAATTCTGATATTTTTTCTGGTTTATTTCTGAGGTCCACAGTGGAGAACCTGCAGGAACTGAGGGTCAGCTGTGGAGAGAACGGGCTGGACTCAGGATTTATAAAAACTGAGATTTGACTGAAATAACCATAATAAAAGAGATTTAATGAATTGTTTTATTGATTGTGATGTTTTAGCAGTTTACTTTGCAAACTGAAAGAAGCCAAATAAAAACATTGCATGTTTACTGTTAATAGAAAAACTGCATTTCAGTGAAGTAGTTTTTTGAAAAAGATGATTTTTTGCAAGATAATTCTAAAAGACATTCATATATTTATTACACACAGAATGAAACATTTTAAACCTGATTTAATATTGATGATAATGATTATAGTTTTTAAAATTAAATGACAAATCATGATTTTCTAATTTACTGAGATGGTCCAACTGAGATGAAGCTGAATCTGTTCTGCTGCTGCTGATCACTGAGGCGTCATCCTACAGTACAGGACTGTGGTCTGCTGCAGAACATTAAAAACTAAATGTCAGAGCTGATACAAGGCAGAACATACAGTTATTTAGCTACATAATGGTCAAATGATAACAGTAAACCATTACATTTTCCAGTACTCATGTAATATTTTTTTAGAACTGATACATATTTCTGAACCATCTGAATCATAGTTCTGTTTCTGAACCCTCCCTTAGTTATGCTGCTAATAGGTTTAGTCAGCCGGGGGACCTCCAGTAATGCACTGGGCCTCACTCCTTTCCTCACTCTCTATGAAATATTTTTTTTTTTTTTTGCTGGTCATTAACATTTGTTTGTTCTCTCCCATAGATTGAGTCCCCATCGTGCTGTTTGCTCTCTACATGTCTGTTCTTTTCTTCTTCTCTGTCCCCTCACCCCCCAGCCAGTCGCAGCAGATGACTGCCCCTCCCTGAGCCTGGTTCTGCTGGAGGTTTCTTCCTGTTAAAAGGGAGTTTTTCCTCTCCACCGTCGCCAAGTGCTTGCTCACAGGGGATCGCCTGATTGCTGGGGTCTTTCTGCAACTGTGGGGGTCCCCCCTACAGTTGATAGTGCTATGAGATGACTGTTGTTGTGAAATGGCGCTATATAAATAAAGTTGAATTGAATTGAATATTTAAATTAAAAACTAATTTATCTATTTTATGGTTTTAATTTACCTTAATTTTGACAACTGACTAACATAAATTGAAGTCTTATTTTATCTGTCATGGTCCTCTTACTGTCTGGTGAAGATTCTCAAGTAAAAGGTAAAGAAAATACAATAATAAAGAAAAAAAATAAAGTTGTCAAAAATGTCAGCAAAAAAAACCCAACAACCCTCAACTGATGCCATTATGGTTGCTAGGCAACAGGGTAGCATGTGGTCACACAAACATACATCCTCCAAAGACAAGCCTGTCTCATTTAACAGTCATAAATCCGCCTTTAGATGCAGCCTCCCCGACCTGTGAGTGCTCTGGCCTCCTGGGCCAATGAGACACAGACCATGTCTCCCAGCTGGTCTGGGAATGCCTTGGTGTCCTCTCTGAAGAGCTGCAGGACGTGGCTAGAGAGAGGAGGTCTGGGATTTCCTGCTTAGACTGCTGCCTTAATGATGTGGATCACTGGATAAGTGGTAGAAGATGGATGGATGCATTTCCACCCCGATTAAAAAAATGCTAATTAAATTATAGGAAACTCTTTGCATAAATATGTAGAAGGATGTTTCACAACAGAGAGAAGTGCAGCTCATCTTTATCATTTCTTCTGTTTTAGGCTTAAATAAACCCAACAGGGAAAGTTTTGAAAAATTCCTTCACTGATAAGAACAAGTCATCTAGAGCTTTCCCATCTTCAGCATAAGAAACATCAGCCCCAGGCAACCACACTAAGCAGCAATACTGTACACAGACTGACTTCCAGGTGGCTGTGACAGTCTGTCAGAAGCCACCAGAAACTCCTCCCACTTAACACCTGGAGGCTCCAGCTGAAGGGCTGACTACTGGAACAACTGTCGGCAAACAGCAGCCAGGCAATAATGACAAGACTTCCTGTCAAGACTGCGTTGCATCATTTGTAGACTTTTCACCTCGGCACAACATCTCAGGGCCACATGGGGCCTCTGGTCACAGACAATGGAGTCAGTATCCCAAGCTAACGTGGGGTAAAAGCCCGTCTTTGTCCAGGAGCACTGTGGAGCCAACACACATCTACCACAGTCACTGCACAGGCCTCCGCTGACCCCAGGTTAGGATCCAGTCCTGTGGGTTTCCATTTATTCTCAACAACATGCAATTGACATAAGAACAAGGTTCATTAAATAACTAGTGGTGCAAAAATCTGTACTCGTCCAAGTGTAAGGTCCAGAGCTGAATATTCTTCTAAGCTTATATCATCAAATAAGAATTCACAAATCACATATGACACCATCAGAACCATTGTTTCTCCTGCTGCTCCCCTGGTGCCTATATCTTCAGAGGCAGACTGCAATAACCTTCTTAATTTCTTTATCAATAAGGTCAGAGACATTCAGACAAACACCTCATCATCAGCTCCCCATTGCTCTGCTGCTGATTTGCCTCCTTACTCCTGGTCCTCTTTTAGGACTGTTACACAACAGGACATCAATGCCCTCCTTTGCAAAATGAAACCTTCCATGTGTCCTGTTGATGTACTTCCTACTGTTCTGCTCACCGAAGTATTTGACAGTACTGGCCCTTCTGTTGTTGACTTCATTGGTGTGGTTCCCAGCATTTTCAAACATGCCATTATTGAACCGATTCTTAAAAAGCCCCGTCTTGATCCTTCACCATTTAAAAATTACAGACCAGTTTCTAAACTGCCTTTTAAGTCAAAAATTTTAGAAAAACTTGTTGCAGAGCAGCTGACTTCTTTTCTGACAGAACAGAAAATCTTTGATAACTTTCGGTCTAGTTTCTGGAAGAATCACTCTACAAAAACGTCATTATTGAAAGTTACAAATGACATCATGATGTCAGCTGACTTAGGGAAAATATTGAGTTTTAGTATTATTGGATCTTTCATCGGCTTTTGATACTGTTGACCATAAAATATTGATTAGCACATTGCAAAATCTTGTTGGCATGTCTGGACCTGTTTTAAAGTGAAACCACTTTACTTCTTACATTTACATTTTCTTCTTACATTTCTGATAGAACTTTCAATGTTTTTACAAATCATATGTCTGAAACTGCAGAGTTGTCATGTGGGGTTCCCCAGGGTTCCGTTTTAGGGCCTATTCTGTTCCTTTTATACATGCTCCCTTCCGGACAAATAATTAGACAGTTCAGTGATGTATCGCATCATTTCTATGCTGATGATATCCAACTGTACTGCTCTTTTACGCCTGCTGAGCTCCATAAGCTCACTTCCTTAACACGGTGCCTAACTGTCAAAGCAGTGGTTAAGTGACAACCATTTGTCACTAAATTCAGAAAAACTGAACCTTATTTGGCACTTTGCCAAACTGAAAAATAAAAATGCACCTTGGATAATTTGATTATTTTCCCCCTAAATATGGTTTGCACCCTTAAGTAGTTCTTATGATTTATGCTTGGTTTTCAATAGGATATATTATTCATTTGATGCTGTGAAAAGGGAAATGTGGCAGTGCCCTGAAACCAGGAAGTAGAGCTTCACTTTGTGACAATGGAAATAAATGGGGCCACATCATCCAGATTTATATAGCTACAAGGTTCAAGATCACTTTATTGTACCTGTAGGTAAATTTGTTTGGCAGCTAAGAGGACGCATCCATACAGAGTAAAATCAGAAAAACACACAGACGAACAAATGAATTTCAGCATCAACGCAGGAGTTTTGTTAATTTTCTGACTAAACAGTGCTTCTCGTTTTAAAAAGATATATTAAAATCAAATATAAAAGACTGTAAACACGCAAAAATGGGCATTTATACTTTGTAAGATTTGTTATGTTTAAATGCTGAAAAGCAATATGAATAAAAACGGTATAAATAAAATACTGAAGTGATTAGAATCAACTGCACAATTATGCTATTTTACCAATCACAAAAATATATATGCTGTACTTGAGGATAATTTTTGCATTTTTTTTTAAATATACAGCAGGGAAAATAAGTATTGAACACAACATTTTTCCTCAAACATATTTCTGATGGAGCCATTGACCTGAGATTTTCACCAGAAATCAGTAACAACCCAAGTAATCCATACATACAAAGAAGTCAAGGCAACTGTGTTCATAAAACAAGTTATTCTACAATGAAATGAATGGCAAGAGTGAAATTATCTTTTGGAATTTTGTCACGAGTTACATATATGATGTTTGTTAATTTAAAAGATAATTTTCCACATAATTCAAGTTGTCTGCTGACAGTAATATTTAGTTTTTGTAAAAACGACTAGCGGACAACGTCTCCCATCATCCCACATCACTAAACACGATCATGGTGGGAGATCACTAAAACCTCACCTCCTGTCTCCTGACCAATGAAGGAAGGATCAGAGAGGAGAAAACCACCACAGAGGTTTGGCTTTGTGTTGTGAGAGCTGCAGCTGATCCAGACGACTGTTAGTTGCTTCACCCTGGACACGCTTTGAAAAGATGACACAAACGCCGTCCATCTGTGTTTGTAGTTTTTCAATTTACGTATTTTCATAACCTTATACAGTCAAGTGAAAAAATTAGGATACCCCATTAAATATTCAGTTCTTTATTAAGAAATGTTCACATATCTACTGTATGTCTAACCTTGTTTTTATTATTTGGAATTTTTAACATTTATTTTAGCCATTTTAAGTGGGAATGAATGTGGGGAGGGGGTCCTAAAAAAGATGGGGTGTCCTAATTTCTTCCTCACTATTTGTTTAGAATTACATTTTACAGAAAATTTGAAAAAAGTCTAGTTAATTTTTAATTGTTTAGTTGTATTACATGAATCTCCCAGTATTTTTAACATTGATATTAAACATCCATATGTTCAAATATGTTGAAAACACACACAAGCTTATACAGGGTGTCTTAATTTTTCCATGACTGTACCATAACAGTTAGACAGTCACCTACACTGTTATTTACGTGGAAAATTATCTTTTAGATTGACAAACATATGTGTAACTTGTGGCAAAATTCCATCGGGATCAAAAGATAATTTCACTCTTGCCATTCATTTCAATGGAGAATTTTTCTGATTTAAGGTCCCATATGCAGAAGTAGAGGGGGCGTGGCTTAGGCTCTCGATTGTGCCAATATACTCCTACTAATAAGCTAATATTACCATCACTAATGGAGGTGCTGCTGCTTGGGAATCAGGTACAGGAGCACTTCGTAGACTGTCGAGCACATTGCAGTCTTCCATTCATCCATTGTGGTCATCATACGCCATGCTGCTCATGTTTACCATACGTTTCTGCCATTATCCCATGGTAGCAACATCATCATGGCATTGCTTGGTAATGGCAGTGTGTGATGTCATGACGCATGCCATTTTTTTTTTTTTTTTAATTAAAGGACAGACATGTTTAAACCTGCAGCATCGATAAGAGGAATTGATAATGGCGACATATGAGTCAGGGCGGCTCAAAAAATTTAGAACCAGTACTCAACAGGAACTGGTTCTAAATTCCCATCCCTAGAACTGGCTCTGTTAACCATTTGGTATACAGAGATTGTGAACTCACCAATCAACTGGCATAACCATATCACAATCTGACTGTCCATTTCGCTCCTTTGAGGTCAGATTTCCAACCATGACAGGACAGATTCAGTAAAAGCATGATAACAATACCACGAGGTTTTGCCAGTGTGTAACCAGACAGTTTCCTTTAGCAGTAAAAATGTTGGCAGCCCATTTTGCATACCATCTCACAGTTCTTAATCAATGTTCAGTTTAAAACCCTGAAATCCCTAAATCCCTCCCCTCCCTCCCTCCCTCCCTTCCTGTTCACTCTTTATACTGCGGACTTCTCACACAACACAACACATTGCCATCTACAGAAGTTCTCTGATGACTCTGCGATCGTTGGTCTCATCTCCAACGGAGATGAAGCTGAGTACAGAGGGCTTATCCAGGACTTCGTGGACTGGTGCCATCGGAACTGCCTCCAGATCAACGCCAGGAAAACTAAGGAGCTGGTGGTGGACTGCCGCAGGCATGGGCAGCCCCTCACAGCACCAGTAAATATACAGGGAACAGACATCGAGATGGTGACATCCTATAAGTACCTGGGTATTCATCTGAACAATAAACTAGACTGGTCACACAATACTGATGCACTCTACAAGAAGGGACAGCGCAGGCTGTTCCTGCTGAGGAGACTCAGGTCTTTTGGTGTACAAGGGGCGCTGCTGAAGTCATTCTATGACACGGTGGTGGCATCAGCCATCACTTTTGGAGTGGTCTGCTGGGGCAGTGGCATTACTGCAGCCGATAGGAAGAGACTGAACAAACTGATTAAGAAAGCTAGCTCTGTCCTGGGGCAACGCCTTGATCCGATGGAGGAGATGGGAGAGAGAAGGACGGTGGCTAAACTGTCATCTCTGCTGGAGTCCGAGTTCCACCCTATGCAGGACATACTGGATGCACTGAGGAGCTCATTTAGCAGCAGACTACATCATCCCAGGTGCACAACCGAGAGGTTTCGTAGGTCCTTCCTACCAACGGCTGTCAGACTGTACAACCTAAGCAGGGCTGCTCGCAGAGATAGCAAAAAGACGTAACAAACTAATAGTTTTTTTGAATGCAAAAGATGCAATAGACTTACACAATGGTCCTCTCCGGCATACAACTAGGAACATACCGGTCGCTATGGAGGGTGAGAATATGTATGGGCACATAATCATACCATGTAGGATAACTAAATAGACGGTTATGCCGTTTCATCCCACCTAGCAACAATGCTCTGCACTGTGTGTGTTTATATATTTACATATTTATTCCATCTAGCTATATTGCTCCGCACTGTGTTTTTATATATCTACATATTATTCCATCTAGCTACATTGCTCCGCACTGTGTGTGTTTATATACTTGCATATTTATTCCACCTAGCTGCAATGCTCCGTACTGTGGGTGTTTATATATTTACATATTTATTCCATCTAGCTACAATGCTCTGCACTGTGTGTTCATATATTCATATATTTATTCCATCCAGCTACAATGCTCTGCACTGTGTGTCTGTGTGTGTGTGTATATATATATATATATTTTATAGTAATATGTACATATGTATATTAGCTGCTCTTGCTTGCTTGTTTTTTTTCTTGCCTTCTGATTGCTGCTCTGAGTGTTGCTATCCCTGTGCTGTTGCAATCCTGGAATTTCCCCTTTGTGGGACTAATAAAGGCTTATCTTATCTTAAAACCAATGTCAGTCCTAAGCTAGGACTGCACACACCACACCGTGACCCTCCTATCTATGGTCTGTCACAGAGACCAAATAATCAGAGAAAGCAGTACATGGGACAGCAGGCGAGTTGCAGTTCTATTGCAGTCTTGATTATTTAAGGTATAATTCAATGTCGATGACTGACAATTTTCAGCTAACCCAACCTCTGGTGCCAAGGTATAAAACAGAAGGGAATCTGACGTGGCAGTAACAGGTGACCCACACAAAAAAGGGACTAAAAATACAAGTATGTGAGGTGGCCGTCCATCCACAGCTACAGCAACGAGCAGCTGATCCTTCAGAGGGCACAAGAGACCAGACAGGTCACTCCCTCCCAGGGTGCCGTGCACTTTTGAGGATTTTTCAGCTGTGGTGGGAAAAAAAAAAAAAAAAAAAAAGAGGCTGTGTTCACTGATAATGCGCCGCAGCCTGAGGTGTTCAATCACAACTCCAAGAGGTCCAGTTAGAGAACATTTTCTTGAGCAGGAATGCCCAAGGAAATGTTCCTTGAGCATTTCTTTGAACCTTATAATGGTTGAAGGAACCATTATAAGGTTCCTTTAACTTGTATTCAATATATAAGTTGAAGGAACCTTATAATGGCTTTTTTATAGATATACTTTTTTGTTCGAAATAAAGTATCTAACAAAAACAAAACAAATGACAAATGCAATCAAGTAACAGTATACAGTGTTCGAAAGGGAGAAGGAAGAAGTGAACACTTATTAATTCCATCTCCTCTTTTCCATAAATATACCCATGTGAATTATATACAAATTACCACATTTAAGACCCCAAGTAAACAATTAACTGTATTTTGTACATAACATCAACACCCATCCATCCTAGCATACATTGATGTCCATACATCAAAACCAGCCTCAAACACAGATATACACAGTGCTGTCCCACCCACCATTCCAGTGTCCCAGAGTGAGCATAGTGAATTGTACATATAAATTATGCCTGTTCATAGCTCAGTGGTTCAAAAATGAGAACATGAAAACATCTTACACTGCTTTTATAAGGCTAATACACATTCTAATTAATGTGAGAGGGACAGAGATGCATAAAACGTCAACATTATTTTTAACTTTATTGTCCACAAATGTAGAAATGTGTCTTTGGCTTAACATACACAATAGATTACAGTACACAACAACCAACAACTCAGATTATAGCTGCAGAATGTAAATGTTCAGAATAATCACGAACATACGATGGAGGAACAAAATAGCAGGTTCAAGACATTTGCTCCACATACACCTGCCAGCGATGCTTAACGGTGACCTGTGAGGCCGTGGTAGTGGGTCTGTGTTATCATCATGATGAAGAAACAACAGCCAGGGCCCCATTTGTGGTTTTTCAACAAGGGGGATTGGGGGGGGGGGGTTTCACAGCATATGGGACAAATGTACAAGTGTTACATAGGTACAAATCTGCAAGAATAAAAGGTGCAAAGATATGATAAAAGACGTCAATTCAAAAAATTCAAAGAGTTGCAAATTACAGTTTAATTACACAGAATAAAATTAAACAGCATCCAGATGAGTGTTGCAAATTTATAGGGGAAAGCTGCAAATCTTCAAGAAAAAAGTTGCAAACCTACAGAAAGAAAGTTGTAAATTTATGAGAAAATGATGCAGATTTACAGGAAAAAGTTGGACTTTTACAGGAAAATTTTTTCGAAATGAGAAAAAAAACCAAACAAACTGCAAATCTACAAGATAAAAGTTGCAGATTTATAAGATTTTTCCCAATTTCTGCTACAATTGGTGGTTTAAAGCCATCTTATTCTGTTATGTAACATGACAAAGATTTATGATTACATTGGTGGGGACAATTCTCTCTTTTTTCCTCAGGTAAACCTCCCCCCGATTTACACCTATGAATGGATGATGAGCATGGGGGGGGGGGGTGGCAGGTGAACAAAGGGGATACAGTATATTGGGTCATTTTGCTAAGAAGGAGGATGGCATCCCCCTTCAAATCACCTTGTGACAACAGCAATGAGGGGAGTCTGATGGGAAAAGTACATAGAGCAGGGAGCTGTAACTCACCCAGAGGGTCTGCCTTGCCATTGTTGTCTGGGACGGTGAACACGCCCACCACCCTGTGGCCCTGCTTCCTCAGGTTGTTGTACACCTCCTGGCCAAACAGGCTCTGGCCGATGATGGCCACTTTGAGCTTATTCTGGTAATAACGCTGGAAAGGAGAG
This sequence comes from Pholidichthys leucotaenia, assembly GCA_020510985.1. NCBI lineage: Eukaryota > Metazoa > Chordata > Actinopteri > Cichliformes > Pholidichthyidae > Pholidichthys > Pholidichthys leucotaenia. The sequence goes on from CM035845.1 coordinate 12,062,986, forward strand.
GAAACAGTACATTAGTCTCAGCTTTTCTCACAGTTTGAGGAACATCTCCACATGTTATGAGACGGAGCAGAATTTCTGTGGCCTCAACACCGTTCTATAGAACAGAAGGTTATGATGCATCTGGACCAGTGATGTACAGGTGGGATACACACTGTTTATTTCTACATTTCACATATCTTTCTGTATTCATGGAGTAGTATGTGGTGGTTTCCAATGTCACATGAACAGCTTCTTCCCCTCTGCCATCAGACTGCTGAACACTAAATGACTTATTAGACTCTCGTGCACTATGTACAGCAGCTCAACCAGACTCATGTCAATCATCACTGTTTTCTTTTTGCATTACCGACTGCACTATGTGGTTCTCCACAATATCTGCTGCTCGCTAATATATTTAAAACTGCTTTGACTAGTATTACTCATTCTTATTCTACACTTTATTGCATGTATAGTTTTTTTTTTTTAATTTCTTTTATTTTATCATGTTTAATGTTGCAGCATTGCACCGAGACAAATTCCTAGTTTGTGTACTACATGAACAATGGCAATAAATCTGATTCTGATTCACTCAAGAGCAGAGGCTGTGCTGCCGGTTGTCATGACCGATCATTTTACTGACCGGGTTGGAACAATTCTGTCATCATCCATAATAATCATTTCAATTCTCCTGTAACAGGATGCGAAACAGCTTTTTTCTTTGTTCACATGCTCATTTTAATCATGAATCTACATGCAGATTCTGGATTTATTTACTTGTTTATTGACCTGATGAACAGTGTCCCCCAACCTAGGAAAAAACCCCAAACATTGATACTTTTTTCTTGTAAATTTGGTACTTTTTTCCTCATAAATTAACAACTTTTAATTGCAAGTTTGCCAATCCATCCCTTCATCCCTTTTCTACCGCTTTCCGGGGGTCCGAGTCATGGAGGCAGCAGCCCAAGCACAGAAGCCCAGACTTCCCTCTCCCCAGCCACCTGCTCCAACTCTTCAGAGAGGACACCAAAACGTTCCCAGACCAGCTGGGAGACAGTCTCTCCAGCGTGTCCTGGGTCTGCCCTGGGGTCTCCCCCCAGTGGGATGTGCCCAGAACACCTCAAGTGGGAGGTGTCCAAGAGGCAATCCTGATCAGATGCCCAAACCACCTCAACTGGCTCCTTTCCATGTGGAGAAGCAGCGGTTCTACTCTAAGCCTCTCCTGGATGACGGAGCTCCTCATCCTCTCTCTAAGAGCGAGTCCAGCAATCCTACAGGGAAGGCTCATTTCAGCCACTTGTAGCCGCAATCTCATTCTTTTGGTCATTAACCAAAGCTCATGACCATAGGTGAGGGTATGGAAAAGATTGAGCGGTAAAACGAAAGCGTTGCCTTAGAGCTCAGCTCCCTCTTCACCAAAACAGACCGGTACAACATCCACATCACTGCAGAGGTTGCTCCAATCTGTCTGTCAATCTCTCACTCCATTCTCCCCTCACTTGTGAATGAGACCCTGAAATACCTAAAACTTTTGGAAACATTTGGAACAGGAGCTTGTCCCCAACACGGAGAGGGCAATCCACCCTTTTCCGGCTGAGGACTATGGACTCGGAGGTGCTGAATCTCATCCCAGCTGCTTCATACTCCGTAGCAAACCATCCCAGCAAGACCTGAAGCTCGTTGCTCAATGAAGCCAACAGGACGACTCACCTGCAAACAGCAGAGATGAGATCCTGTGGTCACCGAACATGACACCCTCTGTTCCTTGGCTGCACCTAGAAATCCTGTCCATAACAATTATGAACACAATCGGTGAGAAAGGGCAGCCCTGGTGGAGTCCAACTCTCACCGGAAACAAGGCCGACTGGGTGTTGGCAATATGAACCAAACTCTTGCAACGGTCAGAGGGACCGGATAGCTCGTAGCAACAAGCCCAGTACCCCATACTCCCGTAGCACCCAACACAAGAGACCACAAGGGACGTGGTTGAATGCCCTCTCCCACGAAACACATGTGGACTGGTTGTGCAAACTCTCACGAGCCCTCAAGGATTCTTGAGAGGGTAACGAGTTGGTCCGATGTGACACAGCCAGGACAAAAACCACATTGCTCCTCCTGAAGCTCCACGACCAACGGTCAGACTCTCCTCTCCAGTACCCTGGAATAGATCTTCCCAGGGAGACTGAGAAGTGTGATCCCCCTAAAGTTGGAACACACCCTCCGGTCCCCCTTCTTGTAGAGAGGAAAAACCACCTCAGTTTGCCATGTCAAAGGCACCGTCCCCAACCTCCACGCAATGTTGTAGAGGTGTGTCAATCATGACAGCCCTACAAAATCCAGGGCCTTGAGGTACTCAGGGCGAATCTCGTCTACCCCCCAGGGCCCGGCCACCAAAGAGTTTCACCACTTCGGCAACCTCAGTCCCTGTGATGGCCGAGTCGTCCCCCTCATCCTCAATCCCTGCTTCCTCTGTGGAAGATGTGTCAGTGGGATTGAGGAGATCCTTGAAGTATTCCTTCCACCGCCAGTCAGCAGTGCCCCATCTGCACCATACACAGTGTGGACAGGGAGCTGCTTCCCCCTCCTGAGCCGTTGGACGGTTTGCCAGAATCTCTTCGAGGTCGACCGAAAGTCTTGTTCCATGGACTTACTGAACTCCTCCTACATCCGAGTTTTTGCTTCAGCAACCACCCAAGCCACTCCACTTGGCCTGCCGGTACATCTCAGCTAACCAAGCTCGATAGGACTCCTTTTTCAGCTTGATGGCTCCCCCTCACCACAGGTGTCCACCACTTGGTTTTGGGCGGGGGGGGGGGGGTCACTACCACGAGCTGCACCAACAACCTTGCAGCCACAGCTCTGGACAGCTGCTTCAACAATGGAGGTGGAGAACATGGTCCATTCAGACTCTATGTCTTCAGACTCGTAATGTGGTCGAGACTCTTCCGGAGGTGGGAGTTGAAGACCTCCCGGACAGGGGCCTCAGCCAGGCATTCCCAGCACACCCTCACTATACGTTTAGGTCTACCAGGTCTGAGTGGTGTTGACCCCTGACCCCTGCCATCGGATCCAACTCACCACCAGGTGGTGATCAGTTGACAGCTCTGCACCTCTCTTTACCCAAGTGATCAAGACATAAGGTTGCAGGTCTCATAACATGATGACAAAATCAATCATTGACTTGCGACCTAGGGTGTCCTGGTGCCAGGTGCAAATATGAACACCCGTATACTTGAACATTGTGTTCATTATGGACAAACTGTGGTTCGCACAGAAGTCCAATAACTAAACACCACTCGGGTTCAGATCGGACAGGCCATTCCTCCCAATCACGCCCCTCCAGGTTTCACTGTTGTTGCCCACATGTGCATTGAAGTCCCTCAGTAGGACAATGGAGTCTCCAAGAGGAGCACTCTCCAGCACCCCAGTCAGAGACTCCAAAAAGAGTGGGTACTCTGAGCCATCATTTGGTGCATATGCACAAATGATGGTCAGGACCCGTTTCCCAACCCGAAGGCGCAGGGAAACAACCCTTTCGTCCACTGGGGAGAACTCCAATGTAGGGGAAGCAAGGCGAGGGGGATACAAGAATACCCACCCCTGCTCGTCGCCTCTTGCCCGGAGCAACTCCAGAGTAGGCCAAGCTCCAGCCCCTCTCCAGGAGACTGGTTCCAGAACCGGAGCTGTGCGTTGAGGTGAGCCTGACTATATCTAGCCGGTATCTCTCAACCTTGTGCCCCAGCTCAGGTTCCTTCCTCACCAGAGAGGTGACATTCCATGTCCCAAAAGCCAGTTTAGGAAGCCGAGGATCAGACCGCGAAGGTCTCTGCCTTTGACCATCACCTAATCCACATTGCACCTGATCCCCATGGTCCTTTCTGCAGGTGGTGAGCCCACTGGAGTTTGCCCACATTTTTTTTTTTCAATAATTTGTGACTTTTTCTTGTAAATTTCCAACTTTTTTTCTTATTAATTTGTGACTCATCAATTTGCAACTTTTTTCTCATCAATTTGGAAATTTCTCTTTAATTTGCAACTTTCTTCATTAATTTGCAGCTTTTTTCTCATTTATTTTTTTGCAACATTTTACTCAAATTTGTCACTTTTTTCTTTTAAATTTGCAATTTTCTTCTCATAAATTTGTGACTGTGTGAATTGGTGACTTTTCTTCTCATAACTTGGCAACTTTGATCGTCACCTTATCGTGGTGGGGGGTTTGTGTGCCCTAGTGATCCCAGGAGCCATGTTGTCCGGAGCAATTTGCCTCTGGTAGGATCACCCAAGATAAACTGGTCCTGGGTGAAGGGCCAGACTAAGAATGATGCAACAGAATCTCATGATGAATGCTCGAGCAAGGATTCAGTATATATACATCGCCCGGTATGGGGTTACCAGGGCCCCACCCTGGCACCAGGCCTGGTGGCCGGGTTTCTGCCCATGGGACACGGCTGGGCTCAGCCCGAAGGAGTTACATGGGTCCGCCCTCCAGTGGGCTCACCACCTGCAGGAGGGACCATGGGGGTCCGGTGCTATGTGGATCAGGTGGCGGTCGAAGGCAGAGACCTTGGCGGACTGATCCCCCGTCTTCCTACACTGGCTTTTTGGACGTGGAATGTTACCTCTCTTGTGGGGAAGGAGCCTGAGTTGGTTTATGAGGTTGAGAGATACCCACCCTTTTTGAAGTCTCTGACTGGGGTGCTGGAGAGTGCTCCTCTTGGAGACTCCATTGTCCTACTGGGGTACTTGAATGCGCAAGTAGGCAACGGCAGTGAAACCTGGAGGGGGGTGATTGGGAGGAACGGCCTGCCTGATCTGAACCTGAGTGGTGTTCAGTTATTGGACTTCTGTGCCAACCACAATGTGTCCATAATGAACACCATGTTCATGCAACAAGGGTGTCCATACAGTATGTGCAACTGGCACCAGGACACAATAGGTCGCAGGTCAATGATCAATTTTGTTATGTCATCAGACCTGCAGCTGTATGTCTTGGACATTCAGGTAAAGAGAGTTGCAGCCGATGGCATGGGAGGATGCCATTCGCACCTGGTAGACCCAAACATATAGTGAGGGTCTGCTGGGAATGCCTGGCTGAGGCCTCTGTCCGAGAGGTCTTTAAATCTCACCTTTGGAAGAATGTCGACCACACTCCGAGGGAGTCTGGAGACATGGAGTCTGAATGGGCCATGTTCTCCGCCTCCATTGTTGAAACGGCTGCTCAGAGCTGCGGCCGCAAGGTCGTCAGTGCATCTCGTGGTGGCAACCCCTGAACCAAGTGGTGGACACCAGTGGTGAGGGGGGCCATTAAGCTGAAGAAGTAGTCCTATCAAGCTTGGTTGGCTTGTGGGACTCCCGAAGCAGCTGAGGTGTACTGGCAGGCCAAGTGGAATGCAGCTCGGGTGGTTGCTGAAGCAAAAACCCGGGTGTGGGAGGAGTTCGGTGAGGCCATGGAACAAGACTTTCGGTGGGCCTTGAAGAGATTCTGGCAAACTGTCCAGCAGCTCAGGAGGGGGAAGCAGCTCCCTGTCCACACTGCATGGTGCGGATGGGGCGCTGCTGACTTCGACTGGGGATATCATCGGGTGATGGAAGGAATACTTCGAGGATCTCCTCAATCCCACTGATACGCCTTCCACAGAGGAAGCAGTGCTTGTGGACGAGGGGGACGACTTGCCCATCACAGGGGCTGAGGTTGCCAAGGTGATAAAAAAGGCACCTTGGTGGCCAGGCCCCAGGAGTAGACAAGATTCGCCCCGAGTAACTCAAGGCCCTGGATGTTGTAGGGGTGTCATGGTTGATGCGCCTCTGCAACATTGCATGGAGGGCAGGGACAGTGCCTTTGGCATTGCAAACCGGGGGGGTGGTTCCTCTCTTCAAGAAAGGGGACTGGAGGGTATGCTCCAACTTTAGAGGGATCACACTCCTCAGCCTCCCTGGGAAGGTCTATGCCAAAGTACTGGAGAGGAGAGTCCAGCCGTTGGTCGAACCTTGGAGTCAGGAAGAGCAATGTGGTTTTTGTCCTGGCCATGGCACATCGGACCAGCTCTTTACTCTCTCGAGAATCCTCGAGGGTTCGTGGGAGTTTGCCCAACCAGTTTACATGTGTTTTGTGGACTTGGGAGAAGGCATTCGACCGCGTCCCTTGTGATTTTTTTGTGTGTGTGTGTGTGGGGGGGGGGTGCTTCAGGAGTATGGGGTATTGGGCTTGTTGTTATGAGCCATCTGGTCTCGGTACAACCATTGTGAGAGTTTGGTTCGTATTGCCAACACTCGATCGGATTCATTCCCAGTGAGAGTTGGACTCCGCCAGGGCTGCCCTTTGTCACCGATCATGTTCATAATTTTTATGGACAGGATTTCTAGGCACAGCCAGGGAACGGAGGGTGTCATGCTTGGTGACGACAGGATCTCATCTCGGTTATTTGCAGATGATGATGTCCTTTTGGCTTCATCGACCAGTGACCTACAGGCCTTGCTGGGACGGTTTGCTGCAGAGTGTGAAGCAGCTGGGATGAGAATCCATACCTCCACGTCCGAGTCCATGGTCCTCAGCTGGAAAAAGGTTGGTTGTCTTCTCCAGGTAGGAGACAAACTCCTGCCCCAAGTGGAGGAGTTTAAGTATCTCGGGGTCTCATTTATGAGTGAGGGGAGCATGGAGCAAGAGATTGACAGAAAGATCAGAGCATTATCTGCAGTGATGTGGACATTGTACCGGTCTGTTGTGGTGAAGAGGGAGCTAAGCTGTATGGCAAAGCTGTTGATTTACTGCTCAATCTATGTTTCTACCCTCACCTATGGTCATGAGCTTTGGGTAATGACCGAAAGAATGAGATTGCGGATGCAAGCGGCTGAAATGAGCTTTCTTCGTGGGATTGCTGGACTCACCCTTAGAGATAGGGTGAGGAGCTCAGTGATCTGGGAGAGGCTCAGAGGAGAACCACTGCTCCTCCACATTGAAAGGAGCCAGTTCAGGTGGTTTGAGCATCTGATCAGGATGCCTCCCACTTGAGGTGCTTTGGGCACATCCCACTGGAAAGAGACCCCGGGGCAGACCCAGGACTCACTATGTTTCCCAGCTGGTCTGGGAATGCCTTGGTATCCTCTCTGAATAGCTGGAGCAGGTGGCTGGGGAGAGGGAAGTTTGGGCTTCTCTGAACTGCTGCCTCCGTGACCTGGACCTCCGGAAAAGCGGTAGAAGATGGATGGATGGATCTCTCCCTCCAACTTTTTTCTCATAACTTTGCAACTTTTCTCATAAATTTGAGACTTCTAAATTTCCAACTTTTCTTCTCATAAATTTTTAACTTTTTGTAAATTTGCAATTTCTCTCAAATTTACAACTTTTCTTGTAAATTTGCAACTTTCTCATAACTAACTTGTTTTAAATTTGCAACTTTTTTCTAATAAACTGACAACTTTTTCTTTATTTTGCTGCTTTTCTCTTATAAATTTGTGACTCTTCTTTTAAATTTGCAATGTTTTGTTTTACATCTGCAACTTCTCAAATTTGCAAGTTTTCTTGTAAATCTGCAAGTTTTTTCTTAAAACTGCAACTTTTTGCTTATAAATTTGTGACTAAATTTGCAACTTTTCTCAAATTTGACACTTTTCTTTTAAATCTGCAATTTTTCTCAGTAATTTGCATGTATTTTTCTCAAATCATAAGTTTTTGACTGAATTTAACTTTTCTTATAAATTTACAACTTTTTTCTCATAACTTTGCAACTTCTCTCATAACTTGTAAATTTGCAATTTCTCACATTTACGTTTTTTCTCATAACTGACGTTTGTTTTCAATTTTCAACTTTTTTCTAATAAACTGGCAACTTTTTCTTAATTTTGCGTTTTTTCCCTCTTATAAATTTGTGACCTTTTTCTTTTAAATTTGCAATTTTTGTTAGAAATCTGCAACCTCTCATAAATTTGAAGCTTTTTCCCCCTCATACATTTGGGATGTTTTTCTTGCAAATTTGGAACTTGTTTCAAATAAAATTGTCATTTTTTTCCCTCAACTTTGCTTTTCATTGTAAATTTGTAACTTTCCTCAAATTGGCAACTTTTCTCATTATTTTTCTTCTTTTATCTGTGATCGTTTTCCTCATGAATTTGCTAAATTCTCTTCTCTTAAATTTGCCACCAGGTTATAACTGCTACTTTGTTCTCATAAATTTGCTACTTTTTCTTCATTTGTGACTTTTCCCCCTTTAATTTGTGACTTTACTTGTAAATTTGCAACTTTTTCCAATAAAAATATTTTCTCAACTTTTCTGCTTTTCGTTGTGAATTTGCAACTTTTTTCTTCAGAACTAGACAATTTTCTCATCATTTTGTTGCTTTGTGACTTTTTCCTCATCCACTTGCTAAATTCTCTTCTCATGAATTTGCTACCGTCATAACTTTGCTACTTTTTCTCCTAAATTTGTGACTTTTTTGCTTTTAAGTGTGCAACATCCATAGGGATAATGATTACAATTTTTAGTCTATGTAACGGTTCTCTGCGCATCTAGACAACGACTCAAGTCTTCAAGGGTGTGAACTTTTCTCCACCACAAAAACAGCCCCTAAACACGGTGGTGCCCAGGACCCAGACCGCCGTTTTACTCTTCAATAAAATGTGCTCACCCCCCAACAGTGAAATTAAATATGCACCCATTGGTCACACATGACAAACTTGAAAATATCAAAAAGCACAAATGACATGCAGAGAAAAGTTTCCTATTTTTGAAAGCAAAAAAAATTTACTTTTTGCCACAAACTGAGACGTCATCATTCATTTCAATGAAGAAAAATTACACTGGAGTGGTGACGTCATGGTAGAGCATCCATCTATATCCTGGATTGGGGGGGGGGGGGCACAAGCAAGTGTCCTCCTAAATTTACAGGAAAAAAGTTGCAATTCTACAGGGAAAAAATGTAGCTTGTAGGGTGAGATAGAGGCAAACGATCATGTGAGGCAACCCGAAAGGAAGCAGCTTAAAGAAGAGTTTCAAAGGAGAAACACGAGAAATTTTTCAGGTTAATATGAGGGAAACTGCTTGGAAAAAAAAAACCTGAACAGAAGCAGCTCAAAGCAGACAAAAGCAAACACTGTGACGTAACTCAGAGCTGCTAGATGATAAACGCGGTGAGGCTCTGACAGATGAATTATTCTGAAGACCTGATGTAAAAGCAGTTTTGATGTGGACGCTAAAATAAAGCTCAGACTTTGTAATTGGCTGACGTGAAGTCCGCGAGAAGCCAATTGGCTGACGGAGAGCACACCCCGCTCCACAGAGGAGGCGCCCCCACCCACGTGACGGCTCAGGTTTCAGCGGCCACTGCTGACGGCCGCGCGGCTGCTCCGGCCGCGCACGTCTCTGCAGCCGGTCCTGCCGCGAGCTTCCGCTGCGGTCGCCGCAGCAGAGCTCCGGCGATGATGCAACTGGTCCAGGTCCGTCGGGGCTGACGGCGGTCACTGACGCGGAACATCTCAACCGCCTCCTGCTCTCCACGCACGGCAGCCTACTGACCTCTGGGGAGACCAAACCCGCAAACAGAACCGAGCCAGGCTGGTCCCTTCTTCTTCTTTTAGATTTGATTGGCAACCAGCTGACAGGTGCATTACCGCCCCCTACGACATCACCGGGACCCTCCATCAAGCAGCCGCCAGGCTGGTCCCGACTGTGACACGCGTCCACGGTTCAGCAGCAGTTCTGACTGGAGGGTAAAAAGCAGCGATACTCACAGACGACGTGGAGAATTTCCTCCAGACGCGACCCGCCGTCCACAACACCATGGCGCTCTTTGCGTCTCTGGTTCCGGACAGAAGTGAAGCGGGACGGCACTGCGGAGGAGCTGTGGCCGGCTGTGCCCTCACACCTGCCGCCGATGAGTGTGGGAGCACCGGCTGTCACGGCCAGCTTATACTAGACGGGGCTGCTGCGCCCGACTGTACGTGCGCGCTCACGACTTGCGTTCTGGCGCGGTCACGCGCCGGCGTGCTTCACCCAGGCTGTGGCTTCGGGGGAGCAGCGATGACGTAGGCCTCCGTGTTTGTGGAGGAGCACCACGGTGGTCCATGATGGAAGCAGAACCGCAGAGGTGGAGCAGCTCAGCGGGCCGGAACCAGGTGCGGACGTGCAAACCGGCTGCGAGTCTGGGCAGGAGCGATGCGGGTTTAAACGCGAAAAGCCAGCCAGCCAGCATGCACAGCAAGGCCGCAAAGTTACAAGGAAAAAGTTGCACATTTACAAGAGAAAAATTTAAAAAGATCAAATTTGCAAATTCACAGGAAAACAGTTGGAAATTTACAGAGGATAAAATCACAGATTTATGAGAAAAGCTGGCAAATGTATGAGAAATAAGTTGCAAATTTACAAGAGAAAATAAAACATTAAAGTTACAGATTTACAGGAAACAATTTACTAATTTATGAGGACAAGTTGCAAATTTATGAAAAATAAGTTGCAAATTTTTGAGAAAAAGTTGCAAATTTACAGGGAAAAAAATACACATTTGTGAGAAAAAAGTTGCAAATCTACCAAAAAAGTAGAAAATATACAGGGGGAAAAAAATCAGATTTATGAGACAAATTTTTGAGAAAAACTTGGAAATTTACAGGAAAAATGCAAATTAACAAAGTAAAAGTTTGCAAAATTATGAGGAAAATTTTTCATATGTATGAGAGTTTACAAATTTACAGAAGAAAAGCATAATTTTTTAGATCAAAGATGCAAATTCACAGGCAAATCTGTGGAAAAAAAGTTGAAAATTTACAGGGAAAATCACAGATTTATGAGACAAAAGTTGAAAATTTATGAGAAATAAGTTGGAAATTTACAGGAAAAAAGTTGCAAATCTATGAGAAAGTTTGCAAATTTACAAGAAAAAAAATCCCATTTTTTTAGATTAAAGTTGCAAATTTACAAAAAAAATGTACAAATTTATGTGAAATAAATTAAAAATTAAAAAAAAGAGAAAATGTACAGGGGGGAAATCAGATTTATGAGACGAGTTGCAATTTATGAGAAATAAGTTGCAAATTTTTTGAAAAAAGTTGGAAATTTACAAGAGAAACATAAATTTATGAGAAAAAAGTTGGGAATATTTGAGAAAAAAGTTGCAAATTTATTAATAAAAAGTTGCAAATTTTTGAGAAAAAATTGAAAATTTAGATGAGAAAAATGAAATTAATGAGAAAAAAGTTTCAAATTTATGAGCGAAAAGGTTGTGAATATTTGAGAGAAAAATCATAAATTTATGAGAAAAAAGTTGCAAATTTATGAGAAAATATTTGAAAAATGTTGAAAATTTTCATGACATTGGCAGTACAATTCTTTTTTTTTTCCAGGTTGGAGGGGGAATGCCCCCCTCCCTCGTTGATTTATACTGTACCTATGAATGGGGAGAGAGCAGGTTAACAAACTCCACAAAGCATGAACAGCTGGAGAGACTCCGTCAGCGGAAGGCGTCGGGCCCTGATGGCATCTCCGCTAGGACCCAGAGGACCTGTGCCAACCAACTAGCTCCAGTACTGAAACAGCTGTACAACCTGAGCCTGAGTCTGGAGAGAGTACCGGTGCTGTGGAAGACATCCTGCCTGGTTCCTGTCCCCAAGAAGTCGTCTCCATCGGATCTGAATGACTATCGACCAGTTGCCCTCACATCTCATGTGGTGAAGGTCCTGGAGAGACTGGTCTTAGTCCACCTGAGGCGGCAGGTGAAGACGTGGCTGGACCCTCTGCAGTTTGCATATCAGCCCCATTTAGGAGTTGAAGATGCTGTCATCTACCTGCTGCAACGAGGAGATACTGCGAGAATCACTTTTTTTTATTTCTCCAGTGCCTTTAACACCATCCAGCCACTGCTGCTGGATGAGAAGCTGCGGGTGATGGGGGTTGACAGCTCTGTGATCTCCTGGATTACTGACTACCTGACAGGCAGACCACAGTTTGTCCGGCTGGGCAGTGTCTTGTCTGGAGTGGTGGCTAGTGATATGGGAGCTCCACAGGGGACTGTGCTCTCTCCTTCTCTTTTTATCTTATACACCACTGACTTTCAGTACAACACAGAGTCATGCCACCTGCAGAAATTCTCTGACGACTCAGCTGTTGTGGGGTGTATAAGAGGAGGAGAGGAGGGGGAGTACAGGAAACTGGTAGACAGATTTGTGGAGTAGATGGAGCAGAATCACCTGAGGTTGAATGTCAGCAAGACCAGGGAGATGGTGATTGACTTCACGAAGAGGAAGACGCCTTCTCAGCCACTGCAGATTGGGGGGGAGGATGTGGGAGTGGTTTAGGACTGCAAATATCTGGGTGTCAGGATCAGCAGCGGGTTGGACTGGAGATCCAACACTGATGCTGCGCACAAGAACGGGATGAGCAGACTGTACTTCCTGAGGAAACTGAGATCCTTCAACGTGTGCAGCAGGATGCTGGAGCTTTTCTATCAGACCGTTGTCGCCAGCGCCATCTTCTTTGCTGCAGTCTGTTGGGGTAGCAGTATCAGGGCCAGAGATACCAACAGACTTGATAAGATTATCAAGAGGGCTGGCTCTGTAATTGGTCTCAGACTGGAGACCTTTGAGACAGTGGTGGAGAGGAGAACACTAAATAAACTGCGATCCATCATGGACAATCCTGATCACCCCCTCCACCACACACTAGATAGACAGCGAAGCACTTTCTCCAGTAGACTACTACAGCTTCACTGTCAAACAGCCAGGTACAGGAAATCTTTGCTGCCACATGCAATTTCACTGTACAATAACTCACTATGATGTTGTATTCTGGTCATAGCTATGCTGCCACACTGCACCTTACAGACTAACTGGTACCTCACTTTTCACTCTGCTCCTGATAGTCCTTCTTTGTGCAATGGGATGATTCATGTGTTTATATGGGTCATCATATACTAAGCTATGATACTGTATGTATTGGTTTTATAGTCGTGTTAGTTTTTACTTTCCATGGGTAATCCCTTTGTCTGTCATGTGTGTTTCTGTTGTTTTGTTGTCTACTGTCATGCTGCTGTTACACTGTAATTTCCCAGGTTAGGATCATCTATCTATCTATAATATCTCAAAAATAAAAGCATAAATGAAATCTTAAGTCCATAAATGTCTATACAGTGGATATAAAAAGTCTACACACCCCTGCTCAAATGCCAGGTTTTTGTGATGTAAAACAATGAGACAAAGATAAATCATTTCAAAACTTTTTCCACCATTAATGTGACCTATAACCTGTACAACCCAATTGAAAAACAAACAAATCTTTTAAGGGAAAAAATAAGTAATTACCTGATTGCATAAATAGGCACACCCTTAAACTAATACTTTGTTGCTGTGCCTTTGGCTTTTATTACAACACTCAGTCTTTTTGGGTAGGAGTCTTATCAGCATGGCACATCTTGATGTGGCAATATTTACCCCCTCTTCTTTGCAAAAACGTTCCAAATCTGTCAGATTGCGAGGGCATCTCCTGTGCACCTCTTCAGATCACCCCTCAGATGTTCGATCAGATTCAGGTCTGGACTCTGGCTGGGCCATTCCAAAACCTTAATCTTTTTCTGGTGAAGCCATTCTTTTGTTGATCTGGATGTGTGCTTTGGGTCATTGTTGTGCTGAAAGATGGAGTTTGTCTTCATCTTCATCTTTTTAGCAGAAGCCTGCAGGTTTTGTGCCAAAACTGACTGGTATTTGGAACTGATCATAATTCCTCCACCTTGACTAAGGGCCCAGTTCCAGCTGAAGAAAAACAGCCCCAAAGCATGATTCTGCCACCACCATGCTTCACTGTAGTTATGGTGTTCTTTTGGTGATGAGCAGTGTTGTGTTTGCACCAAATATACCTTTTGGAATTATGGCCAAAAAGTTCAACCTTGGTTCCATCAGACCATAACACATTTTCCCACATGCGTTTGGGAGATTTCTAATGTGTTTTTGCAAAATGTAGCTGGGCTTGGATGTTTTTCTTTGTAAGATAAGGATTCGCTCTTGCCACCCTAGACGGGAGATTGTTGTCACATGCACTAAACAGCCAGTACTTGCCAGAAATTCCTGCAGCTCCTTCAATGTTGCTGTCAGCCTCTTGGCAGCCTTCCTGACCAGTTTTCTTCTCGTCTTTTCATCAATTTTGGAGGGACGTCCAGTTCTTGGTAATGTTACTGTTGTGCCATATTTTCCCCACTTCATGATGACTGTCTTCACTGTGTTCCATGGTATATTTAATGCCTTGGAAATTCTTTTGTACCCTTCTCCTAACTGACACCTTTGAACAATAAGATCCCTCTGATGCTTTGGAAGCTCTCTGTGGACCATGGCTTGTGCTGTAAGATGTGACTACAAAAATGTCAGGAAAAACGTACTGGAACAGCTGAACTTGATTTGGGGTTAATCAGAGTCACTGTAGATGGTGGCAGGTGTGTGCCGACTCCCATTTAACTTGAGTTTGAATGTGATTGGTTAATTCTGAACACAGCCACATCCCCAGCTATAACAGGGTGTGCATATTTATGCAACCAGGTTATTGTAAGTTTTTTATTTTTCCCCTTTAAAGATTTCAGTTTGTTTTTCAATTGGGTTGTACAGGTTATAGGTCACATTAATGGTGGAAAAAGTTTTGAAATAATTTATCTTGGTCTCATTTTTTTGCATCACCCCCTCACCCCCCAGCCAGTCGCAGCAGATGACTGCCCCTCTCTGAGCCTGGTTCTGCTGGAGGTTTCTTCCTGTTAAAAGGGAGTTTTTCCTCTCCACCGTTGCCAAGTGCTTGCTCACAGGGGATCACCTGATTGCTGGGGTCTTTCTGCAATTGTGGGGGTTTCCGCTATAGTTGAAAGTGCTATGAGATGACTGTTGTTGTGAAATGGCGCTATATAAATAAAGTTGAATTGGATTGAACTGAATCACAAAAACCTGGCATTTGAACAGGGGTGTGTAGACTTTTATAGCCACTGTAACTGATACACAAATGACCAAGACTATTTCGCTCTAATTTTGCAATAGATGGGGGTGTAACTTCACAATTGGGCCACTGCAGTTCAACTATAATTGTAATGTTTAACTTGTGATGTTGTGTAGGAGTGCAGACAAACTGCTAAAATAATCACCATCACCAGTTTTTTCCTGCCCAGCATATAGCCTGTATCGTACACGGTGGTTCTAAACCAACAATATCCATCCATTCAATTCAAAGCAACAATTTCTAATTACTTTCTTCTGACGCCTTTGACCTCATCTGGTCCACATCTCTCCTCCAGGATGCTATCTGAATTTGGTGAGTGAACAGGTCACGCCCCCAACGGTATGATAACCTCTGTGCCTAACTCTGTTCCAGCAGACATATGTGAATGTTAAAGGGTTCATGCAGGGCTCTATAACCTGCAGCTCTTGAGTCACATGACAGTCTTTTTTATCCACATTCCCGCTCTGCAGACTGCAGATAGAGTGGAAATCGAACCACTGACCCTCCAATTAGTAGTCGGCTACACTACACCTGCGCCACAGCCGGGTGTAGTGTGGGGAAAAGTCACAAATTTGGGGAAAATTTGCAAATAAAAGAAAAAAAATTCACAAGAATAAAGTTGAAAAATTACAATAAGTGTAGTGGATCTGGGTGATTACTATGCTTTTAAACAGTTTGGGAACTCCCAGGTGATGATGTCATGGCTTTGGAGGCTTCTGATAGGTTAATTAACAACATCTGAGTTAATTGGTGCATATCAATTAGTGTGCGTATCAACCCCAGAACAAAAGCAAAAGACCTTGTGAAGATGCTGGCTGAAGCTGGTAATAGTGAAATGACACTGCTGAAATCATTAATGGATATGTTTTAATCTATGAACTTTTTGAAGATTATTCCATGATCATGGTAGGAAAACGCTGTTTTACCAAAGTATATCAGCTATGGCATATAGCTTCTATCTCAGAGTGAAGAATAATGTTGTCACAGAGGTTTTAATTGAGGACATGACTCATTCCCCACTGACTGAGAGGAACCCGTCTAGTGGCCCATTTCCACTAGTACCTACTCAGTCCTACTCTGTTTGTAGGGCTTTCTATTAGTACCTGGTATCTGGCACTTTTTTGGGACCTACTTCAGTGAGGTTCCAACTGTGCTGAGTTGAGTTGAAAATGTGATGTCAACAGATTGCAGGTCACTGATTGGCCAGGGCGTAACATCAGTGGATGAGAGCGACATCTTCACAAGATTCAAAAATTTCATTTGTAAATTCAACCGTGAATTTTTATTATTTCTGTGATAATCAGCGAAATAAATGGCTACACACAAATCAACACCGTCACAAAACACTCACCGTCTTCCCCGTGAGCAGCCATCAGCTCGGAGACCTCCTGGTATTTCATTTCAGAACGCTCCACTGGCACTGAAAAGTTCATATACACTGGTCAAACTTGACCAAATGTGGTTATTTTTCAACGGTGTCTCCGTCGGTGCACACAGTTCTTCCATCGGTGTTGCAGCATTTGGTCCCTGCGCTTGAAAATAAACATTTGGCCAAATTTGACAACTATGAACTTTTCAGCCCCGTTGGCCCTGCTGTGGCAGAGCGAGCCGAAATGAAAAAATATACCAGAAGGTCTCCAAGCTGATGGCTGCTCACGGGGAAGATGGTGAGTGTTTTGTGATTTTAAGCATCTTTTACATTATTTATCAGTGAAAACGTCAGCATGTCAACAACATAACAGGAAAACGGGCCACCTTCCTGTAATGAACCCAACCCCAATTAGAGGTGGTACTCAGATGAAATGGAAAACCGTGTCCAGCCGAGTAGAGTCAAGGCGAGTTGGGCTGAGTAGGTACTGGTGGAAAAGGGGCTTAGTTTCTCTACATAGGTACCACCAAGGGTCACACACTTCTCCCGTCGCTTTATGCAGCTGTGGAGACCTCACCTGTAGAAGTCTGTAGCTTGCATCAGAAGCCACGACTTGACCTCAGAAATCAGCATTTCATCATCTTGGAAGTGCTTGTCCTTCAGAAATGACTTCATGGATGGAAAGATGTGGAAGTCAGATAGTGTGAGGTCAGGAGAGTGGGGGGATTTCATAGCCGCCTGGGTGTATACGAGTTGTGACTCTCTGTTTTGACGACCTTCTACAATTTCTGCAGCAGTGTAGTAAGTCCCGGTAATTGTGGTACCCTTTGCCAAGAAATCCATTATCAATACTCCATGCTGGTCCCAAAAGACCATGAGCATGACCTTACCGACCAAGGGTTGGACACGAGTCTTCTTCAGAGGTGGTGAGTCATAATGCTTCCATTGCTTCGACTGGGCTTTAGTCTCTAGATCATAGTGATGAATCTGTATTTGGTCCTGGTTTTCTTGGCACATGGCCAAAAGAGCCTGGGAGCACGTGAAGCTGATCCTGATATCGTGCGCTAGTTGTTGATCGGTTATGCAGCGATCCTCCGAAATGGTGGCCTCCACTTGCTGGTTGGTGTCTTCATCAATGGAGCACTGTGGTCACCTGGGAATAGGAGCCGTTTCCCCCAGTGTTTGATTATACTTGAACTGTGGGACTGTCTTTAATGAGCAGCCCTTGGAAACTGGTTTAGAAATGTTCAAATGAGGCTGAGGGCACACTTTTCACTAAAAAGAGCCCAAGAAGAGAGGGATATTTTGCTGATTAGATGTTTAGTCATGTCATCTTGATGTGATGGAAGGTCTAAAAACATGCAGCAGAGGTTAGAGTTCTACTGTACTGCAGCCACACACACGATACATCATTAACCACTTTCTGTAGAACTAAAGATCACTTGTGTAGCGAGCTAAAGCCCAAATCTACATTTATGTTCAGTGTTTTTTTTATACTGCCCTTGTTCTGCATCATTGCTCATTTAACACAACTATTAAATACTGATTTGAGCAGAGAAACATCACACTTTTTCTAGACACAGTAAATGAGAAGATGTTAAGTAATTTTATTGCTCAGTGGTTTTTCCTGTCACACACCTGGCTGGACTCCCAAATGCAGCACATATCTGGCTTCATCCGTAGCCAGCCGCACCGCACAGGTTCCCACAGAGCAAAGGTTCACCCTGACGCAAACGCCCACACACTCACGTCGTCACCCTCTGCAAACCACTGCAGTCAGCACTGGAATGACATTAGTGTCACGTGCATGTCAGACCGGCCCCACTATGGGCCTGATATCATCCTATAGTATGCTCCTCGATTCAACAGAATAGACGCCCCTTTATGAAAGAGTATACATCATGTAGAAAAGCTGCTTTGCTGTTGTAGCACTACTACAGATAACAGGTGATGTGGATGATGTCCAACCTGAGGAAAGAGCAAACTGTAGCAGGTACTGAAGCACGTGCAAAGGCTGCACGGTGGCGCAGTGGTTTAGCACTGTGGCAGCACAGTTTTACCCTTGGCCGGGGGATCGCGGGGATCATGAAATCGTGGGTTCGATTCCAGCCCCCGACCAACAGTGAGCTGTGTGGAGTTTGCATGTTCTCCCCGTGTTGCGTGGGTTTACTCCGGGATTTCTCCGGTTTCCTCCCGCATACCAAAAACATGTAGGTTTAGGGCGCTCGCGCACGCAGCGACCAGCAGCCGGTGGCTTGTCACCAGACTGCAAACCAAATCTACCTACGGGTACAAATAAGTAACAAAAAAAAAAGTGTCAAGCATCCACAAAAAACAGAGCGAACTGATTTACTGAGGTGAATAATAAGCAGTTCCTCTGGGATTTCACTGGCGGCTTTTAGGATTGATACTGCCTGAAAAGCCTGAATTTATAGATACTTTTATAAAAAGTTGCGACGTTTGAGATCTTTTGCTCCCCTTTATTTTCTCATTCTTTTGAGTTCCAAACATGCAGCATCCATGGTTTATTTGCAGTTCTCCACCTATGTGCATCATTAGTCTTAGGCTAGAGACACGCCAAGCCAACAGTTTAAGGGTGGGCAACACAGCAGATATGTTTAATGTATCGACACGTTTGCCCACGAGGTACATAAAATGCCCATATTGTGCCTATCGACTATAATTTATCACGTTAATGTAAACCTCCTTCTGTGTCCTCCTCACAGCAGCACTTTCAACAAACTTCAATTCCAGTGAAGTTGGGATGTTGTGTAAAATGCAGTGTTGGAAGGAACGCGTTACTGTAACACTACCGGTACTTACTACTTTTACAGTAACGTGTAACAAAATTAGTTTAAAAATTCAGTAATGCATTACAGTTACTGAAATTTGATCAGATGCATTACTCGTTACTCATTTTATTAATATGAATAGATATTTTTAGTGCAATTAAATGAATATACAAACTGATCCTACCGTGGCTGAGATGGATCCATCAGTCGTTGTGACCTGGTGCAAAGAGCCTGAATCTTTACCACTTTGAGCGGAGGAAGAGATGAAGCTACTTTATTTTTGTGGAAATAGACACGATTATTTTTCCTTTGTTGCGGTTAAGGACAAAAGCATATTGGTGGGTTGGAAGCCAAGTACCGACAGAGTCCTCTTCAGAAGCGCCCGAAAACAGCAACAAGCTCCAACAAAGCTAGTGCTAAGTAACGGCTAGCTATGCTAACAACTAACATTGTGAAGTGGATCTACTCTGAACACCCACAGCCAGCAGGATGTAAAGTGGAAATACTCTTATCTGAACAGCTACAGCTGGATTTCAGTCACAGGTATGCATCTGGACAGTTTGTGACCCAGCAACAATTAAACCGACTGATAGCCAGATACGTCGTTACAGAATGAAGATGTGACATCAACAGTGACTTTCCATCAGAGAGCTGGACTGTGATCCAAGTTAAAACACATTTACCTGCTACTTGGTTAAAGATTATTCAAAAATGGACTTTGAGCTCCAAAAGGAATTTGAGCGACTGGATCATGTCTCTGTCACAGCAGACATTTGGACTGTATAAAACTGTTTTCTTTGGATCACGGCACATTGGATTAATCCATAACATAAAAGATAAACATGGACAGCTTTCATGTCCCACACACCGACACACATGTGCAGCAACACCAACATTAAAAACTGTCTGTGTAGCTCTGTCTGTTTTCAGCCAGCCATTAGTAAGCCCGTAATGTAATCTATTAAATTATCTTGCTATGTGGCTAGATGATTTAAGTATGCATTTAAAAGTAACATGAAAGTTACTTTTCCAAGTAACTACAGAAATTATTTTAATCATGCAGTAATTATGCCTCGGTACAACAGAGGCATACGGTAATCACTCAACGTGTCTGTGTGTGGTTGTGTGTGTGTATCTGTCTGTTACCAGCTTTTCAGCTGGCCCAGTCAAAATTAAGAGGAACTAAAGGCTTGTATCATTGTATCATCATATTTTCTCGACTTTTCATTTGCCAGAATTTCAAGATAAGGCTTTGTTTTTGAAATAAACAGAAATTTCACTTACCGTTTCTGTCAATGCTGCCATGAAAAAAGGTATTGTCATAACTATCCCAGGCCAGTAGAGGTCAGAGTACCACCTTTTTTTACAGCCTCCCATGCTACCATGCTACAGGCACCAACGCACAGCACCTTGGTGCTTTCATTGGTAAAGTAACTCAATTACTTTTGAAAAGAAGTAACTAGTGACCGTAATTATTAGTTAGTAATTTTTAGTAACTTGCCCAACACTGGTAAAACGTAAATACAATGATTTAAAAATTCTTTTCGACCTATATTCAACTGAATACACTACAAAGGCAAGATATTTAATGTTCAAACTAATAACTTTATAGTTTTTTTTTTTACAAATATTCACTCGTTTTGAATTTCGTTCACACCCACAATTTCGTTGTGCTGTACAACTGTACAATGACAATAAAGTCTGTTCTATTCTATTCTAATTTGATTCCTGCAACACATTCCAAAAAAGCTAGAACAGGGTCAACAAAAGACTGGGGAAGTTGAGGAATGCTCAAAAAACACCTTTCTGGAACATTCCACAGGTGATCTGGAAACAGGTGAGTGTCACGATGGGGTATAAAAGGAGCATCCCTGAAAGGCTCAGTTGTTCACAAGCAAGGATGGGGCGAGGTTCATCACTTTGTGAACTGTGTGGACAAGTAGTCCAACAGTTTAAGAACAATGTTTCTCAACGTACAGTTGCAAGGACTTTAGACAACCTACAGTCCATAACATCAAAAGATTCACAGAATCTGGAGAAATTTCTGCACATAACCTGAATGCTGAAAACCCAGATTGAATAACCATGACTTTCAATCCCTCAGGCGGTACTGCATTCAAAACAAACATTCTGTAAAGGATAGTACCACATGGGCTCAAGAACACTTCAGAAAACCATTGTCAGTTAACACAGACTGTCTCTACATCTACAAGTTAAAACTCTACCATGCAAAGCCAAAGCCATATATCAACAACACCCAGAAACAGCACCGGTTGCTCTGGGCCCGAGCTCATCTGAGATGGACTGAGGCAAAGTGGAAAAGTGTGCTGTGGTCTCATGAGTCCACATTTCAAATTGTTTTTGGAAATCATGGACTTCATGTCCTCTGGGCTAAAGAGGAAAAGTACCATCCAGATTGTTATCAACGCTAAGGTCAAAAGCCGGCATCAGTGATGGCATGGGTTACATATCAGTGAAGGCTCCATTAATGCTGAACAGTACATACAGGTTTTGGAGCAACATGCTGCCATCCAAGCAATGACTTTTTCAGGGATGTCCCTGCTTATTTCAGCAAGACAACGCCAAGCCACGTTCTGTACGTGTTACAACAGCGTGGCTTCATAGTAAAAGAGTGCTGGTACTAGATTGGCTTGATGCAGTCCAGACCTGTCTCCCATCGAAAACGTGTAGAGCATTATGAAGCACTAAATATGACAACGGAGACCCCGGACTGTAGATCAACTGAAGTCGTACATCAAGCAAGAATGAGAATGAATTCCACCTACAAAGCTTCAACAATGATTGTCCTCAGTTCCTAAACACTTATTGAGTGTCATTAAAAGGAAAAGGTGAGGGAACACAGTGGTGAATATGACCCTGTCCCAGATTTTTGGAACCTGTTGGAGGAATCAGACCCAAAATGAGGGAATATTTGAAAAAAAAAAAACAACAAAAAAAACCAAAAACCAACAAAGTTTATCAGTTTGAACATTAAATGCCTTTATAGTGTATTCAATTGAATATAGGTTGAAAAGGATTTTTAAATCACTGTATTTTGTTGTTATGTTTCACACAGCATCCCAACTTCACTGGAATTGGGGTTTGTATATTCACTTCATTGGTCCAAAAAATCCCCCCCCCCCCCCAAAAAAATGTAAACAACTGCAAATTATTTTCAATTTGGTGGGCACTCAACCCATCACAGCCAAACACCTTGTGGCGTGTTTCATAGCAACGCTGAAACAGAAGCAGAGAAACAACCGCTCCACTTAACATGTACCATTGGTTTCCTAACTATGATTATGATTTAGTGTGTTCCTGGTGAACGGGACGGTGCTGATCACCATTCACTCCTCCTGCTGTTTGTGTTCATGCATGTTCATGTGCTGTGGAACCGTTGGAGGGGCTTGTAACACAGACCAACATTCACCACACATCAGAAGGTGAATGCAAAGATAATGAGCAACAATCTTAATTCTGATTTTGTTCTCTTGGAAAATAGCTTTGAAAAACCTCACTGGCATCAAAATGTACAATAAAACCTCTGTGACCTCGAGCGAACAGCAAACAAATGATAGCGCCTAAACTGCTGAACTGAACTGAAATATACTGTAGTTTTAACCATGGGTGTGATGGAGGCATCATTCAGACTGCAAAAAAGAGAGGTGGAGGACATCCTGGGAATACGTGTGATTTAATGGTGAATATTTTCCACAACATCAACCAGAGGACTAATGGTAAGATGATGATGGATAAGGTGATGGTGGATGCTGCTGGAGGTGGGAGGTCAGACCCAGACTTAGCAGCTCTCCTTCTTCAGTACGTTTAGAAAAGTGCTGGTTTCTCCTCTGCAGTTTATCCGTCACAAGGTGAAAGTCGACTTAAGGTCAGGGGAGTGTAAGGCGTAAAAGTGAAATCTCAGACAAAAACAAGAAGCAATCCTCAAAGGCAAAGTGAGGAAGTTTTTACTTTACACCACTGGTAGAGAACTTCACAAAACAACAACAACACGGTAGCAAGTGGTGGAGAAGGTCACACCATAACCCATAAAACAATCACTCACTGCAGTCTATTAACACCACTGCTGTGGTGGACACTGGAGTGCTCTTCAGCCTGGACTCTTCTGCTGTGCAGCCTGGCACTGGATCAGAACACGTGCATGTAGAAGAACAGTTTGGGGAGGCTCAGGCACAGTTTCCCCAGGAGAGAGGACCCATGCTAGCATTACACACTCTACAAGTAATGGGTGACGCCACACAGAACTGGGGTCCCTTCTCACGGCACCGAAGACAGCATCACAGCAAGGTTACAGGAAGCGAATCCCTGCTCCAAACTGGACACCATCACATATCCTAAAAGAGAAGACAAACCATTCAGGAACACTGCTGCTGCTGAACACGCTGAACAAATCTAATTCAACAGGAAGTTAAATTTAAGATGTTACATTTGGAAAATGGCAAAAAGTCTGTCACCACATCCCCAATTAATTGCTGGAACTAAAATCTTCCACAGCTCCACTACCTGTCTCCACTCTGAACTCCCATGGGAATGCAGTAATTGAGCTCCAGTCTGGCGATGTTGCCGAGCCGCAGCACGATGCCCGCTCCGTAAGACCAGCGGATACACTCGGCTAGTTTCTGAAGGTGCGTCCGAGCTCCGTCACCTGCACACAACAGGAAGAAGACATCTGATATTATGGCACATCCATTTTCAGCCACAGATGCTATAAAATCTGGGAGTTTGAGTTACTTAAACCAGGGGTGTCCAATCATGTGCCATGGAGGGCCAAGACCCTACAGGCTTTACTTCCAACCAGTGTCTTCAACAGCAGATTTCACTAAACTTCTTCCCACTGATTGCTGATCAGTGAAAACACCTGCTGAAGAGACTGGGTAGAAGAGAAAACCTGCAGGGTCTTGGCCCTCCATGGCACATGATTGGACATCCCTCACTTAAACGATCAGCTACAGAGACAATGAAAAGTATTCTCCCTCTAGGATGTCTGGCACTTTAAAAATTGAATCAACAAGTTTTACTGCACTGTAGATGTGAAGATCATGAAAAGGCTGGTTCTGAAATTCAAAGATCCAACATCCATCCATCCATCTTCTACCACTTTTCCGGAGGTCCGGGTCGTGGAGGCAGCAGTTCAAGCAGAGAAGCCCAGACTTCCCTCTCCCCAGCCACCTGCTCCAGCTCTTCAGAGAGGATACCAAGGCATTCCCAGACCATCTGAAGGACATAGTCTCTCCACCAAGTCCTGGGTCTGCCCCGGGGTCTCCTCCCAGAGGGATGTGCCCGAAACACCTCAAGTGGGAGTCGTCCAGGAGGCACCCCGATCAGATGCCCATACCACCTCAACTGGCTCCTTTAAATGTGGAAGAGCAGCGGTTCTACTCTGAGCCTCTCCCGGATAACTGAGCTCCTCACCCTATCCCTGAGGGTGAGTCCAGCGATCCTACAAAGAAAGCTCATTTCAGCCACTTGTATCTCATTCTTTCAGTCATTAACCAAAGCTTGTAACCATAGATGAGGGTAGGAACATAGATTGACTGGTAAATCGACAGCTTTGCCTTAGAGCTCAGCTCTTCACCACAACAGACCGGTACAACGTCCACATCACTGCAGATGCTGCTCCGATCCATTTGTCAATCTCTCGCTCCATTCTCCCCTCACTCGCGAATAAGACCCCAAGATACTTAAGCTCCTTCACTTGGGGCAGGAGCTTGTCCCCCAACCCGGAGAGGACAATCCACCTTCCTCCGGCTGAGGACCATGGACTCGGACTTGGAGGCACTGATTCTCATCCCAGCCGCTTCACACTCAGCAGCAAACCGTCCCAGCAAGAACTGTAGGTCATTGCTGGATGAAGCCAGTAGGACAACATCATCTGCAAACAACAGAGATGAGATCCTGTGGTCACCAAGCATGACACCCTCCGTTCCCTGGCTGTGCCTAGAAATCCTGTCCATAAAAATTATGAACAGGATCGGTGACAAAGGGCAGCCCTGGCGGAGTCCAACTCTCACTGGGAATGAATCCGATCAAGTGTTGGCAATACGAACCAAACTTTCACAACAGTCGTACAGAGACCGAATAGCTCATAACAACAAGCCCGATACTCCATACTCCCGAAGCACCCCCCCACAAAAAACCACGAGGGACGCGGTAAAATGCCTTCTCCAAGTCCACAGAACACATGTAAACTGGTTGGGCAAACTCCCACAAACCCTCAAGGATTCTCGAGAGGGTAAAGAGCTGGTCCAATGTGCCACGGCCAGAACGAAAACCACACTGCTCCTCTTGAATCCGAGGTTCGACCAACGGCTGGACTCTCCTCTCCAGTACTTTGGCATAGACCTTCCCAGGGAGGCTGAGAGGTGTGAGCCCTCTAAAGTTGGAGCACACCCTCCGGTCCCCTTTTTTGAAGCGAGGAACCACCACCCCGGCTTGCCATGCCAAAGACACTGCCCCCGACCTCCACGCAATGTTGCAGAGGCGTGTCAACCATGACAGCCCAACAACATCCAGGGCCTTGAGGTACTCAGGGCGAATCTTGTCCACCCCTGGGGCCTGGCCACCAAAGAGATTTTTAACCACCTTGGCAACCTCAGCCCTTGTGAGAGGGGAGTCGTCCCCCTCGTCCACAAGCCCTGCTTCCTCTGTGGAAGGCGTATCAGTAGGATTGAGGAGATCCTCAAAGTATTCTTTCCACCGCGCAACGATATCCCCAGTCGAAGTCAACAGCATACCATCTGCACCATACACAGTGTGGACAGGGAGCTGCTTCCTCCTCCTGAGCCGCCAGACAGTTTGCCAGAATCTGTTCGAGGCCGACCAAAAGTCTTGTTCCATGGCCTCATCAAACTCCTCCCATACCCGAGTTTTTGCTTCAGTAACCACCCGAGCTGCACTCCACTTGGCCTGCCGGTACACCTCAGCTGCTTCGGGAGTCCCACAAGCCAACCAAGGTTGATAGGACTCCTTCTTCAGCTTAATGGCCCCCCTCACCACTGGTATCCACCACTTGGTTTGGGGGTTGCCACCACGAGATGCCTCGACAACCTTGCGGCCGCAGCTCTGGGCTGCTGCTTCAACAATCGAGGTGGAGAACATGGCCCATTCAGACTCCATGTCTCCAGACTCCCTTGGAATGTGGTTGAAGTTCTTCCGGAGGTGGGAGTTGAAGACCTCCCGGACAGGGGCCTCAGCCAGACATTCCCAGCACACCCTTACTATACGTTTGGGTCTACCAGGTCTGAATGGCATCCTCCCCTACCATCGGATCCAACTCACCACCAGGTGGTGATCAGTTAACAGCTCTGCACCTCTCTTTACCCGAGTGTCCAAGACATACGGTCACAGGTCTGATGACACAATAACAAAATCGATCATCGACCTGTGACCTGTTGTGTCCTGGTGCCAGGTGCACATATGGACACCTTTATGCTTGAACATGGTGTTCATTATGGACAAATTGTGGTTAGCACAGAAGTCCAATAACTGAACACCACTCGGGTTCAGATCGGGCAGGCCATTCCTCCCAGTCACCCCCTTCCAGGTTTCACTGTTGTCGCCCACATGTGCATTGAAGTCCCTCAGTAGGACAATGGAGTCTCCAAGAGGAACACTCTCCAGCACCTCAGTCAGAGACTCCAAAAAGGGTGGGTACTCTGAACCATCATTTGGTGCACAGGCACAAATGGTGGTCAGGACCTGTTTCCCAACCTAAAGACACAGGGAAACAACCCTTTCATTCACCGGGGAAAACTCCAATATAGAGGCAGCAAGATGGGGGGATACAAGAATACCCACCCCTGCTCGTCACCTCTCGCCCGGGACAACTCCAGAGTAGGCCAAGCTCCAGCCCCTCTCCAGGAGACTGGTTTCCGAAACTGGAGCTGTGTGTTGAGGTGAGGCCAACTATATCTAGCCGGTATCTCTCAACCTCATGCACCAGCTCAGGCTCCTTCCCTACCAGAGAGGTGACATTCCACGTCCCAAAAGCCAGTTTAGGAAGCTTGGGATCAGACTGCCAAGGTCTCTGCCTTTGACCGCCACCTGATCCACATAGCACCAGACCCCCATGATCCCTCCTGCAGGTGGTGAGCCCACTGGAGGCTGGACTCGCGCTCAGCCCGAAGGAGTTACAAGATCCAACATGGTGCAATTAAAAAAAAAAAAAAATAAAGTTTCCACCAGCCTCCTAGAAACGCTCACATCAATCAGGCCAAAAGGACTTTTTGAAATGATCAACCAGAATGGTGGGGCGACTCACTCCTGAGTCCTTTTTTGACACTTTTAGCTCTGTTTTGGGTTTTTGGGGCTATGGTCTTAAAGTTTTGATCAGCTGATGAACAGCCTGTTTGAGTTGAAATGCAGTTTTCAATAAATTACAGTGATGCAACAAAGTGTGCCCCTTTCCTGATTTCTCATTTTTTTGTGTGTTTGTCACACTTAAATGTTTCAGAGCATCAAACAAATTTAAATATTAGACAAAGATAACACAAGTAAACACAAAATGCAGTTTTTAAATAAAGGTGTTTATTATTAAGGGAAAAAAATCCAAACCGACATGGCCCTGTGTGGAAAAAGTGACCCCCCCCCCCCGTTAACACATGAATTAACTGTGGTTTATCACATCTTTGGAAAGCTGAGTTCACTTTCTCTAGCCACACCCAGGCCTGATTACTGCCACACCTGTTCTCAATCAAGAAATCACTTAAATAGGACCTGCCTGACAAAGTGAAGTAAACCAAAAGATCCTCAAAAGCTAGACATCATGCTGCGATCCAAAGAAATTCAGGAACAAATGAGAAACAAAGTAATTGAGATCTATCAGTCTGAAAAAGGTTATAAAGCCATTTCTAAAGCTTTGGGACTCCAGCAAACCACAGTGAGAGCCATTATCCACAAATGGTGAAAACATGGAACAGTGGTGAACCTTCCCAGAAGTGGCTGGCTGACCAAAATTACTCCAAGAGCGCAGCGACGACTCATCCAAGAGGTCACAAAAGACCCCACAACAACATCCAAAGAGCTGCAGGCCTCATTTGCCTCAGTTAAGGTCAGTGTTCATGACTCCACCATAAGAAAGAGACTGGGCAAAAATGGCCTGCATAGTGGAGTTCCAAGATGAAAACCACTGCTGAGCAAAAAGAACATAAAGGCTCATCTTATATTTGCCAGAAAACATCTTGATGATCCTCAAGACTTTTGGGAAAATACTCTGTGGACTGACAAGACAAAAGTTGAACTTTCTGGAAGATGTGTGTCCCAATACATCCCATATAAAAGTAACACAGCATTTCAGAAAAGGAACATCATACCAACAGTAAAATATGGTGGTGGTCGTGTGATGGTCTGGGGCTGTTTTGCTGCTTCAGGACCTGGAAGGCTTGCTGTGGTAAATGGAACCATGAATTCTGCTGTCTATCAAAAAATCCTGAAGGAGAATGTCTGGCCATCTGTTCATAACCTCAAGCTGAAGCTGCAGCAGGACAATGATCCAAAACACACCAGCAAGTCCACCTCTGAATGGCTTAAGAAAAACAAAATGAAGATTTTGGAGTGGCCTAGTCAAAGTCCTGACATGAATCCAATTGGGATGCTGTGGCATGACCTTAAAAAGGCGGTTCATGCTTCAAAACCCTCCAATGTGGCTGAATTACAACAATTCTGAAAGATGAGTGGGCCAAAATTCCTCCACAGTGCTGTAAAAGACTCATTGCCAGTTATCGCAAACACTTGATTGCATTTGTTGCTGCTAAGGGTGGCCCAACCAGTTAATAGGTTTAGGGGGCAATCACTTTTTCACACAGGGCCATGTTGGTTTGGATTTTTTTTCCCCCTTAATAATAAACACCTTCATTTAAAAACTGCATTTTGTGTTTACTTGTGTTATCTTTGTCTAATATCTACATTTGTTTGCTGATCTGAAACATTTTCACAACTTTTGGATACACTCAAACTCAAACTCAAACTCAGTGTAAATGGTGTAGAGATTGAAAGGGTATCTGAAACTAAATTTCTTGGAGTAATAATTGATAATAAACTGTGTTGGAAGTCACATATTAATTATATTAAAGGTAAAATACCTAAATCAATTGCAATACTACACAGAGTGAAATATTTGCTGAATCAACCCACACTATATACCTTGTATCATTCATTAATACTCCCATACATGACATATTGTACTGAAGTATGGGGAAATACATATAAAACAAACATATATCCAGTCTTTATGCTTCAGAAGAGAGCTATTAGAATAATAAACAAAGCAGCTTACAGGGAACCAACAAACCCACTTTTTCTTAACTTAAAAGCTCTCAAGTTGAAAGATCTGGTTGACTTTAAAACTGCAGTAATAATGTTTAAAGTGAAGAATCTATCACTGCCCGCAAAT
Organism: Pholidichthys leucotaenia; assembly: GCA_020510985.1. Taxonomy (NCBI): domain Eukaryota; kingdom Metazoa; phylum Chordata; class Actinopteri; order Cichliformes; family Pholidichthyidae; genus Pholidichthys; species Pholidichthys leucotaenia. The sequence goes on from CM035845.1 coordinate 12,092,479, forward strand.
ATCCAAAAGTTGTTCCAAATAAGGGAGAAACAATATCATTTCAGAGGAACATGTATATTTCAAAAACCTTCAGTGAGAACTACCACCAAGCAACACTGTGTTTCAGTGCAAGGAGTCAGATTATGGAACGATTTTGGACCTGAATTAAAATCATGTACAACGCTTGGACAATTTAAACAAAAACTAAAGGAAGAAATACTCCAAACATATATCCAAGATGACATGTAAAATCACATAAGGATTGACATATCCAGTCTGTGTTGTGTTGTTGCTTAGTTTTTTTGTCACATTTTGTCTTAGCTTTGTTCTGAATTGTAATCGCTCTTGTTTTGTTTTTCTATTGAATTCTTGGATGGAATATGGGTGGGCAATATAAGCTGCGGCTTCAGCCATCACCCATTTCAGATAACTTATGTTGAACTGTATAATCAGAGGAGTTATTGTCTAATTTGACCTTGTTGGATTTTTTTTCTTTTTTCCCCTTTGTTATATTATTCTGTTTCTTTTTAATCTTTACTTTTAATCTATCCGAAATAAAGATTCATTCATTCATTTAAGTGGGACAAACATACAAAAAAAAAAGAGAAATCAGGAAGGGGGCAAACACTTTTTCACACTACTGTATCCACTCTCTATTTTTCTCTCTTGCTCCTGTTTCTTCTTTTTCTATTCTGAAGCTCTACTGACAACCTGCTTATGATCCCCCAGCACCAAATGAGAATACTTGTAATTTTTCTCCTGGTTTTATGATTTTGACCAGGAGTGTATTATGGTATGCAGGACACGTCGACCTGACAAACCCATAAGAACAAAGCTGGTCTCTATGATCTCCTCTAGGTCACAGAACCCCCCCCCCCCCCGCCCCCATCACCCACCGTAGTTGAGATTGCAGAGGTTTCCTGCGTTGAGAAAGAAGTGCGTCCTGAAAAGGTCTCCAAAGCTTCCCCGTCCCGGTCTGAAGGGTAGAGGGGTGTAGAGGTGCAGACCACCTGCCCAGTACGCCTCCCCACCCAGATAATCACCTGAAATAGATAGGAGGGAGGAGTTTACCCATCATGCACAGCTGCGTTAGAGGAACACAACACAACCATGTTCTAGTGAGGAGTACTGAGATACTGATACTGTAGTACTAATTATATTTTTATAATGGGAGGATGATGCTAAAAACAGCAGGGCCAGTTGTTTCAAGGCTTTAGATCGTTGAGCAACTGGACCAATTTTTCATCTCCCAGTGGTCACCCAATGATCTCCGTGCTGTGTGACCAGGCTCTAGTTGTCACATGTTGGGTGAGAAGAGACCGTGGCTGGCACCGTGTATCCGTTCAGAGGTTTCAGACGTTTTTGGTTTTACCTTCACTCTGTGGCCCAATGCTGTACATCCCAAACCCTCGTACACTAGTGGGACCTCCAAGGTAGAACCTGCAAAACAAGAAAATATCATCCAACTTCTCAAACAGGAACACATCGATGAAAGCATCTCCGTGGTAACAGCAGCTTATTTACTTCTGGTATCTCTCCAATCTTATGGAAGAAATGCCCAGATGTACTGGTCCTAACTGATGAGGCTTTTTACACACTAAGGCTGTGTGTCCAACAAACATGTTTCTGCTGTGGGCGACTATTTTCTGTTCATTCTCTATGTAGTCCAGAATTTATACAGCTAAAAAACTCTCACTGGTGACTGTTTTTGTAGCAGCGCTCAGGGTACTGACAGCTGAAAAAAGTTTAACTTTTTAGAATATAGCTGCGCTCCTCAATGTCAAACCTTTCTAACCAGCCAATAAGAATTAAGGAAGGGTGGGATGTAGGATGCCAGTCCAGGAAGAAGAGAAGGGTATGATGCTGGGGTGGAGCCTGATCTCCGCTGGATCAGACAACCATCAAAATTTGAAAGCAAACATGGAGGAATGTGTCCACATCTGTCAGCATGTCAGGTGAGTGTTGGTGCCTTCGTCACAGTCATACTGTATTTCTGACAACTTTGCTGTGGTAAATGAGGCAGTTAACTGATACTATGTAAATTTGTACAGCTGACTGCAAAAAACTGGAAATACCTCCAATGTGAAATGTGATCATATACCAACAGTCATTTATGAGTTTAGGAAACCGTGTGTTGAGCATATCTCAGCGTGAGTTTTACAAAAACAGATGTAAAAATAAAAACTTTGACCGCAGACTACTCTACTCACCTCAGAAGGGCTCTCTGTAATTAGTCTGCATCCAACAAATTGACAGACCAATCTTCCCCAAAACCAGTTCAAACTGACTCCTGAGTCCTGGTCAATCTAAAATACTCCATGAAACGGGCACTGTCAAGGCACAACTGCTGTACAAGTCAGTGCTACTCTCCCAGCTGCTGTCTGTACCCAGACTCCTGTTTTTTTTCCATGTCATTGTATTTTGCATCCAGAGCTGCTGCCAATGCCAGAATGTGTTTCCTGTCCATCGTTATTTAGAGACTGTTGATACTGTCTCAATGGGAAAAGCAGAAGTGCTGAGCTGTAAGTGCCAAGCTGTAAACCAGAAGTTCAGGGCGGTCCGTTGACAAAAAACACGTTTGGTGGACATGCAGCCTAAATAAGGCCTGAAAAATGTGTCCGCCACTTGTCACGCAAACACTGGGACTTATTAAAATGAAACAAAAAACCCTCCAAACTGTACAGCAGCTCCCACAATACAAATGTGAGTTAGACAAAATAGTTTCCTCATCCAAACCTTCAACTTGTCTTTTAGACCCTATTCCTACCAGGTTATTGAAAGAAGTCTTCCCACTTATTGGTAGCTTTATTCTTCATATAATCAATTCTTCATTAACTTTAGGCCATGTACCGCAGGCTTTTAAAACGGCTGTAATTAAACCCTTACTCAAAAAGCCAACGCTAGATCCAGGAGCTTTAGCTAACTATAGACCAATCTCTAATCTCCCTTTCATTTCAAAAATCTTAGAAAGAGTTGTTGCTACGCAATTATTTGACCACCTGCAGGGAAATGGCTTACTTGAAGAGTTTCAGTCTGGGTTTAGAATCCATCATAGTACTGAAACAGCCTTAGCGAAGGTCACTAACGACCTCCTCATTGCATCTGATAATGGACTAGTTTCTGTACTTGTCCTTTTAGACCTTAGTGCAGCTTTTGATACTATCGATCATAATATTCTACTTGATAGATTAGAACACTATGTTGGACTTAATGGAACTTCGTTGCAGTGGTTTAGATCTTATTTATCTGATAGGTTCCAGTTTGTTCATGTCAATAATGAGTTTTCTTTCAACTCAAAGCTCAGTCATGGAGTTCCACAGGGATCTGTGCTAGGCCCGACTCTTTTAAGTTTATATATGCTTCCGTTAGGCAACATTATTAGAAAGCACTGTATACATTTTCATTGTTATGCTGATGACACACAATTATACCTGTCAATGAAGCCAGATGATAGTAATCAATTAGCCAAGTTAGAAACCTGTCTTAAGGAAATCAAAGCTTGGATGACTTGTAATTTCCTGCTATTAAATTCAGATAAGACTGAAGTCATTCTTGTTGGTCCAAAAAACCTTAGAAATTCCTTTCCAAATCAAACTTTCAGTTAGGATGCGGTTACTCTTTCTCTTAATAGCTCTGTGAGGAACCTTGGAGTTATTTTTGATCAGGATTTGTCCTTCAATTCACATATTAAATTTGTTTCTAAGACTGCCTTCTATCATTTGCGTAGTATTGCCAAGATTAGGAGCATCTTGTCTCAGAGTGATGCTGAGAAACTGATCCACGCTTTTGTTAGCTCGAGATTAGATTATTGTAACTCTTTATTATCAGGCTGTCCTAAAACATCTTTAAAAAGTCTTCAGCTGATCCAAAATGCTGCAGCAAGAGTTTTAACAGGTACTAGAAAGAGAGATCATATCTCTCCGGTTCTGGCCTCCCTTCATTGGCTTCCCATAGAGTTTAGAATTAAGTTTAAAATCCTTCTTCTTACTTACAAAGCTCTAAACAATCAGGCTCCTTTTTATTTAAAAGATCTGATACTACCGTATTATCCTAACAGAGCACTACGCTCCCAAAATGCAGGATTACTTGTAATACCTAGAATCTCCAAAAGTACAATGGGAGGCAGAGCCTTCAGTTATCAAGCTCCTCTCCTGTGGAATCAGCTGCCAATCTGGATTCGGGAGTCAGACTCGATCTCTGTTTTTAAGAATAGGGCTAAAACCTACCTTTTTGATATAGCCTACAATTAGGGAGGGATCATGTGTTTCTGAACCCTCCCTTAGTTATGCTGCTAATAGGTTTAGTCAGCCGGGGGACCTCCAGTAATGCACTGGGCCTCACTCCTTTCCTCACTCTCAATGAAATATTTTTTTTGCTGGTCATTAACATTTGTTTGTTCTCTCCCATAGATTGAGTCCCCATCGTGCTGTTTGCTCTCTACATGTCTGTTCTTTTCTTCTTCTCTATCCCCTCACCCCCCAGCCAGTCGCAGCAGATGACTGCCCCTCCCTGAGCCTGGTTCTGCTGGAGGTTTCTTCCTGTTAAAAGGGAGTTTTTCCTCTCCACCGTCGCCAAGTGCTTGCTCACAGGGGATCGCCTGATTGCTGGGGTCTTTCTGCAACTGTGGGGGTTCCCCCTACAGTTGATAGTGCTATGAGATGACTGTTGTTGTGAAATGGTGCTATATAAATAAAGTTGAATTGAATTGAATTGAAAATGAACATTTGGAGACAACTGGAATGTTGTAGGAAAACTGAAGCAAAATCATATAAACTTAATCAGAAAAAAACACTAATAATAATAATAATAATAATAAATGCACACACATATTCACACATTACCTATAGATGCACTTCATTATCAGTTATATTAGTAAGACATCCCAGTGAATAAAATATGCTCATTCCAGCTGTATCAACTTTAAACTCCATGGCCATCCCAGGTTTGCAGGTGAAGGGTGCACACCTGCAGACATGTTGTTAGGAGCTCTGCAGCTTTAAACACTGGTCTAACAGCTGGAACCATCAACAAGACAGTTCTCGGCAATTTAAGAGCCCAGTACCTCTGGACCACTGCTGTGCTAGTTAGTGACATTTACACAGATAATGCTGACAGGGTTAAAGTTTCCACCCATGGGACTTCACCCATGGGACCCGGCCGGGCTCAGCCCGAAGGAGTTACATGGGTCCGCCCTCCAGTAGGTTCACCACCTGCAGGAGGGATCATGGAAGTCCGGTGCTATGTGGATTAGGTGGCAGTCAAAGGCGGAGACCTTGGCGGACTGATCCCAAGCTTTCTAAACTGGCTAAAGTGTCAGACATTTTTTGATAATCTAGCTATAGTTTAAGAAATCTGTCTGTGTGTGTGTCACAATCATAGGACTCGCTATGACATCATCAAAGATCAAAGGCAGGCATCACTGAATGAGTGGTGGCGTCAAAGATCAAAGGCAGGTTTCACCATGGTTACTGTTGCCATGGTAACCATGTCAAAGATCACAGGCAGGCATCACCATGGTTACTGTTGCCATGGTAACAGTAACTCTACGGGCATGCAGAAATGCTTGCTTACACTTGCTTTCTATGGGCATGCACGGGTATCTTCAAACACTGCACATGTATTATCTCTGGAACTGTTCTCAGCACACGATGAACACCCACACCAATCTGCTGCTCTCATCTCTCTCACACACACCCACTATTTCATAAAGAGGCTTTGCCTTTTGCTAGGCTGCCATTCTAAGTTATGACTCATTTAATGACTTGCCTGGTTAAATAAAGGAAAAACAAACCAGACCATCAATGATGGAGACGCACATTCTGGCCTGATGAAATCACCCTGAGAGTCCTCAGATCTCCTGACCACTGACCTTAAGCACAGCCTGGGTGCAGACCCACCTGAGGAACATTAGCACCACCAAAGAGGACATGTGATCATGTTTGTCTGTCTGTTAGCAGGATTACGCAAAAAGTACTGGGCAGAATTTGATGGAACTTTCAGTAGAGGTGGTCCTTGGGCTACAAATGAACCCTGTAGATTTGGGAGGTGATCTGGGTCAGGATGCAGATTCTGGATCACTTTCTTACTGAATAAAGAGCCTTGGCTGAGGTATGAGCTCTCTGAGTGCCCTCTAGTTGTGCATGAGTTTGGTGAGCATCAGGGCAATTGCCTAGAAGGAAAAGCAATTTTCTGAAATCACATGAATACCCAAACCTCCTAATTTTGACTTTGAGGACAGCCTGGCTGCAGTCCCACCTGAGGATCAGTGTGTGTGAGTCTGGTGAGCATATGAGCAATGGCAACTGTGGACAGACGGACAGACAGACACGGCAGAATGAGCTAATCAATAATCCCATCAGTTCAACTGAACTTTTTGGGGCAAACACTGCATGCCTATCTGAACAAAAGAGTTCAAAATGAACATTTTCACAATGAAATTAGTGATAAGGCAGCTAGATAACAGAGGATCAAACGTAGCACCATTCTGTAACCTGACACTCGCAGTGACAACAGTGCCAAAGCCACATGAATTACTTCAATAAAATACAGTTGCAAGTGGCGATCATCGGGTTCCAAGCAGCTGTAGACTTCAAGGTCTTGTGTTGCTTAGCAACAGCATTTAAAACCTAAGGTCTGCTACACATTAGTTTTTAAAGCAGCACTATGTAACTTTCTTCTTCCTTGGAGGAACACTGAAAAGGCCTCAACCATGGCAACCATGACCCCAGTCCAACAGCCAACCACAGACAGGAATTAATAACATTTCATCAGCATCAATGGCATTGTGGGTTTTCCTTATCGATTCCATTCTTTATTGATTCCCTCAACAATTCTTGATCGGTTTTTCATGTGGGGAAAAAAGCAGGCCTTCACAGGATTTCAGCATCAATGCACAAGTTTTATTTTTGAATTTAAACAATGCTTCTTCTCTTAACAAGATATAACTAGAAAAGCACTCGGAGAGCGCAGACCTCCGCCAAGCGCCACAGTTCCCCCCATACAGTGTTTGTGTGTACGTTTTCAGATTCCTTGACCATGAAAACATATGACTAGCAATTGGATTCACAATGATAGGATTAGTGGTTCAGTAGTTATTCACAAAAATGGCATTTTCCGTTATGGTGGCGACAGTTCCCCCCATACAGTGTTTGTGTGTACGTTTTGAGATTCCTTAACCATGAAAACATATGACTAGCAATAGCACGGTGATTCTCGCATCGTCTGTGTTATCTCCCTGCTTTTTTTCTTTCTCATGCACTCTGCACTCTGCTGCCTTCTGTGTTTCACACTTTTAGACTTTGAATGAGGCATGACTGGCAATATCAAGCAGATCTTCTTTTAAAAAAACAAAACAAAACCTAACCTCCTGGCGGAGGTAATAAGAAAAAAAAAAATCAATAAAAAAAAATAGCGCCTGAGTCGCTGCATTTCTTGTCGCTGCAGCACGGTGATTCTCCGCATCCTGTGTGTTGAAAATGGCCCTATGTCACAATGTTAAAGAATCCTTTAAAAAATTCCTGTATCCAGACGGTGATCCGGATCATCCCCAAAATTTAATCAGTTCTTTCTTGTACCATTTGCAACAACGCCTGAAAGTTTCATCGAAATCCATCCAAAACTTTTTGAGTTATCTTGCTAACCAACAGACAGACAGACAGACAAACAGACAAACCCCAGCAAAAACATAACCTGCTGGCCTGCAGCCTGGCGGAGGTAATAAAATCAAATATAAAAAACTGTAAACATGTAAAAATGGACATTTATGCCTTATAACATTTATTATGTTTAAATGCTGGAAAGCAGTATAAATAAAAGCAGTATAATTGAAATACTGAAGTGATTAGAAAACTGCACAATTATGTTATTTTAGCAATCAGAAATATACATGCTGTACTTGGGTGTAATTTTTGCATGTTTTTTTTTTTTTAAATCCATCCATCTTCTACCACTTTTCTGGAGGTCCGGGTCACAAAGGCAGCAGCTCAAGCAGAGAAGCCCAGACTTCCCTCTCCCCAGCCACCTGCTCCAGCTCTTCAGAGAGGATACCAAGGCGCTCCCAGACCAGCTGGGAGATGTAGTCTCTCCAGCGAGTCCTGGGTCTGCCCCGGGGTCTCCTCCCTGCTGGATGTGCCCGAAACACCTCAAGTGGGAGGCATCCTGATCAGATGCCCAAACCACCTCAACTGGCTCCTCTCCATGTGGAGGATGGCGGATCTACTCTGAGCCTCTTCCGGATGACTGAGCTTCTCACCTTGTCTCTAAGGGTGAGTCCAGCAGCAGTCCTACGGAGAAAGCTCATTTCAGCCACTTGCATCTATGATCTCATTCTTTCGGTCATTACCCAAAGCTCACGACCATAGGTGAGGGTAGGAACATAGATTGACTGGTAAATCGACAGCTGTGCTTTAGAGCTCAGCTCCCTCTTCACCACAACAGACCAGTAAATGTCCACATCACTGCAGACGCTGCTCCGATCTGTCAATCTCTCGTTCCATTCTCCCCTCACTTGTGAATATCCCGAGATACTTCCTCCACTTGGGGCAGGAGCTTGTCCCCAACCCGGAGAGGGCAATCCACCTTTTTCCAGCTGACCCCTGGCTTTCAAAACTGGCTTTTTAAATAGAATGGAGATCAAAATTAGAAAACAGTGCATTAGTACTTGATTTATTCTGTTATTCTTCATTGTTCAGAATGTAACAGAGTATCAGCTGTGGCTACACCACTGCTGTACTAGCATGTTGTTTTAACCACCATAACTTCAACACAAACATCTATTTTGTAAAAAGAAAAAATGAAACTGAGCATAATTAAAGAACAGTGACCCCTGTGTCAGAAGAGAAGATTTAAACTGCTTTTTTTTTAGGGCTATAAGATCCTTGCTTTGAATGACTTCCGCACATCTGTGCCCACAGGACATCACTAGTTTCTCACACTGCTCTGGTTTGGGGGACAGAATTATGTGAAGACTCTCAGTGGGGAATCGGTTCAACACTGCAGCTGGAATTACTCACCAGTTCACTGCTGAACAGGACAAGGATCAGCCTCAGCACACAGTGTGTCTCCGTTTAAGACAGTTTGGACTCAAAGCTCACTCTGCAGTGGCCGAACCGCTCATCAGCAGAAAGAATAAAAAGGCTAAACTTGCCTTTGCTGAGGAGCATGTTGTGTGAAGAGAGAAGAACTGGTCCACAGTGCACTTCAGTGATGAGAGGGAGTTCAGTTTATTTGGGTCTGATTGGAAACAATATGTTCGGTGTCAAACTAAGGAAAGACTGAACACAAAGTGTGTAAAGGCACTGGTGGTCTAATGGTTAGGGATGTGGACAGGTGATCGCAAGGTCCCTGAACCAGCAGGATCAGATCTGGGTGGGACAGATAACATAGCAGTGTTTGCCCCACCCTCATCAACCCCACTGTGGTGCCCTTGAGCAAGACTCTTAACCCCAACTGCTCCAGTGGAGCTGCTCAGTGGCCACAGGTCAGTCTGTGGTTGTACTGGGCAGCTTCCAAGTATGAATGTGAACAGGGTGTCCTTGAAAAAGAGAGGTTGCCTCTCAATAAAACTTCCCTGTATAAATAAAGGTTAAAATAAAAAAAGAAGTCAGTTAAATGTGGAGGAGGAAGTGTCATAGTTTGGGGATGTTTCCTGCAGCAGGAGCTGGGCCTCTTGTACAGCTACATGGTAGGTGAATGCAGATGTTTATGTGAACCTCCTTCAGCAACATGCAATTCCTTCACTGCAATTGTCTCCCAATCAACCCACAATTTTCATGCAGGACAATGTCCCCTGTCACACTGCAAAACAGGTTGAACAATTCCTTGAATCTAACAATATAAAAACAATGAAATGGTCAGCCCAGAGTCCAGATCTAAACCACATAGAGAATCCCTGGAAAATCCTTGGAGAAAAAGTACTGGTTAAAAAAAAAACAAAACACTACAGTTACTGAACTGTGGAAGAAACTGAAGTAGAATGGACCAAGATCAAACCAGAGCAGTGTGAGAAACTAGTGATGTCCTGTGCCCTCCTATTAATTTGTGAATCCTATAGCCCTAAAAAACACATTGTTTAAATCTTCTCTTCTGACACAGTGGTCACTGTGCTCTAATTTTGCTCACCGTTTTTTGTTTTTTACAAAATAAATGTTGGCTCCAGTGCCCCCCCCCCCCGCGACCCAAAAAGGATTAAGCAGAAGAAGATGGATGGATGGATTGCTGGATATTCTGTCACATTCTGAACAATGGAGAATAACATACACGACTCACAAAAAGTTAGGAATATTCGGCTTTCAGGTGAAATTTCAGGATGCATCTAAAATGCATTATAACCTTTCCAGATGAACTTAATTTCACCTTCTCTAACATTTTGAATGCACATGTCCAACTGTTCAAAGTTTCAGTACTCTTTGCATGACTTGCTGTTCTCTAACAAGGTGCTTAATGGCAAAATTCACAACAGGTGTTTGATCCAGGAATCAACCAATAAATTTTCTGGTTCAATTACAACTGGTATTTAAACAGTCCTCTTCATCCTGCTGTTCACATTTTGACATCATGAGACCAAGACGACACCTCACAATTGATCAACAGTACCTCACCATTGCGAGGCTTCAAACAGGATGTTCTCAGAGGGAAGTGGCTACTGAGCTTAGAGTGTCACAGAGTGCCATCAGTAGGTTGCAAAGGAGATACGGAGAGACTGAAAGAGTCACAGGGTTGTTAACTTGAAGCTCCTGACCAGATAGAGTGATGATGTGGAGTGAAGTACGAGACGGTAATGCACCTGTAAGCTGGTTGCCAACTGCCAATCAAATCTAAAAGAAGAAGAAGAAGAAGAAGAAGAAGAAGAAGAAGGAAGAGTCACAGAAAGGCATAGAAATGGACATCCTTTGGCCACATCCCACACTGATGACCACTTCATTGTGAACAGTGCCCTACAGAACCGGATGATGAAGCCACTCAACTCCAGGCACATTTAAGGGAGGTGAGAGGCACCCAAGTGTCACGTCAGACCATTTGAAACCGTTTATATCAGCGTGGTCTGCGTACTAGACAACCTGCAAGGGTACCTGACCACACCACCAGGCACAGGCGTCATCGTCTTGCATGGGCCAGGGACCATTTACGTTGGACAAGGGACCAGTGGGCCTCAGTACTGTTCTGATAAAAGTCGATTCACGTTGAGCAGAAACGATGGCCACAAACGATGTTGGAGACGTCAAGGAGAGTGCTATGTATCAGTCACTGTTATCACCAGATGAGCCTTTGGTGGTGGTGATGTTACAGTCTGGGCAGGTGTGTCCAGTCAATCCAGAACTGTCCTACACCTTGTGAATGGTACAGTGACAAGCCAATACTACCTGAATAACATCATTAATCTAGTCACTGTGCCCCTGCATGAACAACACAGGCCTAATTTCATTTTCATGGACAACAATGCTCCAGCTCATCGAGGTCTCATCATTAGGGAACAGCTGCTGGAGGCTGGGGTACCACAAATGGAGTGGCCTGCACTTTCTCCAGACCTGAATCCCATAGAAAACCTATGGGATCAGCTGAGTCGCTTGTGTAGAGGCTCGTAACCCTGCACCCCACAACCTCAATGAGCTGAGGGCTGCCCTTCAAGAAGAGTGGAATGCCATGACTCAGCAGACAATAAGTCGACTTGTGAACAGCATGAGATGTTGTTGTCAAGCTGTAATTGATGTTCAAGGGCACATGACAAGTTATTGAGACACTGACATTTTTTTGTTGTGGTATACCCACCACTGTTGTTGGATTTTATTTCAATAAATTGTTTGGGATGAGTAAATCACCTTTGCATGCTTCTACCTAAATGCTCTACTTTCATTATGTAATATCAGTGTAGCGTGAACTTTTTACATTTTCCATAAATTTCACCCGAAAGCCAAATATCCCTAATTTTTTGCGTAGTGTATGTTAGAATAAATCAAGTATTAATACACTGTTTTCTAATTTTGATCTCCACTGTATATACAGTATATATAAGATAAGCCTTTATTAGTCCCACAATGGGGAAATTCCAGGATTGCGACAGCACAGGGATAGCAACACTCAGAGCAATAATTTAGAAGATAAGAAAATAAGAGCAGTAAATATGCATATGTACACATAAATATATAAATATATATACACAGTGCGGAGCATTGTAGCTAGATGGAATAAACAGCATAAGAGTCTATTTAGTTACCCCACATAGTATGAATATGTACCCATACATATTGTCACCCTCTGTAGCGATTGATATTGTCCTAGTTGTATACTGGAGGGGGACCATTTTGTGTAAGTTTGTTGCGTCTTTTGCATTCAATACTATTAGGTCGTACCTTTTTTTCCCCATCTCTGCAAGCAGCCCTGCTTAGGTTATAAAGTCTGACAGCCGTAGATAGGAAGGACCTGCGAAACCTCTCGGTCGCGCACCTAGGATGACGTAGTCTACTGCTAAATGAGCTCCTCAGTGCGTTCAGCATGACCTGCATAGGGTGGGACTCGGACTCCAGCAGAGATGACAGCTTAGCCACCATCCTTCTCTCTCCTATCTCCTCCACTGGGTCAAGGCGTTTCCCCAGGACAGAGCTAGCTTTCTTGATCAGTTTGTTCAGTCTCTTCCTATCGGCTGCTGTAATGCCACTGCCCCAGCAGACCACTCCAAAAGTGATGGCTGATGCCACCACCGAATCGTAGAAGGTCTTCAGGAGCACCCCTTGTACACCAAAAAAACTGAGCCTCCTCAGTAGGAACAGCCTGCGCTGTCCCTTCTTGTAGAGTGTGTCGGTATTGTGTGACCAGTCTAGTTTATTGTTCAAATGAACACCCAGGTACTTGTAGGATGTCATCATCTCAATGTCTGTTCCCTGAATGTTTACTGGTGCTGTGACGGGTTGTCCTTGTTGCAGTCCACAACCAGCTCCTTAGTTTTCCTCGCGTTGATCTGGAGGCAGTTCTGATGGCACCAGTCCACGAAGTCCCGGATAAGTCCTCTGTACTCAGCTTGAAGCCGACGATTGCAGAGTCATCAGAGAACTTCTGTAGATGGCAGTGTGTTGTGTTGTGTGAGAAGTCCGCAGTATAAAGGATGAACAGGAAGGGAGCCAAAACCGTTCCCTGGGGGGCCCCCGTACTGCTGATGATCGTGTCGGACACACAATCCTGGGTTCTCACAAACTGTGGCCGGTTTGTGAGGTAGTCCAGGATCCACAATGACAGGTGCTGGTCCACCCCTGCGCACAGCAGCTTGTTCCTCAGGATTACCGGTTGGATGGTGTTGAAAGCACTGGAGAAGTCAAAGAACATGACCCTCACTGTGTTCCCAGGCTTCTCCAGGTGGAACAGGGAACGGTGAAAGAGGAAGATCACTGCATCCTCCACCCCGATGCCATGCTGGTAGGTGAACTGGAGTGGACCCATCGCTGGTCCCACCAGGGGGTGGAGGTGAGCAAGAAGCAATCTCTCCAGGGTCTTCATCAGGTGAGACGTCAGGGCCACTGGTCTGTAGCTGTTCAGGTCTCTTGGATGGGAAGCCTTTGGTACGGGTACCACACAAGATGTTTTCCACAACTGTGGTACCCTCCCCAGCTTCAGGCTCAGTTTGAAGATGTGCTCCACAATCCCACACAGCTGGTCTGTGCAGGACTTGAGGAGCTTCGTGCTGATGCAGTCCAGACCCGAGGCCTTCCTTGCCTTGATCTTCCTAGCTCCGCCCTCATCCGGGTCTTAGTGAGGGTCACGTTGGAGGCTGTGTGCTGGGAGTGGGGGGGTGTTGGTGTGGGGGGGTGGACAGCAGGTCTCGATGACGCTAGAGGCAGCAGTGGTTGTTGTGCAGGCGGAGGAGAGGGCGGTTGGTCAAACCTATTAAAAACAGGTTCAGATTGTTCACACCCTCCCTGCCCCCTGTGGCCTGGGAGGAGGTATTCTGGAGCCCAGAGATGGTTTTGAGGTTTCTCCAGACCCCGCCGATGTCGCTCTGTTGCAGCTTGTCCTCCATCTTCTCTATCTACACAAAGTACCTACGTATATACCTGAAGCTATACACAAAGTATATACACCCGCACATGCATAAAATAATTGTATATTAACATACTGGTAAAACCTCAAGACATTGCTCATTCTAGTTCAGTATTAATGTGTAACCTACACCACATATACCACCTACCCAAACTTCAGCTGCTCTACAGTCATGAATGGATGTAAGCCTTTAAATACAAACTTCACTACAGCTCTGTGTACATCTAGTGCCAGTGGGTTATCCTGGCAAGGAGTGGAGAGCGAGCATATTGGTAAAGCCTCAGAGCTACCTGTTGTTGTCATCATCTAAGAAGAATGAGCTCATATTTAAAGATCAGACATTTTTAGTTGGGTTTTGTGAGTTAAAAAACAGGTTAAACTTTGGGTGGGTCAATCGGGAACATGTTCTAAATTCCCATCCCTACTAAAGTCGTGCCCTGTGATTTGCTGCTGGGGCTGAGGACACAGCCGCCATGGCTGCTGTCCCCCCAGTGATCACACCAAAGAAAGAGCTGTTAAAGGCAATGTAGGCCCACTCAGGCTATGTAGGAAGTGACATTCACGCGGTCAAATGTTGGAGGTGAAAATCTTACATAGTGTTGCTTTAACTAGAGCATCTGCCCCACAGCTGGGAGGTTGTGGGCTCAAGCCCTGGCCGGGTCATACCAAAGACCATACAAAAATGGTACTTTCCACCTTCTAGCTTGGTGCTCAGCATAATAGAATGGGGGAAGGAAAAGTTGTTTGTGGCGGTGCCTCGCATGGCAGTGGCCCCTCTGATTCTAGATGATTAACATTGTAGATAAGAGAAACATAATTTTGTTCTATTGTACATGATTGGCTGTATGACTGAATGACAATAGAGATGGCTTCTTCTTCTTCTTCAAATGCACAGCAGAGGCATGCTGTGAGTCATCAGAACGAGGCATGCACGTTGGCTGGGACGGCACATGAGCCGGTGATTTGACTGGGTAGATGATGGCTATCCCCATCTTCTTTCTCCGTCTAATAAACAACAGCGTGCGCGTAGCCCACGGTGCATGCGACCCGGCCCGCTGATGATAACAGTCATAAAAATGCGACTGAATTGCGATAGCCTTCACCACCGTAATACATCAACTCCCAAGCATCCCCACGCGTGGATGGCCGTCTGTACTTCAGTGGTTGTTTAGAATAACAAGACTTCCCTGAGAAGATTCAAACCTGGGACCTCCTGCATCCCAAATCCTCCCCCTAACCACAACTGCTTCAGCTCACACTAACTTTCTCAAATGATAAAGGCTCCACTGAAAGGATTCCCAGCAGCAGTAGTAGAGCACTTAAAACATAAAATCTGCTACACATTGTTTTCAGATGCACAGAAGAGGTATGCTGCACTTCAGAAGAACAACATATTACCAGCAAGATTTTAACCCGTGGCAGATAGGCGTCTTAACCCTTACACCACATGATTGCTTTGGGTCACACACTGACATACTGTACCTCCACCAAGGGCTTTGTTTGTATTTCTGCAGCAGGATTACACAAAAACTACTGGATGGATTTGGATGAAATTTTCACAAGAGGTGGTTCTTGGGCTACAGACGAATGTGTTACATTTTGGTGATGATCTGAGAATGCAGACCTCAGCCAAGTCTCATCTTCTCACAGTGCATTACCAACAATACTCCAAAACTAATGGACAGACTGTGATGCAATTTTCACCACAAGTGGCTCTAGGCATACACACAAACCCATTACATTTTGGAGGTGAGCCATGAGAGATGGAAGGAGCCTTGGCGGAAGTATGCACTCTCTGAGTGCGTTTCTAGTTAAACATATTTCTGATGGAGCCACTGACCTGAGATTTTCACCAGATATCAGTAACAACCCAAGTAATCCATACATACAAAGAAATCAAGGCAACTGTGTTCACAAAACAAGTTATATTTAATAAAGTGGAATGACATAATAATGAATAAGAAAGAGGTTAAAAAAGACATAGAAAGCCAAGAAACCAGCTGAAATCCATTACAATTTAGGAATTCATCCCATCCCCCATCAGTGCAAATTAATTTCAGCTGGTTAATTTCTGACTGATAGCCTTTAAAAAGGTCTGTGAATGTCAGAAATTCACACCACAAAAAACTCATGATGGGTAGAAGCAAATCGCTCTCTATAGACCTTTGCAACCTTATTGTTGTAAAACATAATGATGGCATTGGCTACAGGTGCATTTCTAAACTGTTGAAAGTTCCAGTGAGCACTGTTGGAGCCATCATTCAGAAGTGGAAAGTCATCATTTTACCATAAACCGGCCACGACCAGGAGCTCCTAGCAATATTTCTGACAGAGGAGTCAAAACAATTATCAGAAGAGTTATCCAGGAGCCAAAGACCACTCGTGGAGAGCTCCAGAAAGACCCGAAGTTACCGGTACTGCTGTTTCAAAGAAAACAATAAGTAATGCACTCAACCAACATGGGCTCTATGCCTGCTCACCTCGCAAGACTCCATTGCTGAAGAAAAAGCATGTTGAAGCTCGTTTAAAGTTTGCTGCACAACATTTGGGAAAGCCAGTAAAATACTGGGAGAATATAGTCTGGTCAGATGAGACCAAAATTGAACTTTTTGGATGCCACAACACACAACATGTTTGGAGGAGAAATGGAACTGCACATTCCATCATGTGTGGGGGTGTTTTTCAGCACATGGTACAGGCAGACTTCATATAATTGAAGGAAAGATGAATGGACAAATGTACAGAGACATCCTTGATAAGAACCTGCTGCCATCTGCCAAGATGCTGAAGATGAAACCAGGGTGGACATTTCAGCAAGACAATGATCCCAAACACACAGACAAGGAAACTCTCAACTGGCTCCAGAGAAGGAAAATAAAGCTGCTAGAATGGCCCAGTCAGTCACCTGACCTGAATCCAATTGAAAATCAATGGAACAAACTGAAGACCAGAGTTCATAGAAGACACCCATGGAACTTTCAAAATTTGACAGTTTGTGTGGAAGAATGGGCCAAAACAGGGGTGGGCCGTGAGGGCCATTCCACTATAGATTTTCTGCTCCACCCAGTGTCTTCAGCAGGTGTTTTCAACTATTAGCAATCCTTGAAGCTGATCAGAGCAAACATCTGCTGAAAACACTGGGCGGAACACAAAATCTGCAGTGGAATGGCCCTCCGTGGCACGACTGCCCACCCCCGGGCTAAAATCACTCCTGAGCAATGTCTCTCCATATAGGAGGCGTCTGGAAGCTGTTATTACCAACAAAGGCTTTTCTACTAAATATTAAATGAATTTCATTAAATGCATTCAATACTTATTCCCTGTGTCATTCCATTTCATTAAATATAACTTGTTTTGTGAACACAGTTGCCTTGATTTCTTTGTACAGTATGTATGGATTACTTGGGTTGTTACTGATATCTGATGAAAATCTCATGTCAATGACTCCATCAGAAATATGTTTAATGAGAAAAATGCTGACGTATTCAATACTTATTTTTCATGCTGTAAGAAAAAGAATCAATAGAAAAAGAATCCAAAGAATTACAACAGGTTTCCCACAGTGCAGCTGCTTAGAATCCCAAATACACGTACCTGTCAGCGATGCAGGATGGCTGCTTTCTGATTGGATAAAGCATCCCACCCCAGAGAGAGGCAGAGAACACCTGTGAGGGTGCACACATCATGTATTACACATTTAACAAGTGTTTAGTGAAGTTTTGTTGCCCTGTTAGTTAAATCACAAACTGCCGAAGCAGCAAAAATGCTTCTTGAGCAGGGGTTTCCAACTGTGTTCCGTGGGACGTTTCTAACTGGTCCACAGCAAATCATGCAAATTCAAACTGAATATGGCTCATGATAATAACTTTATACGTCATATACTTTCAGGATACCAACTTTTTAGACAATCTTGTGACACCACTATTACAGCGGTGGTCAGTGGAAGAACACTGGAGTCTGCTGCTGTTTTCTGACATCCAATCCTACAAAACAAAGGCTGTTGTTCTGTTTGTGGTTCCTGGATGCTTACTTCTGAGCCACTGTGGTCTCCGTCCACATAGTATGTGATGACTGACTCTTTATTTCATCTGAAGATGCCAAGAAAAAGTAAGCAAAGTATGCAAATACTAATGCTAAGCTTAGCAGAAGCTAAGTCGCTGTTAACTTCTGACGGCTATCCACATCATCTCAACTGTTTTACAGAGGGAATGGACAAGTTAAGGCTGTACTTAAGAACCCAATAAGAGACTCATAATCACTATGTGGTGGTAACACAATCATGGGTGTGAAAGGACTCCCTCAATGCAGCTACAAAGCTAATTAGCTGTCAGATACGTGATGTGACCAGAAATCCTTAAGAGGTACAAGTGCATCTCAATAAATCAGAACGTCATTGAAAATTTGATTTATTTCAGTAATTCAATTCAAAAAATGAAACTCATATTATATAGATTCTTTACACACAGAGTGATATAACATATGAGTATATGATGAATATCCTCAAAATTAAAAGAAATACTTAAAAATAATATTTCAAGTATTTCTTTTAATTTTGAGGATTATGGCTTACAACTCATGAAAACCCAAAATTCAGTTTATTAAAAAAATTAGAACATTACATAAAATTAATTTAAAAAAATAATTTTTAATAGCCAACTGAAAAGTATGTCCATGTACCCCTCAATACTTAGTTGGGGCTCCTTTTGCATGAATAACTGCATCAGTGCAGCGTGTCATGTAGGTGATCAGTCTGTGTTACTGCTGAGGTGTTATGGAGGCCCAGGTTGCTCTGATAGTGACCTTCAGCTTGTCTGTATTGTTGGGTCTGGCGTCTCTCATCTTCCTCTTGGCAATACTCCACAGATTCTCTATGGGGTTTAGGCCAGGAGAGTTTGCTGGCCAATCAAGCAGGTTGTGGTACTTTTGGCAGTGTGGACAGGTGCCAAGTCCTGCTGGAAAATGAAATCAGCATCTCCACAAAGCTTGTCAGCAGAGGGAAGCATGAAGTGGCCTAAAATTTCCTGGCAGACGACTGCACTGGCTTTGGACTTGATAAAACACAGTGGACCAACACCAGCAGATGACATGGCTCCCCAAACCAACAGTGACTGTGGAAACTTCACACTGGACCTAAAGTAACTTGGATTCTGTGTCTCTCCACTCTTCCTCCAGACTCTAGAACCGCTATTTCCACGCGAGATAAAAAATTTAGTCTAATCTGAACAGAGGACTTTGGACCACTGAGCAACAGTCCAGTCTGTTTTCTCCTTAGCCCAGGTAAGATCTTCTGACGCCATCTCTGGTTCAGGAGTGACTTGACACAAGGAATCCAACAGTTGTAGCCCATGTCCTGATACATCTGTGTGCGGTGGCTCTTGAAGCTCTGACTCGAGCCACAGTCCACTCCTTATGACTCTCCCCTAAATTCTTGAATGGGCTTTGCTTCACAATCCTCTGAAGGCTGCGGTTATCCCTGTTGCTTGTGCACCTTTTTCTGCCACACTTTTCCTTCCACTCAACTTTCTAGTAATATGCTTGGATACAGCACCCTGTGAACAGCCAGCTTCTTTAGCAGTGACCTTTTGTATGACTGTCTTCTGGACAACTGTCAAGTCAGTAGTCTTCCCCATGATTGTGTAGACTACTGAAGCAGACTGAGACCATTTAAAGGCTCAGGAAGCCTTTACAGGTGTTTGGACTTAATTAGCCGATTAGAATGTGACATTATGAGTCTACAATACTGAACTTTTTCACAATATTTAATTTTTTTGAGAAACTGAATTTGGAATTTTCATGAGCTGTAAGCCATAACCATCAAAATTAAAAGAAATAAACACTTGAAATATATCACTCGGTGTGTAATCAACCTATATTAGTTTAATTTTTTGAATTACTGAAATAAATCAACTTTTTGATTCTAATTTATTAAGATGGGCCTGTACAGTGGGGTAAAAAAGTATTTAGTCAGCCACCAATTGTGCAAGTTCTCCCACTTAAAAGATGAGAGAGGTCTCCAATTTTCATCATAGGTATACCTCAACTATGAGAGACAAAATGAGAAAAAAAAAATCCAGAAAATCACATTGTCTGATTTTTAAAAAATTTATTTGCAAATTATGGTGAAAAATAAGTATTTGGTCAAAAACAAAAGCTCATCTCAATACTTTGTTATATACCCTTTGTTGGCAATGACAGAGGTCAAACGTTTTCTGTAAGTCTTCACAAGGTTTTCACACACTGTTGCTGGTATTTTGGCCCATTCCTCCATGCAGATCTCCTCTAGAGCAGTGATGTTTTGGGGCTGTCGCTGGGCAACACGGACTTTCAACTCCCTCCAAAGATTTTCTATGGGGTTGAGATCTGGAGACTGGCTAGGCCACTCCAGGACCTTGAATTGCTTCTTACGAAGACACTCCTTCATTGCCCGGGCGGTGTGTTTGGGATCATTGTCATGCTGAAAGACCCAGCCACGTTTCATCTTCAATGCCCTTGCTGATGGAAGGAGGTTTTCACTCAAAATCTCACGATACATGGCCCCATTCATTCTTTCCTTTACATGGATCAGTCGTCCTGGTCCCTTTGCAGAAAAACAGCCCCAAAGCATGATGTTTCCACCCCCATGCTTCACAGTAGGTATGGTGTTCTTTGGATGCAACTCAGCATTCTTTCTCCTCCAAAAACAACAAGTTGAGTTTTTACCAAAAAGTTCTATTTTGGTTTCATCTGACCATATGACATTCTCCCAATCCTCTTCTGGATCATCCAAATGCTCTCTCGCAAACTTCAGACGGGCCTGGACATGTACTGGCTTAAGCAGGGGGACACGTCTGGCACTGCAGGATTTGAGTCCCTGGCGGCGTAGTGTGTTACTGATGTAGCCTTTGTTACTTTGGTCCCAGCTCTCTGCAGGTCATTCACTAGGTCCTCCCCGTGTGGTTCTGGGATTTTTGCTCACCGTTCTCGTGATCATTTTGACCCCATGGGGTGAGATCTTGCGTGGAGCCCCAGATCGAGGGAGATTATCAGTGGTCTTGTATGTCTTCCATTTTCTAATAATTGCTCCCACAGTTGATTTCTTCACACCAAGCTGCTTACCTATTGCAGATTCAGTCTTCCCAGCCTGGTGCAGGTCTACAATTTTGTTTCTGGTGTCCTTTGACAGCTCTTTGGTCTTGGCCATAGTGGAGTTTGGAGTCTGACTGTTTGAGGTTGTTCACAGGTATCTTTTATACTGATAACGAGTTCAAACAGGTGCCATTAATACAGGTAACGAGTGGAGGACAGAGGAGCCTCTTAAAGAAGAAGTTACAGGTCTGTGAGAGCCAGAAATCTTGCTTGTTTGTAGGTGACCAAATACTTATTTTCCACTATAATTTGCAAATAAATTCTTTAAAAATCAGACAATGTGATTTTCTGGATTTTTTTTTTCTCATTTTGTCTCTCATAGTTGAGGTATACCTATGATGAAAATTGGAGACCTCTCTCATCTTTTAAGTGGGAGAATTTGCACAATTGGTGGCTGACTAAATACCTTTTTGTCCCACTGTATGTGTTGTAAACACTGGACAATGTTTATTTTGTATGTGAAACAACAGTAGGCCAGTTCTTTATTATATTATGCTCATTTACTACCGCACTGCAGCAATATGATACCACACTCTTGTGTTATATTACTGAATTCAAGCCTCGTCAGTAAGAAAAAGGGAGGGAAAGAAATAATCCCCCCCTTGCTTCCCAACAACCAACATGAAAGGATCAATTAGCCGTGATGCTGATTTAAGGTCAAACTGCCCAGCCCTACTATCAGTCTGGCTCAGTGGGGGAAACAGCCATGTGGTTAACATGGTTGCCAACATGCCTGCCTAAATACGCTCATATCATTAAGGTATCAAGCACTGGTCCTGATTTTTAAATGAGTCTAAAACTTAATGGTGTGTAATTTTCAAGAATGTGTTGTAGGATAATTTAAGCCTATAATGCTGCAGGTATCACATTTGATACATTTCTGAAACCTGTTGTGTCATCATATGGGGGGCGACTGTGGCGCAGGTGTAGTGTGGCCGACTACTGATCGGAGGGTCGGGGGTTTGATTCCCGCTGTCTCTGCAGTCTGCATGTCGAAGTATCCTTGAGCAAGACACTGAACCCCCAGTTGCTCCTGGTGGTCAGGCTAGTGCCTCTGCGTGTATGGCAGTCCTGCCGCCATCAGTGTGTGAATGTGTGCGTGAATGGGTGGATAGCAGGATCTGTAAAGTGCTTTGGTCATCCAGAGAAGAGAAAAAGCGCTATATAAGTGAACGCCATTTACCATTTACACCATCATATGGTAAAAACTTTGCTCAAAACCCTGTTGTATATAATCTGATACTTGTCTTCTGCCCTCTGGTGGATACCTTTTGCACTACAATAATTCTGACATCACACGGTTCAATCCAAAATGGCTGAAACCCATTAGTCCCCAATCGGTTGGTTGTGTCAAGGAGAAACATAATGCTATTTTGAAGACTTTATGGTGAGATTTTCTTCCACATATTAATTAACATTTAAAAATGAACACTTACTCTACTGAAGCAACTTACAATTACTTCATTTTTTGCATTTTAGTTTAGAGTAAAAACATACAGAAAATACTTGTATCAAATATGATACAGCAGGTACAAAGGGGAATATTTATTAGTAAATTCCCCAATTGTCATTGTACTTTTTTTGTAGGTGTAGTATGCATTATGTCTACCATAGTGCATGAAACAATGAATCAATTACACAAGTTACAGATTGAAATGAGACATAAATAGCTGAACTCAAAATTGATGAACCTATATTTTAGATGGCTAAAAGGAAGTACAGTACTGAAGATGTCCTGCGCTTCCTCAATGGCAATTTGAGCGACAGAGGAGTTCATGGAGGCAGATGATGAAGTGGAAGATCAGGACTGGACTGCCACTGCAGAGCATGATGAAGGAAGGTCTCATAGTAGCAATGAGGAAGATAGAAGTATTGACCAGAGGACTGAAGAGGAAGAAGTGGGTCCAACAGTGACAGAGGCAACAAAGCAGTGTAGAAGATGCAAAGTGAAAAGCAAAGAGAAGAGGAGAAAGCCACACACAGCTGCTGAATTTGATCAAAATGTTGACCAGACGAGCACAGAAGAAGAGGGTCCAACAGCGACATGGGCCAAACTGAGAATATTTCAGGCTTCAGATGGCTCTTGACTGATAAGTACAGGAAAAGGGAAAGTCAGGACGGGCAGACCACTGTCCTCTCCACCACCACGTAAGAGGCCATGGTGCAGTGTGCCTCCAGATGTGAGAAGAGACCAGGTCGGCCACTTCCCAACCTGGGCACAACCACAAAGGTGCAAGCATTGCAAAGAAACTCCTCACTTTTCTCATGTGTTCTGCACAAAATGCAACGACCACCTCTGCCTAAACCAGGACAGGAACTGTTTTCTCACATATCACTCGGTAAAATAAAAGAAGAGATTGCAAAAGATAGCAGTTTGGAAAAACTAAAGATGTAGATGTTACAGATGGCCAAGAAACAAGGGTTTTTGTAATTGCTGTTGCCCTAATTTCATTTACTGCCAGGTTACCACATTGTTAAATAAAAAAGGATTGAAAAACGGCGGCTGTTTGAAAAAATAAAGATACAGATGTTACAGATGGTCAAGGAGAAAAGTTCTTTTTATTGCATGTAATGCCTAATGTATCAAATATGATACAAACAAAAAACACGAATGCAAATTATTTTTGTTTATTTATTTTTTTACATTTTGTTAAAGGGCCAAATAAAGAGTTCAGATTCAAAGAACTAGAATTTTCTGTTCATTATTTCTTGGGGCTGGCATTATAGGGTTAAGTATGGGACTGTCACTTGGTATGGGCCAATTGTCAGTCTTGAATGACTTGGATTGGTATCAGGGACAAAAAAAATCATCAGGACATCCCTAACTGTTGGGAGAGAACCGCTGGATGAGCTGAGGACATGTCAGCTCGGTGAAAACAGCAAACAGACAACGTTTGATTTTTATACGACAGCACAGATCCCACAGGCAGCAGACAGCCGTGACCACTGATAACTGCTGCATGTAAACTGTCTGTGGCCCATGACTCCTTATATTAATACAACTACAAAAAATTTGGATCCCCCTGTTCTAGAAGCATAGATATAACATGCTTGAGAGATTTATTTCAGACTTACAGAGTCCCAGAAGAGCAGCCTGTTAACTTGGAGCTCAAAATCCTCCTTCAGGAAGCTAGCATCTCCTCCAGTGTAACCCGCCAGCTCCTGCAGGACAACACACACTCACATGAATTCTCTTCAAACTAAATGTAGACCTCTCTAAATGACATGTGAGACAACCTCACCTGGTTAATGCGCAGTAAGGCACCTCTGCTGGGAAAGATGGCAGAATTCCTTGAATCTATAGACACTGTGTGCTACAAACAAAAGCAGCAGAAGACCATCATCATCCTTATAACTGCTACAACTGTTGCATGAAAATAATCATCAGAGGACAAAAGCAATGCCATGAAAGGACACAGTAAAAAGGATCTGATCTGTACCGAGAGGGCCGACTTCAGCGAGTGTCCACTCTCCTCTCTCACGGCAAAGGAGGCGCTGCGTGCCAGGCAGCCCAGCTCCCTCCAAACGCCCTCCCACTTCAGCGTGTGGTTGGTCACCCCCAGAGGAAACTGCATCGAGAAGGAGAACAACATTTAAGCTGCCCTTAAAAACCTGACACCCTCTCTCTGAGTACGCTGAGACCGTACTGCTGCTGCGTCTTACGTTCAGTTCCGCAGACACGCCTCTGTCGGTCTCTTTTAAGGAGCTCCATGGAAACTGGCCGGTCACTTTGTACAGGTTGAGGGAGAGACTGAAACAAACAAGAGACACATCAAACACTTTTTAATGTCACTTGATCAAATCTAAGACCTTGCATTTGTGAAACAGCAAAATGTGCGTGACCACATCAAGGTTGGGGTTGTCCCATTATTTACTGGAACATTTGAGTCACAGCTCACATTACCTTTATAATTCCTCAGGTGTTGCCTCAAGATCATCAAGTTATTCAAGTCAAATACCTGAAACTAGACCCTACCTGTACAACCAAAACTGTAAACACAGAAAACTCAAAAATTTACAATGAAAAAGTCACAAATCTATGAGAAGGAAGTAGCAAATTTATGGGAAACCTTGATGCAGACCCACATAAGGATCACTGTGTGCGAGTCTGGTGAGCATTAGGGCAACTGCCTAGGAGGAGTAGTGATTTCTGTGAAATGTGGATGAACAGATGGATATCATACCATCCCATTAGCTCCTTTGGCTTTTAAGGAAGAGCAACAAGAAGGAAGAACATGAAGGCAGCTCATTGTAGTGTCAGTGACGGTATAAAAGTACAAAAGTGAACCTAGTACATTGTTTTTACACAGAAAGTCAATATATTAATTATAATGACAGGCCTAAGTACTGGTACTCATAATTGGCCTTACAAAGTGGTATTGGTGCTACTTTAGAGAGTAGCAGTTCTAACAGAACACAGCGCCATCATGGAGGACATACTTGCGTTCAAAGTGTCCTGGCTGGGGCTTGAAGAACGACAGGCCGTAGGACGTCTCCTTGGTGCCGTAGGAGAACTGGAAGGTAAGCTTCTCAGCTCGACCAAACAAGTTTGGCAGCTTCAGACCCAGAACCTGAAGGATGAGATAGATCTCTGAGGTTATACTTGCTGACCAGCGTTTCCCTCTGCTTTCAACATCACACTGATGTGGTTACTCATTCTACTGGCATACAGCAGACTGTACAATCCACGGCTGCTCTTTTGCCCACAGCCAGTGGCTCTGTGTGGCATTGACTAAAACCCCCCACAAAGGTACAAATTAAAAGCTGTATTTTGACAGGAACCCCTTTGTAGATCGCCACCTTATCACGATGGACTGGTTTCCGTGCCCTAAAGATCCAAGCAGCTCCGCTGTCTGGATGGATGGATGGATGTTGACAAGAAAAACTGTAAACTTATCTGAAAAAACCTTCAAATTTAGGGAAACTAAGTTGCAATTTTATGATTAAAACTGTTACAAATTTTATAAGAAAATGTAATTCACCAGTAAGGTTGAAAATTGAAGCTACGGTCACCAATACCCTTACAAATGGCTATGAACACTGTAGAAGCAATTTTTGGACCATTTCGTTCAGCCTTCTTAAGGCGGTCGTAGGAGAATCCAGCATTCGTAGACCATTCGTAAGTTTGTGGAAAGGTTGACGGTCTTGTCCAAGATTTTCTATGAAAACCCCTCATCGTAGGGCGGCTGTATGAATGCCTTCAGAACAACATGAGAACTACACAAGATGTTGGCTCGAAGTATGCCTCAAGAACACCTTAAGTTGTTCTTGAGGGCCCCTTGCAGTGGTCGTAGGAAACGCTGTATGAATCCCCATTCGTACGAAGATTTGTACAGCATGCGTAAGGTGGCAGTGAGGCACTCATAAGATGGAAGTACGTCATCCGTGTGACATTTGTGACATTTGTGCCGACAAAATAGGAAGCCATTTCTATTGTCATTCAGTCCATACAGCCAATCATGTACAGTAGAACCAAATTACGTTTATCCTATCTATAATGCTAATTACATGTAGAATCAGAGGGGTCGCTGCCATGCAAGGTGCCGCCACAAACAACTTCTCCTTCCCCCATTCTATTAAGCTGAGCACCAAGCTAGAAGGTGAGAAGTACCATTTTTATATGGTTTTTGGTATGACCCAACCGGAACTTGAACCCCCAACTTCCCAGTTGTGGGGCGAAGCTCCATCAACTAGGCCACCACTCCGGTGGCCGTAATGTGCTGAAAGCCGTAAGATCTTCCTACCAACAACTTGAGAGTGCCATGAGTTGCACAAAAAAATTTCGTAAGATGGCAGTAAGTATGCCGTAGGAAGATCCCAAGGCACCCATAAGAAGAACGTGAGAATTCCAGGGCCATCGTATGACAGAAAAGCACCTCATTTCTCAAGAATGCCTCAAGCTGCTCTTGCGAACTGAATGGCAGCCGAAAGAAACTATGCCACAGCTGTGAACTCCAGAATTCATGGGAACTAGGAGATTCTTACGAACCCATCGTTCATAAGAATCTTTGTCACCGTAGCTTTACTTTTAAAAAGTTACAAATTTCTGGGAATCAACTGGCTAATTTACATAATAAAATTTACAAATAATGAGATATACAGTGGTGTGAAAAAGTGTTTGCCCCCTTCCTGATTTCTCATTTTTTGGTATATTTGTCACAATTAAATGTTTCAGATCATCAAACAAATTTAAATATCAGACAAAGATAACACAAGTAAACACAAAATGCAGTTTTTAAATGAAGGTGTTTATTATTAAGGGTAAAAAAAAATAAATCCAAACCTACATGCCCCTGTGTGGAAAAACTTACCCCCCCCCCCGGTAAAAACATAAATTAACTGTGGTTTATCACATCCTTGGAGAGCTGAGTTCAATTTCTCGAGCCACACCCAGGCCTGATTACTGCCACACCTGTTCTCAATCAAGAAATCACTTAAATAGGGCCTGCCTGACAAAGTGAAGTAGACCAAAAGAACCTCATCAGCATGATGTGATCCAAAGAAACTAAGATAAGATATGATAAGTCTTTATTAGTCCCACAATGGGGAAATTCCAGGATTGCAACAGCACAGGGATAGCAACACTCAGAGCAACAATCAGAAGGCAAGACAAAAAACAAGAGCAGCAAGTATACATATGTACACATATATATACTATATATATATATATATATATATATATATATATATATATATATACAGTATATATATATATATATAGACACAGTGCGGAGCATTGTAGCTAGATGGGATAGATATATAAATATATAAACAGTGCGGAGCATTGTAGCTGGATGGAATAAATATATGAGTATATAAACACACAGAGCGGAGTATTGTAGCTAGATGGAATATGTAAATATATAAACACACACAGTGTGGAGCACTGTTGCTAGATAGAGTAAATATATAAATATATGGGTGTTTTTATTTATTAGGGGTCCAATGTGTGACATTGGTGGCAAAATTTAAACTTGATCAAATCTGCACATGAAATTGACTAATCACTATCCAATTGTGTCAGGTTTATGAAACTATTAACTATTTTCGTAACGGCATTCGCGTTCAGGAACTCTTGAGGATGAGCGCTCACTTCAACTACTTGTAAATGGAGACGTAAACGGGACACTCGGGCTTTTGTTTCCCCGTGTGCCAATGCACTTTGCAATGGCACACGTTTTACACGAAACAACTTCAACACTTCCAGTATTTTTCACGCATCAAAACTCATCAACAGCTACATTTTCATGACATATTAAGATGTGATAACGTGTATACATACCTTCAAATTCTCCCTGTTTGTTGGATAAGACGTAAAATCACAAAAGGCGTAAATGCGGGACACGGAAGTTTGGACCTTCGATAACTTCAATATAAAGTGACCACGGTTAATCCTCTCCACATGGGTTGAGCACATCCGGGGTAGAGAAAATAAAAGTGCTTTCCCAGGGCGGTCACCTCGCCAGACGGGGCTGCGCACGGCCGACCAAGACCGAAGACGTAAATTTTTTAAAGGACACCATATTCGATGTGTCATAAATGTTTGAGATTTTATTGAAATATTCTACATCTGAGCTTCACAAAGACTGATCTCCTTTTTACGTGTATGGTTTGGGATTTGAAAGGTGCAAAGTGAAAAGCATCAGCACTTCCTGTTTTCTGGTTACTTTACCAAATAACTTGCATGTTGCTGCGTAAATCTGGGGACACGGAAATTTACGTCGTACGAGTAAATTTGCAGGGGTCGCCGTACAAAAACCATAGATCACATTGGGGAATATTTTATTTTGAATTTGCATTACAACTCTGTTATCTCTTGCATTATGAGTAGAAAGAGTTACTCAGAGATCACGTTACAGTACTTTGAAATTGATGCGATTTTCATGTCACACAAAAACTGGGAAAAATGAGGGGACACGACCAATAGTTTCGATTCTAACGGCAAAATCAATGATTTTTTTTTTTTTAAATTGCAATGCAAGTCTGAAACTCTTATGTTCCCTTGCATATTATAAAAACGAAACCGACATCTGCAAATTACAGAAAAAGAGAGAGCGCTTGAAAGTCGGATACCCCTGATATAGTGCACTGGACCCCCCCCCCAAAAAAACACCCATATATATAAACACACACAAACTCAAACCCGCTTTCGTTGTGGCGGACGAGCAAGTGCTGTTGGCTAGGGCCCCTCGGCATGGAAGACCCCCACGGAGAACTCCCCAGGGAAACGATTCACCAGAGCAGCCACACGGACAGACCGAAGTGCCCCCCCCCCCCAATGGAAGCCCAAACGGCATGTGGACTGATGTTCTATTGTTCTATCTAAGATGCTGGGGGGGGAGGAAGTGTAGCACCTTGGGGGAGTCAGATTATTTAGCATCTCAGACAAGAGACAGTGGATAAGCATGGGAGAACAATGCTCAGGAGGTTCCTGGCGAGATAGCAGGAAGGAGTCAAGGACGTAGGGGGTTGAATGCAGTGTGATGCAAATGTCATGTTGTGTGTGGAGAAATGCCATGGGACTTGTGAGGAGAGTTTTGGGTAAAAAGAGGGTGCCTGCTGAAATGAGTCAGTCTGTTCTGTGCTTGAGAGATGTGAAGTGTGTAATAAACCGTCTGCCATGAGTCAGCCTCTTATTTGACACACTCCACACTCAGGAACAACACAAACTCAGGAACAAATGAGAAAGTAATTGAGATCTATCAATCTGGAAAAGGTTATAAAGCCATTTCTAAAGCTTTGGGACTCCAGCGAACTACAATGAGAGCCATTATCCACAAATGGCGAAAACATGGAATAGTGGTGAACCTTCCCAGGAGTGGCTGGCCGACCAAAATTACTCCAAGAGCGCAGCGACAACTCATCCAAAAGGTCACAATAGACCCCACAACAACATCCAAAGAACTGCAGGTCTCACTTGCCTCAGTTAAGGTCAGTGTTCATGACTCCACCATAAGAAAGAGACTGGGAAAAAATGGCCTGTATGGCAGAGTTCCAAGATGAAAACCACTGCTGAGCAAAAAGAACATAAAGACTCGTCTCAGTTTTGCCACAAAACATCTTGATGATCCCCAAGAGTTTAGGTAAAATACTCTGTGGACTGACGAGACAAAAGTTGAACTTTCTGGAAGGTGTGTGTCCCATTACATCCCGCGTAAAATTAACACAGCATTTCAGAAAAGGAACATCATACCAACAGTAAAATGTGGTGATGGTAGTGTGATGGTCTGGGGCTGTTTTGCTGCTTCAGGACCTGGAAGACTTGCTGTGGTAAATGGAACCATGAATTCTGCTGTCTACCAAAAAATCCTGAAGGAGAATGTCCGGCCGTCTGTTCGTGACCTCAAGCTGAAGCACACTTGGGTTCTGCAGCAGGACAATGATCCAAAACACACCAGCAAGTCCACCTCTGAATGGCTTAAGAAAAACAAAATGAAGGCTTTGGAGTGGCCTAGTCAAAGTCCTGACCTGAATGCGACTGAAATGCTGTGGTATGACCTTAAAAAGGCAGCTCATGCTCGAAAATGTCATGCGGTGGCCCTCGCGAGCCACCATAAGATGCCAAGAGTCACCAGTGAGGTTTGCATTGGTGTTTATTAACGAACAAAAGATAACATAAAGCAATGAGCCACGGTGGGCTAAAACACACAACACTGGACACAGGCGATCATAAGGCTAACACGAAGCACACTTACGATCATGAACATGAAACACTCGTTGACGTCCGAGCCGAGGGACGCTCGCTCGACGTCTGGCAAGGATAAAAGTTGACATGGAATCATAGACCAGGAATACTTGACGTGGAATTGTTGACGAGACTACTGCATCATTCTGCTCCCAGCACCCGGTTAAATACAGGGCTGCTGATGAGCCGAAAATGCAGCACAGCTGTCAGGCTTTGACAGCAGGAAGCCCCTCCGAACGCTGTCACAATAAGAGCTCGGACAGCCAGAAGGTAAACACTGCTGTCAAACCTGGCGGAGATGATGCATGGCCCGAGCGCGGACAAAATCGGCGCCCGGACTGTGACAGTACCTCCCCCCCAAAGGCGGGCTCCGAACGCCCGATGATACCCAAGCCCCAGGGTGGGCGAATGGGGGAGCAGGTCCGGAGGGAAAGGACCAGCAACAGAAAACAAAACCCCATGACGATGGCTGGAAGCACAGTGATAATTACAGAATAAATTTCCCAGGAAAAAACACAATACTCCCTAATGCATAAACCAAAGTTAACACAGGGCATCAATGAGGCAATTACAGAGCACGATTAACAGAAAATATGATACTCCATAATGCACAAACCAAAATCAAAGCAGATACAAATGAAGCAATACAGAGCACGGTAACAAAAAATACAATACTCCATAAAGCACATTAACACACTGGGCAAGAGGAAAAAAAACAACCAGAAAAACACGTTACGTCCCTCAAACAGAAGAGGGGAGAAAAAAAAACAACACACTAACAAGGCAAAAACACTGAGCAGAATTATCAAACCGATTGACCCTTAACCCACACCACTCAACAGAAATGACGACAGGCAAAGTCCAAGAATAACGGAGACAGTTCCGGTGGTCTCTCTGCGTCCAAAGGCCAACAGGTGATTACAGTGGACAGGACATGATCGGGCGGCCTACCCCAGTCCCAGGCCCGGAAAGTCAAATCCTCCGGTGGCTGAACCAGGTCGCCCAGTTGCAAACACAGTATGTCGGGTGGCCGACCCAGGGCACCGAACCGGCAAAACAGTTCCTTGGGTGGCCGACCCACATCCCTCAGCCACCAGAACCGTGGGAAGACGGCCTGCGGCGGCCTCCCTGGCGGGGGGAAGACGTGGGAGAGCCGGGCCAAACGTAGAGGCCCCCCAAGGGCCCCCGGCGATGATGAGCAGGGTTGGTGACTCTGACGAGGGCAATGATGACGACGACGAGCCCGCACCATGTCAGGCGGCGAAGGGTCTGCAGCTCCTCCACCGACCTTGACCCGTACCGATGCTGCACTCGCGGCTGCACCCGCGTTGGACCCCACTGGGTCTCGGCTGCACCCGCGTCAGTCCCCCCCACTGGGTCTCGTCGGACCCCGACTGGGTCTCGGCTGCACCCGCGTCGGACCCCGACTGGGTCGGCGCAGCACCGGTGATGACCTCTGAACCTGGAACCTTCAGCACAGCGACCACGACCTGCTTCGCACCAGTGACTCTGCAAGAAGGCTCAGAAGACAAGAAAGAACCGGGATCAGAATCACCGGTAGCAACAGAGCCCAGCGAGACGAGCTCGGGTGAAGCAGGCGGCTGCCCCTGACTTGCCTCCCCGAGCGGCAGGCAGAAATGCTCCAAGACAGAAAGGAGAAACACAAGTTAGAGCACTTGCCTGCACTCGGGTTCTGTCGCTGTCCAGGACTTCGGCGATCCAGGCTCAGGACGGAGAAGTTCGTCTTCAGGCTCCCACTCGGCCACGGCGGGTTCCGGAGCCGGCATGGTGGTCTCTGCAGTCCGTGGATCCTCCGGCGCTGACATCCATGCCGATAACCTGCACGGCGTGGTGGCAGGGGACCCTCGACCCGCTAGCTCGAACTGTTCCAACGTGGAGACCAGGGGACGCTTTATCGACGGCGCAGGCTCCAGGCTGCAGTCCGCTCTTCTCCTCTGCCCACGACGTGGCTGCGGGGCTGGAACCAGGCTCTCCAGAACCGCAGGCCCCCTCCTCATCCGGCGACGTAGGCCTGGCGTTGTGGACCGCTCAGCGGAGGGGGACACAGAGGCAGCAGGTTTAGTAATCAGAGCTACAGCAGGTGGTGGGAGCTCGGGGGACTGCAAACCCCGAACTCCGCCCCCAGGAGTCAGACAAGGCAAATCACAACTATGATGAGAAGAAGGAACTTGCACTTGCCTGTTTCCTGGAGGAAGGATGGTGCCTGCTGTAGGGGACGTTGTTCCTCCCTTTCCCCGCTGGATGGTGACAGAGGGCCCCCTGGAAGGACGAGGAGGAGCCGCTCGCGAAGGTTCATTAACGGGCTTCACCGGAAGCGGATTCAGACGGGGATCCTGCTGAGGTTTACTTTGGCCATGGCGCCGACGTCTTGGACGGCCCCCGGATGGCGCGAACTCCTGGGCCGGATCGGGGACAGGAACGGGATCCCAAAGCGGGGAGCGAGGATGCCTCCTCCTCGGCTTCCTGCCGTAGTCTTCCTCCAGCCCACGAAGTATCTCGCGCTGTGCCGCGATGTCGTCCCTCCTCGCGCCGAATTCGGGGTGGTCGGCATAGCAAGAGAGATGATTTAGGACATCCTCAGTGAGGTTCAGGTACCAGCGTACGTCGCTGTGATAGTCGAGGAGGGAGGCAGCAATGAGCGTTTCGTCCACGTAGTCCAAAGCCTCCACCAGCTCGTAGTCCCGACTCCGAGCGTGGCCCCCATGCGACGGCATTCTCCCAGCACGCAGTTACCCAGACAGGGAAGAACAATTGTCCAATTAAGCAAAACTCACTGGGAGCGGCGTCTCAGTTTGGGCGCCTTGGTGGCAGCAGTCTACTGTCATGCGGTGGCCCTCGCGAGCCACCATAAGACGCCAAGAGTCACCGGTGAGGTTTGCATTGGTGTTTATTAACGAACAAAAGATAACAAAGCAATGAGCCACAGTGGGCTAAAACACACAACACTAGACACAGGCGATCATAAGGCTAACACGAAGTACACTTACGATCATGAACATGAAACACTCGTTGACGTCCGAGCCGAGGGACGCTCACTCAACGTCTGGCCAGGATAAACGTTGACATGGAATCATAGACCAGGAATAGTTGACGTGGAATTGTTGACGAGACTGCTGCATCATTCTGCTCCCAGCGCCCAGTTAAATACAGGGCTGCTGATGAGCCGAAAATGCAGCACAGCTGTCAGGCTTTGACAGCAGGAAGCCCCTCCGAGCGCCGTCACAATAAGAGCTCGGGGAGCCAGAAGGTAAACACTGCTGTCAAACCTGGCGGAGATGATGCATGGCCCGAGTGCGGACGAAATTGGCTCCCGGACCGTGACAGAAAACCCTCCAATGTGGCTGAATTACAACAATTCTGCAAAGATGAGTGGGCCAAAATTTCTCCACAGCGCTGTAAAAGACTCATTGCCAGTTATCACAAACACTTGATTGCAGTTGCTGCTGCTAAGGGTGGCCCAACCAATTATTAGGTTTAGGGGGCAATCACTTTTTCACACAGGGCCATGGAGGTTTGGATTTTTTTTTCCTTAAAAATAAACACCTTCATTTAAAAACTGCATTTTGTGTTTACTTGTGTTAGCTTTGTCTAATATTTAAATTTGTTTGATGATCTGAAACATTTAAGTGTGACAAACATACAAAAAAATGAGAAATCAAGAAGGGGGCAAACACTTTTTCACACCACTGTAAAGTTGCATATTTACAAGGAAAAAGTTGTGACTTTACAAGACAAAATGTTGCAAATTTACAAAAAGAGTAACACATTTCTGAGAAAAAGCAGGATTTCCACTGGTAACATTTCCGCGTGGCAGGCCACTATCCTTGAAACTATGCCACCACGCTAAGGAAAAATAAATTAAGGAATGACGCTCCGCAAGCACGCACACAAACAACGCGCGTGACAATCATCCGCACGTCGGAATTCAGAAGCGCGCTGCCCGTTTCAGTCAGCAGGCAGAGTGTCTCTCTAGCATCGCTGTCCGAGAGAAGCATGAGCTTATTAAAGTACTTTAAATGTGGAAAAAATCAGAAGAGGTATGCAAGCCGTGGAGGCATTTATGGTGGTTTTAGCCCGCTGGTAACTGGAACAATAATGAAGAGTCATTTAGCAAATAGGTGTGGTTAGCAGTTTCCTCTGGCTTAAAGTCCTTGGCGCGGTGGCAACATATTTTTCCCCCCCGGGGGGGGGGGGGGGGACAGTAAACATACCGGAATATGTCAATTTTATACTATTTATTTCTTTTTAAAATTTTACACAGTAACGTTGCATATGGAACTTAACATTTGAAGTATTGTGCAACCGAGGCTTGAATATTGGGCCAGTTGGGGTCCCACCCAGACATCCTGTGTTTTGACTTTTTAGTGGTGTTATCCTTCTCTCCTTCCTCTGCCTGAACACTTTCCTCTCCTTGGCTCCTCTCTTCTGTCTCATCTTGTCCCCTTTGAGCTCTGTCTAATTCAGGTTCTCTCTCTGTCTACGGTGGTATACAAACAGGTTAGAAAATATTGAGTGTCATGTTTTGTCCTGCAGGATTTTTTTGTCATGGTTTACATAAATGCCAAAAATATGTGTATTTTTTGTATTTTTATTCTAGTGTTTCATTTTTCCATTGAGAGAGTAGGGAAGGGAAAGAAACATTCATAATAGTAATGTACTCATGCATACTTAAATTATATAATCAGGTGGGTATAGTAACCAGAAATTCTACTCATGTAAAAGCAGTACTTTGAAATTAATAATTAAAAGTAGACAACCAAAAATTTCTAGTTGAGTTAAGAGTACAAAGAGCAGCCACTTAAAAACTTGAGTAATGACTTCAGTCTTGAAGGTTTGAGGTTTTTCTCCAAAATTTTTAACAATTATAGTTTTCTACTTTTCTCTGTAAATCTAAAGTTGAAACCATGTTGCTCAAATTTGTAATTTTCTCTTGTAAAATTGACTTTTCTTGTACATTTGAAACTTTATTATAAATTTGTGGATTATTTTACGTCTAATTTTTGTCTGTTTTTTAAATAAAATTACTGTTTTTTTAGATAAATTTGAAACAGATTGTGGTATTTTTTTTTAACTTTTTCCTTATAACAATTTACATTTTTGACCATAATTTTGCAGTCAGAACAGAACAATAATTTAACTCTGATTACAAAGAAAAAATATTAATAAAATTGTATTTAATGAAATAAATTAACTTAAATGACCAAGAATGTCGTTATTTCTGTTATAATATTTCTTTATATTTTTAGTTTTTGGTTTTTGGTTTTTTTTTTTCCAGAAATCTCCTCACCACCCAGACAGCAGGAAAAACCTCCCTTATTTTGAAATCCCATGTTGGCACGTTTAGTTTGACTAGAGGCTGATGACAGATTAAAGTCATTGACTTGGTGAATTTCGGTCATCTTAACCTGCCAGGTACATAATAGGGAACTGTAGCGGACTCTAAAGACATAATTCACCACAATATGTGTTCATGTACAGAATGATCTGTTTAGGCAGTTATAGTTGTGCTCTCAGGCTTTCTCATCAGGCACCTCTCTACGCAGCCGCTGAAGGACCTCAGTTTAGAGTGAAGAGAGCTAGCGTTTTTAGCTGTTGCTTTTTGTCACTGCCGCTGGAGAATAAAAACGGCACGCCTGCTCGTGCAAGAAAAGAGAGAAATTGCCAGTTTCTTCATTCCTGCAATTCCTACAGAACATAACTTAATATTGTAGTGGCTGGTGAAATATGTCCTCAGCAGTTCATCAGTCCCCCTTGCCTTTCCCTTCATATGAAGCCGGCTGCGTATGAATTCTAACCACGTCTCTTAGCTAAGCGACTCTTCCATTATTGCTCCTGTTTCCAGCGGGTTAAAACCATGATAAACGCCAGTGCTTACATACCTCTTCCGATTTTTTTCCGTGTTTAAAGTACTTTAACAAACTCATGTTTCTGTCGGACAGTCGCGCTTAGCAAGACGCTGCCTGTTGACTGACTGGAAAACTCGCATGGGCGGGACGCTTCTAAACTCCACGCGGATGACAGCCATGCGCGTTGTTCATGTGCGCGCTTGCGTAAAGTCATTGCTTCATACATTTTTCTTAATAAATTCATATCTCCTTGGCGCAGCAGTAAAATTTCTGGCGAGGCGGCCTGCCACCGAGAAATGTTACCAGAGGAAACCCTGGTTAGGCTTCATATGCAGGGAAAGGTAAGAGTGACTCATGAATTGCTGAGGATTTACATCACCAGCCACTACAATATCAACTATGTTCATTATTATGTGCCTGGCAAGTTAAGATGATCAAAATTCACCAAGTCACTGACTTTAATCTGTCAGCAGCCTTCAGACAATAGCTCAAATAGGTTCATTTTGTCTTCTTTTAAATATTTACCTTTTGTTCTTATTAAAGAAAAAAAAATTGAAAGATGTTTTTACCTTCTTTACATATTTTGACTGTTCACTGCAGCACTGACTTCTGACGAAGGCTGCAGTGAACATGTAAAGAAGGTAAAAACATCTTTCTATTTTTGTCTTTAATAAAGAACAAAAGGTAAATAAAAAAGCCATCAGACAAACTAAACGTGCCAACATTTGGATTTCAAAATAAGGGAGGTTTTGCTGCTGTCTGGGTGGTGACGAGAGTTCTAAAAAACTATAAATATATAGAAATATTATAACAGAAATAACTGCATCTTGGGTCATTCAAGTTAATTTATTTCATTAAATACAATTTTATTAATTTTTTTTCTTTAAAATCAGAGTTAAATTATTGTTCTGTTCTGGCTCTGCAAAATTATGGTCAAAAAAGTAAATTGTTATAATGAAAAAGTTAAAAAAATTACCACAGTCTGTTTCAAATTTATTTAAAAAAATGATCATTTCATAAATAATTTGCAATAAAATAATAATAAGAGGAAATTACAAATAAGGAAAATGGTTTCAAATTTAGTTAAATTTACAGCAAAAAGAAGAAAACTACAAGAGAATTGTTATAAATTTTGGAGAAAAACCTCAAACCTTCAAGAGTGAAGTCATTACTCAAGTTTTTAAGTGGGTGCTCTATGTACCTTTAACTCAACTAGAAATTTTTGGTTGTCTGCTTTTAATTATTAATTTCACAGCACTGCTTTTATATGAGCAGAATTTCTGTCTACTATACCTACCTCTGATCACACAATTTAAGTATGCATAAGTACATTACTACTATGAATGTTTGTTTCCCTTCCCTTTCCTATGCTCTCAATGGAAAAAAGGAAACACTAGAATAAAAATACAAATAAATACACATTTTTGTAATTTATGTAGATCACGGCAAAAAAATCCTGCAGGATAAAACGTGACACTTGATATTTTCTAACCTGTTTGTATACCACCATAGACAGAGAGAGGACCTGAATTAGACAGAGCTCAGAGAGGGAAAGATGAGACAGAAGAGAGGAGCCAAGGAGAGGAAAGTGTTCAGGCAGAGGGTCCAGGAGAGGTGAGAGCAGAGGAAGGAGAGAAGGATGACACCAGTAAAAAGTCCAAACACAGGACGTCTGGGTGGGGACCTTAACCGGCCAAATATTCCAACATTCAAGCCTTGGTTGTATAATACTTCAAATGGTAAGTTCCATATGCAAAGTTATTGTGCAAAATTAAAAAAAAGAAATAAACAGTATAAAATTAACATATTCCAGTTACAATAGTGTCATGTAAAAATATGTTGCCACCGCACTAAGGTCTTTAAGCCAAAGGAAACACTGAAAAAGTCTTTTACCTCGATTTTAAGGCTCAAATTAGGCTCCATGCAGATTTTTGGGGGCTAAAATTTGTCCAAAATGACTTCATACATAGCAGTGGCTGCTGGGGTAATACACTCAAGGAAAAGGAGAGGGCATGAAGCTTTAAAGGAGACTGACTGCACCTTTTCTACATGTTGACACAGTTCTTACGAACCTGCTGGTGGGTGGGTGGGTGTTTTTTGGGGTGGAGGGTGCAGAACATACGTGTGTTAATCATGCATCAGAAAAAAGCAACATTAAACAGTGAGAACTGTCAACTCCTTATTAATAGAGTAATGTTGCCAGCACCAGTAAAAATAACATTTTTTCTAATATTTCTAATATTTTTACTGTAATCATGTGACCCAAGAAAGCATTTCATGTGTTTGTGAATGTGACCATTAAAAATCTTTCAACCCTAAGGTCCATGAGAATTCTACACATCTGGCTTTTAAGGTGTGTTCAGACCAAAGGTGAAGTGCAATTTTTTTTTTTTTCACACTGCGATTACATGTAAAGTCAATACAAAGATGTGAGAATACGCAAATTCACATGTGAGTGAATTGTAAAGCCTTGCAGAGGGATGGGGTTTCCTTGATAACTTCTGCAGCTGCTTTATACCTGCAGTGGAAAGCCCCAAAACACCACCATGTTTAGGTTTACAATATTATCCGGCAGGGCTCACAGCTGAGAAAATGTCACTGCCTCCTTCAGAAACGCTCTGTGTCAGATTTTTAGCTACACCTCTGCCTCTTTTAGTGATAACAGTAAATTTAATAAATGTTGTCTTTTTGAGGCGCTTGAGGTGAGGTTGTGTGATTTGAAATCCCGGCTCCGCTGCACTGAAACACCGTCTGTGCCAGTTAATGATGACGGACGCCTCTTAGCTGCAGTGGAGCACCCTAGCATAGGGCGGCCTGCTAGCTGTCCCCGGGCTTCCACCTCTTCTGAGCAGCCAGGAGAGAACAGGTGGGTGACGGTGAGAAGGAAGCATAGTCGCAAGCCCCTGGTTCACCACCAACCTGTTCATGTTTCTAATCATTCTTCCCCACTCAGCGACACACCCGCTGAGGAAAAAACTCTGATCATTGGTGACTCTGTAGTCAGAAACGTGAACCTAGAGACTCCAGCAGCCATAGTCAAATGCATTCCTGGGGCCAGAGCAGGCAACATCGAGTCAAATTTGTAAAATGCTGGCTAAAAGTAATTGTAAATACTCCACAATAGTTATCCACGCCGGCATTAACAACATCCAACTCCGGCAGTCAGAAGCCACAAAACTTAATGTGGAATCGGTGTGTGACTTTGCCAAAACAATGTCTGCCTCTGTAGTATTCTCTGGGCCCCTCCCCAATCTGACCAATGATGACATGTTTAGCCGCTTGTCATCCTTCAGCCGCTGGCTGTTTGTGTGGTGTCCTGCAAACAATGTGGGCTACATAGAAAATTGGAGCTCATTTTGGGGAAAACCTGGTCTTATTAGACGAGACGGCATCCATCCCACTTTGGATGGTGCATCTCATTTATCTAATAATCTGGCATCATTTTTATCCAAATTTCCAAAACCTTGACAACTCAGAGTTGGGACCAGGAAGCAGAGCAATCTTACACACCTCTCTGCAGCTGCTCTTCATCCACCACCCCTCAACTTAGCCCGTCTTCCCCATCAGAGAATCATTGTCTGCTCCCTCCAAAGTTAATAAAAATATAATACATAAGCATCCCAAAGTGATTAAACAAAAAGTTGGTAAATTTCAAATTAAACATGAAGTCTCTAAACTTAATGACTTGGCCTCTCTTCCTCCTCATAATTTGAAAATCAAATGTGATTTGTTAAATATTAGGTCTCTAACTCCCAAGTCTCTGCTAGTCCACGATCTTTTAATTGATCATCAGATTGATTTAATTTCCCTTACAGAGACTTGATTAGGGCAAGAGGATTATGTTGGTTTAAATGAATCAACTCCCTCTGGTTATTTAAACTGTCAAAATCCCAGACGTTCTGGTCGTGGAGGAGGAGTAGCAACAATTTACCATTCCAAATTACTAGTTAATGGAAAGCAAAAAACATGTTATAATTCCTTGGAGGGCCTGGTCCTCAGTATTGGGCATTTTAGCAATTTTAGGTTAAACCCAAAATTTATTTGCCATAGTTTATCATCCTCCCTCAGCCTACCCAGAGTTTTTATCTGAATTTGCCGAATTCTAAGCTGATTTAGTGCTGAAATCAGATAGAATAATTATAGTAGGGGACTTTAACATACATGTAGATGTAGATGGTGATTGCCTTAATATGGCATTTAATTCAAAATTTTGACTCAATGGGGTTTTCTCAGAAAGAAGGAAATTCTACCCATTATCTCCAAAACACGTTGGACCTTGTTCTGACATATGGCATAGAAATAGAAAATGGTAGTGTCTCCTCATAACCCTGTACTGTCAGACCATTGTCTGTTAACCTTTGATTTTACTATTTTTGACTATTTGGCTCCTAAAGAAAAATATTACTGCAGTAGATGCCTCTCAGATGATGTTACCAAATTTATGCAGATAGTTTCCTCCATGCCATGTGTCAACACAGCGGTAATAAGCTATGGAGAGCTTGCTCCTTCTGTAATTGACAGCATGGTAGATAGTGTTACAGCTTCTCTGCATCAGACTCCAGACCTTGTGGCCCCTTTGAAAAAGTCTAATCAGAGATTTTAAACTCCTTGGTTCAACACAGAAACTCGTCGCTTAAAACGGGAGACTCGTCAATTAGAAAGAAAATGGTGCTCCACTAAATTAGATGAAATCTATTTAGCTTGGAGAAATCATCTTTTAATTTATAAAAAATCTCTTCGAAAAGCTAGAACGAGTTATTATTCTGCATTAATAGAAGAGAACAAGAATAATCCCAGGTTTCTTTTCAGCACTGTAGCCAGGCTGACAAAGAGTCAGGACTCTGTCAATCCTAGCATTCCCTTAGAGCTTACTAGTCAGGACTTTATGAACTTTTTCAATAATAAAATTTCATCTATCAGAGATAAAATCAGTCAGATTCTTCCCACCGTTAACTTAAATATATTAACTACTACAACTCCTTCAACTGATATCTGTTTGGAGTTTACTCCAATAAGCGACTTTCGCATTACGAGTGCGCATGTGCGGACTATGTGAGTTCAAAGTTCACGACTACCAAACATTCCAGTAGCCGTCTTGCTTTTGTATAGAGACAGTACTGTCACACCTGAACAATTGCCATTTAAAATCTGTTTCAAACTTTAAATCGCTGTTATGCCAGGTGCACATTGTGCCGTTGTGAAGTGTGGGAATGGCGTGTATCATCTAGAGTGGTAGAAAAAGCAAACTTGCAGTATACATGCATGTAACTTCGGGACCAGCATGTGCACGTCCACCGCCATTCACGTTATATACATTCCCCACGGAGCTGAAGGATCCGGACGGACGTAATTGTTGGATTAAAGCAGTAAGTCTATATTATAACATAATTAAATAGTGTTGTGTATTGTTCAAGTTCTAGCCTAACTGACACGAACCTAAACCCTGAAGTAGTAGGTATGGACAGGCAGGCCTGGATCTAGGATATAGTTCTTTGTACAATGGTAATGAAGCTTGATCTACACACACATGTAATTAAGGCCATTGATAGGTAGGCTGGTATAAAATAAAACTGCAAATCATTGAAAACGTGTGGTACTTAAACTATAGTAGTATCGACCTATAGATCTAAGTAAGCAGGCTATGCCTTGTAGTGAAATCTACTCAAAATGACAAAACCAAAGTTGAGCTGTCAAACCACTCACTTACCTTCTTTGTAGTCGTTTCAGAGTCTTGCAAGTAAGGGTGCTTGGTCCTTTGACAACAAAAAAATCCGCTATGTCAGCGTACATACAGGGGGGCCATTTTGGCCAATTTCTGCAACATGGCCGCAAATGCAAGCACAACTAGTT
The DNA here is from genome assembly GCA_020510985.1 of Pholidichthys leucotaenia. NCBI lineage: Eukaryota > Metazoa > Chordata > Actinopteri > Cichliformes > Pholidichthyidae > Pholidichthys > Pholidichthys leucotaenia. The sequence goes on from CM035845.1 coordinate 12,135,010, forward strand.
CATCCTTGCGTTTGCGGGTACAACTGGGAAGACCCCTATGCATACAATATGCTCGTAGATCAGGAACTTTCCATAAATTAAATGTATCGATAGAACATGTTTGGTAGCCACGTTCCCATGATGCTTTGCATGAGCCGAGATGCGAAAGTTGCTTATTGACCTTTTAGCGTTAGATAAAATAATTTCCTCATCCAAGCCTTCAACTTGCCTTTTAGACCCTATTCCTACCAGGTTATTTAAAGAAGTCTTCCCATTTATTGGTAGCTCTATTCTTCAAATAATCAATTCTTCATTAACTTTAGGCCATGTACCACAGGCTTTTAAAACTGCTGTAATTAAACCCTTACTCAAAAAGCCAACGCTGGATCCAGGAGTTTTAGCTAACTATAGACCAGTCTCTAATCTGTCTTTCATTTCAAAAATCTTAGAAAGAGTTGTTGCTATGCAATTATTTGACCACTTGCAGAAATAGTTTATTTGAAGAGTTTCAATCTGGGTTTAGAATCCATCATAGTACAGAAACAGCCTTAGTGAAGGACACTAATGACCTCCTTATCGCATCTGATAATGGACTGGTTTCTGTACTTGTCTTTTTAGACCTTAGTGCAGCTTTTGATACTATCGATCATAATATTTTACTTGATAGATTAGAACACCATGTTGGACTTAATGGAACTTCGTTGCAGTGGTTTAGATCTTATTTATCTGATAGGTTCCAGTTTGTCCATGTCAATAATGAATTTTCTTCCAACTCAAAGCTCAGTCATGGAGTTCCACAGGGATCTGTGCTAGGCCCTATTCTTTTTAGTTTATATATGCTTCCGTTAGGCAACATTATTAGAAAGCACTGTATACATTTTCATTGTTATGCAGATGACACACAATTATACCTGTCAATGAAGCCAGATGATAGCAGTCAATTAGCCAAGTTAGAGACCTGTCTTAAGGAAATCAAAGCTTGGATGACTTGTAATTTCCTGCTATTAAATTCAGATAAGACTGAAGTCATTCTAGTTGGTCCAAAAAAACCTTAGAAATACCTTTACAAATCAAACTCTCAGTTTGGATGCGGTTACTATTTCTCTGAATAGTTCTGTGAGCAACCTTGGAGTTATTTTTGATCAAGATCTGTTTTTCAATTCACATATTAAACTTGTTTCTAAGACTGCCTTCTATCATTTGCGTAATATTGCCAAGATTAGGAGCATCTGGTCTCAGAGTGATGCTGAGAAAATGATCCACACTTTTGTTAGCTCGAGGTTAGATTATTGTAACTCTTTATTATCAGGTTGTCCTAAAACATCTTTAAAAAGTCTTCAGCTGATCCAAAATGCTGCAGCAAGAGTTTTAACAGGTACTAGAAATAGAGATCATATCTCTCCGGTTCTGGCCTCCCTTCATTGGCTTCCCATAGAGTTTAGAATTAAGTTTAAAATCCTTCTTCTCACTTACAAAGCTGTAAATAATCAGGCCCCTTTTTATTTAAAAGATCTGATACTACCCTATTATCATAACAGAGCACTATGCTCCCAAAATGCAGGATTACATGTAATACCTAGACTCTCCAAAAGTACAATGGGAGGCAGAGCCTTCAGTTATCAAGCTCCTCTCCTGTGGAACCAGCTGCCAATCTGGATTTGGGAGTCAGACTCGATCTCTGTTTTTAAGAATAGGGTTAAAACCTTCCTTTTTGATATAGCCTACAATTAGGGAGGGATCATGTGTCTCTGAACCCTCCCTTAGTTATGCTGCTAATAGGTTTAGACAGCCGGGGGACCTCCAACAATGCACTGGGCTTCACTTCTTTCTTCACTCTCAATGAAATATTTTTGCTGGTCATTAACATCTGTTTGTTCTCTCCCATAGATTGAGTCCCCATCGTGCTGTTTGCTCTCAACATGTCTGTTCTTTTAGTCTTCTCTATCCCCTCACCCCCCAGCCAGTCGCAGCAGATGACCGCCCCTCCCTGAGCCTGGTTCTGCTGAAGGTTTCTTCCTGTTAAAAGGGAGTTTTTCCTCTCCACCGTTGCCAAGCACTTGCTCACAGGGGATCGCCTGATTGCTGGGGTTTTTTCTGCAATTGTGGGGGTTTCCCCTACAGTTGAAAGTGCTCTGAGATGACTGTTGTTGTGAAATGGCGCTATATAAATAAAGTTGAATTGAATTGAAACTGTGCCTGGATGATGGTTGTTTACAGTGCTAGCCCACATTAACACACTGGTAGCAGGAGTACATGGGTGGCTAAAATCCCAACACTGGTTCAACTGCAGAGCTCCAGTCCATCTGTCTGCAGGTGAATATCAGTCTCACTTTCAAATTAGTTTACTCTCTAGTGTTGATACTTTTACTCCAGTGATGGTGGAATCTCAAGGCTGATTAGCCATCACTACTAACTCACTTGGATGAAAATTTGTTTGTATTCAGATCTTTACATTGACTTTATCTGCAATCATGCTGCATGAAAAACTCACTTCCCATTTGGTTTGAACACACCTTTCGGCTGTGTGTCCACAAAGAGCGTAAAAACACTCTGCACCCATTTTTCTGGGTGCTTCACAGGCACCTTTTAAAACAAAAGCACTCTGAGGCGAGTGCAATATCCCCCACCTCCGTTTTCACTGAAGATCCCAATACTTACTGACAGAGAGCAGTTTTCAGCAGTTCAATATGATTACTATGGCAGAACCAAATTATGATAAACCATCATCCATGAATATACAACAAAGTATACAACCCATAGCTGTAGGTCAGGATCCCAAGGTGAACCTGTGTAACAAGTATGGTAACCCTAGAGAGCTTTACACATTCTATAGTAAGAGAACATAGGGAGTGCCAACCTTGACCTTTGACTTTTTGCCTCAAGCTTGTAGTCAGAAGTCATGGTTTCAGAGTGAAGCTGTGTACCAGCTTTGGTCACCCTAGCTTTCTTTGTTGTTGAGATATAGTTTATGAGTCATCTGGATGTTGGTCTTTGACCTTGCAATCCCAAATCCATAGTTACACTTCACAGGGTGAACCTGTGTACCAAGTTTGGTGACCCTAACTTTAGGGCGCATTCTGACGGCCACTGTTTGGTCTGGACCAAAGAACTATCCAGTGGATCCAAGAAATCCTTTTACCGGAGAAAGTTGAGGAGAAAATTTAAAAAAATGTCTCGTGAAGAGACTTGGAGAAGTGAGGAGATGCAGGCCCTGATAGATATTTGGTCTGAGGACCAGATTTCTCAGCTGCTTGTACTTACACACAAGAATACCAAGGTTTTTAAAACGTTGAGCGACATGATGGTGGCACAAAGGTTTATACGGACAGCTGAGTGTTTTTATTTTTATTTGTTTGTGGCAGACAGACAACCTGGCTGAAGGGAACAGATTCCCGTTTTTGGTCCTGGCCAATTGATGAGCCGGATTTCTCTTCTTCGCCGAGATTTTTTGTTCCTGGTCAGTGGTGGTTTCGACTACAGTGCCACAAATGAGCAGCTGTTGTAACTGCATGATGTTGTCCAGGCAGTTTGGTCTGCTTGAGTAAAGTGCTGTGTGAATGCAAACCAAACCATATGAAGGTGTGAAAATTCTCACCATTCCCTGCCCAATTGAACCGAGACCCCTGGACTATCCTGGTCTGAATGCAGCCTTACTCGATGTACAATAATCAGGCATAAGGAATGTTAATCCTGACCTATGACCTTTTGACTTCAAACCCATAGTCAGACGTCAGGATCCCAAGATGAACCTGTGTACCAGGTTTGATGGCCCTAGCTTTACTCGTTTTATAGTAAAATAGCATTTACCATAGTGCAACTGCATTGTTAACTTTGACCCCAAACCCACAGTCAGGTCAGGGTGTAAGTTGTCAAAGATTTGTATTACATACAACGACTGTATTGATTTGAAAAGCCTACATCATTTCTTTCAGTAGTTATTGCCTTTACAAGATTTAGGGAAAATGTGACCTCTGACTTCAAGGTCATCTGATGAGAGTCAAATTGCAATATGCTCATCATCAGAGTACATCAAACCATGGTACCAAGTTTCAAAACATTCATTCATTCATCTTCTTCTGCTTAATCCTTTTCGGGTAGCGGGGGGGGGGGGGCTGGAGCCTATCCTAGCATCTTTGGGCGAGAGGCAGGGTACACCCTGGACAAATCGCCAGTCCATCGCAGGGCCAACACAGAGAGACAGACAACCATTCACTCTCACAGTCGTACCTCAGGACAGTTTAGAATCCACAGTTTGATGCCAGTTAACCTAACCTGCATGCTTTTGGCACGTGGGAGGAAACCGGAGAAATCCCAGAGTAAACAAAACTGTAGGAGGAGTTGATTTCACACAAGTGAGACAGACGGATGGACTGACCCATAACATAATAAAAATAAATTATTTAATTAATTTAAAAAAGGTCTCAGCCCTGTATCCTAGCAACCACTTGACCCGTCACTCCCAGTTTTCCATTTCACACATTTTGTGATAAACCCTCTACTATCTACACTAAACCACATCAAACTGATAAGAAAACATGCACCCCCCACCCCCAAGCTAATGCTCTCAAATATTGATCATGGTGTCCTTTTAGCCTGATTCTAATTGGCTGGTTATAGAGGTGTGCCACTGATGAGTGAGGTGTGCTCCAAAAACTGACCTATTTTCAACTTTTAATGCTCTGAGTGCAGTGACAAAAACCACTGACCACCGAGAGCATTTTCATACTGACTCTACACTGGACTACAGAAAAAATAAACAGAAAACAGACACTCTTGGCAGAGAAAAGTGCTCTCAGTCAGTTTACCCTCAGCCTTTTGGCCCCTGTACCAGGCTCAAGGGTTTTAATGACACATCAGGCTCATCCCTCACCATGCTTCCTTCATTGTTGCCAACCATGGTGTTGTAGCTTCCTGTCAGCCTCTTGACCTCCGTCACCTCAAAGGTCACATCCAGGCCATTGGGCAGAGCATTGGCACCTGATGAGAAGGTGAGCCAGTCAGGACAAACACCGCTTAACAAACATGATTCCAGATCTGAGATGCTGTCTCCAGTGTGAATGGCTGACCTTCGTACGTATCGATGAGAACCTCCACCTCTTTAAAGACTCCCAGGCGGAGCAGCCTCTGACGGGCCACGTGAGCTCTTTTCATTACCTGAAAGAGACCTCCGCACTTAACCACTGAACAGATATTCTGAGGAGTGTGTGTGTGTGTGTGTGTGTGTCAGTGTGCATCTCAGTGGTGTGAAATAAAACATACATCAATAAGGTTTTTGGCATGAAAAACATCTGAGATCTCGTAGCCGAGCAGATCTTCTTTGGTTCTGCCCAAACCCTGAATGTTGACGTGTTGGACAACCACCTGCAAACATGAGTATCAGCCACAGATTAGTTTAATATCCCTGCCACATGACGAAGACATTTAAACCAGAAAGACCTGCTTTATCCTACAGGAACTGGTTAGTTTTTTTGTTCAAATAGCATGATATTACAACACAGTTTGCACTTCACCATGATCTAAGACAGCCCACATTTAACCTGTGGTGGGGCCCACATGGAAATGCTGGGTGGGCTGCTGTGGACTTTCAGGTGAGAAAACAACCCACAGCACACAGGTGGTGCACAGGGAAAAACTAGCAGGACTTTCTGCTAATGAATGGCTCCCATCTGGGTCTGTCCGCGGGTTCCATGTTGGCCCACTGGGTTTGCCCACATGGACTTTAACTGTGGTGCAGGAGACCTGTTTACCTGCTTTAAACCCATCTGGGCACCACACGGGTTTCACATGGGTGAGCAGCTTTCAGTAACACTGATGCCATAGGCAAAATTATACAAAAAAGTCACAAATTTATAAGGAAAAAATGTGAAAATCTGTAAGAAAAAAATGACAAAAAACAGTAGCAGATTTTATGAAGAAAAGTCACAAATTTACTAGAAAAAAATCGCAAATTTATGAGAAAAATGACAATTTAAGAGAAAAAATTAGCAAATTTACAAAAAAAGTCACAAATTTATGAGAAAAAATTAGAAAAAGTAGCAAATTAAAGAAAAGTAGCAAACGTCTGAGTAAATAAATTAAAACTTTATGAGAAATAAGTCCCAAATTTATGAGGAAAAGCTGTAAGTTTACAGTAAAAAAGTTGAATATTTTTGAGAAATTTCCAAATTTGCAAGAAAAATGTCACAAATTTATGAGAAAGTTTCACATTTTCAAGAAAAAAATTATCAAATTTGGGGGAAAAGTCACACATTTACAAGAAAATAGCAAATTTATGAGAAAATAAGTTGACAACAGGTTAAGTCCATGTGGGCAAACACAGATGGGGTCAACATGGACAAACCCACATGGACCCATAAGACAGCCCAGCTTTAACCTTTGGTGGGGCCCACATGGACATGCTGGCTAGGAAGGTTCCTGTTTTTGTTCCATCTGGTCCAGTTAGGTCTGGCTTCACACTGCTCCTGTTCCAAATGAACTAAACAACTTTACATGATGTTCCTACCTCTTGTTGTCATGACGACCTTTGTGGTGTTAGCACACACTGGTAGCTAGCAAACATGCTACCCCCCCAGGTGTTTTCTGCAGCTCTGGCCATATCGGTAACCACAAGTTAAGTGTGCTTTCACAACTAACCTGTTTGGCCCAGACCAAAATTGCAGGTATGAAACCTCCCCGGAACCTGGACCAGAGAGCAGAAACTTGCTCCAGCAAAAACAGGTGGTCTCAGTCCAGGTCAAACTGAACCGTGGTCCAGTTAGTTTAGAGAGTGAAAGCATGTTTCATAAAAGAAGTTAAGGCAGCTGATAAGCTCTTTAGATATTTAGATGATGGAATACTGATAGTCTTCACAGTTCTATGTTGAGCATCATGATTCTGAAACTGTTTTGATTTACAGATGTAGTCTTTAGCAGACTGCTGAACCTCTGCCCAGCTTTACTTTAACACTACCCATTAACTTAACTAGTGCATGTCCATAGAACGCAAGTATTTCTGTCTGAAACAGGTAGCCCAGTCAGGCTTTACAGATCCAAATGTAGGCTGTGTTTGAAAGTGGAATACAGAGGTGTAGCCTATATGGAGGCAGTCACACGTTAGACTTTGACAACTGTAAAAAGGACTGAACACCACTAAGATTTATTTGATTGTGTGAATATTAATTACAGAATAATTGAGAATTAATGGGACATCCAATATTGGTGACCGTTTAAGAACTGCTCATTTATTTGTTTATCAGGCCACTTATTTGTCTGATCTTTTATGAGTTAAATTCATAGGTGCTTTATCTCCACTTTGGGGAACGGGAGTTGTTCAGTCGTCATTATAATTGTTTTAGTTTATATGGGTAGCTTATAGTCTATCGTCAATAAACTCATGCAGTACTATAACAAGATACGTTTACAAATATTTGAGACTCATTGTAGTGCATTTTATATTTTAGCAATATTATAAGTACAAAACACCCAACATTATTATACTGTACACGGCAGAATGACCCGTTTGGCTGCAACTGTTGCATCAGTGTTTCCCATTTGTCTGTAAATATTTAAATAAAAATGATTTATTTCATTATTTGGGCATTTTTATATCCTTTCTGGTCACGGTCGTCATTTAGTCAAAGTGTGCGTAAGTGTCTGCATATGATATGCTGCTGATCTGGCCGTTCCGCTCCACAATCATGGCGGTATTATTATTAAGTTCTTAATTTTTACATACTGGTGCAGGAGGGGGGACTCGCGGTCCTGCAAAGGACAGTTGTACCACATGGGTGACGCAGCAGTTGGGACTCCTGTCTACCACTGACCAGGCAGACTGGGCTTGCCTCCCTGTGAAGGATCATGGGCCGCCCGGTCAGACACTGGTGCTGGAAAGGCAGCAGCTGAACTAGTGGATCGCAGACCTTCACAAGGAGCCAAGCCCACCCTGCCCAGGTAACAGGAGTCTCAGCTGCTGCTTCACCCGTGTGCCACCGCTGTCCTTTGCAGAACCCCCCCCCCCCCCACACACACACACACAAGCACACCTGGTGTTCTCCACATCCATCCATCCATCTTCTACCACTTTTCTGGAGATCCAGGTCACGGAGGCAGCAGCTTAAGCAGAGAAACCCAGACTTCCCTCTCCCTGGCCACCTGCTCCAGCTCTTCAGAGAGGATACCAAGGCGTTCCCAGGCCAGCTGGGAGACGTAGTCCCTCCAGCGAGTCCTGGGTCTGCCCTGGGGTCTCCTCCCCATTGGACGTGCCCGAAACACCTCAAGTGGGAGGCATCCTGATCAGATGCCCAAACCACCTCAACTGGTTCCTTTCAATGTGGAGGAGCAGCGGTTCTACTCTGAGCCTCTCCCGGATGACTGAGCTCATCACCCTATCTCTGAGGGTGAGTCCAGCAATCCTACGAAGAAAGCTCATTTCAGCTGCTTTTATCTATGATCTCGTTCTTTTGGTCATTACCCAAAGCTCATGACCATAGGTGAGAGTAGGAACATAGACTGACTGGTAAATTGACAGCTGTGCTTTAGAACTCAGCTCCCTCTTCACCACAACAGAGCGGTACAACGTCTGCTTCACTGCAGAGGCTGCTCCAATCCGTCAATCTCTCGCTCCATTCTCCCTCACTCATGAATGAGACTCCGAGATACTTAAACTCCTCCACTTGGGGCAGGAGCCTGTCCCCAACGCAGACAGGTTGGAGACAGTGTTCTCCACATGTGCCGAATTATCTTTTAGACCTACGCAATAGTGGCAACTTTATGGTATAATTTTTTAAGCATTAAATCTTCAGTATTGTGGCGGTTTGGTGTAACCCCCACAAACAGACTGGTCAAACACAGCGCTCGGCTAGAGCAAATAACAGAACAGTGAAATGTGTATTAATGTCTACAGGCAGCCCCGCTTCGTCTGGCTCACTTCTGTGATGTTAATGTTGCCTTTCATGCATTGTGTTCATGCATCCTGTCCTTACTGTGACCTAGAGACTGAGATCAATATGTCTCTCAAATGCAAATGTCTCATGCCTGTTCTGTTATCTCTTTGATCATACCAACTGCTGTGAATGCTTTGATGTATTGTTGTAGCTGAGCATATAAGCTGTCTGAATTTCATGTTCATCCTCTCACTCTCACTCTGCAACTGCTGCTGCTGACACAGATTTTGTGTCTCCTCTTCACTGAGAGCCTGAGGAATTCGGCTTCAGCCTGCTCACGCTATGGGCTGGAGCCGAGTTCCCGTGACGGCGGTATGATTAATAAACTCTCCTTAAAACCTCAACATCGCTGCCTTATTTTATCATCCGCCGCACTGGTGACCCGACGCTGAAACGAACACGCTGCCAGCGAACGCAACACCCGGCGGTGATTCTCCGACGACAAACGAACGCGGCAGCCTGACTGATCTGCCCTCCCTTCTGCTTCAGGGAGACCTCAACGCGGAGTTTCCAGGCGAAACTCCCCGGAGAACACCCACGACCGGGAAAGCTGAGCAACGTTTCATGGTGAGATCTGCACGCCTAGATCGGCACATCCACGCTGGACCGGCCGCGCTCACAGCTCCTCCACACGCGCATGCACCTCGTCCCCTCTCCACGACGGCGATCCCCATGGCCGACGGAGCACACGTGGACCTGAACGCACCATGACCGAGCGAGTGACAGAGCGTCTACTTCCCTTCACCGCTCCAACACACTGAACAGGGATGATTAAGCTCCCTGACCCTGGTTCTCCTCTCCAGCTGGCCCACCCATCACGGAACCCCGGCGCACGCACCGGGGAGTTACGGGGACGGCGCACCACGCACGGCACAAATACGGCTTTTCTGACCGCCTTCCTTCTGCTGCACACTGGCCCTTCAGGCTTGCTCGTTCACCTGAGGCACGCAGCTTGCTCACTGGATTTTATGGTCTTAGCCACGGCACACAAGGGGAATTCAGCTGTCTGCGGTTCCCGAGGCTGTAAGGTTGTGCCTGCACCTAAAGCCAACACGCCAGTCCCTCTGCTCTCATTACAGCCGCCACGCAGCCTCGTCTTTTCTTCATGGCCGCTATTAATCTTTGCAGGACTTAATCGCAGGAGGAGCCAGTGACTAATTTTTCTTCTTGTGGACCTCTGCACGTTCAACGGGACAGCCCTTCGACATCGCGGACCCACAAGCAATTTTTGCGCGGCCCGGACATTTTCATCGTCTCCGGCCGGCTTTTACTACTCCCCACCCCCCTCCTGCACAGAGCTTTTCCCTGCTTGCTGCCCAAACTGCACTATCGAGGTCTCGGCCACCTGCCGAGCCCTCTGGGGGGAGCTGTGGCAGTTTGGTGTAACCCCCACAAACAGACTGGTCAAACACAGCGCTCAGCTAGAGCAAATAACAGAACAGTGAAATGTGTATTAATGTCTACAGGCAGCCCCGCTTCGTCTGGCTCACTTCTGTGATGTTAATGTTGCCTTTCATGCATTGTGTTCATGCATCCTGTCCTCACTGTGACCTAGAGACTGAGATCAATATGTCTCTCAAATGCAAATGTCTCATGCCTGTTCTGTTATCTCTTTGATCATACCAACTGCTGTGAATGCTTTGATGTATTGTTGTAGCTGAGTATATAAGCTGTCTGAATTTCATGTTCATCCTCTCACTCTCACTCTGCAACTGCTGCTGCTGGACACAGACTTTGTGTCTCCTCTTCACTGAGAGCCTGAGGAATTCGGCTTCAGCCTGCTCACGCTATGGGCTGGAGCCGAGTTCCCGTGACGGCGGTATGATTAATAAAACCTGCTTAAAACCTCAGCATCGCTGCCTTATTATATCATCCACCGCAAGTATTATCTTTTTCTAGTCAAATTTGTTGCTTTTCACGTCTTTGTTTTGCTCACGGAGTGCTGTGGTGACTGATGCTGTGATGCCGCATATTATCCCATCAGAATGGAGTCAATCCAAAACCCCACCCACACCTTTAGAAGCCAGAGCATGAGGAGAGCATGATGACTAAACTTTTATTGATAAAAATGACATATTTTGACTGAGCAACTCCATACTCGGGGATGCACACCCTCATAACGTCAGCAAAACACTTATAAAATCTGAGGTCAGTCTGATGAACAGTTTGAGATATGTGAGGAACAGCCACACACAGACAGAGATTCCTTGCATTTATAGATTAGTTAATGGGCAAGACCACTTACTTTTCTGGGCTTTTGAAGCCCTGTCCCAACTCATCCAAGAGCTGAGCTAATATTTTTCATGAAATAGAAAAACGTCTAACTTTTAACATTTATGTTTTCTATGTTCTACTGTGACTAAAACAGTGGTTTACTGCATTCTGTTTTCAGACTTCACAGTGTCCCAACCTTTTTCAAAGTGTGGTTGCATGACTATATATACATTTAAGGGATACCATGACAAGAACACCTCACATCTTTGTTTTCCAGGATCTCCTGTTTGGAGTCTTGCTCATATTCTGGAGTCTCCATCGTCTCATCAGTGGTCATGCCCAATTCCCGGCCATGCATGGGGAGAGGATCCAGACTCTGTTTCAAGGACAGGTAAAGTACCGGGTAAGTAAGTGCTATGAGACAACAAACAAAGCTGAATGAACAAAAGGAAGTGTTAATGCTTTCAAGATGGAGCTGGTGCATGTTGACAGAATGAGACACACAGATCTGAGTTACAGCAACATGGTTGCCTGCTGTTAAGAGATGTGTGACATGGGTGAAAGCAGCTACTAAATACAACCCTGGAAAAAAATGATGGAAACTTGGGAGAATGTTCATTCAGCCATTTTATTCTATAGAGAAAAAGTGCCAGAAAATGTCCTTTGTGGAAATTATTTTGCCCTTTTTTCCAGGAGAAATGCAACTTTCAAAATCTGGCAAGCATTTGTCATTATTACCTCCGCCAGGCCAAAAAGGCCAGGAGGAGGTTATGTTTTTGCCGGGGTTTGTCTGTTTGTTTGTCTGTTGGTTAGCAAGATAACTCAAAAAGTCTTGAACGGATTTCCATGAAACTTTCAGGCGTTGTTGGAAATGTTACAAGGAAGAACTGATTAAATTTTGGGGATGATCCGGATCACCGTCTGGATACAGGAATTTTTTAAAGCATTCTTTAACACTGTGACATACGGCTATTTTCAACATGTGCGCAGGCACAATGGAGGGCGCTGGTCATCGTGTCTGACCAACATAAACTCCGCCTTCTTCAACGTTTTAGGCACAAAAGCACGCGGAAAACACCGTGCCTGTGTTTGCACGACGCTGCAAAGGCTGAGACGGGCAGCTGTCCGCCGCCAGATTATTTGGCAGAAATTCCCCGGCCAGCCATAGGCGCTGCGCAAAAACAAGCTGCTCGGCAGCGTGCTGTGTGCCTGTGTTTGCGCAACGCTGCAAAAGCTCAGACAGCCAGCTGTCCGCCGCTGGATTATTTGGCAGAAATTCCCCGGTCAGCCATAGTAGCTCCGCAAAAAGAAGCTCTCTGCCGGGGAATTTTCCAAATCATCTTTGGCCGTGGAGCGCAACCCCAATAAAGATAAAGATTACATGTACCACGAAGGTCGACTGCAAGCAAGATGTTTGTGTCTGTGAACATTCCGTCTTTTGGCGAGTTGATACGTAACAATGTTTACAGTTTGATGAGAAGGTTGCTGCCATGTAACAATCATCTTATATCAGCAATTGTCAACTCGTCACTCACACTTCACTCCAGCATTTGGAAGTGGTGGCGTTCCATTTTATACTGAGTCCAATATTGTATGTTATTGTTGTTACAAGACCGCCGACTGTCTGCTGATCTGTATATACTTTTATTTATTTTCTACTCCTTTTAGTTCTGCATTTAATATGAACCCTGAGTTTCAAATAAACGTTTGATTTTTGAATAAAACCCACGCCAACCCGTCTACCTAATTGGCATCCGTCAGTGAAGCCCTCAGTGCTGCTTTCAGTGATCTAAAACGCTCGCATAACCCATTGGCCTGTGTGTTGTACGCAGTTGTGTCATGACTTCTTTTTGTTTTTCTTTTGAATTCTTGGATGGACCATGGGTGGCCAATATAAGCTGCGGATTCAGCCATCACATATTTCGGATAACTTATGTTGAACTGTATAATCAGAGGAGCTATTGTCTAATTTGACCTTGTTGGATTTTATTACCCCCTTTGTTATATTATTCACTTTCTTTTAACCTGTACTCTTAATCTATTCGAAATAAAGATTAATTCATTTGTTCATTCAATTGCAACACCCCCAGCCTGGGAGTTTGCAGATGCAGGACATGGACACAACACCAACACTTCAGTTTATTACCGCCGCCAAGGAGGTAATGCTTTTACTACTGAACCACTAATCCTATCATTGTGAATCCAATTGCTACTCAGATGTTTTCATGGTCAAGGAATCTGACAACGTACACACAAACACTGTATGGGGGGAACTGTGGCGCTTGGCGGAGGTCTGCGCTCTCCGAGTGCTTTTCTAGTTATTATATGTTATACATGCTTAAAACAGTGTGTGATAACAAAATAGAAAAAAATTTTTTGAATTTTCATCAGATTTCTCTTTATAAAAAATTCACATGTACATGGACAAAATTTTTGAGATTACAAAGGAAAAAGAACCTATTTTACATCTTCTCAAACATTTGTGTTTGCCACACTCCAGAACTCTCACAAACAATACTAATAATACTATTAACAACACAAAACTATTATTTAGACAGAAAACACCATTAAAACACTGCTAAAACACTACTAAAACATGGTTAAAACACCAAAACACTGCTAACACACCATTAAGACTACTGAAACACCACTAAAACACCACTAAAATTGTTAAAATAAATAAATAGTGAAGATTATTTAATTAGATATTACACAAAGTGCTTGCATACACATATATTTTAGCTACACACACAAACACAGAAGTCAAACCCACACCAGCAGCATTTACACATGTTGCATACACACACACATGCACACACACCCAAGCTTTAGTCTCTCTGATCCTGTTTCCAAATATTGGCATGAGGTGAGAGTTGCACTGGAGAGACGGGATGGAAGTCAAAGAGCTGAGATGACATCTGAAGCCATTTGGACGCTGAGAAGACCAGTTTGGACCAGTTTGGACAATGGACATGTATTGTTGGAGGGCTGCTGGGAACGCCCAACATCTCAGAAGCTTTATGTGTGTGTGTGTGTGTGTGTGGGGGGGGGGCTTTGTTCTGGGTCTTTTCACCAGAGGGGGCTGGGAAAGACCCACAGCTGTGTTCTCTGACTTCCTGCGTGATTCAATAAAAGATAAGCTGAGAAATAGTATTTCTTCTATGGCGTTATCAGTGTGCTGATAACGCCTGCGTCATCAGCACACTGCTCTATGGGAGTGAGACGTGGACAACATACGCCCGGCAGGAAAAGAGACTGAACTCCTTCCACTTGTGCTGCATTCGCCACATCCTGGACATATCCTGGCAGGACAAAGTGCCCAACACAGAAGTTCTGTCCCGCGCCGGCCTTCCTTCCATGTTCACTCTACTCAGGCAGCGCAGGCTCCGCTGGCTAGGCCATGTTCACCGTATGGAGGATGGCAGAATCCCCAAAGACGTCCTCTACGGAGAACTGGCGACTGGCAGGAGAGACGTTGGCCGCCCACAGCTGCGCTTTAGAGACGTCTGCAAGAGAGACATGAAGGCCCTGGAGATCAACACAGAGCGCTGGGAGGACCTTGCAACGGACCGCTCCAAATGGAGAGGCACCCTGACCAGACAGCTCAAGGCGGGTGAAGAGAGACTGACTGCTGCAGCAGATGAAAAAAGGACCCGCAGGAAGAACCGCCACAGACCCAGCAGCACGGAGACCACCCACAAGTGCGACCTGTGTGACAGGCACTGCCATCCGCGCATCGGCCTGTTCAGCCACAGGCAGTGCTGTTCCAGCAGAGTAGATGTGTAGGATTCTCTTCCATGGTCATCATAGACCGACGGAGGCCAACGATTGGTTGGTTAACTGAAAAGATTCTGTTAACTGTCCAAATTAATTTTAACAAAATACTTGAAGCGCTCCTCTCTTCTCCTCTTTCCTCCTCTCCGCCTGCAGCTCTCCCGCTGTGCTGACTTCCTCCTTCACTTGTGCAGGCAATCCCGCAATTACTGTAATCCACCTTATATAAACAGAAAACACCACTTCTCAGCTTTCAGAATCTGCTGGAATTATGTCGCTAGCATGAATGATCGAGGAGTTATGGTAATTTGAATGAGGTGCATCACCAGCGACGCAGTAGGACTTCAACATTCTGGACCAGAGTGGTGCCTAGTGGTACAGCATCCGCCCCACAACCGTGAGGTCGTGGGTTCAAGTCCCGGCCAGGTCATACCAAAGACCATAAAAAAATGGTACTTCCTGACTTCTAGCTTGGTGCTCAGCAAAAATAGAACGGAGGAAGGGAAGCTGGTTACCCAGCCACAGGGGCATACAAGCCAATATACTCCTTGTGCTGGTCCCAAACCTGGATAAATGGGCAGGGTTACGTCAGGAAGGGCATTCGGCGCAAAAACCTTTGCCACATCAACATGGGGATCATCACAATATAAGGTGACGACACACTGGGTGACCGAGAAAAGGAGCAGCCAAAAGTTTGACATTCTGGTTTTGCTAGGGCTACCGTTATAAGAGTGTCACTGAACTTGCTCTATTGAATGTATTTTCAGATTAAGTTGAGGAAGAAAAAAAATCAAATTACAATATATGAGATGGGGCTGAAAAGTTCATAGTGGTCAAATTTGACCAAATGTGGTTTAATTTTCAACAAAGTCTCTCCTTCGGGCCACACATTTCTTTCATCGGTGTTGTAGCGCTTGGATTCCTGCGGATGAAAAATAAAACTCCATTTTGTCAAATTTGACCACTATGAACTTTTCACACACACCCCCGTATAATAAAATGCAAATATCTGCACAAGTCTAAATATGCTAATTACTCTCCAATTAAAAAAGAGAACTTGCAGACCTTAACAAGCTGGTGCACCTGGCTGACTGCCATAACATGAGGTCCCAACAAGAAAGCTGTCAGCAGAAACAATGGAAAGGATTAAAAGAACAACTTCAAAAAAATAACTGAACATGGAGCGGCTGTTCCCGGTCAGCTGTGTCTAAAATCTGGAACAGGTACAAACAATATGGAAAGCTTGCAAAAGGCAAATGGATGAAGACTTCACACGGTCAGGACAGAAAACTCAAAGCAAGAGGAGTTAAACAGTAAATGTACAACAAAAGACATTAATAAAAAAAAACTAATGGCAGAAATAAGAGCCAACATGTGTGACTGAAGTGTAAGAAATCAGCAAAGGAAATGAAATGTGTCCATAGAAAAGCCAAACGTTAACCCATCATTAACAGAAGAAAAGATCGTGGTGGTCTGTAGAGATGACAGTATTTCCCCTACCTTTAATTTGGGGGGAGGCACCCCACCTTGAGTGTCAAGTGAATTTTATTTTTCTATATAACACCAGATCACAACAGAAGTCATTTTAAAGATTCAAAGATTTTTATTTGTCACGACTTCTATATGTACACGACATACGGGAGAATTGAAATGCTAGTGCTCTCTCTATACATATATAAGAAAAGAAGGAATAAGGATGAAAAACAGCAGTCTATGTACAGTAATAAGTCATCTTTATTGTCATTCAAATCCATACAGCCAATCATGTACAGTAGAATGAAATTATGTTTCTCTTATCCACGATGTTAATCACACATATAAAGAATCAGAGGGCCGCTGCCATGCAAGGCGCCGCCACAAATTTCCCTCCTCCCTTCCATTATTGCTGAGCACCAAGCTGGATGGCAGGAAGTTCCCGTTTTATACAGTCTTCGGCATGACCCAGCCGGGATTTGAACCCCGGCCTCCCGGGTGTGAGGCGGATGCTCTACCAGCTGAGCCACCGGAGTGGTGGCAGCCCCGGAGTTACGCGGGGAACCTGCAACTCCAGATTCTTGATGGTCACGGTAGTAAATACACACAGTAGAAGTTTGACCTTTCTGGCCTATTTTTGACTGAGATATGAGACCGTCAACTTCCAATACATTTACATGAGATTTTCAACAAATTTTTCATCCCATTCATTAGGGCTGTGCGATATGACGATATGTATCGAATGACGATATTAAAACGTCTGTCGTTTTATAGAATACCCCACCGTTTATATCGTATTTAAACTGCCCATACCCCCATTTATTGAGCGAAGCTCCTACCTCACCACTACCTGTCAACGCCCCGTGCCTGCTCCGCAGCGCGCGCAGCGGGACAGGTGTGATGGGTGGCCAGGCTTCCGTCCGGTGGATGCTAATGCCAACTCCAAACCACCGGTTCAGACAGCTGCTACTCCTGTCTGCCAGGGATGTGAGACCGTTTTTCATCGGGCTGCGTCAGACAGGATAGTTCGCCAGCCTCATTTTAACAGGAGGTGAGTAACATTAACACCGTGTCTAATTATGAAATGCTAAATGATCATCAATTTAAGCTAAGTTGTGTTAACTGGAAACC
Organism: Pholidichthys leucotaenia; assembly: GCA_020510985.1. Taxonomy (NCBI): domain Eukaryota; kingdom Metazoa; phylum Chordata; class Actinopteri; order Cichliformes; family Pholidichthyidae; genus Pholidichthys; species Pholidichthys leucotaenia. The sequence goes on from CM035845.1 coordinate 12,152,501, forward strand.
ATAGCAGACCATCATTTTTTTGTGGTTTTTTTTTTTTTTTGGTAAATTACTGCTGAGTTTCTTAGTTTTGTCTGAAAATTTTTTTATTAAAGCTGCAAAAGTGCATGATGGTGCACATACACACAAAATAAATAATAAATACATTAAAACAGGTCAGAGGAGCAAGTTGTCTCTTAATGTAATTCATTTGATTTCTAATAATTTTAATTAGTCAAGTCACGATAATGAATAAAGTTAACGTCATCACATGTATTTTATTACATTACCTTTTGTGTCTTTGATTTCCAGATCATGGCCAATCTGAAATATTTTCACTAAGAAGCAAACAGGTTAAATCAAGCCACAACAGCAGGCTGCAGGTCGACACTTAAAATTTTCACTGATTTAAACCGGGGGTGTCCAACCATGTGTCATGGAGGGCCAAGACCCTGCAGGTTCTCTCTTCTACCCAGTCTCTTCAGCAGGTGTTTTCACTGATCAGCAGTCAGAAGAAATTCAGTGGAACCTGCTGTTGAAGACACTGGTTGGAGGTTAAACCCACAGGGTCTTGGCCCTCCATGGCACATGACTGGACACCCCTGGTTTAAACTAACAGCTAATTTATATCTGTAGATGGCAGCCATGGGTAATTTTCAAATATTTAACTTATTGATGTTTACTTTTTATTCATATATGATTTAGAACAAAACACCTGAAATGTATGAGAATCAAGTCCAAGTGCACATTACAAAACTATTTTATAACACTGCAAAATTATGAGGGAAAATGGTTCATGTAAAAAAAAGAGAGATGGCCCTTTTTGTATGATTATCTAAACAGTTGAATTTACAGAAAATGTATATTGTGATATATGTGTCGTTATCGTGATATAAGATGACTTATATCGTGATATGATTTTTTTTTTTTCCATATTGCACAGCCCTACCATTCATTCTGCATCACAGACTGACAGCTTGCCCCCACGCCTAGGAAGGAGTTCGGGACGTGAGACCACCTGATTCCTGCATCCATCAGATGTGACGTGAAAAGTTGGTACAAATAGACATATTACACATGATTGGTAAAATAACTATGATGACTTTCCCATTTCTGCTGTTGGCAGCCATCTTGGATTTCACCAATTTTAAGGCTTTTCCCATGCGCGGGGTTTGTGGGACTTTTTTATCCATGTCACACAGCTATGACTGACCTGATTTCCATTGGAAAACCTTTTCCTCCAATTTTATTGAACCTCAATGCATACTGACTGGTTCCAAGGTTGTCATAGCCAGGAGCAATAGTGGGGTTGAGCTCCCAGTGCTCATAAAATGCTCCTTACAGCGTGCGTCTCGAAAAGCCTCTGACAACTAAGTCCAACTTCTAGCCTGCCCGTGTGGTTTAGTCTCTAAGCCCGGCGGAACTGCTTTTACTAATAGGAGAAGGGGCGAGGGCGGATCTCTGGCGCCTTAAAACCAGATGCTTCGGGTAGATGGTGGCTCGTCAACCTGGGAAGGTAGCCCATCTAGGGGAAGGTAAAACCTGATTTCAAACCTCTGCTGCCTTGCGGCATACCCGGTCACGGGAAAGGCTTCGGGAGTCAACCCTGAGGAAAAATCCGGAGTCGGAGCCCCTAAGGCAGTTCTCTGTTGTGCTCAACATCGTTCTGGCAGCTCCTGCGATGGTGCTGGTGCCAAACTGTAGCAGCCCTGCTGTTCCTTTGGATTCATCAGTGACGTGGAGAGGGGGGACATGCTGCATGGGCAACATCTTGTCCTCCATATCTTCCTGCCCAGGCTTGAATCCTACCAACGCCCAACGCTGGAAGATAGAACACTGGTGCGCATCGGCCTGTTCAGCCACAGGCGGTGCTGTTCCAGCAGAGTAGACGTTTAGGATTCTCTTCCATGGTCATCATAGACCCACGGAGGCCGCCGCCGCCGATGCATACTGTCACCTTTAATTACCGCCCTACTATGTTTTTGTACTTTGCTGTGATGTTGAGCAATGTAGCAAACATTTGTGTTGTGAGAGCGTATTCTTTGAATAAAGTTTGCTTTAAAAAAAACGGGTACTGTTCCATACCTGTAGCCGCTGATGCACAAGATACTGCGTTAATAGAATGTATTCGTAGAGTTCAGTGAATGGGTACGGTATTCAGAGTCACATGACTCCAAGTGGCCAATCAGATTTGAGACGTATCTGTAGCAGGCATTCTACAGGTACGGTTCCAGTTATCTTGTGTGTAAATAACCACCTAGTCTGGCGCTTTCCCCTCATTTATTACCACAACTGTCAGCAAAACACAGAGAAAGATCATTTTAAAATGCCACCAAGGCCCTGTTTGAAGCGCAGTGTCCTGGGCTGCCGGCTAAATGAAAATATCGGCCCCACACCCTCGCCCTTGGTTGTTTTTTCCTCATTTCGGCCCTCATTCCCTCCCCGTCAGAGCGGCAGCCCTACAGCAGACATTCTGCTCTGCCCGGAGCGTCTCCGGGAGCAACGAGGTCACAGGACGAATGACCTAAAAGGATGGCAGCCAGCAGGAAATGACGTTTACCTTAGCATGGACGGTACCCATGGTCCTCCAAACGCCTCTCCTCGGGCCACGTCTTCTGCGTTTTATAAAGGAGAAAACAGACGGTTAAAGGCTACTTTGCTCAGGACCAAACCCCCTTCATGGGAGACGCCATGACAGTTACCCGAGTCCGATGCGGTGCTGCGTTCAGTGACTGAATTGAAATTATGGTAAGAGTTTCTGCTAAAGTTACTCTGCGGTTATACACAGTTTCTACCACATAACTCCACTATCATAATGCAAAGGGAGAAGCAGTGTTTTGAAACTATTGTGGTACGTTATATTTGACAATATATAAAACTAATAAGCGGCAGAGAAGATGGCAAGACGGGCAATAACATCTGGATCTAAAGGCATCACCGTGTCTCCTCTCTGATTGGATGTTGAGGTATACTGGGTGACGACTATTGGTCAGGAGCCCAAGCTGCGTTGACGCAAGTTTTCCAGCAGATGGCGGAGTTTCCCTTCACTTTCCGACTGTCACTGGAGAAGTTAATTTAATTTTTTAATTCAACCTGCAGGACAGGTTAAATTATTAATTATTATTTACAACTGTGGCCTGGGGGCAAAGGACAACTTTTAGTTTCTTAAAAACTTGCAACTTTTTCCCAATGCAAATATGACACTTTTTCACTTGAATTTGCAACTTTTTTACCTAAATCTGTAACCTTTTCCTTATAAATTTGCAGCTATTTTCTTCAAAATGTACATCTCCTTTCACAGAAGTTTGCAACATTTATCTCATTACTTTTCTGCTGTATTTTTTTTTTTTGTAAATTTGCATAATTTTTGTCTTTAAAATGTGAACACTTTCCTCTTTATTTTGCAGCTTTTGGAAAAAAAAAAAAAAAGGTCCAAAATTCCTCTTGAATGGTTATGCAGGTCTGATCAGCAGCTACGAGAAGTGTTTGTTGGAGGTTATTGCTGTCAGGGAAGTTCGACCAGCTATTAAAGCCAAAGGTTCACTTACTTTTTTCACCAGCATTGTGAATGTTTAATGGATGTGTCCAATTAAGACATGAAATGTTGTAATTGTTTGTGTGGTATTAGGTTAAGCACATTCTGTTTGTCTATGGACTTAGCTGCAGATCAGATCACATTTATGACCAATTAATGCAGAAATCCGGGTCATTCCAAAGGGTTCACATACTTTTTCTTGCCACTGTAGCGCTTACCTGAGTGGAGTGAGTGTGTTATGTTATTTTATTATGTCTGGAAGGCCCAGTCATTGCTTAATATTTGTTTCTAGCCACTATGACTGCACAAATGAACATTCCAAGCAATTCAAAAAAGTATAAGACATGAAAAAAATAAAAATGTGGAGCCCATAGTTATAACCTATGTGACTCACATGTGGCTGGCTGAATTCAGCCAAGAGAGACTTTGAGCTAGCCATGTGTATTGACTTCACACCTCAAGAGGAAGACGTGTCTGCATCCCCTGGGGACTCAGGAGAGAGGAGAAGATTACCCGGCCTGACCTTTGGGGGTCAGAAAGGAGAACAGAAGGACTCTGGGTGTTCTATTAGAGACGAAAGGATGTAGCTGAGTATTGAGACTGTGTGATGTATTGTTAGAGATGAGTGTATAAATGTATGTGTGTGACTGCATCCTGTCTCTTTTCACTCCGATCGAGAGAGGACGTAGGATGAATGGGGAATTAAAGCAGATACTGGAAAAATCATCCAGTCTCCTCAATTCTTGACTCCTACAATTGGTGACCTACGCATGAATCTGAGCACGCCGAGGCTGGAGGACAGCCTCGTGATCGATATGGAAGAGCTGGGAGACAGCCGCTCAGACCCGGATTCACCGGGGAATGCCAGCAGGGGCACAAGACTAATTAAGCTCCCCGAGTTCTGGCAAAGCAACCCGCACTCGTGGTTCCAGCATGTGGAGTCGCGGTTCCTGCTCGGGGGAGTTTCAGCGGATGACATTAAATTCCATAATGTCATCGCGACGCTCGACAGCCGCATGGCTCGGTGTGTGCGGAGCCTGGTGCAGCAACCACCCGCTGTCGGCAAATACGACGCGCTGAAAGCCACCCTCATCAGGAGCTTCGTGCCGTCGTCGGAGGCAAGAGCCAGGCAGCTACTGGACCTGCGCGACAGAGGTGGACGCAGGCCGACTGTCCTCATGGAGGACATGCTACAGATGATCGGGACGGACAACGACGCGTTCCTTTTCAAGCATATTTTCCTGAGAACCCTCCCAGCGCACACGAGAGGTTCCCTGTCCAGCAGGAGATGTGTGACCCAGCAGGACTTCCGCGACCTGGCCCAAGAGGCGGAGCGGCTCCTCAACGCCTGCGAGGAACAAGAGGCTTCCGTGGCAGCGGCAGACCTCGGCGCAGCGGCCGGGGGCAGTGTGGAGCCAGAGACAGCAGTGACCACCTCAGCGGCGACAGCAGCGGCGAGATTCCGTGGCAGGGGAGATGACAGCCTCTGTTTTTACCATCGACGTTTCGCTGGGAAGGCGCACAAATGCATCCCGCCCTGCAAGTTCAAAAAGCAGGGAAACGACCAGGCCGGGAGTCGTTAGCAGCTTCCACTCTCGGCGAACGGAACAAGCTGCTTTATCTGACAGACGCGGGCTCCGGGCGGCAATTCCTAGTGGACACCGGAGCCCAGAGGAGCTTCATCACTGCCACCTATGCTGATCGGGTCGCGGGACCCCACGGAGACGGAGCAACAGCGGCCAACGGCTCCAGCATCAAGACGTATGGAGAGAGAACCTTGTCTCTGTCCTTCCACGGCTGCACCTATGAGTGGAATTTCATCGTGGCGGCAGTGAGCTTCAATATGTTAGGTGCTGATTTTCTGTGTTCATATGGTTTGTTAGTTGATCTGGCCAACAAATGCCTAGTAAATGAACTCTCTTTCTGTTCTATCCCTTGTGCAGCTCGGGTGTGCCCGCCGCCGGTTCAGACCAACGTCGCCACAGCAGGTGGTAAGTTTCACAGCCTTCTACACCAGTTCCCAGCACTCACAGTTCCCACTTTTTCAGCTAAGGTGGCGAAGCACGGGGTGGAGCACTTTATTACCACGAGTGGCCCACCTGTTTTTGCGAAGGCTCGGTGCTTGGATGCAGCTAAACTCTCCATTGCGCGCGAGGAGTTCGCCAACCTGGAAAGGTTGGGCATAATTCGCCGCTCGAAGAGCGCCTGGGCTTCCCCCCTCCACATGGTACCTAAAGCTGACGGCTCATGGAGGCCTTGTGGCGATTACCGCAGGTTGAACAATGCCACAGCGCAGGACCGGTACCCGATTCCGCATATCCAGGACTTTTCAGTGCACTTGGCGAAGGCGTGCATTTTTTCTAAAATAGACCTGGTCCGCGGTTATCACCAAGTCCTGGTCCGACCAGAGGACATCCCCAAAACAGCCGTAATAACCCCGTTCGGGCTTTTTGAGTTTTTACGAATGCCTTTTGGCCTTAAAGGCGCCGCACAAACCTTCCAACGGATGATGGATGCAGTGTTGCGCAACCTTTCTTTCGTTTTTGTCTATTTAGACGACATTTTGGTAGCCAGCACCTCCGAGGAGGAGCACGCAAAACACCTCACGACAGTTTTTCAGAGGTTAGGAGAGCATGGGTTGATAATCAACCCGGCCAAGTGCCATTTTGGCGTGGCACAAATCGATTTTTTAGGGCACCGCGTTTCCTCGGAGGGAGCAGTTCCTCTGCCGGCCAAAGTACACGCAGTGGCAGATTTTCCCCAGCCTCGAACGGTAAAAGCGTTGCAAGAATTTTGGGGGATGGTAAATTTTTATAACCGTTTCATACCCCACGCAGCGCAGCTTATGCAGCCCTTGTACACCGCGCTCAAAAAGCAGAAGCCCTCCCATGTGATTGAATGGTCCCCGGAGCGGGAGCGCGCATTCACAGAGGTTAAACAAGCACTGGCAAACGCGACACTGTTGGCCCACCCAGACCCGGCAGCCCGCATAGCGCTAACCACGGACGCGTCAGATGTGGCCATAGGGGCCGTAGTGGAACAGCAGGTTGCCGGGGTTTGGCAACCACTCGCATTCTTCAGCAGATCCCTACGTGAGGCTGAGCGAAAATACAGCGTGTTTGACAGGGAGCTGCTGGCGCTCCACTTGGCTATTCGCCATTTCCAGTTCTGGTTGGAAGGGCGGCGTTTCACCGCGCTTGTCGACCACAAACCGCTCACTTTTGCGATGTCCAAAACTTCAGAACCATGGTCAGGGCGGCAACAGAGACAGCTGGCTGCAATTTCTGAATTTACCACCGATATTCAGCACGTAGCCGGTAAAATCAATGTGGTGGCAGACTGTCTGTCACGCGCAGTAACAGCACCCGTCCGCGTGGAAACGGATTGCGCGGCCGCTTACCCAGAGCGCGGTAACAGTGCGGACACGCGTGCGGCTCCGGTCCACGTGGGAATAGATTATGCAGCCATGGCGGCGGAGCAGAGCGAGGACGCGGACGTGCGCGCGCTTCTGTCTGGACCAACAGGGTTAAGGCTGGAACACAAAAATCTACAAACCGGTTCCCCCCCGCTTATCTGCGATGTATCCACAGGGCGACCCCGCCCGGTGGTGCCAGCCGCGTGGCGCCGTCGCGTTTTTGATGCCGTGCACTCCCTAGCGCACCTAGGGGTGCGCGCTTCGGTGAAAATGGTGGCAGAGAAGTTTGTTTGGCCGAGCCTGCGCAAGCATGTGAAGGAGTGGGCTAAAACCTGCATGGCTTGCCAGCGGGCTAAAATTCACAGGCACACTGAGGCGCCCTTAGAACCATTCCACATTCCGGCTAAAAGGTTCGATCATGTGCACGTGGACCTCGTGGGCCCCCTGCCCACTTCACAAGGGTTCACGCATCTCTTGACAATGGTGGACCGAACCACTCGTTGGCCGGAAGTGGTCCCGTTAACATCGACCACAGCGGCAGAGGTGGCACGCGCTTTTTTAACAGCCTGGGTAGCGCGGTTCGGGGTCCCGTCAGATATTACGTCTGATAGGGGACCTCAATTTGCGTCGGAACTGTGGTCAGCAGTGGCCAGCGGCTTAGGAGCGGCGGTACATCGCACGACCGCTTACCATCCCCAGGCCAACGGTTTATGTGAGCGTTTTCACAGGTCTTTGAAGGCAGCCCTCAGAGCGTCACTGACGGACACAGATTGGGTAAACAAACTACCATGGGTTTTATTGGGGTTGTGTTCGGCACCCAAAGAGGATCTAGATGCCTCACCAGCAGAATTGGTCTTCGCGCAACCGCTCAGGCTGCCAGGCGAGTTTTTACCCGACCACACGGCACCAGCCCCCCCCCCCCCCGATCCGGGGGTCTCTGAGTAACACGGGAGCAGAAATGCTCCCGGGCCCCGCTCATCACTCTTTCCCGCGTGTGTTCGTGCCCCAGGCTTTACGAGACGCAGAGTTTGTTTTTGTCAGGCACGATGCGCAGCGGCATAGCCTCCGCCCACCTTACGATGGTCCATTTCTAGTGCTGGAAACCGGGGAGAAATATTTTGTGCTAGATTTGGGGGGCAGGAGGGAGACGATCAGTATCGATAGATTAAAGCCTGCTTTTGTGTTGCATAACGAGTCTGTATGGCCGGCGGGCGCGCCTCGACACGGCAGGCCTCCGAAGGGGCGGCCCCGGGACCCCCCACGGGGGGCAAATAACCCTTCTCCCCCTCACTCCACAGATGCACAGCAGGACGGCCCAACACAGAGCAGGAGACCTGCATACAGCAGATTCGGGAGAAGATTGAAACCTAAACTGCATGCAGAATGATGTGGGGTTTTTTTGGTCAGGTTGTTTAGGTTGCTGTGAGATTCTGTTGGGGGGGTGACGTGCTGTATGACTGTTGTATGACTGTATGTGGGTGCCCAGTCTTTCGCGTGGAAGGGGGGAGTGATGTGGAGCCCATAGTTATAACCTATGTGACTCACATGTGGCTGGCTGAATTCAGCCAAGAGAGACTTTGAGCTAGCCATGTGTATTGACTTCACACCTCAAGAGGAAGACGTGTCTGCATCCCCTGGGGACTCAGGAGAGAGGAGAAGATTACCCAGCCTGACCTTTGGGGGTCGGAAAGGAGAACAGAAGGACTCTGGGTGTTCTATTAGAGATGAAAGGATGTAGCTGAGTATTGAGACTTTTGTGTGATGTATTGTTAGAGATGAGTGTATAAATGTATGTGTGTGACTGCGTCCTGTCTCTTTTCACTCCGATCAAGAGAGAACGTAGGATGAATGAGAATTAAAGCAGATACTGGAAAAATCATCCAGTCTCCTCAATTCTTGACTCCTACAAAAAAAAAAAAAAAAAAAAAAAAATCCAAGCCACTTTCCCAATTTCCCCTGGAATTCAGCTAAATCCATCATTAGGCTAAATGCATCATTCAGAAATTAAAGGACTATGGTAACTCTGCCTAGAGCACACTGTCCTCACAAACTGAGTGACTCAGACTACTCTGAGCTGGGAGATACTCAACATATATCAGTTGTCCAGGACCTCCACCAGCTAGAGTTTTATGGCATCATGGCAAAGAGAAAGCCACTGTTGAAGAAAGCTCATATTACATTTCACAAAGAGTTTGCCCAAAGGCACGTGAGAGACTCCATGATGAACTGGAAGAAGGGTGTTTGGGTTGATGTGGCACGTTATCATAAACACACCATCCCCATCACGAAGCATACTGGTGGCAGCGTCATGCTGTTGGCATGCTTCTGGACAGTTGAAGGTTTGTATGCATGGACCTCATAAGCCCAAACCTCAGTCCAGTAGAGAATTTGGTTAGGGCAAGAGGATTATGTTGGTTTAAATGAATCAGCTTCCTCTGGTTATTTAAAGTGTCAAAATCCCAGAAGTTCTGGTCATGGAGGAGGAGTAGCAACAATTTACCATTCCAAAGTACTAGTTAATGTAAAGCAAAAAACACGTTATAATTCCTTTGAGGGCCTGGTCCTCAGTATTGGGCATTTTAGCAATTTTAGGCTAAACCCAATTTTATTTACTGTGGGGAGACTTGAATAACGAAACCGAATTGTCTTTCATTCCAGTTTATTCAAGTAATCATTCCACTGTCTGCTCTCATTCTTGAGCAGCGAACAAAGAGAGTGAACACACCAAAGTTCTCTCATTTAAACATTCTGACATCAAACCATTTCCCTCGCGGGGGAAATCACACATCTCTCTCAAAATCCCTTTATTCACATTCATTAGCCTTTTATTTACATAACTCCCCCTTCTCTCTTCTCGAGCCTCAGTGGTCAGGAAGTCTTCTGTCCCCTGTCCTCCGCAGGGGGTCCAGGCTCTGTGGCTCCGCACCGCAGGGGGCTGGCTCTCCTTCATCGTGGTTAAATCACATATGCAGTGTCCAACATATACATGTCTCACAACACAGCCATATAACCCCCCCCCCAAACGATGAAGAACAGACTAATTCCTAAAATTAAATAGCACCTTACTCACTACTGAATAATCAACACCAACATTCAGTCTGTGCGCCGCTTGGGCTTCAGCCGTCTGCCGAATCTGCTGTGCGTTGGCCCCGCCTTGCCTGCGGTGCGTTTCTGCTTCGGGTCTGTTGACTGAGGGAGAGAGTGATTAATTGCCCCCTGCGGGGGCCTGCCTCGTCGAGGCGCCACTGCGACCGGTACAGACACGTCCTTCATGACAAAAGCAGGTTTTAGTCTGTCAATACTGACTGTCTCTTTTCTGTCTCCAAAATCTAGCACAAATTGTTTATCACCTGCCTCCAGCACTCGAAATGGCCCTTCGTAAGGTGGTTTGAGCGTTGCTTTTAGGGCTTCGCGCCTGACAAAAACGAAATCGGCATTTTTCAAAGCCTTGGGGACGAAAACTCGTGGAAAAGCGTGATGAACCGGACCCGGGAGCGTGTCTGCCCCCGTGCCGACTAACGGTCCCAGAGCCGAGAGAGGTGGGGGCTCTGGGTGCTCTGGTAAAAACTCGCCCGGCAGCCTCAGAGTTTGTGCGAATACCAGCTCCGCTGGGGAGGCGTCTAAGTCCTCTTTAGGCGCAGAACGCAACCCTAATAAAACCCATGGAAGTTTATTCACCCAATCTGCATCCGTGAGCGACGCTCTGAGTGCTGCCTTCAAAGACCTATGAAAACGCTCGCATAAACCATTGGCCTGAGGGTGGTAAGCCGTAGTGCGGTGAATTTTGGCTCCTAAGCCGTTGGCCATCGCTGACCACAGCTCAGAGATGAATTGCGGTCCTCTATCGGACGTAATGTCCGACGGAACCCCGAAGCGCGCCACCCAAGCCGTTAAAAAAACACGAGCCACCTCCGCGGCCGTGGTCGTCGCAAGTGGGACCACTTCCGGCCAACGTGTGGTGCGGTCCACCATTGTCAAAAGATACGTGAACCCCTGTGATGCCGGTAGGGGGCCCACAAGGTCTACGTGCACATGGTCGAACCTTCTGGCCGGAATGCGGAACGGTTCTAACGGGGCTCTTGTGTGCCTGTGAATTTTGGCCCGTTGACAGGAAATGCAGGTTTTTGCCCATTCCTTCACGTGCTTGTGCAGGCACGGCCAAACAAACTTTTCCGCCACTAGTTTCACCGACGCGCGCACCCCCGGGTGCGCCAGTGAGTGGACCAAGTCAAAAACACGGCGGCGCCACGTGGCCGGAACCACCGGACGCGGGCGCCCCGTCGACATGTCGCAGATCAGGGGGGGCATACCGGTTTGTAAACACTTGCTCTCCAGCCTCAACCCTGTTGGTCCAGACTGGAGCGCGCGCACGTCTGCGTCCGCCCCCTGGTCCGCTGCCATGGCTGCGTAATCTATACCCACGTGCACCGGGGCTGCGCGCGCCACCGTGCCGCTCTCCTGCGGCGCGGTCACGGTGGCCCGTTCTGCCTCTGCGCGTGTTGGGGTCGTGAACGCACGTGAGAGACAATCCGCTACTACATTGAATTTGCCCGCGACGTGCCTAATGTCAGTGGTAAATTCCGAGATTGCGGCCAGCTGCCTCTGCTGCCTGCCGGACCACGGGTCTGAAATTTTGGCCATGGCGTATGTGAGCGGCTTGTGGCCCACATAAGCGGTGAAGCACCGTCCTTCCAGCCAGAACTGGAAATGACGAATAGCCAAATGCAGCGCCAACAGTTCTCTGTCAAACGCGCTGTATTTTCGTTCAGCCGCGCTTAAAGATTTGCTAAAGAAAGCCAAAGGCTGCCAAACTCCGGCTACCTGTTGCTCAATAACGGCCCCTATGGCTAAATCTGAAGCGTCTGTCGTCAGCGCGATACGTGCTGCAGGGTCTGGGTGGGCCAGAAGCGCAGCGTCAGCCAAGGCTTTTTTAACCTCTGTGAACGCGCGCTCCCGCTCCGGGGACCATTCAACCGCCTGGGTCGGTTTTTGTTTTTTGAGCGCGGCATATAACGGTTGCATGATTTGAGCTGCGTGGGGCAGGAATCGGTTATAAAAATTCACCATCCCCAAGAATTCCTGTAGTGATTTGACCGTTTGTGGATGGGGAAAATCCGCTACCGCGCGTACTTTCTCTGGTAACGGAACCGCTCCCTCCGGGGAGACGCGGTGACCCAAAAAATCGATCCGCTCGACGCCGAACTGGCACTTGGCTGGGTTAACTATTAAGCCGTGCTCTCCCAGCCTCCTAAAAACTGCTGTGAGGTGCGTTTCGTGTTCGTCCTCTGAAGTACTCGCGACCAAAATGTCGTCGAGGTACACAAACACGAAAGGGAGATCGCGTAACACGGCATCCATCATCCGCTGAAATGTTTGCGCCGCCCCTTTGAGACCAAACGGCATGCGTAAAAATTCGAAAAGTCCGAACGGGGTTATTACCGCTGTTTTAGGAATGTCCTCCGGTTGGACCGGGACTTGGTGATAGCCGCGAACTAGATCAATCTTTGAAAAAATGCGCGCCCCCGCCAGGTGCACCGAAAAATCCTGAATGTGCGGGATGGGATAACGATCGTGCGCCGTAGCGTTGTTTAGCCTGCGGTAATCCCCGCACGGTCTCCAGGAGCCATCGGCTTTCGGTACCATGTACAGCAGCGAAGCCCACGGGCTCTTCGACCTACGAACGATGCCCAGCCTCTCCAGGCTGGCGAACTCCTCGCGCGCAATGGCGAGCTTAACTGCATCCAAGCGCCGAGCTTTTGCAAACACGGGAGGACCAGAAGTGGGGATAAAGTGTTTCACCCCATGCTTCGCGACCGTCGCTGAAAAAGTGGGCACAGTGAGCGCTGGAAATTGGGTGAGGAGTGTGTGAAACTTACCACCTGCTGTAGCGACGTGGGTCTGTACTGGTGGCGGGGACACTCGAGCTGAACAGGGGAGAGAGTAAAAAGAGAGTGCATTTACCAGCCGTCTATTAGCAAGATCAACTAACAGATTGTGTGAACACAAAAAATCCGCGCCCAACATGTTGAAACTCACCGCCGCTATCACAAAAGTCCATTCATATGTGCGGCCATGTAAGCATAAAGGCAAGGTCCTTCTCCCGTAGGTGTTGATGTTCGAGCCATTTGCCGCTGTAGCTCCGCTACCGTGGGGTCCAGCCACTCGGTCTGCGTATGTTGGGGTGATGAAGCTCACTTGTGCTCCGGTGTCGATGAGGAACTCTCGTCCGGAGCGCGCATCCGTGATGTAGAGCAGCTTGTTGCGTTCTCCGAGGGTCGAAGCTGCTAGCGACCCCCGGTCTTGCCGTTTCCCGAACTCCTGAAGATGCAGGGCGGCACACACCTGCGTGCCTTCTCTGCGAACCTCCGATGGTAAAAGCAGAGATCTTCTCCTCCGCTGTGTCGTGCCCGCGCCTCTGCCGCCGGGCTATTGGCTCCCCCTCGTCGCGGCCGTGTTGCCGCCGTCGTCGGCCAGTCTGGTTCTGCCGCCTCTGGCTCCCCGCTGTCTCGGGTCGCTGCTGTGGTTGCTTGCCCGCCGCAGGCGTCCAGGATCCCATCTGCCTCCTGGGCCAGCTCCCGGAACTCCTCCAGGGTGTGACACTTTTTGCCGGCCAGCGTGCTTCTCGCATGCGCCGGGAGGTTGGAGAGGAAGATGAACTGAAAAATGAAATCATCGTTGTCCAACCCTCTCAGCTGTATCATCTCCTCCATCAGGGCGCTCGGCCTGTGTCCACCTTGGTCTAGCAAAGACAGGATCCTCCTCGCCCTCACTTCAGCCGAGGGGGTGAAAAACTTGATGAGGGTGGATTTCAGCTTGCCGTACCTGTCGGTCGCGGGTGGCTGCTCCACCAAGCTTTGCACGCACCGAGCTGTGCTGTTGTCCAGTTTAGCGATGACATGGTGGAACTTAGTGTCATCCACCGTTACTCCTGCGAGCGCGAACTGCGACTCTGCTTGCAGAAACCACGACCGTGGGTTATCCTGCCAGAAATCAGGCAGCTTAACGGTCACTGCGCTCGCCAGCTCTGAGCGCTGTGAGTCCGGGGCCCTGAGAATTTCTTCGTTCATTCTCAACGTCGTCAGTCACCAATGTGGGGAGACTTGAATAACGAAACCGAATTGTCTTTCATTCCAGTTTATTCAAGTAATCATTCCACTGTCTGCTCTCATTCTTGAGCAGCGAACAAAGAGAGTGAACACACCAAAGTTCTCTCATTTAAACATTCTGACATCAAACCATTTCCCTCGCGGGGGAAATCACACATCTCTCTCAAAATCCCTTTATTCACATTCATTAGCCTTTTATTTACATAACTCCCCCTTCTCTCTTCTCGAGCCTCAGTGGTCAGGAAGTCTTCTGTCCCCTGTCCTCCGCAGGGGGTCCAGGCTCTGTGGCTCCACACCGCAGGGGGCTGGCTCTCCTTCATCGTGGTTAAATCACATATGCAGTGTCCAACATATACATGTCTCACAACACAGCCATATTTACCATAGTTTATCGTCATCCATCAACCTACTCAGAGTTTTTATCTGAATTTGCCGAATACTTTGCTGATTTAGTGCTGAAATCAGATAGAATAATTATAGTAGGGGACTTTAATATACAGTACATGTAGATGTAGATAGTGATTGCCTTAATATGCCATTTAATTCAAAATTAGACTCAATGGGGTTTTCTCAGAAAGAAGGAAATTCTACCCATGATCTCCAAAACACGTTGGGCCTTGTTCTGACATATGGCATAGAAATAGAAAATCTGGTAGTGTCTCCTCATAACCCTGTACTGTCAGACCATTGTCTGTTAACCTTTGATTTTATTATTTCTGACTATTTGGCTCCTAAAGAAAAATATTACTACAGTAGATTCCTCTCAGATGATGTAACCAAATTTATGCAGATTGTTTCCTCTATGCCATGTGTCAACACAATTAATCGTAGATGTCTAACTCCTTGGTTCAACACAGAAACTCGTCGCTTAAAAGTCTCGTCAATTAGAAAGAAAATGGCGCTCCACTAATTTAGATGAAATCTATTTAGCTTGGAGAAATCATCTTTTAATTTATAAAAAAATCTCTTAGAAAAGCTAGAACGAGTTATTATTCTGCATTAATAGAAGAGAACAAGAATAATCCCAGGTTTCTTTTCAGCACTGTAGCCAGGCTGACAAATAGTCAGGACTCTGTCAAT
Source organism: Pholidichthys leucotaenia (assembly GCA_020510985.1). Classification (NCBI taxonomy): domain Eukaryota; kingdom Metazoa; phylum Chordata; class Actinopteri; order Cichliformes; family Pholidichthyidae; genus Pholidichthys; species Pholidichthys leucotaenia. The sequence continues at coordinate 12,167,613 of CM035845.1, forward strand.
CCTAGCATTCCCTTAGAGCTTACTAGTCAGGACTTTATGAACTTTTTCAATAATAAAATTTCATCTATCAGAGATAAAGTCAGTCAGATTCTTCCCACCATTAAATACAGTAACTACTACAACTCCTTCAATTGATATCTGTCTTGATGAGTTTACTCCAATTGACCTTTTAGAGTTAGACAAAATAGTTTCCTCATCCAAGCCTTCAACTTGTCTTTTAGACCCTATTCCTACCAGGCTATTTAAAGAAGTCTTCCCATTTATTGGTAGCTTTATTCTTCAAATAATCAATTCTTCATTAACTTTAGGCCATGTACCGCAGGCTTTTAAAACGGCTGTAATTAAACCCTTACTCAAAAAGCTGACACTGGATCCAGGAGTTTTAGCTAACTATAGACCAATCTCTAATCTCCCTTTCATTTCAAAAATCTTAGAAAGGGTTGTTGCTACACAATTATTTGACCACTTGCAGGGAAATGGTTGATTTGAAGAGTTTCAATCTGGGTTTAGAATCCATCATAGTATTGAAGCAGCCCTACTGAAGGTCACTAATGACCTCCTTATCGCATCTGATAATGGACTTGTTTCTGTACTTGTCCTTTTAGACCTTAGTGCAGCTTTTGGTACTATCGATCATAATATTCTACTTGATAGATTAGAACACTATGTTGGACTTAATGGAACTTTGCTGCAGTGGTTTAAATCTTATTTATCTGATAGGTTCCAGTTTGTTCATGTCAGTAATGAGTTTTCTTTCAACTCAAAGCTCAGTCATGGAGTTCCACAGGGATCTGTGCTAGGCCCTACTCTTTTTAGTTTATATATCCTTCCATTAGGCAACATTATTAGAAAGCACTGTATACACTGTCATTATTATGCAGGTGACACACAATTATACCTGTCAATGAAGCCAGATGATAGTAATCAATTAGCCAAGTTAGAAGCCTGTCTTAAGGAAATCAAAGCTTGGATGACTTGTAATTTCCTGCTATTAAATTCAGATAAGACTGAAGTCATTCTTGTTGGTCCAAAAAACCTTAGAAATACCTTTCCAAATCAAACTTTTAGTTTGGATGTGGTTACTCTTTCTCTTAATAGCTCTGTGAGCAACCTTGGAGTTATTTTTGATCAAGATCTGTTTTTCAATTCACATATTAAATTTGTTTCTAAGACTGCCTTCTATCATTTACCTAATATTGCCAAGATTAAGAGCATCTTGTCTCAGAGTGATGCTGAGAAACTGACCCACGCTGTTATGCTGCTAATAGGTTTAGACAGCCGGGGGACCTCCAATAATGCACTGGGCTTCACTCCTTTCTTCACTCTCTGAATAAATTTTTTTTTTTGCTGGTCATTAACATCTGTTTGTTCTCGCCCACAGATTGAGTCCCCATCGTGGTGTTTGCTCTCTACGTATCTGTTCTTTTCATCCTCTCTATCCCCTCACCCCCCAGCCAGTCGCAGCAGATGACTGCCCCTCCCTGAGCCTGGTTCTGCTGGAGGTTTCTTCCTGTTAAAAGGGAGTTTTTCCTCTCCACCATCGCCAAGCACTTGCTCACAGGGGATCGCCTGATTGCTGGGGTCTTTCTGCAATTGTGGGGGTTTCCCCTACAGCTGAAAGTGCTATGAGATGACTGTTGTTGTGAAATGGCACTATATAAATAAAGTTGAATTGAATTGAATTGAATTTGTGGCAGGACTTCAGAAGGGCTGTTCACATCGAAATCCTTGTCCAACCTGATAGAGACTGAGCAGCATTGCAAAGGAGACTAGAGTAAAATCTGGAGTACGCTGGTCTAGGATGACTTAACATTTTCTGAGTATCTTAGAAGTGTGAATTATGTAAGTCCATGCTCAAAACAGCTTGTTTAGTCAATAAAGAAGGGACTCCCATGCCTTTCTGCTGATCAGTCCTCTAATGGCTCTTTTCCACTAGCACCTACTCAGCCCGACTCAACTCTACTCGGTTTGTAGGGTTTTCCATTAGTACCTAGTACCTGGTACTAGGTACTTTTTTAGTACCTACTCAGCCGGGGTTCCAAGCATGCTGAGTTGAGCTGAAAATGTGATGTCAACAGACTGCAGGCCACTGATTGGCCAGGGCGTAATGTCACTGGATGAGTCATGAGAGCGATGTCTTCACAAGAATCAAACCTGCCATTTGTAAATTTGGCAACAACAAGCATGAGTTTTTATTATTTCTGTGATAATCAACAAGATAAATGACTACACACAAATCAACACTGTGGTCCAACGACAAGGTTCAGACTTTTCTGTGCTTGGTAGCTGATGAGAGATTCCAGAGAGAGCTCGACGGAGCAACCGGAAATGAAAACATGTACCAGGAGGTCTCCGAGCTGATGGCCACTCATGGGTACCACCGAACATTAAAAGCTTATTTCCGGACCATCAAGGACCACAATGGCTGACGTTGGTCGAACATAAAAGACTGGAAGTGGTTCAACCAAATGGATGCCATTTACAGGCACTGACCAGCGAGCAACGGGAGGGAGAGTGGCCTAGACTTGGCCATGGCATCGTTGAAAACCTCAGCCACAGCATTGTTGGAACCCGTGATAGAGGATAGTGAGTGTTTTGTGATTTTAAGCATCTTTTATATTATTTATCTCACTGGTGGCAAGTTCACTTTGAACAAACAAGGATATTGCTGTTGTCTCCTGTATGCAGACAATGAGTTAGCTAGCCATCAACACTAACTCTGTGCTCTGCTTGTATTTTGCACTTGCTGTCGCTTAAGTATTTGCTTCTGAGAGGAACACGTCAGCATGTCAACAACATAACAAGCTGCCGTGTTATAATGAATCCACCCACTTTGAGGTGGTACTCAGTTGTAATAGAAAACGACTGAAACCGAGTCGAGACGAGTAGAGTCAAGGTGAGTCGAGCTCAGTAGGTGCTAATAGAAAAGGGTCAAAAGTGGTCATAGACATGGAGAAAGGACAGAGACTGTAATCGCCTCCGCCCCTTGCACAGCCAGAACCAGGGTTGGAGGAGCAAGAGCCCGAGTTAGGCGAGACCAACACCGACAAGGTTTTTATGAACATCGCCAACACCGGGACGTCCGCTCTGCGCTCTCAGGGGGAGAGCTGCCCGAGAGGGGGTCCCGAGCATGCAGGGGGCAACAACGCACAGCGACAGCAGACGAACTCGGATGCAATGTATGGTGCAGCACAGCAGAGCGCTTCGGATGGCTCAGTGGAGGAACCGGGCAACTTCAGTGCCCGCACTTGGCCGGCTGCAGTGGGAGTGACTGAGTTGGCGGGCGGAGGGTCCATTCTGACGAGCGACACCAGGGAAGCACTGGACGCCTTCAAGCGCTCAGATTGAATTTCAGCCAGCAATGGGTGAGGGGTCCGCTGTGACAACAGTGACTGCTGAACTGCCACAGTGTAACGAAGGCACCGGACCAAAGGAGAGAGTAGAGCTGGTGAGTGCACGGTGGCACATCGAACCAGGTAAAGCGCCATTACAGGTCATGGACTGGGTTCGGGTTTGTGCCAGCGGGAGGCTGGAAAGGCAACTGATTGGACCACAGCCAGTAAAACAATGGGCGCCACTGAGGAGTGGGGAAAAGCTGGGAACAGCATGTGTTTGGCTGATGGACGATTCACTGTGGCATGTGAACAAGCTGCGATGCGTCTGGGTGGCGGCTCTGGATGGAGGGGCTTCGCGGAGTTTGGCTGCTGCAGTGTGGGACCCAGGCCCCAGCGTTAGAAAGATTGGCCCTGGGGGTCCGAAAGCTCCTGGGAGGAGGCCACCAAGAGCCTGTTTCAAAACTCTTCGGGGTGGAGGTGGGGGGGCGCTATGGGCCTGCTTCAGAGGCTCCAGTGAGGAGGCCGCCACAGGGCCACCTTGAAGCTCCTTTGACTGAACTGTTTTTCCCCATGCTGGTACTACCTTTCCCATTTAAGAGACTGTGCTGTAAATAATGGGTTGTTTATAGTTCTGTTGTTCTTGCATGTATGTTATGGTATGGGGTTATTTTATGTGTTTTTCTTTTAGTCTAGGAGCACAGCGTGTGATTTTAGTTTTATAAAAATGACTTTTCTTTAGATATGGGTGGCAGAATAAGCCACCCCGCTGTGCGGGCTGCACAGTAGTTCCCCCATCAGCCCCATTTTGGGTTATTTTGTGTGAATGTGTTAGGCCACTTTAGTACATTGTTTTTCGTTATTTTAGTGCATGATTTGGGTCCTAAATTTTGGGGGGGAGAATCAATTGTGTGTGTGTTTTTGGACTTTCTAAAGGGGGGAAAAATGTGGTATATGAAACTGGCACTTTATTGTGAAGTGCAGTGTGGTGACGTGGACGTCCTGTCATGTCACTGCACTGCCCTATGTACAGTAGGCAGGCCACCATCTTAGGCTCAGATGCCCGATGCCCACACTTGGTGCCATATCATGTAATGCTGCCCGTTCTCTTTAATAAAGCTGTGTTCGCCAACTCATCTTGGCTCATACTTGGCCAAGGTATTTTCAATACATAACAGTGATCACGACCTATCACCCATGCAGTGAACCTGTAAAAGTTAAAGGTTTCAGTAGCTCATACTTCATTGTTGAAAGTAAAGGTAGCAGAGGCACACCAACTGCTTCAAGAGACATCAGATCATGTCCTGTTAAACCACTTCTGAGATGGCTCAGCATAAATGACTGAATGAAACCTTGTTAAAGGGCAGATATGATTTAAAAAAAATCACTTTTTCAATGCTTTTGAACATCAGTGTGGGTATCTGGTGTGTAGTGTTATAGTCCAGACTAGACTAAGACCAGATTGTCATGGGCACAGTGCTACATCCATTGATTCGCTGAGTCGAGACCAAGACCAGTGTGCTTGCCCGTCTTGGTCTTGACTTGGTCTTGGGAGACGTTGGCCCAGTCTGGCTTTGATGTGGCCTTGACTACAATGACCCTGTTTACATGGTCATGAGTAAACCGATTATAATCAGCTTCCTGGAGTTACCTGATTATTCAAACTGTCATGTAAACAGAGTAATCTGATTACCTTTATCAGTTAAAGGCCATTATAGGTTTTTGAGAAAGCAGATTAACACACCTAGATTATTTGCCAAATAAACCGTTTACTCATGCATGTAAACACCATAAGTCGTTTATTTCCTTTACTGGTTTACTCCAGTAATCAGTTTACTCGTGACTATGTAAACAAGGTCAATATTACTGGAGTAACTATCAGTGGAAAAAATCTGAAAAAATAAGTGTTTATATGCACACCAATCGGATTAACAATCAGCATAACCCACCCATCTCAATCGGAATTAAATTTTGATCCGAATGAGTGTAATTGGGTCAGAATATTCAGAATGGCGTGTTTACATGAAACATTTTTATTCCGAGCAGTCTTTTAATCCGGTTACTTGTATCCATGTAAACATGGCTAGTGACTGCTTGACTGGCTGCCAATGGCAGTGAGTCTTTGGCTCTGACATCTGATAGGCTGCCATGACATGGCAGACCTTCTCAAAAACATGCCTGCTGGTTTTTCACCGGTTTTTACACATAAATGTAATGCCTAAAACTCTTAGAAGTGAAAATAAAGTGCTGTGGCACATATGTTGGGCTCATATTTTCCACAAAGGTATGACTGCATGTTTATTGGAGGCTTCACGTCTCGAAGGACAAAAGGCCCGGATCTGCAGAGGATGACGAGGAGGTGTGAGATTTGGCCTTTGTCTCGGAGAAGATGCCCCAGAGAGATTTCCAGTTCATCGATGAATAAGAGACAATGGTGAAAGTTCAAAGGGTTGCATTGTGGCTGGGATTAAGTACCATGTGACTGCATGTTTGCTAAAGCACCATGTGACTTGAGTTCCGATGCTGGAAAGGTATAAAAAGGTGATGTGATATAGTTCTCTCTCTTCTTCCTGCTTTGAGAATGCTAGAGTATGTGTTCTGTCAATAAAGCTGAACCTGAGAAATAAAACTCAGCCTCATCATTGAACGCATCCTCTACAGTGCATGATTTGTATTAACATGATGGTTTTGTGATATTTATAAAAGTATTGGTTCCAAAGTATCGACCAGCTGGTATCGAAGTATGAATACGCCCATCCCTAGTTCCCAGCTGGTTCATTAATTCACAGCAGATAACCCACTTTATTCCTTGCCCCCATGATGCCTTGCATGAATTATGGGCGCAACTTCCGGTACTAGTTTAGAACATGTGGTTCTCACTGAAACGGGACACTTTTCCTTGTTAAAAAACAATGACTTCGGCATCAAAAATGCGGGAACACAGCCTTTTGCACCCCAAAAAAGAGTAATATAATCATACCACTTCACATGACTATGGAGGGATGAGAAGATGACCTTAAAAAGTGGCCTGGTGTAACGTGGGTGGTTTTCTGCGTGCTCGTGTTGGTGCAGGAAGTACACAGGGAGGGACTTGTTGCTCACGCTGTCTTTATTCTGGTCAAGTATCAGAAAAAGCACACAATAAACAGTCTGCAGCTGCATATGTCACAATCTCCAGCAATGAAAATCTTTTTCTCTCTTTTTTCTTTAGAAAGAAAAAAAAAATAAAAAATAAAAAACCATATAAAACAAATCCTACCTGGTCAAGTACCAGAAAAAGCACACAATAAACAGTCTGCAGCTGCATATGTCACAATCTGCACACGGAGAGTAAAAGAAAATGAATATCTTAACAAAATGAAATGACAGCAAACCATACAGAAGAATGCTGCGCTAGCAATAACTGACTAGCTGTTCATTCAACGTGGTCACACATTCACTTGACGATAAAGTTACTATTTTTACTTAGAATAATCTGAAACTTCGTAAATACATGGTAGTAATGCTCATGACCACTCTACAAGATATAAACCTTTGTATGCATGGCTTAACAACATTTAAAGTATAAATATAGCAACAGCTCTATTACATTGCACTTACCTACAGCAATGAAAATCTTTTTCTCTGCTGGGTAAGTGCCGTGTGCAAAGAAAACTATCTATGCAGCTGTGAAATAAAACCACCAGGAGGCTCTAAAAACTATGTAAAAATGAAAAGCACATCTATTTTAAAGAAATTCAAAAAGGCTAAATTCTGACTCTGTTACACCGGCAGATAGTAGCTCCGTTAGTTAGCTCCGCTGCTAAAATGCTAACGGTGTGAGCAAATAAAAACTCTGAAATATATCACTGTCTCCACCACAATAAAGTTGGTTGCATTCTGTCAAAATATGTTGGACATAATCAAATTTTCCTTAGAGCAGACATAGAATCTAGTCAGAGCCACAAAGAACCACAACACCATGCTTGGGTGTTTTAATGTCGGGGTAAAACAGACAGTTGTTTGTTTTACCCCGACATTAAAATGCTCATGCTGCTGTCATGCCATGAATGCTTGTTATTTAATGTAACATGTACAGACCTTTTCTGACAATTGTTCAAAATTTTATTGATTTATATTTTGTGATAATTTAAAAATTAATGCATGCTGAAGCTGCTAGTCCATATCATTCCAAGGCAGTGCAAAGAATGCAAAAAACCCCCATCTGTCATGGGCAGAGGAAGCGCGCCTCTCCCGTTCTGCCTCACATTCACCAACTCATCACGACACCTGAGGCAGAAGACACGCCTGCACCCGCTCATCAGCCAGCGTACTTAAGGAGGCTCTCTCCGCGCAGTCAGCGCTGACTCGTCTGGGTATACTGCCAGCAAACAGGAAAGAAAATCTAACGATAAGCGTGAACAAGTTATTTCTCTTCCTTCCTCAGGTTGCTGCCACCGTGTAGGTGTGTCTCTTGGACTGCGCGCACTCTCCTGCCACATCTCATCGTCCTCAGCTCCTGCTCCACCCGGTCAGGCACCATCAGCTAATCTTCCCCCCCACCCTACTGGTTCGTCTATAAAAGTAATAGATTGTGCATGCTTATCTCTGTGTTAATTCTGTGTCTCAAGGGTTTGTCTTGTGTTGCCCATATTCAGCATGCTAATGTCTGTGTTAATTCTGTGTCATTAGAGGATAAATGTGTGGTTTGAGAAATACTGGGGGTTGGAAATATCTACTAAACTTTTCCCATAGTATGATTTAACTAACGGCGCTCTTCGGGCCGCATGGATAGAACAAAGGTGGGTGGATGTTTTTCCACAAAGGAGGGTGGTAACTCACCCCTACTCCTGGGTGGAGATCAGAGATTGTTTAAAACATATTACTGAGAAGAGATCATTTGAGGTAACAGTAGCAAAATGGAGTGCTAAATTAAAGTCGTAAGGTTATTCTGGCATGTTTACAGCTGACATTATGGAGGCAGCGCTCCAGTTTCTTTGAAAAAAGTCATGGTCTGTAGACAATAGGCTCTGGGGCCATCTTGCGCGTTCACAATTGCACGTGGCAGAGGTGGCCACGTGGCATTCAGTGCGCATGTGCGGGTAAACGCCATCTTGAACCGCCTTCAAGCTGTGGCACAGTGCCTCCATTGTGTGGCCAAATGTAGGAAGTGCATTCTTTCATAAATATACTTCCAATAGGGCTTCAAATCTTCCTAATAAATTTGGAACCTTATCTCTCTGGCTGAAAAGAAAGCTTTAAGTCTGTGCATGGCAAAATAAAGTCCTCCCTCACCCACCTATTTGGGTTTGATGTAGTGAGGCAAAAAGCATGCCCATTCAGCTGGAGAGAAAAGGCTCAACTTTAAATTGGGCAGTGGGGGGGATAAGATTTATTCCTACTTGTAGAAAAATGCTAGGTGGACAATATATAAAGGTGAGGTAATTTAAATGAAGAAATAAGGAAAATTGCAAATTGGAGTAAATAAATAAATGAATATGTAAATAAATGAATAAAATAAATAAATAGGAGGTTTTTTTTGTTGTGGAGATGAACATTGTGGAAGTGAGAGTGGACAGAAAATGGAAAGGGAAATTTGGTTTTAGAGACAAATTGAAAGCTGATGAATTGTTATCCAATATACAATAATAAACACAATAAAACGGAAGAGGACAAAAACACGCTGTTTAACGGCTTGTCTGTTTCTCTATTAATCTCAGACGATGGTTGTGGCTGTGGATCATCCCTCACCCAGCGACTGTGTGGAACCCTCTTCAGGCCCCCTGGATTTGGCTGCGTCCACCCTCCCCCTCCAAGCCATCGCCTAGCGACCTCCTCCTCACTCCGCAACAACAGTAAAAGAATGCAAAACAAAGGGACATTGAAAGATGGGTCAAAAAGGATCAACTGAGCACACGTAAGTACAATAAATTATATTGTTTCTTTCCATTTACCTTTGGACATAGTCTCAAATAATGAATCTCATTCATGAACATTTAAGTGTTAGTCTGCATAAGCCATACATATTTTGCCAGGAAGCTGTGTTGATGCTAACAAGCCATTCCAGATTCAGCAAACTACTCACATATTCTCTAAGTCTGCATAAACAGTATTCAATTCAATTCAATTCAACTTTATTTATATAGCACCATTTCACAACAACAGTCATCTCATAGCACTTTCAACTGTAGGGGAACCCCCACAGTTGCAGAAAGACCCCAGCAATCAGGCGATCCCCTGTGAGCAAGTGCTTGGTGACGGTGGAGAGGAAAAACTCCCTTTTAACAGGAGGAAAACTCCAGCAGAACCAGGCTCAGGGAGGGGCAGTCATCTGCTGCGACTGGCTGGGGGGTGAGGGGATAGAGAAGATGAAAAGAACAGACATGTAGAGAGCAAACAGCACGATGGGGACTCAATCTATGGGAGAGAACAAACAGATGTTAATGACCAGCAAAAAAAAAATCAGCTGTAGCCAGCACGTGTTCATGAGAATTGAGGATTGCATAACTGGCGCCTAAAACTACCGCTAAAATCACGTCTCAATATAATTGACCAGCAGTCTCATTTACTAAAAGCCCTGTCAGAGAGGTGCCAAACTCACATACTGAGCAAACTGAAGCATCCTTAGAAAAAGCCATACCCATGCCCCACCTAATCTGCCCTATCAGTATCAGCCGCAGGGCCACAGGAGATGGTCAGAGGTTTAATATTAGAGACAGAGGCCCCCACGGGACTAATGCTTCCTATGTCAGCAATTTGGTCACTGGGCTCAATACTGCCCACAACAACACTCACAAAGCCACCCAGAGGGGTCCCCCAATTAGCAACACATTGGGTATCCTCCCCTACATGGTCCCCAGTTGGATGTTGAAAAGGAATGGCTTTGTTAATGCCATTCTGTTTCAAAAGGGAGAGAGTGGGACAGGCACGGATAGAAAAGTACAAGGTCATTTAGGGTTTGCAGTCTTGAAGTCTTAAATTAGGCATTTTATGAGTTGGCATCTTTTTTAATAAGCAGGGAGTGAATCTAACAGTAAAACTAGAGATAATTGAGCACAATGTTCTCAGCCTTACGGCTGAGAGGTCGGTGTGCTTTCTCATCTAAAATGATACCATTTATGCAAATTATTAAGTAGCTACATAAAGAGAGTATAAATGTGAATGAATCTTTATTTTTCGGATAGATTAGATTAAAAGGTTAAAAGAAGGGAACAGAACAATATATCAAGAAAAAAAAATCCAACAAGGTTGAATTAAACAATAACTCCTCTGATTATACAATTCAACATAAGTTATCTGAAAAAGGTGATGGCTGAAGCTGCAGCTTATATTGCCCACCCATGTTCCATCTAAGAAAAACTAGTGAAAAGTATTGCTTATGCGTTACAAATTTGTTGAAATCTAATCACATTGGTAAAGTAAGAGATTTACAGTAGGCATGTTTTTTTAAAACAAGGGTTGGGGGCATTCACAAACTTGGCATAAGGTATGAACATGTAAATGTAAATCAAGTACGAATTTGTAAGATGGGAGTGCAAAAATATGGTAAAAAAAATGCTAATTTACAATCACAAATTAAGACAAAGGTTGAAAATTTAAGCAAAAAAGTTGCAAGTTTTGGAGAAAATTGCACATTTGAGGAAAAAATTAGCCATATATTAGAAAATGTCAAATTTTTGAGAAAAAGTTGCACATTTACAAAAATATTTTGGAAAGGGCTGCAAATTTCTGAAAAAAACTTGCAAATTTACAAAGAAAAAATTCAAAATTTGTTAGGAGAAAAAAATGACAATTTAGAGAAAAAAAGTTGCAAAGTTACAAGGAAAATGTTTAAATTTATGAGGATGCTGCAAGTTTACATAAAAGTCACAAATCTGTGAGGAAAAAAAGTCACAATTATGGCAAAAAAGGAACTGAAAGTTTTTTTTTTAATTTGCAAGTTTTTCTATATCTTCAGTATTGTACATTCGCAACTATACTCTCACTGACATATTCTATCCTATACACTCATTCTTTACACATTTCCTTACACTTTGTATGGGGATGGGGGATGGCAGCTTAACAAGGGTGATGATTTTTTGATCATCCAGAGATGAGTAAAGAAGCGTTATAGAAGAAGATGAATTAAAACAAACATGTCTAGAGTAGACTAGAGAAACAAAAGATAATTTGAGGTAAAAGCATCAAACACATGGCCGAGTAGACTCAAAAATGAAGCATATACATATATATATATATAGCTGTGTGCACACTGGCCTTATCCAAAGGGTACAAGCATCACAGACGCACGCACAGAGCGGAAGTGGAGAATAAACAAGGCTTTATTGTTCTGTGCACATAGATCTTCAGCTCTGACACACACAAGACAACCAGTATAGCTTGATTAACTACTTTTTAAAATTCCATGCTTAAAATAACTGTTGCTTTTATATATATATATATATATATATATATATATATATATATATATATATATATATATATACAGTATATATATACACACTACCGTTCAAAAGTTTGGGGTCACTTAGAAATTTCCTTATTTTTGAAAGAAAAGCACTGTTTTTTTCAATGAAGATAACTTTAAACTAATCAGAAATACACTCTAATATCTAATATACATTGCTAATGTGGTAAATGACTATTCTAGCTGCAAATGTCTGGTTTTTGGTGCAATATCTACATAGGTGTATAGAGGCCCATTTCCAGCAACTATCACTCCAGTGTTCTAATGGTACAGTGTGTTTGCTCATTGCGTCAGAAGTCTAATGGATGATTAGAAAACCCTTGTGCACTCATGTTAGCACAGCTGAAAACAGTTTAGCTGGTTAGAGAAGCTATAAAACTGACCTTCCTTTGAGCAGGTTAATATCTGGAAAAAATTATTATTTCAAATACAAATCATTATTTCTAACCTTGTCAATGTCTTGACTATATTTTCTATTCATTTTACAACTCATGGTGGTAAATAAGTGTGACTTTTCATGGAAAACACAAAATAATTGTCAGGGTGACCCCAAACTTTTGAACGGTAGTGTATATAAAGTAAATTAATTAATTAATTAAATTTTGCTTAATCCTGAAGAGTGTCAGGAAGAAGGCACAAACACAGGCAGCCATCTTAAATGTTTCTAAGTACTTAAAGCGGAAATGAGGCATTAGGTATCCATTCTTTCAGTGCATTTCTTTTAATTGTGAATACCATTAAGTAATGAGCAAACAATCACAGCAAAGATTATAGCTTTACCGTATACTCAGTTATTTAAAGTCAATCTAACACACATTTTTATGTTTCTCCCCAATAGAGGGCATGCATAGGATGTCACCGAACAGAACTCTTGGCAGATAAGCACTGAGTGGCAAAAATGAGTAGCAGCATGAAGGTGTATGCAATACAACACAAAAAATTCACACAGCATTCAATTACAGCAGTACAAAGAATATCTGTTTGCACTGTGGAGAGTTAATCTTATCATTCCATCTTGTATTAATTAGCAAAAATTAAATAAAAGCTTTGAATCAGTTCCTTTCTTGACTCAAGGTTGGAAATCTAGATAAGAAAGGAAAAAAACATTTGAAGGAAAAACCCGCACTTATTTATGGAATGGCTGACACACGGGGAGCCATGAATCTGTTTCTTTTATAAAAGGAAGCCAAAACGAGGAGGAGGAGGACAGCAAGGAGGAGGAGGGAGCGCGCCCCACAATGGAAACTGAGTGAAGGCAAAAGCGGCAGCTGGCTGGGAGGGAGGCGCCCATGATTCACACCCACCACGGAAAAACTGAACTGCATGCTTAAGACTAGAACAGATAAGTGGACTCACTTCTACACATATACAGAAAATTAGCAAAAACCAAATTATTAAAAAATGACAGACATCTTCCATTTACCTGACTCTGAGGTTCAAGGTACTTCAATTAAATTCGTATGGTGCAGGTGCATGTAAAGTAGGAACTCCGGGTAATGACATACAGGACTTTTTAAGGTCAGAAAAAGTAACAATCAAATTCTGCAAATGGCAAGCTACCAGTAGAATGCCTATCAACATCTGTAAAAGTAGCATTGTACCCCATGTACTATAGGCAACTGAACGAATCTGATCCAAATTATGAACAACCATTATCTGCAAATCCATCCTCCAGATTGGTCATAAAACTTAGACTGGTAAACAAGGAAATGTGTGGAAGCATCCATTGTCCTAATTGAAGAGGATAAGAGACATTTCAACCTATGGGGGGTTCCACACATCCCACTGGTTAGACCCAAACACATGGATTGAAAAATGTTGGACATTTTGTCACCTCTCCTGGGGAGTATAGCCATCCATGGAAAACCAATACCTGACCTTAACATAGAATATTCTCCCAAATTAAAAACATGTGCATTGTCTCTTAACTGGATAACCACAGCACAAAAGGCTGTGCACATTGACTCTCAGAAATCTCCTTCATGACCAATCCTAACATTAACAAACTAGGGGATGAGGAAAATTTGAAGCAAATTCTAAATTTGTTATGGTAAAGGTTAAACAGATGTAGATCTAATAAAAGGAGCAGAGTACAACACTATAGACCATATATTCAGAAGCCCAGAAAGGTGTTAACCAGGTCATAAAGCCAAACACAGCAGATGTCATAGCGTCATCAGTCCTGTAGGAAACACCCTGATGACACAGGGCCTGCAGGAATTAACGAAGCTCTAACTCTTTGTGCTTGCTGTATGCCAGGATCACATATATTAATAAATGAGCTAAACCTCCAAAGGCAATTTTCCACAGTGGTAGTCATCAGTAAATCTTGCACATCTCATACCTTCTCATAGAAACCAATTGCTGGGTCCAGAGGAGGAGCTGAAGACTCCAAGGTGGAGGATGATAACGAGGAAGACCATTGTGCTATCACGGATTATTTGTAAACAAAAAGTATTTGATAAAAACTATTTGATAATACATAAATCATACATAGCTCACCACAGACACGTAGGGGTGTGAGACTTACAGTATTCTTGCGTATTTATTTCCATCATGCTAATTACGGTTTGGTAGTCAGGATAATGGTGAAAGTTAAAGGCTCTAGAGGCCTGAATACAACAAGCATGGATAACATTGTCTCCTAACTTTGAACGATTTTGTCTACTACCTACTTACAGTACAACACATCGGTCTCGTCACCCAGCTCACTCATCATAACACCACCACTGCCCGTAGGTTGCATATAGCCAACAATCACACACTCAAGGCTAATGGGAGATAACTTACAACAGCACATGGATAACTACAGATGTAGTGAATAAGGATAAAACGGTACAGGCTCCAGCCATTTTGGTGGCAACCCCTCAGGTCATTATTAGTCCTGCCCCAGCCGAGCCCTTTGTATCGGCAGCAAAGGTGTAGGGTGCAGGGAAGGTGCATGCAGGGGGGCACCAGACCATCACAACGTGTGCCTGCGATGTAGAAAGATGTTGTAGGGCTATTGACTGTACGACTTCAGTCCCTAGAAGAAGGATGGACTGGTACCCAAGCACATCCACCACACCTCCAGCATCCGAGGTGGAGCCAGATCAGCCACATGGAGGAGACGGCATTTTCCAACGCGACCCCTCACAGTGGAAGCTACGGTGGGCACAGGGGCTCGAGCTTCATCAACACCAGCATCTCTACCTCCATCCAACTACCGGTGGGTGGCATCCCTGGGAGAGCACCACTGAACTGTTCACTGGCTGGACTGGAGGTTGTCTACTCTCTGCTGCATCCACCAGACTGTCCTATAGACCTCATGGGACAAGATATGCCTCTGAGAGCGTGGGCACACAGTTGTTTTGCTTCAAGTGGTACCGGTGTGTGTCAACGAAATGGGACTGTGCTCCACAGCTGCAGATACAGGAAGCAGACGCAGAGGAAGGTCAAACCCCGGTCACAACCGTGTGATGACTGCAGCTGAACGATGCCAGCCCTGGCAAAGGTCAACCGGTGGACAAAAGGTTTCGGGGGCTTTGTGGATTGACTCTGTTCAACCTCATGACCCCCCCATAATCCACTCCACCGGACAAAGAACTATTCACATGATGATCAGGAGGAGAACTCTGTGGAGGTGCAGGACTTGGTGAACAAGGACAAATATGTGACTGCAGTTCATCTGGACAAGGCCCTCTTGGACATCGCTGCACCACGCTGGGGTGTCCACAAGGTGGGAGGCAAGGGTAGCAGAACCAATGGTGCAAGCCTATCTTGGGTTGACTGACTGGGTTGACACATAATGTAGGGACCTACCTTTTTCACCATCTGTTAATTGCTAGCGTCTCTCACACCATGTATGGTTGACATGATAAAATCATGTCAAAGGGGGGAGTGAAAGGGTTATGAAAAGTTAAGAGTGCTAAAGTAATAATTCTGTAGGTAATCTCCCATTATGCTCTACACATATTCTATACATATTCTGTTTGCATTCTTATGAACAAAGATGTTCTGTTAAACTCTGATAAACAGGAATTAGGCAGAGCTATAGAGCCCTCTTTCTCTCTCACTTTTAGTCAGGTCTATTACATTAGTTACACACCCAAACCAATACCCACACACACACTTTTTAATAGTACATTCTAGAAGACAGTTTACATGGACAGCGGATGGCCTGTTCACGTCAGAGTTAAACTGGCCAATCAGATAGTCACGTACAAGCCCATCCTATTGCATGGGGTTGGTCTAACCAACCCGAGAAGATTAATGTAAGTTGCACTCGGAAGTCGCGGTCAGTCTGGCGACGCTCCTGAGGGGGCTGCGTCATGCTGCACCCAGCGCTGCTTGCTTTACATGTGACTTCTAAATAAATGTTACATCTTTGAATTGAAGAATTCTCTGGCTTGTTCTTGGATCTTTCAATCAAAGAATCGGGATTTTAACAATTCCATCCATCTTCTACCGCTTTTCCGGAGGTCCAGGTCATGGAGGCAGCAGTTCAAGCAGAGAAGCCTGGACTTCCCTAGGGATACCAAGGGGTTCCCAGACCAACTAGGAAACTGTTAATAATTTTGAGCTTAAATTATTCAAAGTCAAATAATCAGGCGGAAAGTTGAATTTATGTACATTTATTACAAAATCACCCCATTGGCCACTATGGGGGAGAGGTTACAAGGCATGACATTCAGACACACATAGAATCTCTAAAAGATCCATTCTTCTAAGTTATATATATATAGGTAGGAGAAAGGAGAGGGAGGATGAGGATAAGGGAAGGGACAGAACGGGACAGTCCTGATAACTAAGCTTATCCAGGTGGACGTCAGACACTCTGGAGACATGGGCCATGAAGACATGAGATCCATAAAACTGACAGAATGTCCATCTACCACTGATCTGTACAGGCTGAGAAGTTCCTGTGCATTCCTGTGACCCAAAACAGGTTATGTCAAAGAGATTATAATAAATGGCTTAGATAATTCTAAATTTAAATTTGCTGAAATTGCTCACAGAAACAGGTCAAGAATACATAAACTTATCCTATGTGGAATGCACATATAAACATTAAACATGGCATATGAAAGGTATGATACTTTTCAAATATAATAATACATTATTAATATCAATAATAGTACAGATAATATGGAATTTTTCTATCATATTCCCCCTTTGATGTTTAATAAAGCATCAGGATTAAAAGAAAAATAATAAAGTGAATGAATTAATATGTGTAAGAATTTACATGCTGTTATATGTCTTTGCAAGTTAAAAACGTGTGGTATAGAATATATCAAAAGTGAATATGTGTGATGTGACTAAAAGTAATCTCAGACAGTGTCAAATAAGAACATAGAAAATAATATGAAACAGCCTTATATTGCAACCTTCAAAAACATCCTCAGGCCAAAAACATCCTTGCCCCTCTCACCATCCTCATCATCATATTAAGGACTCACACAAGAAAAAAATCTGAGGTTATAAAAATCATTACCAAGTTTATGATGAGACTTCTCCATTAAGAGAAACACTAACTTCTACGAGTATCTGAGGTCACAGAAACAGGTCAAGAATATATAAACTTATCCTATGTGGAATGCACATATAAACATTAAACATGACATATAACTAACTAACTAACTAACTAACTAACTAACTAACCTGCACTTATATAGCGCTTTTCTAGTCACAACGACCACTCAAAGCGCCCTCATTAATACTAACCCTCTATTCTAAGGGCCTATAGGAAACAGATATCTAGGGACAATTTAGAACAGCCAATTAACCTAACATGCATGTTTTTGGCATGTGGGAGGAAACCGGAGAAATCCCGGAGTAAACCCACGCAACACGGGGAGAACATGCAAACTCCACACAGATCACTGTTGGTCGGGGGCTGGGATCGAACCCACGATCCCACGATCCCCACAATCCCCCGGCCAAGGGTAAACTGTGCTGCCGCAGTGCTAACCACTGCGCCACCGTGCAGGTATAAAAGGTATGATACTTCTCAAATATAATAATACATTATTAATTTCAATAATAGTTCATTTCAAAAACTGCATGGTGGAGCAGTGGTTAGCACTGCGGCAGCACAGTTTACCCTTGGCCAGGGGATCGTGGGGATTGTGGGGATCGTGGGTTCGATCCCAGCCCCGACCAACAGTGATCTGTGTGGAGTTTGCATGTTCTCCCTGTGTATGCGTGGGTTTACCCCGGGATTTCTCCGGTTTCTTCCCACATGCCAAAAACATGCAGGTTAGGTTAATTGGAGACGCTAAAGTGGCCCTAGGTGTGAATGTGTGTGTGAATGGTTAAGGGATAGCGCCGTATCGTGGCTGCTTCATCCATCCAGGTGGTGGATGACTCTCAATTTCCCCTCTGGGGATCAATAAAGTATACTAAATCTAAAAAAAAAAAAATAATAATATGGAATTTTTCTATCAGAAACGTAGTCTCTCCAGCAAGTCCTGGGTCTGCCCTGGGGTCTCCTCCCAGTGGGACGTAGCCAAAACACTTCAAGTAGGAGGTGTCCAGGAGGCATCCTGATGAGATGCCCAAACCACCTCAACTGGCTCCTTTCGTTGTGGAGGAGCAGCAGTTCTACTCTGAGCCTCTCCCAGATGACTGAGCTCCTCACCCTATCTCTAAGGGTGAGTCCATCAATTCTACAAAGAAAGCTCATTTCCAGAGGGAGTTGATTCATTTAAACCAACATAATCCTCTTGCCCTAACCAAGTCTCTGTCAGGGAAATTAAATCAATCTAATGATCAATTAACAGATCATGGACTAGTAGAGACTTGGGAGTTAGAGACCTAATACTTAATAAACCGCATTTAATTTTTAAATTATGAGGAGGAACAGAGGCCAAGTCATTAGATTTAGAGGCTACATGTTTAATTTGCCTTTTACCAACTTTTTGTTTAATCTCTTTGGGATGCTTTTATATTATGTTTTTATTTACTTTAGAGGGAACAGACAGTGATTCTCTGATGGGGAAGACAGCGACTAAGTTGAGGGGTGGCAGATGGAGAGAAGCTGCAGAGAGGCGTGTAAGACTGCAACTCTGCTTCCTGGTCCCAACTCTGAGTAGTCAAGTCTTTGGAACTTTGGATAAAAACGATGCCAGATTGTTAGATAAATGAGACGCACCATCCAAAGTGGGATGGACACCGTCTTGCCTAATAAGACCAGGTTCTCCCCAAATATTAGCTCCAATTGTCTATGTAGCCCACATTGAACTGCTAAACAAAGGCAAGGCTCATTGCTCCTACTTGGACACAATCTGAGAAAATCAGTTTCTAGGCCTCAGTTGGATAAAGCAAGGAATGAGGACCAGAAAGTTGAACACCACCGAACGAAGCAGTTTCTCTCACCTAGTGGATCACATCGAACCAGTGCTCTTGACTTTGCCACACAGTGTCATGAATGGTTAAAACACGCTTTTTCCATAACCAAAAATGTCATGTCTGCTTCACAGAGCAAAAGGAAATGGCTGTATGGAAGGAAAACTGAGAGGTGAAAACCTACTTCAACAACTTTGAACGGGTTGCTATCGCCTTACAGTGGCCTAAGGATGTCTGGGCTGTTCTCCTCCAATGCAAGCTGGTTAGTGAGGCACAAGAAGCTTGTGCATCTCTTTCTATTGAGGATGTTCTCATTTATGAAACTCTTAAAGGCACAATCCTCAGAGCATATAAATTGGTTCCTGAAGCATACAGGCAGCACTTTCACAATAAAAGGAAACCTTTCTCTCAAAGTTTTGTTGAGTTTGCATGAGAAAATGAAAAATGGTCTGACTGCTGTGAGCAAAAGAGACCATGTAAGTGCTGTCTCCCTTGCCAGTGGGTAAGGGTGATAGTGAGTATGTCCACCTTGACAGAGGGTCAAAATGGACTATGTGATTCATGATCCCAGGCTGAAGTAGGCAATTCTGGCCTTGGCCCAGAAAGTGGGTCATAACAGAAAATGAGCTGTGCACTTTCTGGGCCAAGGCCAGAATTGACTATTTCAGCCTGGGATCACAAATCACAAAGTCTGTTTCGACCCTTAGTCAAGGTAGACAAACCCTCTGTCACCCTTACCCACTGGCAAGGGAGACTAACACTTACATGGTCGCTTTTGCTCAAAGCAGCAGACCTACACCTACATCCCAGGCTGGGATTCAAACCCATGACACCATGATCTGAATTCTCTCACTCCTACCACTGAGCCAAAGAGGAATTCCTCCCCAGCACCTTGGCTAGGAGTGGAGGTGCCAGATTCTGGAGCTTCTGGAGTCTGAACTTGTGTCGATGAGGTATTCCCCTTTGACACAGAAGGTGGTGTGGGTTTATTGTCTTCATTCACTGGAGCAGCACTTGAGACTGGTGGGGATTCTCAGGGTTCCACAACAGCAGATTTAGGCTACATGCTGACAGATTCAGGTTCACCACAGAACTTTCTGAGGTGCTTGTGTGAACATCTTGTTTTTTCAGCCTTGTTCAACTTTTAGCCACAGACAACATCAGAGAGATGAAGCTGTGTCACATTTTCTCCCTGAATACTAAGCACAGATCCTGGGACAGGAGGAAAACTGGAAGCTGCCACGTCAAACTTAGACTGTAATGTCTTTCCTTTCATTGTGGGTGCAGGCTTCACCATCTGTTCCTCTTCTCTCCTTCTCCTCATACCTCTGTGACCACCAGTCATACCCAAGTTGCTTCACCCCTGAATTGTGACATCATTCGTCACAGCCCTAGCGCAAACACAACACTGCTCATCACCAAAAGAACACCATACCTACAGTGAAGCATGGTGGTGACAGCATCATGCTTTGGGGCTGTTTTTCTTCAGCTGGACCTGGGGCCTTAGTCAAGGTGGAGGAAATTATGAACAGTTCCAAATACCAGTCAGTGTTGGCACTAAACCTTCAGGCTTCTGCTCGAAAGCTGAAGATGAAGGGGAGCTTCATCTTTCAGCACAACAATGACCTAAAGCACATCCAAATCAACAAAAGAATGGCTTCACCAGAAGAAGATTAAGGTTTTGGAATGGCCCAACCGGAGTCCAGACCTGAATTCGATCAAACATCTGTGGGGTGATCTGAAGAGAGCACTGCACAGGAGATGTCCTCGCAATCTGACAGATTTGGAGTGTTTTGCAAAGAAGAATGGGCAAATATTGCCACATCAAGATGTATCACGCTGATAGACTCCCACCCAAAAAAAGACTGAGTGCTATAGTAAAAGCCAAAGGTGCTGCAACAAAATATTAGCTTAAGGGTGTGCATATTTATGTAACGAGATTATTGTAAGTTTTTTATTTTTTGTTTTTCCCCTTAAAAGATTTCAGTTTGTTTTTCAGTTGGGTTGTACAGGTTATAGGTCACATTAATGGTGGAAATTTTTTGAAATGATTTATCTTGGTCACAAAAACCTGGCATTTGAACAGGGGGGTGTAGACTTTTTCTACCCACTGTAGGTTGGCTGGGCTAGACAGGACATCATACACTGTCCGTATCAGAAAGGTAATGCAGTGTGGTTCAGAGTGCCAGAGGTCTGTCCACGTGACCTTCTGATTCATGGCCTGCTCCCACCTCGTCCAGGCCCCCTGCTGCCTTAAACCAGCCACTCTGTTTACCAACCATACCATACCAAATTTATCTGTAAAGCACATTTAAAAACAACAAAGTTGATCAAAGTGCTGCACTGAAAGTACTGCAAACCAAAGTGCTGCAATGAATAACATAAAATGCAAATAGACATATGTAAAAGACAATGCAGCAGACATGCAGCAGAAAAGAAGCAACTCACAACAAGTGTAAAAGCAAAGTATAAGAACAAAATGCCAAACAGAGCAGACAATAAAATTAAAAAAAAAATTAAAGCAAGTTAACAGCCAAGGAAAACAAATATGTTTTTAAATGAGATTTAAAAAGCAAAGTAAGGAGGCCTGCCTAACATGTAATGGCAACTCGTTCCATAGCCTAGGAGCTGCAGAAGCAAAGGCCTGATCCCCTCTGAGTTTCAGCCTTGTTTTAGGGACCACCAAGGGCAGCTGATCGTAGGGATCATGGTGGAACATAAGGCTGAAGTAAGTCAGAGAGGTAGGGTGGAGCAAGACTGTTAAGACATTTAAAAACATAAAGGAGAATTTTAAAATCGATTCTGTAATGCACAGGGAGCCAGTGAAGGGAAGCCAGAATATGTGAAATGTGTTCACACCTGTGGGCTTTTGTTAAAAGGCAGGTGGCAGCATTTTGAACAAGTTGAAGATGGGCGATAGAAGCTTGGCTGATCCCAACAAAAAGTGCATTGCAGGAATCCAGACGAGTTGTGATAAAAGCATGCAATAGTTTTTCAAGATCTTTCCTTGACACAATGGATTTGACTTTGGCAATTATCGCCCATCAACTGATAAAAACTTTTCTGAAGGACACAGCTGATGTGCTTGTCAAATTTAAAATCAGAATCCAGTTTGACCCCCAAATTAATAACAGATTGATTAACATGCGGTGTCAAAGAGCCAAGGTCCACAGTAGTGGGGAGAGAACATGTACTTTGACCAAACACCATTATTTCAGTTTTGTTCTCATTAAAGCTCAAAAAATTTAATGACATCCATGCTTTGATGTCAGAAAGACACTTGAAGAGTAGCTGGACAGAACCAGAGTCATTTTGTGCCAAGGGAACATAAATCTGACAGTGATCAGCATAACAATGGAACAAGATGGCATATTTCCTTAAAACAGAACCCAAAGGGTGCAGATACAGAGAAAAAAAAGAGGTACAAGGATTGAGCCCTGTAGAACCCCATAAGGAAGTGAAGCAGTTGAGAACATAAAATCATCCAGTATGACACAGAAACTTTGCTCATCTAAATAGGAATGAAGACGATTTAGGGCAGTACCTTTTATGCCTACCCAGTGTTCAAGATGAGAGATTAAAATACTGTGGTTGACAGTATCAACTGCAGCAGTGAGTCAATAGCTATAAGAATGTCATTTAAAACTCTCAAAAGTGCAGATTCAGTGCCATGTTAGGATTTAAACCAAAAATACCATGAGTTTCTAAAAATGACATTAACTGTGTTAAAACAATTTGTTTATGAAAGAAATGGTAATTTGGAGATGAAATTTGAACAATGGGAAGGGTCAAGGCCTGTTTTTTAAGCAATGGCTGCACTACTGCATGTTTAAAAAAATGGATGGATCATATGAAGGGGGAGAGATGCAGGCTCTAGTTGATACAACTTTGTCAATAAAAAAGTGAAGAAATTTTTCACAGACTGCAGGTGAGGCTGCTGGACCAGTGGACTAGGGAATATTAAGAATAGAACACTCTCTCTCTTTCTCTCTCCTAAGCCACATAATCTCTCAAACCTGCAGGGTTGGCTGCCCTCATTTTGGTCTTCCAGAGCTGTGTGTTCATGGCTTCCTCTGGTGTCATTAAGAATGTATCAGGAATACTAGAAAAGCACTCAGAGCACATACCTCTGCCAAGGCTCTTTCCATTTCTCATGGATCACCTCCAAAATGTAATGGGTTTGTGTGTAGGCCTATAGTCACTTGTGGTGAAAATTGCATCAAAATCTGTCCATCAGTTTTGGAGTATTGTTGCTAACACACTGTGAGAAGATAAGAGCCTTGGCTGAGGTATGCATTCTCAGATCATCACCAAAATATAATGGGTTCCTCTGTAGCCCAAGAACCACCTCCGGTGAAAATTTCATCCAAATCCATCCAGTAGTTTTTGTGTAATCCTGCTGCACAAATACAAAGCCCTTGGTGGAAGTATGCACTCTCAGATCATCACCAAAATCTTATCATCTGTTCTCCGTGTCATTACACAGCTTTCCTGAAAATTTCATCAAAATCTGTTCATAACTTTTTGAGTTACGTATGTTGGTAACAGACAGACAGACAAACAGACAACCGCTGGTAAAAACACAACCTCCTTGGCGGAGGTAATAACTAATGGTACTGAAGACTGATAGTATTAAAAAGAATGCGGGGCCTATGACAATTGGATGCAATCATTTTTAAGAAATAGTTTTTTTTTCTGCTTTTACAGTACTCTGATAACATTTCAAGCTATCTCTAAAAATATTAAGAGAAACCTGTGGCCTGTCCTTTTACCTGCACTCTGCTCTCCTGCACTCCCGCCTGACATCACAAGTGACGTCATTCAACCAGGGCTGAGGTGCAGGTTTGGGGCACCTGGTCTTCAGTGGAGCTATCAAGTCCAGAGTTTTTGTACAGGTGGAATAAAAACTCAAAGCTAACTACCTCAGTATTAAGATCCAAGGAGGACGTCAGATTAGCGTCAGAGTTACTAATAAAAGAAGAGGAGAACAACGGAGGAGAGGAAGGGTTAAACATGCGACAGTGCCATGGAGGAGCATGCAGTTTAACAGGAGAGAGAGCAGGGATGTTAAATAAGCCAGGCATATGATCAGAGAAAATGGCATCACAAATTTCCATGTTGAAAACAGGCAGACCATGCGATAAAACCAGCTCAAGTGAATGTTCATGAACATGCGTGGGTGTAGACACAAAATTTTAGACACAAAAATTGTAGACACAAAAGTCTCGGGTTTTTGGCTCATCAGGACAGCAAACATGAACATTAAAATCCCCGACAATAAGGACGTAATCATATTTTGGCATGATTTCAGCCAAAAATTCAGAAAAGTCTCTAACGAAATCCTTATTGTATTTGGGTGGCCGATAGATCACAGCACACAGTAATTTAGAAGAAGAGCAACCCAGTTCTATTAAGCACAGCTCAAAGCTGCTGAAGGAGGATTGCAGGTAAACTTGATTGCATTTATAGTCACTTTTAAAAGCAATCACTATTCCATCACTTTGGCCCGTCATCTGGGGGGAGTTAAAATAGCAGCAATCCTGTCATAAAAGTTCAGAGAAAATGCTGGACTCACCAACACTCAACCACAACTCCGTTATACAAAGAAAACCCAGTCTCCTTGACGTGAGGAAATCCCTCAGGATAAAGGTTTCGTTTGACATCGACTCGTGTTCACCAGGCCAAAACTGACAATGTCAGAGACATCAGCTGTCCGGGGGGCTTGACACACAGCCCACAGGTTGCGCGGATTCACCCCACCCCAAGAAGGGCAATGAGAGCAGGGACCTCGGGGCAGGAATTTCTCCAGACCGACAACAGATACCGGCCAGGTGTCATCAGGATTCAGTGAGTGCCGATGAAAGACCAGGTGATCTTGATCTTTCTCCCTCCACTACCGTCCTCACCTCTTTATGAGTCTGCCCTCGCTTCTCCTTCCCCTTGAACTCCTTATGCCAGAGTGTCAGGAACATTCCCAAACCAGCTCTACCATGGGCCCCCACACCCACCCATACCCACTGTTGTGGCTCAGCCGAGACTCTGCATCCAGCACAGCAACCTTACCACGCCACTTCCTCCCAGTCCTCACCACCATTCCTGTTTTGCCAACCTTTGGGTCTTTTGAGTCCCTGTACATCAGCACCTCTCTTGTCTGTGCAACCATGAACTCCTCTACCAAAGACTTCAGGGGCAATTGGAGCTTTGTGCTGTTCTCGTATAGTGCAATATTACTCAGGCTCCTAAGGCAAGGCCAACCATCTCCTGAGACAGCTGCTGACCTTCCTCTTCAAGGACTCTACAATGGACATGGGTACCTCATAAACAAGTAGCAGCTATAGTATCCTTGGCAGAATACCATGCTGGTATATCCATGCTTGAAATTTGCCTGGAAGCCCAAATTTATCAACTGACCTAAGTCAGCTGTCCAAATCCTGGCAGGTTGACTGCATAGATGAGTAGTGTTTGAGGCTGCTGTCAGACACCTTGCCCAAGCTCTTCACTGGCTTCTTTGAAATGATTGGTATTGGCATCCCTTCAGTGTTAAACCTGAACCTGTCGGTGACCTTGCCCTTCTTCACCACTAGTGATCTGGACTTGACTGGTTTGAAATTCATCCGGGCCCACCAAATAACCTTTCCAAACCCTTGTAGGATCCATCTACATCTTGTTACAGACTCCATGGTGACTGTCAGGTTGATCATAAAGGCCCTGATTGGTGGCTGACGGACCTCTGATTGGGTTCGGGGGCCCTGGCACTCTGGCTCGGCTGATCTGACCATAATGTTCATAGCGAGGGAGAATAAGGTTGCAGAGATGGTGCAGCTTGTAATTATCCCAACCTTAGACTTGTGCCATTCTGATGTTACTGCACCAGCTGAGACTCTCAACCTGAACTGATCATAATAATCCAGGATCAGATCTGCCAAATGGTAATGCACATGATGTTTGGTCATGGTAAACTGTACCAGTTTGTGGAGGATAGAGCCATATGCATTGGCTAGGTTCAGCCACCGCACCGTAAGGTCTCCCTTGTTTTCACGGGCTTTCCGGATGAGTTGAGTCACTACTCCAGTGTGTTCTAGACATCCCGGCAATCCAGAGATCTCTCCCTTTTGCACTGATGTATCTATTTAGTTGTTGTGGGAGAGGAAGTCCGACAGCCGCCTTGCGGCTATACAGATAAAGATCTCTCCTTCCACACTCAGCAGTGAGATCATCCTGAACTGGTCAATTGTCTTTGAATTCTCCTCTTTGGGAATCAAGACCTCTTCAGCACATCTCCACTGCTGCACCACCTTCCCTCTCCTCCAAATGACTCTTAGAATCTTCCAGTCTCTTAAGCAGCAATGGACAGTACTTATATACCTGTGAGCCATTCTGCTCTGCGCAGAGTCATCAGCCTTTTCCTTAATATGGCCTGCAACTCTACCAAAGGATGATGGTGCTCCTCACTGGCTTCCGTGTGTTGTTCTGTTTTAGCCTGTTTTTGTTTCTCTTTAATTTACTTTTTAGTTTGCTTTTAAATTCTTGTGTTTGTAAAATATATGTTTAAACTTTAAGGGAGGGTTTGAGGCCCCCCTGAGGAGTGGGTGTGAGGCCCCCCTCACAAAAGAAAAGGAGTGGGTTAGAGATTCCCTGATAAAAGGAGTTTGAGGCTCTTTAAAGGGACTGACAAAACCTAAAGCTATTTGGATTACTCAAAACATTGTCCATGTTTTTTTTTCACATATAAAAAATAAAAGGAAAAGAAAGGAAGTTCGTGGGCTTCTACTGTGTAGATTCCTTTTGCACCTTGCTGTAATGCTTTAATGTTTTTATGTAAAGCACTTTGAATTGTCTTGCACACAAAATGTGCTACACAAATAAACTTGCCTTGCTGCTTCCTGAGGTACATCAGCTCCTGGTGGATCTTGTGTATCTTCACTGCCCTCTGGTTCTTGGTGGAGATTGTTCCAGCAGGTTTCTCCTCCTCTACACCAACCCTCTCCTTGGCAAGACTGATGACTATGGTTGTCATTGCCTGCAGCCTTCGGTCCATGTCCCCAATCACAAACGCTTCAGGCACTTTGTTGACATCCTCATTAAACTGCTCCCAAGCTGTCTTCTTACAGGCCCGTGGACACTTGATTCAGACCTTCCCCAGGGAGAAACTTGGGAGGACTATTGTGCCACACGAAGGCTCTGGGCTCCATGGGGTGCTTCCTGGTCCCACTCTTCCTGCATCTCACCAGATATGGTATCTATGTGCTGTGGTGCATAGTCTCCCTACAAGCACCTCTTCCTAGCCTGGTGAATCTTGAGGCCTCGGCTGTTTTTGCAGATTTTCCCACATCTGCAGGTCACAGTTGTAGTTGTTGCTCCATTGCCATTTGTCATTACCATTTGATCCACCAGACTGGGGTTCTCTTCCACTCCTCCTCTCGGACTCCCCTGGGGGTATTATCCCTGAAAAAAAAAATGTGTGTGTGTGTGTGTGTGTGTGTGAGAGAGAGAGAGAGAGAGAGAGAGAGAGAGAGAGAGAGAGAGAGAGAGAGACTTTTGACTTTTAAAAAGGCTTTACTGCACATTCCGAAGTTGCAAAAAGACCAATATCACTTGTCCAAGTGTGTCACATCTCAAAAGTGCAAACATAACTCATCCCCCTGACCCACTGAACACAAAACATTCCCTACAGCCCATCTATTGATGAATGCCTCCAAATTGTCCACCATTTGATAGTAAGAGAACTCCACCCAGAGTCTGACTTTCAACAAGACCTTGAAAGCGGACACAGGATCCACATTGCCAGCATTGCTTGCCCGATTTTTCCTCGTCAGCCAGATGGCAAGCTTAGCAGTACCAGATAGGAAGTTCATCAAAGTGTGGGCAGCCTTCCTTGCCACTTTATACTTCGGACCGTAAATGAACAGACCAAAAGAGAAACGTTCACCCAAAGGCCGAAACCACTCGCACAAAATCTCAAAAAGTCCAGATAAACGGAAACAGTGGACAAACAAATGGTCGAGGGTCTCAACTTGGGAACAAAACAAACATCCCCCCCCCACAGTCGGATCAAGGTGTGCCATTCGTGGCTATTGCCCCATGCACAATCCTCCACTGGAGATCTGCTGTGCGTTTCTCAATAGGTTGCTTGTACATGCACCGCCAGCTGCCTTTTGGGGAGACCCCTGGGCCCAAACAACCCGCCCACCTCGACTCCATGACATCCTTCAGAGAGCGCAGATTCAGAACCTTCACACAGATGTGACACACCGCCCTTGTCCCGACAAACTCGAACGTGCCCAGACGAGGAATCCTGAAGGTCAGTAGGTGATCCTCTCCTCCCTGCCACTCCCCCACAGCTGGAGTTATGGAAATTGCAGGAAAGGTGGACACAGTGTCGTCATCCCATTGATTGGAAAGAGTGCGGTTCGTCGCAAACGCTCGAAGCGGTTGTGGCAGGGCGGCGCACACGTCCTCCACCACCCTTTGCAGCAGTCTGACAGATGTAATTTTGGCACTCCGCCTCAGTGTATCCATCGATGTGGTCGACATCCTCATAAGATGACCCAGCTTGGTACAGCGTGCCTCCCGCAAACAACTCCGCAGACTGACAGACTGCAGCACCTCTGCTGCAATGAATCGATTGAAAAACAGTGGTTCGTCGAACAGCCACATGCCCAGCGTCTCGTCACGGAAGCCGGCCACGTTGAGAGAGAGAGAGAGAGAGAGAGAGAGAGAGAGAGAGAGAGAGAGAGAGAGAGAGAGAGAAAATTAGGACACCCTGTATAAGCCTGTGTATGTTTTTTTTTTAACATATTTAGACATATGGATAGTTAATATCATTGTCAAAATACTGGGAGATTCACATAATACAACTAAACAAAAAAGAATTATTTTTTTTTCAAATTTGCTGTAAAATGTAATTCTGAACAAATAGTGAGGAATAAATTAGGAACCCCCCATCTTTTTAAAGACACCCCCACATTCATTCCCACTTAGAATGGCTAAAATAAATTAAAAAATGCAAATAAAAGCAAAAACAAGGTTAGACATAGATGTGTGAACCTTTCTTAACAAAGAATAGAATATTTAAAGAAGTGTCCAAATTTTTTCACATGACTGTGTGTGCGCGCGTGTGTGTGTGTGTACATACAGTATGTCACAAAAGTGAGTACACCCCTCACATTTTTGTAACTATTTTATTATATCTTTTCATGGGACAACACTGAAGATATGACACTTTGATACCATGTAAATAGTCAGTGTACAGCTTGTATAACAGTGTAAATTTGCTGTCCCCTCAAAATAACTCAACCCACAGCCATTAATGTCTAAACTGCTGGCAACAAAAGTGACTACATCCCAAAGTGAAACTGTCCAAAATTGTGCACAAAGTGTCAATATTTTGTGTGGCCACCATAATTTTCCAGCACTGCCCAAACTCTCTTAGGCATGGAGTTCACTAGAGCTTCACAGGTTGCCACTGGAATCCTCTTCCACTCCTCCATGACAACATTACAGAGCTGGTGGATGTAGAGACTTTGCACTTGTCCACCTTCCGTTTGAGGATGCTCCTCAGATGCTCAATAGGATTTAGGTCTGGAGACATGCTTTGCCAGGCCATCACCTTTACCCTCAGTTTCTTTAGCAAGGCAGTGGTCGTCTTGGAGGTGTGTTTGGAGTCGTTATCATGTTGGAATACTGCCCTGCGGCTCAGTTTCCGAAGGGAGGGAATCATGCTCTGCTTCAGTATGTCACAGTACATGTTGACATTCATGGTTCCCTCAGTGAACTGTAGCTTCCCAGTGGCGGCAGCACTCATGCAGCCCCAAACCATGACACTTCCACCATCATGCTTGACTGTAGGTAAGACACACTTGTCTTTGTACTCCTCACCTGGTTACCGCCACACATGCTTGACACCATCTGAACCAAATAAGTTTATCTTGGTCTCATCAGACCACAGGACATGGTTCCAGTAATCCATGTCCTTAGTCTGCTTGTCTTCAGCAAACTGTTTGCGGGCTTTCTTGGGCATCATCTTTAAAAAGTGCTTCCTTCTGGGACGACAGTCATGCAGACCAATTTGATGCAGTGTGCAGCATATGGTTTGAGCACTGACAGGCTGACCCCCACCCCTTCAACCTCTGCAGCAATGCTGGCAGCACTCATACGTCTATTTTCAGAAGACAACCTCTGGATATGACGCTGAGCACATGCACTCAATTTCTTTGGTCAACCATGGCGAGGCCTGTTCTGAGTGGAACCTGTCCTGTTAAACCGCTGTATGGTCCTGGCCACTGTGCTGCAGCTCAGTTTTCAGGGTGTTGGCAATCTTCTTATAACTTAGGCCATCTTTATGTAGAGCAACAATTCTTTTTTTCAGATCCTCATAGAGTTCTTTGCCATGAGTTGCCATGTTGAACTTCCAGTGACCAGTATGAGAGAGTGTGAGAGCGATGACACCAAATTTAACACACCTGCTCCCCATTCACACCTTGTAACACTAACGAGACATATGACAGTGGGGAGGGAAAATAGCTAATTGGGCACAATTTGGACATTTTGATTTGGGGGTGTACTCACTTTTGTTGCCAGCAGTTTAGATATTAATGGCTGTGTGTTGAGTTATTTTGAGGGGACAGCAAATTTACACTGTTATACAAGCTGTATAACATATTGATGTGTTCACTACTTACTTTCCCCGCTCTGTGTGTCTGTGTGTGTACACACACACACACACACACACATATAAATATAAATATATATATACAGTATATTCATCATTTATGTATCAGGGACAATGCGATGAAACATAGTAGACATACAGCGGGGAAAATAAGTGTTGAACAGGCCAATATTTTTCTCATTAAATATATTTCTGATGGAGCCATTGTCCTGCGATTTTCAGCAGATATCAGTAACAACCCAAGTAATCCACACATACTGTTATAATCTGGGCAGGGTCTGGGGACCATAGTCAGGTAGATAGGTGAAACAATTGTTCACTTCTGGATAGAAGCATGAAATTTGGCATAATGAGATTAATAATGAAAATAAACAAAGGATAATCACAAGGGACACAGAGGGCAAACAATAACAAGGAAAACACAAAAACAATGAAACAAACTTAAAGCGTGGGCATGGTAGTCGGGCAGATAAGGGCCAATTTTCATAAGAATCGTTCACTTCTGGATAGAAGCATGAAATTTGGCATAAATGTAGTCCAATAAGTCCTCTTTCATATAAGATTAAGACCCACTTTGAATCTTGCTTGGTACTTGCATTATTCAAGATGGCGTCCAAATATGGCCGCCAAAAAATACGTTTTTGCTTATAACTAGAAAATGTGAGCTTTTAGGGCATAATAATGTATTGTTGACTAATATAAATGTGTACATTCCGCACATTTTGAGTTCAGTTCTTGAGATATAACATTTTGAAAATTGCCTAACCTTAACCCTAACCCTAACCCTAACCCTAAAAAAAAAAAGAAATCATAGTTAGGCCTGGAAAAAAAAGCAATCTGGACTTCCCTGTATCTCAATACTGACACTCCCACTGCTGTACCTGAAATGAACATAAGAAGTTGCATTATTGTGATTACTTGAATAAGCCATATCTCAAGAACCGTTTGTCATACAGACTTGATTTTGGGCTCAAAATGTGCGGAATCTACACATTTATATTAGTCAACAATACATCATTATGCCCTAAAAGCTCACATTTTCTAGTTATAAGCAAAAACGTGTTTTTTGGTGGCCATATTTGGACGCCATCTTGAATAATGCAAGTGTAACGGATGCCAACTAGTACTGTTCGGCGTAGAACGTTAGTAAACCTCCCTCCCAAAGCCTCATACAGTATCGGTAGCGCTGAGCTATCGGTCGGACCTTTAGCTCAGCGCGATCGTGCTGTGTCTCCCATGCTCGAACTGTGTAGTTGACTGAGAGGTCGCGGGTTCGTGTCCCGTGTGGGGCGAATTGCGCAGGATGATCTCTGTCACACTGGTGCCGTGACCCGGATGGGAGTGAGGTTTAAGGGGGAGAGTGTAACGGATGCCAACTAGTACTGTTCGGCGTAGAACGTTAGTAAACCTCCCTCCCAAAGCCTCATACAGTATCGGTAGCGCTGAGCTATCGGTCGGACCTTTAGCTCAGCGCGATCGTGCTGTGTCTCCCATGCTTGAACTGTGTAGTTGACTGAGAGGTCGCGGGTTCGTGTCCCGTGTGGGGCGAATTGCGCAGGATGATCTCTGTCACATAATGCAAGTACCAAGCAAGATCAGAAGTGGGTCTTAATCTTATATGAAACAGGACTTATTGGACTACATTTGTGCCAAATTTCATGCTTCTATCCAGAAGTGAACGATTCTTATGAAAATTGGCCCTTATCTGCCCGACTACCATGCCCACGCTTTAAGTTTGTTTCATTGTTTTTGTGTTTTCCTTGTTATTGTTTGCCCTCTGTGTCCCTTGTGATTATCCTTTGTTTATTTTCATTATTAATCTCATTGTGCTTTTATTAGCCTTTTGCTGTTATTAAAGACAAAGATAGAAAGGAGATGTTTTTACCTTCTTTACATGTTTCGACTGTTCACTGCAGTCTTCATCAGAAGTGTCAACTGATTGCTGGGAGGTGTCATTTTTCAGCTGACTTTCGTAGGCGGGGCCAGCCCAGCATAAATGTCAGATCCACTGGGCTGGCCCCGCTTTCCGCCATCTGATGGTCTCTGGAGAATTTAGTCCCAGGTGTGGGAAAGCATAAATGCCCCCTCATCCTAATTCATGCTGTCTTTTCCCCACTTCCTGATTTCTATGGCCTCCTTGATCCAGCGTTTGTGTCTGTCACTCTCCGATCCAATGATTTTTGCATTGTCCCAGTCCATGATGTGATTATTTCTTTTGTAGTGATCTGATATTGCTGATTTTAATGTTTCTTGTTCTGCCTTTTCTTTTTGTGATCTTGTGAGTCGTCCTTGTGTTTCCTTCTCACATTCCTTCTGGTGTTCTTTTTTCCTTGTGGTGAATGATCTTCCGGTTTCTCCACCGTAGGTTTTGTTATATGATCTGCATGATATTTCACATATTACGTCGCATTTTTGCCTTGTTCTATATTGTCCTTGGGGTGTACTAATAGCAGTCTTAATTTTTTGTGTGGTTTTACTACAGTGTTTATTTTGTGTCTTTTCATGATCCCCTGAATTGATTCTGTTATCCCTTGGATATATGGTATGGTTATGATGTCCTTGTTTTTGATTTCGGCTTTTGGTCTGTGTCTTGTTTCCTGTTTGTTTTCTTTGTTTTTGACTCTGATGAAGACTGCAGTGAACAGTCGAAACATGTAAAGAAAGTAAAAACATCTCCTTTCTGTTTTTGTCTTTAATAAGAACAAAAAGGCTTGTGGGGAGCAAGGTGTTTGACTTCCTGAAGCGATTGCTCAGCTAACACTAGTTAGCTTAATGCTACCTGAAGCGATTGCTAAGCTAACACTAGTTAGCTTAATGCTGGCGCCAGTCTCTAAATAACTACCTACAGCGATCGGATATACCTCCGGTGGATTACCCCTTTGATCGCTTTTATCCGGCCACTGTGAGTAAACTGACCAGCGATTCCAGCGCTTCCTTGTGATTCACTGATGTGCCCTACCTGAAGCGATTGCTAAGCTAACGCTAGTTAGCTTAATGCTGGCGCCAGCCATTCCACCTAACACCAGCCTGAATCAAAGCCCAGCTGCGAGGCCCAGCGGGGATACTACCAGGCAGGCGGCTATTTGTTTGACAGGGCTCAGCAGAGGTTTCACCCAGGCAGACGGCGGTAGGCGGCGGTGCCCAGCGGAGGACTTACCGTGACTGCAGCGGCGGTGTGCGACGAGACTACCCGAAGCGATTGCTAAGCTAACGCTAGTTAGCTTAATGCTGGCGCCAGTCATTCCACCTTACACCAGCCTGAATCGAAGCCCAGCTGCGAGGCCCAGCGGAGATACTACCAGGCAAGCGGCTATTTGTTGACGGGGCTCAGCAGAGATTTCACCCAGGCAGACGACGGTAGGTGGCGGTGCCTAGCGGAGGATTTACCGTGACCTCAGCGGAGCTCGGTGGCAGCGGCGGTGTGTGACGAGACTCGGTTGGAGGAGCGGGACGGGAGACCAGTTACGGCGACTATGAGCAACGAGACCAGCAACGGAAGGGGCTAGTTGGCTAGCTGAGGCCCAGCTGGATTCGAGGACGATCGGATCAGATTCTGGCGATATAAGCAGAATTTATTTTACTATCCACAGATTTTCCTTTTCCTTCTTTCCAAGAAGGACTGAAGATGGCTGCCACCGGATTAAAAAGTGGGCTGATGGGCACCACTAATAAGCCTTCTCTACTTCTCTACTTCCTCTTCGTTTTGTCTTTGTGTGTCTGGACCTGCAACAAGAAGGATTTTCCGACAAACTCAACCAAAGGTGAAGTTAAAAAGTTTTATCTGTATGGATTTGGGCTTGGACATCTCACCCTACACTCTATGTGGTCTTTAAAAGCCCTGAGCAAAAACTTCCAAATTAAGGCAAACATGGCTGTTAAGCAAAAATCACAATATGGCAGAGGATATACAGTTAAAGTTCTGTTAGTTCTGCTACTTCTGGCAGGAGATATTCACCTTAACCCTGGACCTGCCACTATTAAACAGCAGACCACTGGGTTAGCACAAAACCGAGCTGTACAAAAGCAAAAACAACATTTATTTTTCCAAACTGTTAATCATGCACGAGTTCTTTGGGACACCAAGGCTAAACCAAAGGGGATCCTCGGCGGTCATTTAAACATACGGAGCATAATCCCCAAAAGAGATGAGATTTCGGTGTTGCTGTTGGACTCAAATCTGGACTACCTTTGTCTCTC
This sequence comes from Pholidichthys leucotaenia, assembly GCA_020510985.1. NCBI lineage: Eukaryota > Metazoa > Chordata > Actinopteri > Cichliformes > Pholidichthyidae > Pholidichthys > Pholidichthys leucotaenia. The sequence goes on from CM035845.1 coordinate 12,202,588, forward strand.
AGAAAGCTGGCTACACAGTAACATAGACACTAATATGATCGATATTGTGGGCTACCAGTGTTTTAGAAAAGACAGGCAGGTAGGGAGGGGAGGAGGTGTTTTAATTTACATCAAAGAGAAATATAAATGTCAACTGGTTGATTTGAATACTTCACTTGAATGTTTAGCTGTTAATGTATGTCTCTCTCCGGTAATGAATTTCAACATTGCAGTAGTGTACAACCCACCGTCACACAACTCTTCCTTTTATAATGAATTAAGTGATCTGGTTAAACAACTTGAGAAGAACAGAGAAACAATAATTCATGGTGACTTTAATATCAACTGGTCTGATAAAAAAGACAAACAAAAACTGAAAAGCCTCATGACTAAATTTAATTACCAGCAAATCATCAAAGGACCCACCAGGATAACCAAACAATCCAGAACACTTATTGACATGGTATTTACTAATAAACCAGAACGAATAACCAGAACCTATAATCTTGTAACTGGTCTCTCAGATCATAACATGGTTCTTGCTGTCAGGAAACTTACTAAAAAGCGACTACAGTATTTTGGGGGAGTCGATATTGACAAATCAAATTTTATTATCCCCAAATCAAAAAATGAGGAGTTTGAACATTACTTAGAGAATCAAAATTGGGAGCAGCTCATGGCAACATGTGAAGTAGATGATTGTTGTAATTTTATAACTGCAACAATCACAAAGTCTATAGAAAAATTTTCAAAGCAAATTAAAAGTAGACAACAGAAGATTAGCCTACCATGGTTAAATAATGAAATAAGAAAACTTATGAAGAGGCGAGACTATGCACTGAAAACATCACTAACCTCCAAACTACAAAATGATCACCTTGTGTACAAAAGTTTAAGAAATAAAGTGGTACATGAGCTGCGAAAATCAAAAATATCTTATTACAATAAACTGATAGATCATGCAAAGGGTAACAACAGTTCCCTATGGAGGCATTTAAATAACTTAACTAATAAAAAAAACGATCAGAAGGGGGTAAAGGAACTTAGAATCAATGGCAAGACCGTCAGTGACAAGGCTACTTTGGCAAATGAATTTAATTCACACTTTGTGGGCTCTGTGGAAGACTTAACAAAAATTTTTGTGCTGCCAAATGTGCTCAACAACACAAATTCCATACTTCCAACAGATACTTTTCACATCGATGAGGTAAATGAGAAGTTAATTGCTGGTATTGTTAAAACACTGTCAAACTCAAAAACTAGTGATATCTACAATATGAGCACCTCCTTTCTCAAAATGCACAGCAAAATATTAATCAAACCACTGACTCATCTCATTAATCTCTCCATTAGGTCTAGTACATTTCCATCTGGCTGGAAAAAAGCTGTCGTCATACCAGTTCATAAATCAGGCAGTAAAGACGATATATGCAATTACCGCCCAATCTCTATCTTACCAGTCCTATCTAAGGTTCTTGAAAAAGTTGTAGCTACACAGCTGATAGACTACTTACAAGACAGTCAACTTCTTCATCCACATCAATTTGGTTTTAGACCAGGATACTCAACAGAAACAGCAAATTGTTGCCTTATTGAAAACGTCAAACAGTCCTTGGACAGGGGTAATGTGGTAGGAGCTGTTTTTCTAGATCTCAAAAAGGCTTTCGATACTGTAAACCACAGTTTGCTTTTATCCAAAATGGTATCTTTTAACTTCTCCCCAAATACATTAGAATGGTTTGCATCTTATCTCCAGAATAGAGAACAGTGTGTAAAAGTTCACCAGGATAAATCCTCATTTTTAAACAACCGCATGGGTATCCCACAAGGGTCCATTCTTGGTCCTTTACTTTTCAGCATTTTTATTAATGACTTGCCGTTACACTGCTCAGCTGCAACATGCCAACTTTATGCAGATGATGCAGTTATTTACACAGCTGCCAAGACTCCAGCACAGGCTGCAGATGTACTGTCTACAAGTATGGTTGATGTCCAAGAGTGGCTCCTCAAGAACCATCTATTGCTGAACCTTCAGAAAACAGTCTCAATGTGCTTTTCAATCAAAAAATGTAACCTGCAACATTTTAAAGTTAATATACATGATCATGACATCAGTTTAGCTACAGAATTCAAATACCTTGGCATTGTACTAGATCCTTAACTCAAATTTAATCTTCATATAAAGAAAATTTCAAAAACAGTAAAAAAAAATCTGAACTGCTTTAAATTAATTAGATATTACATACCTTACGAAGCAGCTGCACTGTATATGCATTCTATGGTTTTTTCTCATATATCATACTGTTTGACAGTCTGGGCTCAAGCAGCCCCTTCCACAATAAGACATATAGGTTCATTATATAATCAAACCCTAAAAATCTTGGACAAAAAGCCCATTAGGTGGCATCACTGTAATGTTTTAAAAAAATACAACCTATTGAGTTTTGAGAGCTTCATTGACCTCTGTCTTCTGAAATTAACGTTCAAATGTTTCCATAAATCAGCACCCGAGCCACTTGCTGGTTTCATCCAAAGACAGGACAGCAGCAGAGCCACCAGGAGTTCTGTTAACAATAACTGTAAAATATTCCACCGCAGAACCACATTTGGACAAACAGCTTTCTCTATAAAGGGCAGTCACATCTGGAACACAATGCCAAATGAAATTAAAATAATAACGGACTTTAAAACATTCACTAAAAATGTTAAAAACTGGCTGAAAAATAAACAAGAATGTACTCATGTATGAATTATTTGTCTGCAAAGTGAGAGTGAATGAAGGGAAGGAATAAATGTGTTTGTTTATAGTGAGTGACGGAGGGAGGAAGGCCTGAAATAGGCAAATGTGAGTTATGTTATATGTGTTAAATGTGAGTCAGGCTGTTATATTTGTGTATTTATAATATTTATAATATTTATAATTGTGTATTTATAATTTTTCTGCATTGATGTATGTGGTTATTGTGTATATTTTTATCTTGATTCTTTTTTCTAAAGCCCATCCAGGGACAAGAGTTGCAAATTAGCTAATAGCTATACACTCTATGTGCAACACATCAGATTGATTGTCTTTGATTAATTGTCTATGTTTATTGCACTGTCCCTGTCAAATAAACTAATCTACTACTACTACTACTTCTCCACCCAGAGATCAATGGACCAAGACAGGAGAGGTCGCCGGGGTGTCCAGACAGAACAGCAAAGGCTAGGCACCCCCCGGGGAGAGGAGCAGATGCGGGGCTGCCAGGAGAGGAGTGAAGTGTGGCACCTATGTAATATCATGTTAATGCGGCGCACAGGCTTTGTTATGAAATGAATATGAGGTCGGAGCCCCGGGCCACTATGCATGTAATTAAGGGTATAAAAGTGAGACACACAGTGGCCTGGGAGTTCTTTTTGTGATCCTGATCTGTTATAGGGAGAATAAAGTCTGTGTTGATCCAGCTCGTTGCCTCGCCTGATCATTCCCTCTACACTGGTGATCCTGACGTGCTATGGAAGGCAAAACAAGCACCCCGAAGACATCCTGGAGGGAAAGCACCAGCGCTGCATGCGCTGTTTCAGTCAAGCTCCCGGATTTCTGTCTGCAGGACACGACAGTGTGGTTTCTGCACATTAAGGCCCAGTTTGCTCTCCGCAGGGTAGCAGCAGATGACACGAAGTACTACTATGTGGTCGCTGCGCTGGACGCGTGCACCACACAACAGGTGGCAAGCCTGTTCCAAGAGCTGCCGGTCCGGGGAAAATACGAGGCGCTCAAAAGGATGCTTATTCAGCGCTACACCCTTTCGGACAGTGAAAGAGCGGAGAGGCTCCTAACACGTTCAGAGTTAGGGGACAGATCGGCTGTGGAGTTGATGGAGCGCATGTTGGTGTTGATGGGCAGAGATGACGAGTTCTTCCTGTTCGCCCACCTGTTTCTCAGGAACCTCCCAGCTGTGGCGAGGGCAATCCTGGCAAATTCTCCACTGCTGGCAACGAGGAACTACCGCGCACTAGCGCAGGAAGTGGATCACATCATCTTAGTGACCAGAACCTTCGTGATGAACGCAGCGGCACCGGAGCCCAGGAGGGTTGCCAGCGAGATCGAGGAGCCGTTGGTGGTGGCTGGAGCAGATGTCAGGAGACACAAGAAGGAAGTGATCTGCCACTATCATCGCCGTTTCAGATCGGATGCACGGCAATGCTTGCCGTCTTGCCAATTCAAGCAGTTGGGAAATGCCAAAGCCAACAGTCAGTAGCAGCTGTGACCGCTGGCGACAGAGACAAGCTGCTATATATCACAGACACACGTTCGGGGAGACAGTTTCTGGTGGACTCCGGCTCCCAGAAGAAACTCATCCTGCCGTTCAACACAGACAGGGTGGCAGGGCGTAGCGGTCCCGAGCTGGCAGCCGCCAATGAATCAGACATCAGGACATTTGGTGAGTGGACACTGACAATATGTTTGCATGGGCACAACTTTCAGTGGAATTTCGTTATAGCCGCTTGTGCCTCCCCCATTTTGGGTGCAGATTTCCTATGTGCTCATGGTTTATTAGTTGATGTTGCTAATAGACGACTAGTGGATGCTGTCTCTTTTGATTCTCTGCCCTGTACAGCTCGGGGAGCCAGGTTGACAACACTGGCCAACATTACAGCTCCAGGGGGTAAGTTCCAACAATTACTCGCCCAGTTGCCAGCACTCACGGTTCTGACATTTTCAGCGGCAGTAACCAAACACGAGATTGAGCATTTCATCACTACTAAAGGACTGCCTGTATTTGCACCACCTCGGCACCTGGACGCAGCTTAACTGGCCAGCGCGTGTGAGGGTTTCGACAGCTTGGAGAGGTTGGGCATCGTCAAGCGCTCAAACAGCCCGTGGGCATCCCCGCTTCACATGGTGCCTAAAGCCGACGGGTCGTGGCGACCATGCGGCAATTTCTGGCGATTGAACAATGCTATGGCACACAATCGCTACCCTATTCCCCATTTCCAGGATTTTTCTGTGCACCTGGCTGGGGTGTGCATGTTTTCCAAAGTGGATCTGGTCTACGGTTACCACCAGGTCCTGGTGCAAACAGAAGACGTTCCAAATCCCGGCTAAGAGGTTCAACCACATCCATGTGGATCTGGTGGGACCCCTTCCACCGTCACAAGGTTTCACACACCTTTTGACGATCGTGGACCGCACCACAGGCTGGCCCGAAGCGGTGCCGCTGGCTTCTACCACGTCCATGGCAGCGGCGCGTGCTTTTTTGTCAGTTTGGGTGGCACATTTCGGATCTCCATCGGACATCACGTCCAACAGAGGCCCACAGTTCGTTTCAGAACTCTGGTCCGCGATGGCCCAGAGCCTGGGGGGTCAAAATTCACCGCACTACCACGTACAACCCCCAGGCTAGCGGGTTATGCAAGCGTTTCCACAGGTCACTTAAAGCAGTGCTCAGAGCTTTGCTCATGGGCACAAATTGGGTGGACCGCCTGCCTTGGGTTCTTTTAGGGTTGTGTTCCCCACCAAAAGAGGATTTGGCAGCCTCCCCAGCAGAACTCGTTTTTTCCCAACCGCTGCGGATCCCTGGAGAATTTTTACCAGAAAACCCCACGCCCAAGGCTGAGCCACCCATGCATTCTCTATGCAAACAACTCCTCATGTTCCATACCGCTAGCCACTTTCCCCTCATGTGTTACTATGTTGCCCTTGATTGTTTTCCCAGTTGCCCTGTGTTTGTAATTAGTAGTCTCCCTATATACTGAATGTTAGTTTGTCTTTGCACTTCTTGTGGTGTCATCTTGCCATTTTCTCTGTGGTGTCGCTCAGTGATTTGCCTGTGTACCTCTGTGTCTCAAGTAACCCCACGAGTTATTTTAGCCCAATACTCCTGATTTATTTTCCAGCCCCCCTGCTGCGCCTTTTGTTTGCTTCAATGTTTTTGTTAATAAATTATTATTTTGTATCATATCCCTGCCTGCACCTGGGTCCTGCTTAAACCTCGTCTGCCTGCCAAAGCAGATATATATGACAGAATGACACCACCAAACAAGGACCAAGCAGGCAGGAAGTTGGCTACTGGGGGCCCCAGCCCGGATGAACTACGGGCGGTCCAGATGATCCAGAGCCTTGTCTCGGATGCCTGCACCTCCAACACACATGAGGATCCTTTGGGGTTCCTGGGTATTGCGGTTGGGTTACTAGGAGTGTACCACAGCCTGCAGAGCTACCCTGGGCTGGTGAATCTAGGGGCCCTTGTCACCAACCTCCACCGGGCCATCCAGGAGCTGGTGAAGATCTCTTCAGGGATGCTGGCATCTGTGCTGATGATGCAGCATGTCCTGACTTCGGTGCCCTTCTGTCTTCGATCCGGGGAGCACTGCTTCTCTTGGCGTTCCATCCCAGCTTCTGCATCCACACCTCCTCATTACGTTCCAGTGCTACAGAGCCCACCAACCCTGAAGCATCCTCTCACGCCAGCTCCCATGGCAGCTGCAATGCCAGTCCCCTCAACGAAGGCCCCCACAGCAGTTGCAACGCCAGTCTCTATACCTGCTGCCCCCGCCAGCAGCCACAGCCTCCACTCTAGGCTCATCTCCATCAGCGACAGCAGAGCAGCGAAACAGTCAAGTACATACTTGTTTCTCTTTACCACCAAATGAGATGTCTTGCCTTCTTCTGAGTGAGGAATCTCAGTGGCAGCCCCCTTCTGCTGCTGAGCCCCACCTCCTGCCTCTGCTGTCATCCCTGTGTGTGTGCTGTCACCTACTCTTCCTTCTCTGTTTCTGCTCGAGGACGTCCCCTCCACTGATGCTTCCACACTGAAGGGGTTAGCGACCGCCACATCAGCTGCCTCATCAGTCCCCACATCTGCTGCCATGATGGTGTTTTCGCCCCCTGCTGAGCCTCAAACCGCCTCAACCATTGTCCCTCCTGCGTCTCCTGAGGGAGTGGTTGTTCCAGCAGCTACGGCGGGGGTCACCTCTCCACCAGCTGAGGTGACCTCCTCCACTGGACCTCGCCAGTAGAGGAGGCAGAGTTAAGGCAAGTCCTTTTTGTTTCTTCCTTGTCTTCATCAGAGAGGACTTGTTTTGCTCCTGGTGGGGAGACCCAGTTGCGGTCCCCATCTGCTTCTGACCTCTCCCCGCTGAGCTCCTCTGCTGGTAGTTGTGATACGGTCATAATATTAACATGTATTTCCTCCTCTCCGTCCGAGGTGTGTACACTGGGGGATGGAAGAGCACTCTTCAACTATAGCTCCTGTTTCCTCTGAGGTGCACGATTCGGCTCCAGCTACCCCTGAGCTGCACACCTTAGCTCTAGCTAGGGCTGTGTGATATGGCAAAAATTTCATATCACCATAAGTCACCTTATATCATGATAACAATATATATCACAATATACTTTTTCTATAAATTCTACAGTTTAGATAATCACATAAAAAGGACATCTCTTTTTTAAACTTTTTTTTACAGTACATGTACCTTTTTCCCTCATAATTTTGCAGTGTTATAAAATAGTGTTTTAATGTGCATTTGAGACTTGATTCTCATAAATTTCAGTTTGTTTCTTCTAGATGATATATGAATAAAAAGTAAACATCAGTAAATTAAATATTTCCTGAGCCAGAGGAGAATAAGAAAAAAAAATAATCTGAAAATGAGAAAATAACCATCTACAGATATAAATTAGCTGTTAGTTTAAATCAGTGAAAATTTCAGTGTAGACCTGCAGCCTAAAAACTGCCTTTCTGGCCTGATTTAACCTGTTTGCTTCTTAGTAAAAAATTTTCAGATTGGTCATAATTTGAAAATCAAAGACACAAAAGGTAATGTAATAAAATACATGTGATCACTTTAACTTTATTCGTTATCGTTACTTGACTAATTAAATTAGAAATCAAATAAATCACATTAAGAGCCAACTTGCTCCTCTGACCCATCCATCCATCCATCCATCTTCTACCGCTTTTCCGGAGGTCCGGGTCACGGAGGCAGCAGTTCAAGCAGAGAAGCCCAGACTTCCCTCTCCCCAGCCACCTGCTCCAGCTCTTCAGAGGGGATACCAAGGCGTTTCCAGATCAGCTGGGAGACATAGTCTCTCCACCGAATCCTGGGTCTGCCCCGGGGTCTCCTCCCAGTGGGACGTACCTGAAACACCTCAAGTGGGAGGCGTCCAGGAGGCATCCTAATCAGATGCCCATACCACCTCAACTGACTCCTTTCAATGTGGAGGAGCAGCGGTTCAACGGATAACGTCCGCATCACTGCAGATGCTGCTCCAATCCATCTGTCGATCTCTCGCTCCATTTTCCCCTCACTCGTGAACAAGACCCCAAGATACTTAAACTCCTCCACTTGGGGCAGGAGCCTGTCCCCAACCCGGAGAGGACAATCCACCTTTTTCCGGCTGAGGACCATGGACTCGGACTTGGAGGTGCTGATTCTCATCCCAGCCGCTTCACACTCAGTGGCAAACCTTCCCAGCAAGAGCTGTAGGTCATTGCTGGATGAAGCCAACAGGACAACATCATCTGCAAACAACAGAGATGAGATCCTGTGGTCACCAAGCATGACACCCTCCATTCCCTGGCTGCGCCTAGAAATCCTGTCCATAAAAATTATGAACAGGATCGGTGACAAAGGGCAGCCCTGGCGGAGTCCAACTCTCACTGGGAATGACTCCAACCGAGTGTTGGCAATACAAACCAAACTCTCACAACGGTCGTACAGAGACCGAATAGCTCGTAACAACAAGCCCGATACCCCATACTCCCGAAGCACCCCCCACAAAAATCCACGAGGGACGCGGTCAAATGCCTTCTCCAAGTCCACAAAACACATGTAAACTGGTTGGGCAAACTCCCACGAACCCTCAAGAATTCTCAAGAGGGTAAAGAGCTGGTCTGATGTGCCACGGCCAGGACGAAAACCACATTGCTCCTCCTGAATTCGAGGTTCAACCAACGGCCGGACTCTTCTCTCCAGTACCTTGGCATAGACCTTCCCAGGGAGGCTGAGGAGTGGGATCCCTCTAAAGTTGGAGCACACCCTCCGGTCCCCTTTTTTGAAGAGAGGAACCACCACCCCGGTTTGCCATGCCAAAGGCACTGCCCCCGACCTCCACGCAATGTTGCAGAGGCGTGTCAACCATGACAACCCAACAACATCGAGGGCCTTGAGGTACTCAGGGCGAATCTCGTCCACCCCCGGGGCCCAGCCACCAAGGAGATTTTTAACCACCTTGGCGACCTCAGCCCCTGTGATAGGCGAGTCATCCCCCTCGTCCCCAAACCCTGCTTCCTCTGTGGAAGGCGTATCAGTGGGATTGAGGAGATCCTTGAAGTATTCCTTCCACCGCCCGACGATATCCCCAGTTGAAGTCAACAGTGTCCCATCCGCACCATACACAGTGTGGACGGGGAGCTGCTTTCCCCTCCTGAGCCGCCGAACAGTTTGCCAGAATCTCTTTGAAGCCGACCAAAAGTCTTGTTCCATGGCCTCACCGAACTCCTCCCATACCCGCGTTTTTGCTTCAGCAACCACCCGAGCTGCACTCCGCTTGGCCTGCCGGTACACCTCAGCTGCTTCAGGAGTCCCACAAGCCAACCAAGCTTGATAGGACTCCTTCTTCAGCTTAATGGCCTCCTCATGGATCGTCACCTTATCGTGGTGGGGGGGTTTGCGTGCCCCAGTGATCCCAGGAGCTATGTTGTCCGGGGGCAATTTGCCTCTGATAGGGTCTCCCAAGACAAACTGGTCCTGGGTGAAGGGCCAGACTAAGAACAATCCAACAGACTCTCATGATAAATTGTCTATCAAGGATTCAGTGTACCCCGCCCGGTATGGGGTTACCGGGGCCCCACCCTGGAGCCAGGCCTGGGGGAGGGGCTCGAAGGCTAGCGTCTGGTGGCCGGGTTTCCACCCATGGGACCCGGCCGGGCTCAGCCCGAAGGAGTTACATGGGTCCGCCCTCCAGTGGGTTCACCACCTGCAGGAGGAATCATGGGGGTCCGGTGCTATGTGGATTAGGTGGCGGTCAAAGGCGGAGACCTTGGCGGACTGATCCCAAGCTTTCTAAACTGGCTTTTGGTACGTGGAATGTCACCTCTCTGGTGGGAAAGGAGCCTGAGCTGGTGTACGAGGTTGTGCGATACCGGCTAGATATAGTCGGCCTCACCTCAACACACAGCTCCGGTTCCGGAACCAGTCTCCTGGAGAGGGGCTGGAGCTTGGCCTTTTCTGGAGTTGCCCCGGGCGAGAGGCGACGAGCAGGGGTGGGTATTCTTGTATCGCCCTACCTTGCTGCCTCTATATTGGAGTTTTCCCCGGTGGACGAAAGGGTTGCTTCCCTGCGCCTTCGGGTTGGGAAACGGGTCCTGACCATCATTTGTGCCTATGCACCAAATGATGTTTCAGAGTACCCACCCTTTTTGGAGTCTGTGACTGGGGTGCTGGAGGGTACTCCTCCTGGAGACTCCATTGTCCTACTGGGGGACTTCAATGCGCACGTGGGCAACGACAGTGAAACCTGGAGGGGGGTGATTGGGAGGAACGGCCTGCCCGATCTGAACCCGAGTGGTGTTCAGTTATTGGACTTCTGTGCTAACCACAGTCTGTCCATAACGAACACCATGTTCAAGCATAAGGGTGTCCATATGTGCACCTGGCACCAGGACACCCTAGGTCACAGGTCGATGATCGATTTTGTTATCGTATCATCAGACCTGCGACCGTATGTCTTGGACACCCGAGTAAAGAGAGGTGCACAGCTGTCAACTGATCACCACCTGGTGGTGAGTTGGATCCGATGGCAGGGGAGGAAGCCATTCAGACCTGGTAGACCCAAACGTATAGTGAGGGTGTGCTGGGAGCGTCTGGCTAAGGCCCCTGTCCGGGAGGTCTTCAACTCCCACCTCCGGAAGAACTTCAACCACATTCCGAGGGAGTCTGGAGACATGGAGTCTGAATGGGCCATGTTCTCCTCCTCTGTTGTTGAAGCGGCGGCCCAGAGCTGCGGCCGCAAGGTGGTCGGTGCATCTCGTGGTGGCAACCCCCGAACCAAGTGGTGGACACCAGTGGTGAGGGGGGCCATTAAGCTGAAGAAGGAGTCCTCCTCTGACCCATTTTAATTTATTATTTATTTTGCGTGTATGTGCCACCATCATGCACTCATGCAGCTTTAATACATTTTTTTCCAGACAAAACTAAGAAACTCGGCAGTAATTTAAACCAAAGAAACAATGGTCTGCTACAGTTTCCAGTCAGCACAACTTAGTGTTAGATAGGAATATAGTGTATATATTTGGGGTGCACTAATATGGCGGAGCCCTGGGTGTAGTGGGATGTGACGTCCAGTCTTTCCGGTGGTGGAGTCATAAGAGTATAAGAGGGCCCAGCGGAAGGGACTCTGTCTCTTCGCTGTGGACTCTCAGGCTGGACGGAGTGACTCCTGTGCGTTCCTGTTCTTGTGTTAATAAAACCATAAAACGTCTCCTCGACTCCTCATCACTTCCAGACATAACACTTAGCATCGTCTTTTAGCATTTAATAATTAGACATGGCGTTAACGTTACTTACCTCCTATTAAAACAAGGTTAACAAACTATCCTCTCTGACGCAGCATGATGGAAAACAGTCCCACATCCCTGGCAAACAGGAGTAGCAGCTATCTGAACCGATAGTTTGGAGTTAGCATTAGCAACCACGGGAGTGAAGCCTAGCCACCCACCTGTTCCGCTGCGCGCAGTCACACACTGTGGAGGAGAGACTGGATGTTGACAAGTAGTGGGGAGGAGATTTACTGAATAAACGGGAGTATGTGCATTTTAAATCACGGTTTAAATGATAGAGTATTCTGTGAAACCATAGGCACTTTTATATCGTCATCCGATATATATTGTCATATCGCACAGCCCTAGCTCAAGCCTTCTCTGTGATCAATCCTCCACCTGGTTCACGGAGCAATCTGCTCCACCTGGTTCGCCAGAACAGTCCACTCCACCTGGTTCATCCGAGCAGTCCGCTCTAGCTAGTTTGTTGGAGCAGTCCGCCCACCTGGTTAGCCGGAGTGGTCTGCTCCACCTGATTCATCGGAGCAGTCCTCTCCACTCGGTTCTTTGGAGCGGTCCGCTCCATTTGGTTCATCCGAGAAGTCCGCTTCATCTGGTTCGTCTGAGCAGTCCACGCCACTGTTGCCACCTGCAGTCGATGCACCCCAGCTGCTGTTTCCTGTGGTCGATGCACTCCAGCTGCTGTCTCCTGCGGTCGAGGCACCCCAGCTGCTGTGGTTCCCTGAGCTCAGAGCTCCCTGATTGACATCTCCCGAGCTCTGCACTCCTCAGCCGGTGCTCTCTGGTGGTGCTGGCTCCCTGGCTGGGTGGGCCACAAACTTTGGTCGTCCCCCTGTCACACTGTGCCCTTCGCCTTAGTGGCCCAAGGACTCTGGAAGATCTCCTGAACTGTCATTCTCTCTGGTCTGGGGGGCCATGGGCTCTGGTAGGTCGCCTGACCCGCCATGCTCTTCAGTCTGGGGCTCCTGGGACTTTGGTAGGTCCCCTGACCTGTCGCTCTTTCTGGCCTGGGGATCCTGGGACTCTGGACGACCCCCCCCGACATGCCGTGCTTTCTCAGGTAATTGTCTTGGGACCTTTGCTGACCACCCGATAGACATCGTTTCCTTTTGTAGTTTTGTGTTTTGGTCTTGTTTTTTCCCACCTTGCCTTGTCCTGCTTCTCCCGTCCATTTTGGTGTTTCTTTGTTTTTATTTTAAGGGTGTCTGGATTCCACCCCTTAAAGAGGGGGTACTGTTATGATCTGGGCAGGGTCCGGGGACCATGCCCACACTTTTTGTTTCATTGTTTTTGTATTTTCCTTGTTATTATTTGCCCTCTGTGTCCCTTGTGATCATCCTTTATTTATCCATCCATCCATCCATCCATCCATTTTCTACTACTTTTCTAGAGGTCCGTGTTGCGGAGGCAGCAGCTCAAGCAGAGAAGCCCAGACTTCTCTCCCCCCGGCCACCTGCTCCAGCTCTTCAGAGAGGACACCAAGATGTTCCCAGGCCAGCTGGAAGACATAGTCTCTCCAGCGTGTCGTGGGTCTGCCCTGAGTCTCCTCCAAGTGGGATGTGCCCGAAACACCTCACGTGGGAGGCATTCAGGAGGCATCCTGATCAGATGCCTAAACCACCTCAACTGGCTCCATTTGATGTGGAGGAGCAGCGGTTCTACTCTGAGCCTCTTCTGGATGACTGAGCGCCTCACCCTTTCGCTAAAGGTAAGTCCAGCAATCCTATAAAGGAAGCTCATTTCAGCTTCCTTCATTACCCAAAGCTCGTGACCATAGGTAAGGGTAGGAACATGGATTGACCAGTAAATTGACAGCCTTGCTTTAGTGCTCAGCTCTCTTTTCACCACAACAGACCGGTACAACATCTGCATCACTGCAAGGGCTAGGGGTGTGCGATATGATGATATATATCGGATGATGATATAAAAACGTCTATCATTTCATAGAATACTGTACTGTTGATATCGTTATTTAAAATGCACATACTCCCGTTTATTCAGTAAAGCTCTTCTTCACTACTTGTCAGTGCTCCGTCTCTCCACTGCAGTGCGCACAGTGGAGCAGGTGTGTCGTGTGTGGCTAGGCTTCAGTCCGGTGGATCCTAATGCTAATTCCAAACTACCAGTTCAGATAGCTGCTACTCCTGTTTGCCAGGGATGTGGGAATGTTTTTCATCGTGCTACCTCAGAGAGGATTGTTTGCTAACCTCGCTTTAATACGAGGTGAGTAACATTAACACCATGTCTAACTATAAAATGCTAAACGACGATGCTAAGTTGTACTAACTGGAAACATGTAGCAGACAATCATTTCTTTGGTTTAAATTACTGCTGAGTTTCTTAGTTTTGTCTGACAGAAATTTATTAAAGCTGAAAAAGTGCATGATGGTGGCACATACACGCAAAATAAATAATAAATACATTAAAATGGATCGGAGGAGCAAGTGGGCTCTTAATGTAATTTATTTGATTTCTAATAATTTTAATCAGTCAAGTGTGGGACCACATGTGTATCACTTTAAGCTTCACATCTCAGAGAGAACAAAGAACTGGGCCTCCTGTGAGATAACAGGAGGATTTTGAAAATTTAGTCTTTGGTATGCAAGAGACGACCTTGGGGGATTTCCTGGTCTCCCAGAGACTATGAGCAGGGTGTTATAGGATTTAAGGAAAGATGTATTGTTGCTTGTGATTAAATGCAATATGACTGTGAGCTTTGAAGGTCCTGAATATATAAAGGACGAATGTCTGTGTTTTTTCCTCTTTCTGCTTTGCTGATGTTGGAAGATGTGAATAAACCTGACTCGTGAGATAAACTCTGCCTCGTCATTTTCACATTTCCACACAAGTAGTGATAATGAATAAAGTTAAAGTCATCACATGTATTTTATTACATTACCTTTGTGTCTTTGATTTTCAGATCATGACAGTGCGGTGGCAGAGTGGTTAGCACTGTGGCAGCACAGCAACTCACCCTTGGCCGGGGGATCCTGGGTTCGATCCCAGCCCCTGACCAACAGTGATCTGTGTGGAGTTTGCATGTTCTCCCCGTGTCTGTGTGGGTTTACTCTGGGATTTCTCCGGTTTCCTCCCACATGCCAAAAACATGCAGGTTAGGTTAATTGGCATCAGACTGGGGATTCTAAATTGTCCTTAGGTATGACTGTGAGAGTGAATGGTTGTCTGTCTCTCTGTGTTGGTCCTGCGATGGACTGGCGATCTGTCCAGGGTGTACCCTGCCTCTCGCCCAAAGATGCTGGGATAGGCTCCAGCCCCCCCGTGACCCGAAAAGGATTAAGCAGAAGAAGATGGATGGATGGATGGACCAATCTGAAATATTTTTACTAAGAAGAAAACAGGTTAAATCAGGCCAGAATGGCAGGCTGCAGGTCTACACAGAAATTTTCACTGATTTAAACTAACAGCTAATTTATATCTGTAGGTCACAGCCATGGGTAATTTTCTCATTTTCAGACATTTTTTTCATGTTATCAGGGTTTTTGTTTTTGTTTTGTTTTTTTTTGGGGGGGGGGTATTCTCCTCTGACTCAGGAAATATTTAACTTATTGATATTTACTTTTTCTTCATATATGATTGAGAAGAAAAACCTGAAATTTATGAGAATCAAGTCTCAAATGCACATTAAAAACTATTTCATAACAACACTGCAAAATTATGAGGGAAAACAGTACATGTAAAAAAGTTAAAAAAAAAGACTTTTTATGTGATTACTTAACTGTAGAATTTACAAAAAATGTATATGACATATATCATTATTGTGGCGGGTTGGTGTAACCCCCACAACAGACTGGACTTATTGTAATTATTGTATTATAAGATGACTTATATCGTGATATGAATTTTTTTGTCATATTGCACAGCCCTAGCAGAGGCTGTGCTGATCCGTCTGTCAATCTCTCGCTCCATTCTTCCCTCACTCATGAATGAGACCCCGAGATACTTAAACTCCTCCACTTGGGGCAGGAGCTTGTCCCAACCCAGAGAGGACAATCCACCTTTTTCCGACTGAGGACCATGGACTTGTACTTGGAGGTGCTGATTCTCATCCCAGCCGGTTCAGACTCAGTAGAAAACTGCCCCTGCAAGGCCTGTAGGTCACTGGTCGATGAAGCCAACAGGACAACATCATCTGCAAACAGCAGAGATGAGATCCTGTGGTCACTAAGCATGACACCTTCTGATCCTTGGCTGCGCCTAGATATCCTGTCCATAAAAATTATGAACAGGATCAGTGACAAAGGGCAGCCCTGGCGGAGTCTAACTCTCACTGGAAACGAGTTTGACTGGGTGTTGGCAATACAAACCAAACTCTTGCAACGGTCATATAGGGACCAGATAGCTTGTAACAATGAGCCAGGTACCCCATACTCCCGCAGCACCCCCACAAGAAACCACGAGAGACGCGGTCAAATGCTTTCTCCACATCCACAAAACACATGTGGACTGGTTGGGCAAACTCCCACGAACCTTCGAGGATTCTCAAGAGGGTAAAGAGTTGGTCTGATGTGCCACAGCCAGGATGAAAACCACATTGCTCCTCCTGGATCCGAGGTTCGACCAGCGGTTGGACTCTCCTCTCCAATACCCTGGCATAGACCTTCCCAGTGAGGCTGAGAAGTGTTATCCTCCTAAAATTGGAACACACCCTCTGGTCCCCCTTTTTAAAAAAAGGAACCACCAGCCCAGTTTGCCATGCCAAAAGCATTGTCTCAGACCTCCACGCAACATTGCAGAAACATGTCAACCATGACAGCCCTACAATATCCAGAGCCTTGAGGTACTCAGGGTGAATCTTGTCAGCCCCCGGGGCCCGGCCACCAGAGAGTTTTTTTAACCACTTCAGCGACCTCAGTCCCTGTGATGGGCGAGTTGTCCTCCTCATCCTCAAGCCCTGCTTCCTCTGTGGAAAGTGTGTCAGTGGGATTGAGGAGATCCTCGAAGTATTCCTTCCACCGCCCGACAATGTCTCCAGTTGAAGTCAGCAGCACTCCTTCCGCACCATACACAGTGTGGACAGAGAGCTGCTTCCCCCTCCTGGGTCGCCGGACAATTTGCAAGAATCTCTTCAAGGCCGACCAAAAGTTCCATGGCCTCACCAAACTCCTCCCACACTTGAGTTTTTGCTTCAGCAACCACCCAAGCTGCACTCCGCTTGGTCTGCCAGTACACCTCAGCTGCTTCAGGAGTCCCACAAGCCAACCAAGCTTGATAGGACTCCCTCTTCAGCTTGATGACCCCCCTCACCACTGGTATCCACCACTTGGTTCAGGGGTTGCCACCACGAGATGCACCAACACCTTGCGGCCATAGCATTGGGCAGCTGCTTCAACAATGGAGGTGGAAGACATGGCCCATTCAGACTCCATGTCCTCAGACTCCCTCGGAATGTGGTCAAAGTTCTTCCTGATGTGAGAGTTGAAGACCTCCCAGACAGGGGCCTCAGCCAGACGTTCCCAGCTTGCTTGCTACTCCTGCAGGGTGAGGGCTGGGTGGCCTTCACCATGCGTAGAGCCAATCAGGTTAACCAGTGCGTGCCAACATTGGTGGTTTTGGGCCAGCTCCTCTGTGTCGTCAACAGCCACTCCGAGCAGTCGGAGGTCTCTTTCCATCACATCGAACCATTTGGTGTGTGGCTTTCCCCGAGGTCTTTTCCACCCTGAGGCCCTGGGGTTGAACATGAGAATGGCTTTTGTCAGATGTTGTGGTGGGAGGTGGAGGACATGGCCAAACCAGTGGATATGCTGCTGGGTAATAAGGTGGGATGCTGCAGGCTGATGTGTGTGGCCTTGGAGCGCATCATTAGAAGTCCACTGGGGCCATCTGATGTTCCCGATGATTCTGAGGGCCCAACTATCAAACCCATCCACTCTTGAGGCCAGAGTCTTATTCATTGACCATGTCTCTGATCCATAGAATCATATGGAGAGGGCTGACACATTGTATATGTGGAGCTTCGTCTTATGGGAGGTTGAATGATGGCGCCAGAGAGGTTTCCATAGTGCCTGCAGGGCTGATGCAGCTAGGCCATGTCTGCGGTTGATTGCTGTTTTTTTGTCCCCATTGTTGGTCACTGTCGAGTCCAGATACACAAAGGAATTGACAAACTCGATGGCATCATTCCCAAGCTGTAATGGGGGTGGGTCCAGTCCGTCACCAACATGCATTAGCTTGTCTTGGTCCAGCTCACCTGAAGGCCCAGCTTCACTGCCTCTTCGTGGTAGACAATTAGAGCATCTCTCAGCTGACTGTAGGATGGGCTAAACAGGATAGTATCGTCAGCATATTCAAGGGCAGCCAGATGGTAGTTGCCAAACTACATGCCAGGGACCCACTTGCAGACCTTGGTCATCAGATAGTCTATGACACAATTGAAGAGATCAGGAGTGGCCACACAACCTTGCCAGACCCTGCTGTTGATGGGAAACCAGCCGGATTCCTTTCCATTCACATGGACACAGCTCTTCAAGCTGCTGTAGACCTGCTTGAACAGGGCTACGATCTTGCGTGGGGCTCCGAGGGTCTGCAGGATACTCCAAAGAGAAGCGTGATCCATGGTGTCAAAGGCAGTCTTAAGAGCTATAAAGGCTATATAGAAATGGCGGTCCTTGCAGAATTCATAGGCCTTCTCTATTAATATGCAAATAGCAGAGATGTGGTCTGAGTTCGAGCGGTTGGGCATAAAGCCTGTCTGCTGAGGGCGACGGCCACCTCTGATGGCTAGAAGGACACGAATGAGGAGGATCCTGGTGAAGAGCTTACTAGAAATGGACAAAAGGGTGATGCCTCTGTTATTGCTGCAGATGAATTAGTCGCCCTTTCCCTTCTAGAAGGGGAGGATGATGCCCCTGGTCCAGTCACTGGAGAGCTGCTCTGTCACCCAAACATGATTGATGATGTGGGTGAGTCACTGGATTGAACGTCCCAGGGCATTGTGGGCAGACTGGATGATGTTTTTCTTGAAAATCTCCCAGTCACCCACTTGGCCTGTGGCCAGGACACTGAAGCAGTTGTTGATAGAACATCAGAACTCAGTGGCAATGTTGGGATCGTGGAGCTGGGAGGAGTCCAGGTGGGACTGACACTTGGCAGAAGGATTGGCCCGTAGTTTCAGCTTAAAGCGTACCTGTGGTGGTCGTGAAGACGCATTTGACTTGAAAACATTATGAAAAAGTATTTCTTATTTTGGTAAATAATTTTTGCCAGCCATATACCACCAGACATATATTCAAATAGGACCTTGGCCATGGGCAGCCAATGAAAACTGTGGGCGCAGCCATGACACATGCGGATGTGACGTCACTTCGTTGATACTCAACAGTCAATGCTCCGCCTGTATGAGAGACTAGGGTGCTGTTGTGAGTGTTTTTATTCTATTATGACTGAATTGTCGGACTCTGAGGAAGAATTTGTCCAACATGGCTACAGGTTTGAGCCAGAAAGGTCTTCTGAGGGTTAAAGTGACGAAGTGGTCCTCACACACAACGCAATTTCGTCTGAAATTATTCGTCTGTGCCCTGTTTCCGCTCCGATCTTCTGACAAGGTGAGCTGGGTTTGGGTACACAAAAAAAGTGTTTCTTTGTTTTTTTCGCTTATTATTCAGACATCCAAAGGCTTTACATTCCGCCATGTTGCGATATCCATATCGCATTGTATGTTTTTGTTTTAACAAGAGCACCGAGTGTCTGCTGCTCTGTAGATAGTTGTAGAATCATCTTCCGTGTTGCGGCAGTTACGAGATCAGATGAGACAAGCAGCTGAATTTAAGCATTTATTTATTTATTTTCTCCTTGTTTCAGTTCAGCATTTAATATGAACCCTGAGTTTGAAATAAACGTTTGAATTTTGGTCCTCACACAATGCAACGCGCTGTCTGCCGCTCTTTATAGCGGCGAGGGAGGAGCCGAATTAATCTGCCGTGTTGCGGCTGTTAACGACCTCAGATCAGACAATAGGACCCGCCGAATTTAAGCATTTATTTATTTATTTTCTACTCGTTTCAGTTCTGCATTTAATATGAACCCTGAGTTTGAAATAAACGTTTGAATTTGAATTTGAATATCCCCAAAGCCGCTGCACATCCGGGTACTCGAGGCTCAGCCAATACTGATCCAGATCGCGGTAGCCACGAAATTACATCACAGGAAGCGTCCTGGAAGTCCATGTAGCCGCTAGTATGGCTGTACCCATGTTTTGCTGACATAGCTGAACCAGTACATCAGCAATGGATTTATATCAAATTGCTTTGAACGTGAATTTCAACTTAAACTTAAACTAGAACGTGAGACAGGGGCTCAATATAATATCTTTTTTTTCACGACCACCATAGGTACACTTTAAGCTGCGCGACCAGCAGGCGATGGTCAGTGTTACCAAGCTCTGCTCCTCTGAACATATGGCAGTTTGTCACAAATGACTTCCAGCGGTGAGAGATGATGATGTGGTCAAGGGCCTTTTGGGTTCTGCCATCCGGGCTGTACCAAGTCCAGTGATGGATGAGTTTCCGAGGAAACCAGGTGTCAGCTATGCAGAGTTTGTGGGAGCGACAGAACAGAAAGAGACGGTTACCATTGCCGTTCGTAGATGGGTCGGCAAAGGTAGTGCCGACAGGTGAACCAGGAGACTGGGCTGGGAGCAGATATCTGGAGGAGAGGGTAGCGTTGGCATCGGTAAGAATAATGGTGATGTTGTGTGGTGGAACCTGTCCAATAACCTGATGACGCTGGTCAAAGAAAGCATCCTTCTCTTCCTCATCTGCAACATCGTTGGGGGCATAGGCAACAATAACTGTCATCTTACCGTGCTGGTGAAGAAAGTGGGCCAAAAGTAGTCTGTCACTCACTGGTATTCAGCTGATGAGTGACTTGCAGAAGGGCTTTGGCATGGCAAGTGCCACACCATAGAGGCTCGTCCGCTTCTCAGGGCTGCTCCAGATGAAACGGTAATCACCTACAATGGTTTCACCGCTGCTTTGCTACTGTGATTCGCAGACACTCACCAGGGTAATGTTGTAGTAGGTGAGCCCTTGGGACAGCAGTGTAGCTGCTCCCGTGCAAAGGAGTGTCTGGACATTCCACGTGGCAACACAGGTGGTGTGGCGAAGGTCAATCCGTACTCGTTGGTCAGGGGCATGCTGGGGTCCAATTCCGAAATAGGCAGTCCAGTTTCTTATGATTAGTTTCATAACAAAGTAGGTTTCTCCTGGGTGGGCTATTAGCCCTCCACAGGATAGTCAGATGATGGGGCTGCCATCTAACGGCGTGCCGACATGCCATGGGTCACCGTTTGTCTGGAACCTCCCCAAGAGACCGGCCCACCAAGGGTGACCCTACCTTGCCCTACGTTTACAGCACACCCTCACTATACGTTTAGGTCTACCAGGTCTGAATGGCATCCTTCCCTGCCATCGGCTCGAACTCACCACCAGGTGGTGATCAGTTGACAGCTCTGCACCTCTTTTTACCCAAGTGTCCAACACATGTGGTTGCAGGTCTGATGACACGATAACAAAATCGATCACCGACCTGCGACCTAGGGTGTCCTGGTGCCATGTGCACATATGGACACCCTTATGCTTGAACATGGCGTTCCTAATGAACAAACTGTGGTTGGCACAGAAGTCCAATAACTGATCACCATTTGGGTTCAGATCGGGCAGGCCGTTCCTCCCAATCACGCCCCTCCAGGTTTCACTGTCATTGCCCATGTGTGCATTGAAGTCCCCCAGAAGGACAATGGGGTCTCCAAGAGGAGCACTCACCAGCACCCCAGTCACAGACTCCAAAAAGGGTGGGTACTCTGAATCATCATTTGGTGCATAGGCATAAATGATAGTCAGGACCCGTTTCCCAACCTGAAGGCACAGGGACACTACCCTTTTGTCCACTGGGAAGAACTCCAATGTCGGCTCCTTCCCCACCAGAGAGGTGACACTCTACGTCCCAAAAGCCAGTTTCAAAAGCCAGGGATCAGACTGCGAAGGTCTCTGCCTTGGGAATAAAGCCTGGTCAGATGAGACCAAAACTGAACTTTTTGGAAGCCACAACACACAGCATGTTTGGAGGAGAAATTGCACTGCACACCCCATCATGGTGTGGGGGTGTGTTTTCGCACATGGTACAGACAGACCCCCCCCCCCCCCCCCCCAATGCACGTGCACACACACAACCCCAAACCTTAACCTCTCGGGCCTTGAAGTTCAGATACCAGGGTACTCACATTACTGTTAACAAAAAATCTCATCTCATATTAAGACGCTACCCTGCATTAACATCAACCCCTTTCAGTCTGCCCTGGCAATCCACTCAAACCCATTGTGAATCGGCTTGCTGCTATTGTCACGTTAAACATCCACAGAACGGGGAGAGCCTCGATAATAAAGTGAAAACAACTTTTAACTACACAAAACACAATTTCATCTTAAAACCACAAAAATTACAGCAGAGTTGTCAACTTTTCAGAAAAGCTTGGAGTGAGATTTAGAGGGAAATTGTCCACAGGGGAAGACTTGGGGTTAGGAGTGGAGTGAGCATGCAGGCACACACTTCGCAAATCAGTTTACATGTTCGGTCTGCTGTATGCTGCCTTGAGAGCTCTTATTGTAAGAAAATATGAAAAAAGCCGTAACACATCATCTGAAACTGGAGACCCAGCATATTACACTAAGCACAACATTCATCGAGCCAGCATCCAAAGAAGAGCAAAAACAAACTTCACTTTATACAACCACAACAGTAAATGCTGTCCTACCTTTGCTATTTTGTCGTTATAAATCATATTCGTGAGGCAACACACAGGACTGGTGGCTGGAGCTGTTTGTAGCCAAAGGTGGACTCGTCGCTGGTACTACTCACGCTATTTATGGTGTGAATTGATCAGTTCTGTTAAAGCTATAGTCACAAGTACCCTTACGATCAGCTGCGAACGACATGTGAATGATTTTTGGACAATTTCATATGGCCTTCTTAAGGCAGCCATAGGAGAATCCAACATTTGTAGACTGTTCATATATTCATGGCCAGGTCAACGGTCTTGTCCAAGATTTACAAATGCCCCATGAAAACCCCTCATTGTAGGGTGGTCGTATGAATGCCATCAGAACAACGTAAGAACTATGCAAGATGTTGGCCTTAAGTATGCCTCAAGAGTAACTTAAGGTGTGCTTGAGAACACCTTAAGTTGTTCTTGAGGGCCCCTAATGAATCCCCATTTGTACAGAGATTCGTAGTGCATCATGTGTAAGCAGTAGTGAGGCACTTTAAGGTGTAAGTACGTCATTCATGTGACATTTGTGAGGACAAACTGTGCCGAAAGCCATAAGATCTTCCTACCAATGACTTGAGAATGCTGTGAATTACAAAAAATTTTTTGTAAGATGACAGTAAGTATGCTGTAGATAGATCCCAAGGCACCCTCACGAAGGACATAATAACTCTTGGGCCATCGTATGACAGAAAAACAAGAATGTCTCAAGTTGCTCTTGTGACTTGAATGGCAACCATAAGAAACTATGCCCCCCTCCACAAATGTCTGCGAACTCCAGAATTTGTAGGAACTGTGAGATTCTTACATACCCATTGTTCATAAGAATCTTTGTGAGTGTAGCTTAAAGCAGCGTTTGTGACAGCAGTCATCTGGCGCATGGAGAAATAAGCAAAGTTTGACTCTTGTGCAGTTTGTTTACATAAGACTTACACTACCGTTCAAAAGTTTGGGGTCACCTCAGACAATTTTGTGTTTTCCATGAAAAGTCACACTTTTATTTACCACCATGAGTTGTAAAATGAATAGAAAATATAGTCAAGACATTGACAAGGCTAGAAATAATGATTTGTATTTGAAATAATAATTTTTTCCTTCAAACTTTGCTTTCGTCAAAGAATCCTCCATTTGCAGCAATTACAGCATTGCAGACCTAACATGATTGCACAAGGGTTTTCTAATCATCCATTAGCCTTCTGATGCAATGAGCAAACACATTGTACCATTAGAACACTGGAGTGATGGTTGCTGGAAATGGGCCTCTATACACCTATGTAGATATTGCACCAAAAACCAGACATTTGCAGCTAGAATAGTCATTTACCACATTAGCAATGTATAGAGTGTATTTCTGATCAGTTTAAAGTTATCTTCATTGAAAAAAGTGCTTTTCTTTCAAAAATAAGGAAATTTCTAAGTGACCCCAAACTTTTGAACGGTAGTGTGCATTGGTGCAAGTGTGAGAGGTGGGGTGGGGCCCCTTTAAGGAGTTCTACCAAGGCCTGCCACTGTCATTGCAAACTCGCCACATTATCACTGCTGTAGTGATTCAAAGCTGGTCAGCTGTTGGGGGTCTCTTCTGGCTTGGTGCTCCAAGCATCTGTCTGCCTTCTGTGCTGGCTCAGAGCCTCTGACTATTATGAATTTAATTTTATTAATTTTAAATAAATAATAAATAAATAAAAATCGAGGGCTTGCAGCAGTGCTCCCTCCAGCAGGTGGCGCCCTGGGCGACTGCCTGTATGGCCTATATCATGGGCAGCACTTGTCCTGGTCTTGACTTGGTCAGTTGGTCTAGGAGCTTCTTGTGGGTCATGGAAACTCCTGCTTCAAACCACTGAAATAATATACATTTAGCTTTTTTCCTCCTGGGGGTTAAAAATTAGGAAAGTGGGTTACTTCATCATCATCATCATCATCATCATCAGTTCTGGTGCTAATCTGTGTGGTTTCGGTCTTTCTCCTCCTGGCCAAAAACAAGCCAATCAGAGGAGGCACATTAGCCCCCTCTCTCTCTCTCTCTCTCTCTCTCTGCCAGTCCACGGAAGCGGCCTTCCTCCTCCTCACACACACACACACACACACACACACACACAGAGAGCGAGTCCAGTCCAAACCCCCAGAAAGCCTCCTGAATCCTCACACCGTCTGTCAGCATGGGCAGCGCTGGTTTTTCCCGGGACCTTTGTTTGTTGCTGCTGCTCATAAATACTTGCAGGGTGATGGGGAATGTCGGAGCCGCAGGTAAGAGCTGCTCTTCTCCTCTCTGTCTTTTCCTTTATGTGTAGTCCCCCCCCCCCCTCCCCACCTTCCCGGTGTCTTCAGCCTTGTAACACCGGTTTATAGAGGACAGGATGAGTGAAAATCTCTGACTGAGTTATTCTGACGGGATCGCGTAAAACGCACCACAACGCTCTTGAACTCCAGATTTTCACTTAAGTATTTAGCCTATAATAATAATAATCATAATCATTATTAGTGCAGTGTGCTTCTACGACACTGCGATCAGCAGCTCTGTAGTGATGAAGTGTGGCACGAAAGGAAAAAAAACGTTTTTACGCACCGTTTTTGCCCGACATGACAATACATATTTCTTTATTTAATCATTTATTTTAATAATCCAAACTTGGTTTATCGTAATGCAGAGTTTCTGATCTGAACATGACTCTATTTATCCGTTTCCACTGCGCTCCCGGTGCTGTCCCACACTCGAGTGGAACTTATGCTTCCTGCGCGTAAAGGCGAGTTTCAGTCGAAACAGCGCAGCCTGATCTGCGGCTGAAGCGCTCGTTTGCCTGCATCTGAACTGAGAGCGCTGCCTGTCCTCAAAAAGAAAGAAAAAAGCCACAGCGGTGATTAAAAAAAAGGCGTAAATGGTTCAGCGGAGCCCGCCGCTGGAGAGCATCTCCGTCTCCGGGTTTGGTGGCCCGGCCGCAGCTGGAGGAGGGAGGACGGTGTGGGCGCGTTTGCGTCCAAATGTGGAGGAGGTGGCGGCAGCAGGAGGGTCCCAGGAGGAGCAGGGAGCAGGCAGGCAGCAGGGCCCCCGGTATCGACCCCATTGTTAATTCTCTGCACGGTGGGGAAGTCACTGAGGAGACAGTGAGACACCAGCAGAGGACATGAAGACACATGAGAAGACTTGGTGATTGTGCTTCCAGCTGCTCAACCAGCCACATGATTTCACCATGAAGAAATCATCAGCGACATCAGGGGTCTGCAACCTGTGTGCATACATGGCTCCCCGAGGCCCTGAAAAAAAGACATAAATTTACAAGAAAAAAGGTCCTAAAAAGCAGAAAATGAGAGAATTTATGCAGAAAAACCCCCACAAATTTAGGGAGAAATTTTGCAATCTTCTGAGGAAAACATACTTATAAATTTGCAAGAAAACTGTCACAAATTTACTGAAAAAAGATGGAGTTTAATGAGAAAAATTTAATTTAAGAATAGAAGAAATGCTGCAGTTTTACCCATGGCAGCTAATAAATTTGCAAAGAAAAATATAATAGATTTATGACAATAGCTGAAAATTTATGCCAGAAATACTCAAAATTTAGGGAAAATGTTGCAGTTTTATGAGGACCCCCCCCCCCCCCCCACACACAAATTGGCAAGAAAAAAAGTCACAAATTTACCAGAAAAAGCTACATTTTGTTGGGAAACAGTTGCAGATTTGTATGAAAAAGGCAGAATTTACGCCTAAAAAAGGTACCAGATAGGTGCCAGTATCAGATCAGACAATCTTATGAGAAAGCCAGAAGATTCTGCCAAAAATTATTAAAAAAAATATGAGAAAAGCTTAAAATGTTATTGGTGAAATGTCACAAATTTACATGGAAAGCATCTTTAATTTTACTCAAAAAGGTATTAAATTTGCAAAGAAAAATGTGCCAAATTTTGGAAAAACACAAAACACATTTATACCAAAAATATATCAAATTATAGCTGCAAATTTATAAGGAAAAACTCTTATTCCTGATGATTATAGTTGTGATTCTGCTGTTTTACTGCAGTTTTTTAGGCTCACATTTTTGCGGCTCCATTAAGTAAAAAAGTAAAGTAAGCAAAAAAATTCTGCCAATGGGGCAAGAAAATTTTACTGATCAAATTGCTGAAAACAGGCATATTTTTTTGCCAGGAAATTTTTACTTGTTTCAAGCGATTTGACCCTTGAAGGGAGCAGCTGAAAGAAGAAGAAGAAGAAGAAGTAGCCATATACAGTGGTGTGAAAAAGTGTTTGTCCCCTTCCTGAGTTCTCATTTTTTGTATGTTTGTCATATTTAAATGTTTCAAATCATCAAACAAATTTAAATATTAGACAAAGATAACACAAGTAAACACAAAATACAGTTTTTAAATGAAGGTGTTTATTATTAAGGGGAAAAAAAAATCCAAACCTACATGGCCCTGTGTGGAAAAAGTGATTGCCTCTAAACCTGATAACTGCTTGGGCCACCCTTAGCAGCAACAACTGCAATCAAGCGTTTGTGATAACTGGCAATGAGTCTGTTACAGCGCTGTGGAGGAATTTTGGCCCACTCATCTTTGCAGAATTGTTGTAATTCAGCCACATTGGAGGGTTTTCAAATATGAACCGCCTTTTTAAGGTCATGTCACAGCATCTCAGTTGGATTCAGGTCAAGACTTTGACTAGGCCACTCCAAAGTCTTCATTTTGTTTTTCTTAAGCCATTCAGAGGTGGACTTGCTGGTGTGTTTTGGATCATAGTCCTGCTGTAGAACTCAAGTGCACTTTAGCTTGAGGTCACGAACAGATGGCCGGACATTCTTCTTCAGGATTTTTTGGTAGACAGCAGAATTCATGCTTCCATTTACCACAGCAAGTCTTCCAGGTTCTGAAGCAGCAAAACAGCTCCAGACCATCACACTACCACCACCATATTTTACTGTTGGTATGATGTTCCTTTTCTGAAATGCTGTGTTACTTTTACTCCTCATGTAATGGGATGCACATCTTCCAGAAAGTTCAACTTTTGTCTCCTCAGTCTGCAGAGTATTTTTTCCAAAAGTCTTGGGGATCATCAAGATGTTTTCTGGCAAAACTGAGACAAGCCTTTATGCTGTTTTTGCTCAGCAGTGGTTTTCGTCTTGGAACTCTGCCATGCAGGCCATTTTTGCCCAGTCTCTTTTTTAGGGTGGAGTCATGAACACTGACCTTAACTGAGGCAAGTGAGGCCAGCAGGTCTTTGGATGTTGTTGTGGGGTCTTTTGTGACCTCTTGGATGAGTCGTTGCTGCGCTGTTATAATTTTGGTCGGCTGGCCACTCCTGGAAAAGTTCACCACTGTTCCATGTTTTTGCCATTTGTGGATAATGTCTCTCATTGTGGTTCGCTGGAGTCCCAAAGCTTTAGAAATGGCCTTATAACCTTTTCCAGACTAATAGATCTCAATTACTTTGTTTCTCATTAGTTCCTGAATTTCTTTGGATCATAGCATGATGTCTGTCTAGCTTTTGAGGATCTTTTGGTCTACTTCACTTTGTCAGGCAGGTCCTATTTAAGTGATTTCTTAATTGAGAACAGGTGTGGCAGTAATCAGGCCTGGGTGGGACTAGAGAAATTGAACTCAGCTTTCCAAAGATGTGATAAACCACAGTTAATTTATGTTTTAACAGGGGGGCAATCAGTTTTTCACACAGGGCCATGTAGGTTTGGATTTTTTTTTACTCTTAATAATAAACACCTTCATTTAAAAACTGCATTTGGGGTTTACTTGTGTTATCTTTGGCTTTAAGTGTGACAAACATACAAAAAAATGAGAAATCAGGAAGGGGGCAAGCACTTTTTCACATCACTGTAAGATAGTTTTTCTTATTAAGGTTTCATTTTTTTGCAGTATATATATGATCAAGTATTTTTTTTCCCCACAAAACTGTACTTTTATGACTTACAGTATATGAGGAGTTTGTATGATTCTCTGCAGACTAACACTTCTAAGAGGAAAATGTCACAATTCGGTGAGAGGACAGCTGCAAATGAACAAGAAAAAAAATGGAAAATTTCAGAAAAAAGTTGCAAAATTCATGGAAATTTTTTTATGATTATAAGTATAAATTTCTGTGGAAAAGGCAATGAATTTATCACAAAAAAGTTCTCAAAATTTATAGGAAACTAGAGGGCACTCAGAGAGCACATACCTCCACTAAGGTCAGGATAATGGATTTTAATGAAATTTTCACCAGAGGTGGCTGTTGGGCTGCGGATGAACCCATCAGATTTTGGAAGTGATCCAGGACAGGGTGCAGATTCTGGATCACTTTTTCCACTTTGTTTAACATTGAGAGACAGAGCCTTGGTAGAGGTGTGCACTCATAAGACATCTCCAAAATATACTGGGTTCATCTGCAACCCAAGAACCACCTTTGGTGAAAATTTCACCAAAATCCATTTAGTAGTTTTTGTGTAATCCTGCTAACAGACTCGGAGAGTGTGACGGTGCAGATTGGCAGCCATGTTTCCATCAGTCTTCCACAGGGCAGCTGTGGCTATGGCAGTAGCTTACCACTACCATTGTCTGTCTGTGGGGTGAATGAATAATGGACTCATTGTAAAGCGCTTTGGTTTTCTTGAAAGGTGCTATATAAATAGAATAGAATAGAATCTTTATTGTCATTGTACACAAAATACAATGAAACTCTGTTCAGCAGTCTCTTAGCAGCTTAAGAGACTGCTAATAATGCAATCCATTATTATTATTATTATTACAAACAAACAAGCAAACAAACTGTCCTGATCTCTTGGTGGAGGTAAAAGGTACTACATTTATTTAAAAGCCACAAATCTGCCAGGAAAAACGTTATAAATGCCCAAGAATGTTTGCAAGAAAACCCTCAGTAATTACAGAAAAAATGAAAAAATTATGATGCAAATCTGCAGCTTTTGTTCTTGTAAATTTGTCACTTTATTCTAGTGAATTGATCATTTTTTTTCTTGGAAATTTTCTTGCTTTTTTTTTTACCCTAAGGATTCATAATTTTTTTCTCACAAGTTTGTAACTTTTTTCCTGTAATACAGGAAGTGATACGGGAGCGCCACAGGGTACTGTGCTCTCTCCTTTTCTTTTTACCTTTTACACCACGGACTTTCAGTACAACACTGAGTCATGTCACCTGCAAAAATTCTCTGATGACTCAGCTGTTGTGGGGTGTATAAGAGGAGGAGAGGAGGGGGAGTACAGGGCACTGGTAGACAAATTTGTGGAGTAGACGGAACAGAATCACCTGAGGTTGAATGTCAGCAAGACCAGGGAGATGGTGATTGACTTCAGGAAGAGGAAGGCTCCTTCTCAGCCACTGCAGATTAGGGGGGAGGATGTGGAAGTGGTTGAAGACTACAGATATCTGGGTGTCAGGATCAGCAGCGGGTTGGACTGGAGATCCAACACCGATGCTGCGCACAAGAAGGGGATGAGCAGACTCTATTTCCTCAGAAAACTGAGATCCTTCAATGTGTGCAGCAGGATGCTGGAGCTTTTCTACCAGACTGTTGTCGCCAGCGCCATCTTCTTTGCTGCGGTCTGTTGGGGTAGCAGTATCAGGGCCAGAGATACCAACAGACCTGACAAGATTATCAGGAGGGCTGGCTCTGTAATTGGTCTCAGACCGGAGACCTTTGAGACAGTGGTGGAGAGGAGAACACTAAATAAACTGCGATCCATCATGAACAATCCTGATCACCCCCTCCACCCCACACTAGATAGGCAGCGAAGCACTTTCTCCAGTAGACTACTACAGCTTCGTTGTCGAACGGCCAGGTACAGGAAATCTTTCCTGCCACATGCAATTTCACTGTACAATAACTCACTATGATGTTGTATTCTGGTCATAGCTATGCTGCCACACTGCACCTTACAGACTAACTGTTACCTCACATTTCACTCTGCTCCTGATAGTCCTTCTTTGTGCAATGGGATGATTCATGTGTTTATACGGGTCATCATCATATATTAAGCTATGATGTATATAGGTTCTGTAGTCGTGTTAGTCCTGTAGTCGTGTTAAAGCGCTTTGAGTGGTCTTTGTGACTAGAAAAGCGCTATATAAGTGTAGGTTAGTTAGTTAGTTAGTTAGTTTCTTTTTTACTTTCCATGGGTAATCCCTTTGTCTGTCGTGTGTGTTTCTGTTGTTTGGCTGTCAACTGTCATGCTGCTGTTACACTGTAGTTTCCCAGTTTGGGATCAATAAAGTACATCTATCTATCTATCTATCTATCTATCTAAATCTGCCATTTTATATTTAAAATTATTATCTTTTGTCATATTTATGCACATTTATTCTTGTAAATCTATACTTAATTTATGCACTTGTGCCCTGCTGAATCTGTGAGTACCCCACCAAGAGAAATACCAAATCACCTACTGATGTCAAAAACACCCTTCAGGGCAGGATAAAAGGCACCACACGCTGGCTGTCAGTTTGCGAATTTTATTAGGGCAAAAATGCACAAAGGAACAAACAATACAAAGCCAAAGGCTGGTAGAAAACAGAGGCACAGGTGAAACCAAAATAGCGGAGGCTAAGGCGAGGAGAGACGCCGGCTTCACCTGGGAACACTAGACGTGGAGCGCACACTAGGAGAATGACAAAAGATAAAATAAACACATTTACATGTGTAGGAGAAGGACGATCGTAGATCGTTGGTCGTAGAAAGTTGGTAGTAGGGTGCTGCATCACAAATATGAACAAAGCCAACACAAATATGAACAAAGCCAGACAACCTCAGCTCGGTGGGGTCCCCCCGTGCTCGGAACGTAACAGAGCCCCTCCTCAAGGGGTGGATTCCAGACACCCTGAGGTAACATCAAAAGAGAAGAACCCCCCACACACAGAAATCCCACCCCAACAAGAAAACAGCCCTACCCTGGGTGGGAGGAGGGGGACCCAGGCGCGGAGGGACCAAACCAAACCAAACCAAAAAGAAGAAGAACAACAAAAAAAACCTTCAGGAAAGCTTCCAGCATGGCTCAAGCAAAGGGAAAACAAAACAAAATCCGCTCAGGACCCACACAGAACTGGGCACCTAGGCCCCCCTAGACCAAAGAACTAAGCAGTTCAGGAGGTCGGCCGAAGTCCCAGGCCTGACAGATGACGAGGTGGTAGGAGTCGGGTGGTTTGCCGGAGAGCGCAAACCACCCAACCCAACGGCACGCCTGTCAGGCAGTCGACCAGAGTTCTTGAGTCACCGCCACGGAGATGGTGGTCCAGGGGGCGGCCGCCCAACCGGGGTCATCAGAGGACAAGGAACTATGACAGCGTCTGGCAGAGGAGGGGGAACCACAATGGCATCTGGGAAAGAAGGGGGACCACGACGGTGTCTGGTGAAGGAGAGGGGACGACAACGCCCTTGGGTTGGCCAGCAGCACCCCTCGGTGGTCCCGTGCAGGGACGAGGTTGCACCCACGGTGGCTCCAGACTGGAGCACAGCTGCAACCACGGTGAATCTGGACTGGAGCAGAGCTGCATCTGTGGTGGCTCCGGAATGGAGCAAAGTTGCACCCGCAGTGACCCCAGATTGGGACAAGATTAAACCCGTGGAGGCTCCAGACTGGGGCCACTCTGCACCCGCGGTGGCTCTGGACTGGAGCAATGCTTCACCCGCGGTGGCTACAGGCTGGAGCAATGTAGTACCCACGGTGGCTCTGAACTGGAGCAACGTAGCACCTGCGGTGGCTCCAGACTGGAGCAACGTAGCACCCATGGTGGCTCCAGACTGGAGCAACGTAGCACCGTAGCACCCGCTGTGGCTCTGGGCTGGAGCAACGCACCACCCGCGGTGGCTCTGGGCTGGAGTAATGCACCACCTGTGGTGGCTCCGAGCTGGAGCAACGCTACACCCACGGTGGCTCCGGGCTGGAGCAACGCTACACCCGCGGTGCCCACAGGCAGGAGCAGAGCTGCACCCTCGATGGCCCCAGACTGAGCCAAGGCTGCACCCTTGGTGGGCCTGGACTGGGCCAAGGCTGCACCCTCGGAGACCCCAGGCTCTGGCGAAGCTTCCATGAAGGCCCCGGGCTGGGACGAAGCACCCACGGTGGCCTCAGATGAAGGCGTCACACCCCCCCGTGGCCTCAGGAAGACAGGCTGGGACCCCAGAGACCTTAGGAGAAGAGTCAGAGAAAGAATAGGCACAGACCGGGTTAGAGTCACTGCCGGCAGTGGAGCCCAGCGGAGGAAACTCAAGTACGGCTGACGGCTGCACCTGCTCCCTCAACCAAGAACCAGACAAGACCTCTCTAAGCTAAATGAGGAAACTTGCCTGAGCTCGAGCTCCACCACCATCCAGGACTCCGGCGACTCCGCTGTGGCGGCCCAGGCAGCCGGCATGGTGGGTGAAGAAGCTGGCGACCCTCCAGGCGTGACGGCTGATACTGGCGGGTCCCTGGATGAGGCGACGGGTGCTGGACCACCATGCCTGGACCTCCAGGCATGGTGGTTAACGCTGGGAAACCCAGGACTCGCCTCACCGATGGCAGCGGATCCCGCGACACCAAAATCAGGGGACTCCTTGTAGGTTCAGTTTTCAGTCCTCGGGGGGTGCTCCTCTCCCTTCTGGGATCTGGCTTCATGGTTGTCATCAGGTCCTCCGAAACCACTGACCTCTTCTTCAGCCAATGGCTCCCTCGCAAGATCAACGGACAAACAGGGAGAACAGGAGAGGCAGGTGAAGAGGAGGGGATGGCTGCATCAGCAGGCAGGGAAGGCTCAGCCAAAATGGGTGACTGCAACTGAGCCCCACCACCGGGAACAAGGCAAGACAATTCATTTTTGGATGTAAAAGAATGAAAAGGTACTTGCCTGTGCTCCTTAGGTGTAGTGGTGGCTGCTGCAGATAGCCCAGAAAATTCCTCACCGCTGGCTGTGGAGGCTGGGAGCACCAGTGCATGCGCTGGTCGATCCAGCTCTGCAGGCATGCTGATGGGTGGAGCTGGACATCCTCCCTCTGCTTGGTCTGCGAGTTCAGGGAGGAGCCATGGTTTATACTCTAAGAGCAGGTCCACCTCTGCCGCTAAAACCCGCTGGCATTCCTCCAGCTCTTCTGCCAGAGGTTCGGGCCACAGTTCGGGAGGAGAAGGCAGGGCTGCTGCTGCTGGAGAGTGATGAGAGGCTCAGGGCTTTCTTGCCCGGGACCGCTTCTTTGTGGACACAGGGGGAGGTTTGGAGGGGTTTTCCCCCAGCTTGTGGAGCATGGACGATGGGTCCGTTATAGAGAGGAGGAGGTCTGCGAGCTCTGGATGGCTCCACAGGCTTGGGCATGCTTCCAGCACTTGTGCGGCTCCAACCCGGCACTCCTGGGTTGCTTCGGTAGTGCGGGAAACATGAGCCTCCGATAAGATGTTATGTATGACGTTTAGAGTCTAACGCTCCTCCTCACTGAACCCACACCGACTATAATTGGGAAACGCTGCCATGCCAGAGGAAAAAACACAATAAGGAGAGAAAAAAAAAAGGCAAAACTCACAGCTGCTGGTGCCCACACTGGCAGCACCCTTCTGTCAAAAATGCCCTTCAGGTTTGGATAAAAGGCACCATGCGCTGGCTGTAAGTTTGCGAATTTTATTAGAGCAAAAAGGCATAAAGCAACAAACAATACAAAACCAAAGGCTGGTAGAAAACAGAGGCACAGGTGAAGCCAAAATAGCGGAGGCTAAGGCGAAGGGAGATGCTGGCTTCACCTGGGAACATTAGACATGGAGCGCATGCTAGGAGAATGACAAAAGACAAA
This sequence comes from Pholidichthys leucotaenia, assembly GCA_020510985.1. Taxonomy (NCBI): domain Eukaryota; kingdom Metazoa; phylum Chordata; class Actinopteri; order Cichliformes; family Pholidichthyidae; genus Pholidichthys; species Pholidichthys leucotaenia. The sequence continues at coordinate 12,236,634 of CM035845.1, forward strand.
ATAAACACACTTACATGTGTAGGAGAAGGTTGATTGTAGATTGTTGGTAGTAGAAAGTTGGTAGTAGGGTACTGCATCCAACAATGGTTCACAGCCCCTTAAATAAGGCTAAGACCTAAACTAACTAAAATGAGTGACAACTGCTGTGGTAAACCTGAGCGGGCAGGAGAAAACAAAGAAACAATCTCAACCAGCTGGGAATGATGAGGGAGAAAGGAGCAATCGGGGCTGGCAGCTGACAGGGCCATGCCCACACAGAGCAAAACCCCAGGAATCCACTGACAGCTGTCAACCCCGAGAGGGAGAAAACACAACAGAATACACACAACAATATGACAATGAATGGAGACAGGCAAACTCAAAAATACAATAAACAGACTATAATGAAGGTAGACCGGAAAATAAATCATATTGAGAAACAATACAGGAAAAGAGATAACTATCAGAACAGTCAATTCTTTTAAAACACACACAGCCTTTATCTCGTTTTTCTCTTCCAGAAACATAAAAGTCATGATTTGACAAAGCCAACCCACCGCCGTCCTTGAGACCCGCCCACTGCTCTATTATTGGCCCACCTAGCTGTCTGTCATGTAGATCTGTGTGGAGTTTGCATGTTCTCCCCGTGTTGCGTGGGTTTACTCCAGGATTTCTCCGGTTTCCTCCCACATGCCAAAAACATGCATGTTAGGTTAATTGGCTGTTCTAAATTGTCCCTAGATATCTGTTTCCTATAGGCCCTTAGAATAGAGGGTTAGTATTAATGAAAGCGCTTTGAGTGGTCTTTGTGACTAGAAAAGCGCTATATAAGTGCAGGTTAGTTAGTTAGTTAGTTAGATGGAAGGGGTGCTAAAGGTAGCCTATTAGCCCCCCAGCTAACACTGGTACCAGGAGGCTCGCGCCAAGTGTGGCTTCTGCTAATAACCAAACTAAAGAGTTCATGCGAGAAAAATCAAATGCAAACTGTCCATGTGTCCCCATCAGTTCGTCTCAACCAGAGTGTTATGTATGAAATCAGACAGGAGTCGTCTTGTGCCAAACGTCCAACTGAAGTTTATTGTGCGAACACAGAAATATATACACTGGCCGCCGCCCGCCTGACGTCACCACTCAGAGCGGCTACAGCAAGCCCCAAGTGTCCAACGCACACACAGCATTCACACACAACAGAGGTCAGCGTCCTCCACTACACAGAGAGTCTGTGGGAGACGCTGGACCCAGAGAATCCACATTACTGTCACACCCTGATCTGACACAGCCCCTGATGTCAGCAGGCTTCTACTCTCAAGATTAGAACGGTTTCCAAAATGTACTGACAGGTGTCCTGTTACAGGTGCAGCGTTGATGGCCCTTCAGTGTATGTTTTACCTGCCCAGGGACTGCAGTTGAAAATTAGCCAAAAGGATAAACTGGCACATTTACAGAAATGCTTATTCATGTGCACTGTCCCTGTAAAATTAAACCATAAAAATAAAATAAAATAAATCAAATTTGAGAGATTTTTGACATCAATTTTCTGGTTTTCTTATATGTTTCTCATACTTTTCCTTTTTAATTTGTTGCTTTTTCAGGTAAAACTGCAGCCTCTTTTCCACATAAATTTACAACCTTTTGCTCAGAAAAATTTCACTTTTCACTCATAAATTTGTGACTGTTTTCCTTGTAAATGTGTGATGTTGTTCTTGTGAATTTGCAACTTTTTTGCTCATAAACTGGCAACCTTTTCTTGTAAAGTTGCAGCTTTTTTGCTCAGAAATATTTTGCCTTTTTTCTCATAAATTTGGACTTTTTTCTTGTAAATTCCTTATATTTTTCTTGTAAATTTACTTCTTTTCTCATAAATTGGCAACCTTTTCTTGTAAATTTGCTACTTTTTTGCTCATAAATTTTTCATTTTTTTACTCAAATTTGTGACTTTTTTCTTGTAAATGTGAAATTTTTTTTGTAAATTTGTGATATTTTTTCTTGTAAATTTGCAGCTTTTTACTGAGAAAATGTTAAGTTTTTTCTCATAAATTTCTGTTTTTCTTGTAAATTCTGGATGCTTTCTTGTAAATTTACATCACATTTTCTCATAAATTTATGACTATTTTTCTTGTAAATGTATGATATTTTTCATGTAAATTTGCAGTGTTTTAGTATGTGAGGGTGGTGCAGGACATGTATGAGGACAGTGAGACGGTGGTGAGGTGTGGTGTAGGAGTGACAGATGGATTCAAGGTGGGGGTGGGGTTATGTCAGGAATTGGCTCTGAGCCCCTTCTTGTTTGTCATTGTGATGGACAGGTTGACAGACGAGGTCAGGCAGGAGTCTCTGTAGATCATGGTGTTTGCAGACAACACTGTGATCTGTAGTGAGAGTAGGGAGCAGGTGGAAGAGAACCTGGAGAGGTAAAGGAATGCTCTGGAGAGAAGAGGAACGAAATGTAGAAGCAAGACAGAATACATGAGTGTGAATGAGAGGGAGGAAGGTCTAACAGTGAAGATGGAAGGAGTAGACGTAGTGAAAGTAGATGAGTTTAAATACCTGAGGTCAACCATCCACAGCAATGGGAAATGCACAAGAGAGGTGAAGAAGAGAGTGCAGGCAGGGTGGGGTGGGTGTAGAGAAGTGTCAGGGGTGATTTATGACAGAAAGGCAGCAGCAAGAGTGAAAGGTAAGATTTACAGGATGGTAGTGAGACCTGCTATGATGTATGGTTTGGAGATGGTGGCGCTGACAAAAAGACAGGAGATGGAGCTGGAGGTGGCAGAGTTGAAGATGCTAAGATTTTCACTGGGAGTGACTAGGAGGGACAGGCTTAGAAATGAGTCTATCAGAGGGACAGCTCAGGTTGAGTGGTTTGGGGACAAAGTAAGAGAGGCAAGGCTGAGATGGTTTGGACATGTGCAGAGGAGGGATAGTGGAGATATTGGACAAAGGATGTTGAAGATGGAGCTGCCAGGCAGGAAGAAAAGAGGAAGACCACAGAGAAGATTTATGGATATAGTGAAGGAGGACATGGAGAGGGTTGGTGCTACAGAGGAAGATGAAGGGAGAGGGTGAGATGGAGAGATGGAGGCAGATCTGCTGTGGAGACCCCTGAAGAGAGCAGCTGGAAGAAGAAGAAGAAGAAAAAGAAGAAGAGCTATTAAATTTGCAAAGAAAAATATGCCAAATTTATGACAAAAAGCAAGACACATTTATGCCAAAAATATAACAAATTTTTGGAACAAAAACATTACAGTCTAATTAAAGAGGAAAACACCCAAACTTGCATGAAAAAAGTCACAAATTGTTGTGCAAACAGTCAAAAATTTTCTGGAAAAAGTTGCAGTTTTTGTGAAAAAAAAGGGTATCAAATTTACAATCAAAAAACTGCAAATTTATGAGAAAAGATTAGCTATTAATTAATTAGAAAATCAGTAGTTTTGGCTCCATGCAGATTTTTTTTTTTTTTTTTTGCACAAAAATCACGTACTGTGGAGAGTGTGGAAATGATGAGGCCAAGTTACGATCAGACCAAGTTTATTCACACTCTCACAGCATCATACACAGAAAGCACTGAATAGCCAAACCAGGTTTCATCCCTTAAAACTCCACAGATCATCTCACATCTGCATGACATTTCACCTCCACCATACATTCTCCTTAAACCCCCAGCTCTCTCTTCCTGCCAGCTCCCCATGAGGTCCCTGCCTATTGTTCTCTTGTGTCTAACCACTGCCTCCTGACTGAGATGCTGTCTGCTGACACAACCACAATATACATTGCTATATCACCAATATGCATCGCCATAATCACCCCCCCCCCCAGACAGAGTTTCAGTCGGCACGTCTTTTGGGCTTCAGTCTCCTCCCATATCTGCTGTAATGGGGGTCTCTGTGCCGGTGGGGGGCTGCTGGACGTGTGTCTGACTGCGGGTGGGCCAAGGGGGGGGGGACTTCGCTCTGCCCGTGTGGCTGTCCTGGTGCATCGTTTGCCTGGGGAGCTCTCAGTGGGGGTCTTCCACGCCAAGGGGTCCGAGCCAGCAGCACTTGCTCGTCCGCCACTACAAAGGTGGGCTTAAGTCTGTCTATGCATATTTTCTCCCAACACCCCCCAAGCCTAACAAAAAATGCTTGTTCCCTGTTTCCAGCACTCTGAACGGGCCATCATAGGGTGGGTGCAATGGCGGGCGGTGGGCATCGTGTCTGACGAACACAAACGCCACGTTCTTCAAAGTTTTTGGCACAAAAGCGCGTGGGAAACAGTGGTGGGCCGGGCAGCGTGCCTGTGTCTGCACTACGCTGCAGACGCTGAGACGTGCAGCTGTCCGGCGCGGGATTATCTGGCAAAAATTCCCCGGGCAGCCACAGTGGCTGAGAAAAAAGAAGCTCCGCCGGGGAAGCCTCCAAATCCTCTTTTGGTGCGGAACGCAACCCCAATAAAACCCACGGTAACCGGTCAACCCAATTTGCATCTGTCAACGAAGCCCTGAGTGCTGCTTTCAGTGACCTGTGAAAACGCTCGCATAACCCATTTGCCTGTGGGTTGTACGCGGTTGTGCGGTGAATTGCAACACCCAGGCTGCGGGCCATCGCGGACCAAAGTTCGGAAACAAACTGAGGGCCCCTATCGGACATGATGTCCGACGGGATTCCAAAACGCGCCACCCATGCTGTCAAAAAAGCGCGCGCCACGTCCGTGGACGTGGTTGCCGCCAGCAGGACTGCTTCTGGCCAGCGTGTGGTGTGGTCCACCACTGTCAGAAGGTGCGTGCACCCCTGCGACGGCGGGAGGGGGCCCACGAGGTCCACGTGAACATGGTCAAATCTTTTAGCCGGTATCCTAAACGGCTCCAAAGGAGACTTGGTGTGTCTGTGCACTTTGGCTCGTTGGCACGCTACGCAGGCTGCAGCCCACTCTTTCACTTGTTTGCGCAGGCCTGGCCACACAAATTTCGCTCCCACCATTTTGACTGACGCGCGCACTCCTGGGTGCGCCGAAGCGTGAACTGACTCAAACACGCGGCGGCGTCACGTGACCGGGACCACCGGACGCGGGCGTCCCGTGGAGACGTCGCAGATTGGGGGAGGGGGGGGGGCTGCCATCTTGCAGCACTCTGCTCTCCAGCCTTAACCCTGTTGGTCCAGAATGGAGCGCGCGCACATTCGTATCGCTAATCTGCTCTGCGGCCATGGTTGTATAATCTATCCCTACACAGACCGGGACCACTACCGCGCGCGAGAGGCAGGCCGCCACCACATTCAGTTTACCCGACACATGTTGAATATCGGTCGTAAACTCAGAGATCGCGGCCAGCTGTCTCTGCTGCTGGCCTGACCATGGTTCCGAAACCTTGGCCATCGCGAACGTCAGCAGCTTGTGGTCCACGAACACGGTGAATCTGCGCCCTTCCAGCCAGAACTGGAAGTGGCGTATGGCCAGGTGGAGAGCCAGCAACTCTCTGTTGAACGAGCTGTATTTATGCTCACTGTCGCGCAAAGCCCTGCTGAAAAGAGTGAGCGGCTGCCAAGAACCGGCGACACGTTGCTCCATGACGGCCCCTATGGCCACGTCCGAGGCGTTGGTAGTGAGTGCTATCCGGGCCGCCGGGTCTGGGTGCGCCAACAGTGCGGCATTTGCCAGAGCTGCTTTCACCTCAGAGAACGCCTGCTCTCGCTCCGTAGTCCATTCGACTCCATCCGCGGGTTTCCGTCTCTTGAGCGCCGCGCACAGTGGCTGCATGAGCTGAGCTGCGCGGGGGAGGAAACGGTTATAAAAATTAACCATCCCCAAAAATTCCTGCAGCGCCCTGACCGTCTGAGGCCGGGGAAAGTTCACCACAGCGCGCACTTTGTCGGGCAAGGGTATCGCTCCCTCCGGTGAGACGCAGTGCCCCAAAAAATCAATCCCCGTCACGCCGAACTGGCACTTCGCCGGGCTGATTATTAACCCGTGCTCCTCTAACCTGTGTGGAACTTACCGCCTGGAGCTGTGACGTTGGCTTGTGTTACTGGCCCGGCCCCTCGAGCTGTACAGGGGAGAGAGTCAAAGGACAGTACATTAACCAGGCGCCTGTTAGCAACATCAGCTAATAAACCATGCGCACACAGAAAATCAGCTCCCAGGATCGGGAAACTCAGTGCTGCTATGACTAAAGTTCATCATATGTGCGGCCGTGTAGAGATAAAGCCAGTGTTCTCTCACCAAAGGTCTTAATGTCCGAGCCGTTTACTTGCTACCAGCCCGGGGCCGCTGGGTCCTGCCAGCCGGTTGGCGTAGGTCGGCAGGATGAAGCTCTTCTGGGCTCCGGTGTCTACAAGGAAACGCCTCCCTGAGTGCGAGTCCGTCACGTAGAGCAGCTTGTTCTCTTCGCCGGCGGTCGCAGCTGCTACCGACTGCCGGCTCTGGCATTTCCCGAGCACTTGAATTGGCACGGTGGCGTACATCTGCGTGCGTTCCCTCCAAAACGGCGGTGGTAGAAGCAGAGCGTGTCTCCCTGGCGCTCCTTGGCCCCTGCTGCTGCTACCGTCGGTGGCTCCTCGCCTCCTCTGGTTGTCTTGCTGGGTTCCGACGCCGCTGCGTTCACTGTGAGCGCTCTGGTGGTGAGGATGATCCGGTCTGCCTCCTGGGTTAGCGCACGGTAGTCACGCGTGGCCAGCAGCGGTGAATTGGCCAGGACCGCTCTCGCCTCTGTTGGAAGGTTTCGGGGGAAGAGGTGGGCAAACAGAAAATGCCTGTCGTCCTTGCCCATTAACGCCAACATCTTCTCCATCAGATCGACGGCCGAACCATCTCCTAACTCAGAACGCCTCAGGAGCCTCTCTGCTCTCTCACAGTCCGAGAGCGTGTAGCGCCGAATCAGCACAGCTTTGAGAGCCTCATATCTGCCGTGGGCTGGGGGCTGGTTGAGCAGGCTCGCTACCTGCTGAGCTGTGCGAGTGTCCAGCGCTGCAACCACATGGAAAAACTTGGTGTCGTCTGTCGTTATTCCCCGGAGGGCGAACTGGGCCTCGGTGTGGTGGAACCAAGAGCACGGGTTGTGCTGCCAAAAGTCCGGTAGCTTGACTGCAACAGCACACGTGTTGCTGGGGGTTCCCGTCCGGGCCGACTCCGGGGTTCTTGCCTCGTGTTCCATAATACGTCCAGGGTCACCAGTGTGGAGAGTCTGGAGAGTATACATTGCTATATCACCAATATGCATCACCATAATACCAAAAGCCAGTTTAGGCTTTGGGTAATGACTGAAAGAACAAGACTGCGGATACAAGTGGCTGAAATGAGCTTTCTCCGTAGGATTGCTGGACTCACCCTCAGAGATAGGGTGAGGAGCTCAGTCATCCGGGAGAGGCTCAGAGTAGAACTGCTGCTGCTCCACATTGAAAGGAGTCAGTTGAGGTGGTTTGGGCATCTGATCAGGATGCCTCCTGGACGCCTCCCACTTGAGGTGTTTCAGGCACGTCCCACTGGGAGGAGACCCCGGGGCAGACCCAGGACTCGGTGGAGAGACTATGTCTCCCAGCTCGTCTGGGAACGCCTTGGTATCCTCTCTGAAGAGCTGGAGCAGGTGGTGGGGGAGAGGGAAGTCTGGGCTTCTCTGCTTGAACTGCTGCCTCCGCGACCCGGACCTCCGGAAAAGCGGTAGAAGATGGATGGATGGATGGATGGACAAAAATCTCTGGAAATGGCTCTTTGTGTGCCACAGGTTGCTGACCCCGGTATAGACTAAGGGTAAGGGGCAGTAGACAGAACATTTTCTCCAGAGTAAATATTGAGGGGACACTATGGCCCAGTTTCCCATCCAGGGATTAAGCCTTTCTAGACTAAAGCACATTTTAAACCAGGACTTTCTGTAATGGCATTCTCAGACATGGATTAAAATAGTCTCAGATTTGTCCTAGTGTTGAGTTAAATAATCTGATTTCTTGATGGAAGACTAGAGTTAATCCAGGTCCAAATGAGGACTTAGATTAAACATGGCCAGAGGCAGGTTTAGCTTCAGATTAAAGGCTGTCTCATGGTGCTTGGTGAAAATGGATTACCTACTGTATCAGTGACACTGTAGACCAACCCCACCAAGACCAGAGAGACCACTGCAGAGACAGGAGTGTCCATCTGAATGTATGACAGATGGGTCATACATTCATCTGAATCTGATGACAGAGTTCCATGATCATTTCAGTCTATACACAGTCAGTGCAGCTGAAATCTCTGGCTCAGACAAAGCTTTCATGTGATTCAGTGAGGGGAACCCCTACACCTCTTTCCTTACAAGTACTTATCACCATGAGGTTTTTGGCATATGGAACCTTCCACTGTGAAACAGCAGATCTGTGTGGTGTCAGTGGTGTAAGTCTACTGTGTGCAAAATAGTTATCTGCATTATGTGTTTTATTTTAGAAATAAAAGATGGTTCATTGCTCTAATACATTTTAGTTGACTTGTTAATGGTTAATAGAGGCATTGCTGCAAAGAACATTCACATATTGCTCCTGTTGCTTCGTGTCTCTCTCCATCTCTTTGATAGACAACTCAGCATGAAGGTTTTCCATCTTGAGTTCATGTTCTTCTTTTTAATATATTGTAATTCATGCTTGTAGTAATTCTACAGCAAGTTTACAGCAGCTGCTTCTACTGCTGCTGGTGCAGTGAGTTGATCTTCTGGATTCTGCTCCAGCTCTTCTAACATCTGGTCCAATCTTTTTCTAGAAAAGAATTCCAGTATTAGACATAAGAACTCAAGACTTGAGGCCATGACATAATTTTTATTAACAGCGTGTAAACAATAACACTATTTACCCTGCAGGCTAGCTCATGCTAATTTAATGGGTCCTATACCAAATCAGCATTGGAGTGTTTCTCCACATGAACATTCCAGATGATCATCATTTGGGTTACCTTCCAAGGGTTTCAATCATCCCAGTCAACAAGTCTCCCAGGTCATCTGTCTCTGCTTTAACTGGACGTCCCCCACTTGTCTAGAAACGCTCGATATTGGGCAATGGCAGTTGCTTTTTTCCGACTGTATTTTCATGTTTTCCACAGGACCTTTAAACGGCAATATAAGAATTGTATTAGCAGTTGTGTTGCATGAGAAAACATACACTTCAAAGTGACTTATTAGTGCTATCAGGCCACCATAAATAATATCAATAAGGCACTGGCTATGGATATGGAAGCTGTAGCCCGAGACGCATTGTCTATTGCTATGGAAGAGTTGATCAATCTGACAAAACCTTTTCAGATCAGCTCACATCCGCTGCTGCCGTCGCTGTAGTGTAGGGAAGAGTGTAGTCTGCCTGTGATCAAATGGTGAGGGCTTCATCTCCCGTGGTCTTTGTAATGTTGTATGTGAATATGGGATATATGTGTGTGAATGGGTAGATAACCGAATCTGTTTAGTACTTTGGTCATCCAGAGATTACAAAAATAGAAGCACTCTGTAAACAAATACCATTTTACTTGTACATGAGATGGAATTTAGAATCCTAAATGAACATTAAGAGGTTAGCCTTTAGGATTTAGGAAAGGGTGAGGTTAAAAAGACAGTAGATATTAATTTTAAAACTTGAAACAAAATCTGGGTTAATGTAACACCTCTGTGTTGTTGTAGTGTTTCTTCAGGGGGTCATTGTGTAATGAAATTCTGCTGGATCATACCAGCTCATTCTGATAACTTCTCTTTATTCTCCTCTTTACATCCCACCAAAACCTCACTACACATATCTGAGGTCCTACATTAACATGAGAAATACCTTTCTTCAGTTGTTGATTAAAGCCTTCAATTTCCATAACTCCAGCCTCTGTGGTCTGCAGATACGGAAGACATTTCCCCAAACAGACTCACAGGTCCAGTTTAAAAACAAACACAGACATCTGTGTGTGAATAGTATCCATTTATTACCTTTTAAACCTTACCCTTTCATAAATGGTAAAGGCTAACCTCTTAATGTTCATTTAGGAGTCTAAATTCCCTCTCATGTAAAAAGAAAATGGCGTTCATATGTATGTATGTATACATATGACATATGTATACATATGTATACATATATACACAGTATATAAAAACTCTGGATGACTAAAGTGCTTAACAGATTTGATTATCTACCCACTTGTAGAAATCACACATTCACACAGTCATTACAAAGACAGCGGGAGACGAACCCCTCATCTTTGGATCACAGGTAGACCCCACTTTTCCTCTACACTACAGTGGCTGCAATCTGACCTGAAAAAGTTTTGTCAGACTGATCAACTCTTCTGTAGCAGTATACAATGAGTGTAGGGCAACAGCATTAATAGAACCTATTCGTAGATTTTTGTGAATGTGGTACAGCGTGTCACGTGACACAATCAGTATTGAGCCGTATCTGGAGCAAGCAATTGTACAGGTATGGTTCAGTATCCATAGCCACTCCTGCAGAAGACACAGCATTAATAGAACGTATTTGTAGATTTTTGTGAATGAGGTACGGCATGCAGAGTCATGTGACACCAACTAGCCATTTGGATTCAAGCCGTATCCGTAGAAAACATTCTGTGGATACAGAACCGTATCTATAGCCACTGCCTATAAATAAATCTTATCTGAAGTTGTTGGAGGGTCTGGTTGATTACTTTTTCATTTGAATTGTTTTCATTAAAAATTGCATTCCATGCATTCATTTGGTTGGTTTCTGTGGTTGAATCATGCTGTTTGCTTTATATTATAGTCTCCTTTGACATCATTTCCTTTAAAAGAAAAACTTATATAGAAATGTCCCACCCAAGGTTTTCAGAGTATCCTCCCATTTGTACCCTGTCCTCACTGTTAATCTGATCGAGTTTCCAACAGATGATCTGACTTATCCTTTACTGCCGTAGTCTGAGACTGTAGTCTGGAACTAGTTAATATGAAGTTAAATAACATCTCAGAAAGACATTGGATTAGTGTAGATTAATTTAAACCAGATTAGTTTAGTCCTGGTTTTATTTAAGCCTTCAGCGTGAAACCATTCCTAAAAGTATTACTGTAGTCAGTCACAAATTTATGAGAAAAAATGTACACTTATGTGGAAAAAGATGCAAATTTACAAGACAAAGTGGCAAAATTTACTTTAAAAATGTTGCAAATTTTAAAGAAAAAAATGCATTTATGGTAAGGAACAAACACATTTTGTTCAGTTGTGTAGACTGATATGGGGGGATTCTCTCTTTTTTCCAGGTTTAGTATAGAATAGGCTTTATTGTCATTGTACAGTTGTACAGCACAATGAAATTGTGGGTGCTCCACCATGCTACTGCGCAGTAAAGTAAGAGAGAAGGATCTGATAAAACACAGTTACAGAACACACGATTAAACACATGACTGAAACAAAAATGGCCCAGGATTATGGAAATATACCCAGGTATGGTAGTGGCTTCACAGATGAAACAATGTACATAAGAGTGCAGAGTGCAGAACACAGAATTGGACACACGATTAAATCAAATGGCCCAAGGATTATGGAAAATATACATAGCAGTGATTTCACAGATGGGTCAATATACTGTATATGAAAGTGTGGAGAGCAAAGACAGGTATGTTATTATGATAATTCAAAAGGTCCTCAGTTCTGAACATGAGAGCGTTCGAAGGGAAGCAGGTGGGGCCTCTGACTGTTTGCAGTCCGGATGGCCCAGGAGAAGAAACTGTTTCAGTCTGGAGGTGTAGGACCTGATTGATCTGAACTGTCGTCCAGAGGGAAGCAGGTCAAACAGGTGGTGAGCAGGATGTGAGGGATCTCCTCTGATGGCCTTGATCTTTCTGAGACAGGAGGATCTGGAGATGTCCTCCAATTCAATTCAATTCAGCTTTATTTATACTGCGCCACATCACAACAGAATCCGTCTCGTGGCGCCACAGTGCAGAAAAAACCACACAGTCTCAGAAAAACCCAGCAATCAGACGATCCCCTATGAGCAAGCACTAAGCGACAGTAGAGAGGAAAAACTCCCATTTGGCAGGAAGAAACCTCTAGCAGAACCAGGCTTAGGGAGGGGCAGTCATCTGCTGCGACTGGCTGGGGGTGAGGGGATAGGGAGGATGGAGAGGACAGACATAAAGAACATAACAGTAAGATGCCAAGTACATTATTGGAGGTCAACCAGCAGTATGGATCAAATAACAACAGAACAAAAGTGGGGTTAAGGGACACAAAATCCCTCCTTAAACGTAAGCTATATTAAAAAGGAAGGATTTTACCCTGTTCTTAAAAACAGAGACCAAGTCTGATTCCTGGACCCAGAGTGGTAACTGGTTCCAGAGAGAAGGAGCTTGGTAGCAGAAGGCTCTGCATCCCTCTGTACTTTTGGAGATTCTGGGCACCACAAGTAAGCCAGCATTTTGGGAGCGCAATGCTCTATTAGGATGGTAAGGTAATATCAGATCTTTTATATATTGGGGAGCCTGATTATTAAGAGCTTTGAAAGTAAGAAGAAGGATTTTAAACTTGATTCTAAATTCTATGGAAAGCCAATGAAGGGAGGACAGAACCGGGGAGATATGATCTCTTTTTCTAGAACCAGTTAAAACTCTAGCAGCAGCATTTTGAATCAACTGAAGATTTTTTAAGGATACTTTAGGACAACCAGATAATAACGAATTACAATAATCTAAATCGAGCGCTGACAAAGGCATGAATCAGTTTCTCAGCGTCATTCAGAGACAAGGTGCTCCTGATCTTGGCAATATTGTGCAGATGATAGAAGGCAGTCTTAGAAACAGTTTTAATATATGAATTAAAGGACAAATCTTGATCAAAAATAACTCCAAGGTTCCTCACAGAACTGTTCAGAGTGAGAGTGGCGGCATCTAAATTAAGGGCATAATTTGAAAAGGAATTTCTAAGATGTTTTGGGCCAACAAGAATGACTTCAGTCTTATCAGAGTTTAATAGTAGAAAATTACAAGTCATCCAAGCTTTGATGTCCTTAAGACAGGCATCTAACTTGGCTAATTGATTACAATCATCGGGCTTCATTGACAGGTATAGTTGTGTGTCGTCTGCATAACAGTGAAAATGTATAAAGTGCTTTCTGATGATATTGCCTAACGGGAGCATATATAAACTAAAAAGAGTAGGGCCCAACACAGATCCCTGTGGAACTCCGTGACTGAGCTTAGTAGTTGGAAGAAAATTCATCATTGATGTGAACAAAGTGAAATCTATCGGACAAATAAGATCTAAACCACTGCAACGGAGTTCCACTCAGTCCAACAGAGTGTTCTAATCTATCAAGTAGAATGGCATGATCGATAGTGTCAAAGGCTGCACTGAGATCTAAAAGAACAAGAACAGAGACAAGTCCATTATCAGATGTGAACAGGAGGTCATTAGTGACCTTCACTAAGGCAGTTTCAGTGCTGTGATGAGCTCTGAACCCAGATTGAAACACCTCAAACAAACCAACTCCCTGCAAATGGTCAGATAATTGCGCAGCAACAACTCTTTCCAAGATTTTTAAAATGAAAGGCAAATTAGAGATTGGTCGATAATTGGCCAAAACTCCTGGATTGAGTGTCGGTTTTTTGAGTAAGGGTTTAATTACAGCAGTTTTAAAAGCCAGTGGTACATAACCCAGAGTTAAAGAAGAGTTAATTATAAGAAGAATACGGCTACCAATAATTGGGAAGATAATTTTAAACAACCTGGAAGGAATTGGGTCCAAAAGGCAAGGTGAAGACTTAGATGAGGAAATTATTTTATCCAACTCTAAGAGTTCGATTGGAGTAAACTTACCTAAGCAGATATCAATTGAAGGAGTTGTAGCAGTTAATGTACTTGAGTTTACGGTAGGAAGAATCTGACTGATTTCATCTCTAATAGATAAAATTTTAAGATTAAAAAAGTTCAGAAAGCCCTGACTAGAAAGCTCAGGGGGTATGCGAGGATTGACCGAGTCCTGGGTCTTTGTAAGCCTGGCTATAGTGTTGAAGAGAAACCTGGGGTTATTCTTGTTTGTGTCTATTAATGCAGAATAATAGCTTGATCTAGCTTTTCTAAGAGATTTTTTTATAGATTAAGAAATGATTTCTCCACGCTAAGTAGAATTCATCTGAATTAGTTGAACGCCATTTCCTTTCCAATTGACGAGTTTTCTGTTTCAAGCCACGAGTTTCTGAGTTAAACCAAGGGGTTAGAAATCTCTGGTTAGACTTTTTCTTTTTTAAAGGGGCTACCAAATCTAGAGTCCGATGCAGAGAGGCAGTAACACCATCAACCATGCTATCAACCACGAATGGAGCAGACTCTCCATTATTTATTTCTGTTGTTTCTGTTGTGTTGACCCATGGCACAGAGGAGACAATCTGCAAAAATTTGGCAACAACGTCATCAGAAAGACATCTGCTGTAGTAGTATTTTTCTTTAGGAAACAAGTGATCAGAGATAATGAAATCAAAAATTAACAGACAATGGTCACAGTATGGGATTATGAGGAGACTCTACCAGATTTTCGATATCTATACCATAAGTCAAAACAAGGGCCAATGTATGGTGGAAATAATGGGTAGAATTTTTTACTTTCTGGGAAAACCCCATTGAGTCTAAAATTGAATTGAATGCCTTATTAAGACAGTCACTCTCAACATCAACATGTATATTAAAGTCCCCTACAATAATTATTCTAATGGATTTCAGCACTAAATCAGCTAAAAATTCAGCAAATTCCGATAGAAACTCTGAATAGGCCGAGGGAGGACGATAAACTATGGCAAAGAGAATTGGGTTCAAGCCAAGATTGCCAACAGGCCCCACACTGAGGACCAAACCTTCAAAGGAATTAAAACATAATTTTTGCTTAACATTGACTAGTAATTTAGAATGGAAAATTGCCGCCACTTCACCACCACGACCAGAACCTCTGGGGTTATGACAGTTTAAATACCCAGAGGGAGTTGATTCATTCAGACCAACATAATCATCTTGCTCGAGCCAGGTCTCTGTGAGGGATAGCAGATCGATCTGGTGATCGATTAATAGATCATGGACTAGAAGAGACTTGGGAGTTAGAGACCTAATATTTAATAAACCACATTTAATTTTTAAATTTTGGGGAGGAACAGAGGCCAATCTATTAATTGTAGGGACTTGAGGCTGGATTTGAATTTTACCAACATTTTGTTTAATCACTTTGGGATGTTTATGCATTCTATTTTTATTAACTTTTTATTAACTTTAGAGGGAGCAGATAAAGGTTCTCTGAGGAAGGAGAAGGGCAAAGTTGAAAGGTGGGTGATGAGGAGGAGCTGCAGAAGTGCATGTGTTTTTCAAGTTGTGTTGTATTTGTCCTGGGTTACAATATTTAGGGCAACGGGAGACAGACACAATCTCTGTGGGATTATAAATCAAAGGCTGATCCAAACAGTAAAGACAACCTGAATTAATGGGATTGATACAAGAAGTGGGAACATAACCAAAAAAGGGCAGTTTGGCAAACCCAGAAGCTTCAGAGCAAGTAAATACACCAAGTCCCAGTCACTGTACCAAAAAACACCGAATGAAATAGAAAAGATTGTCTCTTAAAACACGTGCACCAAGTCTATTTGAATGGATGCCATCAGGCCTCATAAGTGATGGGCGGTTCCAAAACAAGTTACAATTGTCAACAAAACCAATGTTAAAAATAGGACAAGTAAAACACAGCCAAGAATTAAGACTGAGAGTTCTGCTAAAATGATTACAGCCTCGTCTGAGAGGTGCCAAAGGCCCAGAAATGAGCGCACGTCTGCCACAGTTCATGAGAGTGGACAGAAGTCTCCTGAAGTCACTTTTTAAAATCTCACATGCTTCATCTGGGATGTTATTGCATCCCACATGCACAACAACAGTTTGTACGTGAGGGAATTCATTTAGCAGGTCAGGGATAAGAGTCTCAATGTCAGAGACTCTAGCCCTGGGAAAAAATCGAGTGATGCAGTACCTGCTTCTGATGTTCCTCATGATCAAGTCACCAATTACCAGCGTCATCTGGGGGGTTTTTGTCGGTGGATTCTGACGAGGAGAGTAATTTTGTAGAGGGTGATGTTGTTGTTGCGAAGGCGGGGTGATGCATTCTCTTCTATCTGGAGCTGGTGTGTAATTTGACACACCCAGGGTGGTCTTTATCCAGGGTTTGCGGACACGAGCCACCGCTGAAGGAGAGGAGGGAGGATGATGGGCGTTCACGGGCGGACGGCCAGCATCCAGGTGGGGAAAATCCTCCAGGGAAAGGATATCAAATCTGTTTTCCAAGGACACGGGAAGAGAAGAGGCACGGTCCATTCTGGTCGATCGACAATGGATGTTAGCTGGTCGAACCAAGGTCCAGGGCGCGCATGGAGGATGAGAGGGACCAACCGAAGCTTTGGGTTTAGCCCCAAGATGAAACCAGTGTTTGTTGCTGTGGTCATGGATGTCTGTAGAGGCTGGAGCAGGAGTAGAGGTAGATGGAGAGGCGCTGAGCTCACCCAAGTAAGTAGCAGTCTCTGCCAGCTGCGAGTCGGTAGCCGGAGCTGATGATCCCCCAAGAATGATGGTGTCGAGGTGGTCTTCGGCCTCCCGAATCTTATAAAGGTTGGAGAGCCTCGTTTCCAACTCAGAGACCTTACCGAGGAGAGATAAACAGCGGGTACATGTCGGAGAAGGAGCCATGGCGTTCCAGGCGCTGAGATGGATGGATAGCCCGCCAGCTAGCCAAAAACAGCTAAAATAGCCCTCCAGGGAGGGCAGAGGGCCGCCGATAATTTTTTGGGCGGTGTTGATGACCCTCTGCACAGCCTTCCTGTTCTTGGCCGTGGAGCCAGTGTACCACACATCCAGACAGTAGGTGAGCACACTCTCCACTGAGCAGCGGTAGAAGGCCAGCAGCAGCTTCTGGTCCAGTTTGTTCCTCTTCAGGACATGGAGGAAGTGCAGCTGCTGCTGGGCTTTCTTCACCAGGGCCTTGGTGTTGACAGTCCAGGAGAGGTCAGAGGAGATGTGGGTGCCCAGGAACCTGAGAAGGTGGGGACAGTTTCCATGTGGTTGCCATTTATAAGGAGGGGTGTGTGGTCCTGTTTGTTCTTTCTGAAGTCCAGTATGAGTTCTTTGGTTTTTTGGACATTCAGTTTCAGGTTGTTTGCTTGGCACCACAGCAGCAGATTCTCTACCTCCGCCCTGTATGCCTTTTCATCGTTATTGGTGGTGAGCCCAACCAAGGTGGTGTTGTCCCCGTATTTCACAGTGATGGTGGTTGGGTGGGTTGGAATACAGTCAGAGGTGTACAGGGAGTACAGTAGTGGGCTTAGCACACAGCCCTGGGGGGAGCCAGTGCTGAGAGACAGTGTGGAGGAGTGGTGGGGTCAAGTCTGGTTGTTTTTGGGAGGTTGGTGAGAAAAGTTTTTATCCAGGAGCAGGTGGCGAGGATCTGGAGGAGGTGCAGTTTATTGATCAGGATGTCTGGGATAATGGTGTTGAAAGCTGAGCTGTAGTCCACAAAGAGCATTCTCACGTAGCTCCTTGGGTTCTCTAGGTGGCTCAGTGCTCTGTGGAGTGTGGTGGTGATGGCGTCTTCCGTAGACCGGTTCTCCCTGTAGGTGAACTGGTGGGGGTCAAAGGAGGAGGGGAGACAGTCCCTGATGTGCTGGGACACTAGTTACTCAAAATACTTCATGACTACAGACCTGAGTACTTTGGGTCTGTAGTTGTTCAGGCTGTCAATTGCAGACTTTTTGGGGATGGGGATGATGGTGGAGGCCTTGAGGCGGGGGGGGGGGGGGACAGTGGCATGCGTCAGGGAGAGGTTGAGCAGCTTGCTGAAGATCTCTGCCAGCTGGTCAGCACATGCTGTGACCACCGCTCCTGGGATGCCGTCGGGGCCAGCAGCTCTGTAGGGGTTCACTGCTTTCAGTTTCCTCCTCACCTCGTGCACCTGTAGAGAGAGAGGGGAGGGGGGAAGAGTTTGGGGTGTGTGTGCTCAAACTGAGCAAAGAAGCTGTTAAGCTCCTCTTCCAGAGTGAGGCTGCTGCCCGATGTTGGAGGGCACTGGCCCCTGTAGTTGGTGAGGGCTTGGATGCCTTTCCATATCTGTCGGGGGTTGGTGTCTGTGAGGAAGCCCTCCACCTTCCTCCTGTAGGTGTTCTTGTCATGTTTTATGCCTCTTCCCAGGTTGGCTCTGGCAGTGTTGTACAGAGAGCTGTCCCTCTCCTTGAAGGCTGAGTTGCAGACTCTGATCAGAGCCTGGACCTTACTGGTCACCCAAAGTTTCCGTTCTGGAAAGACCCGGATGTGTTTGGTCACATTTTCTACGCAGCATTTAATGTAGAAAAGGACAGAGTCGGTGTAGGAATCCTGAGGCCTCATGTATAAACAGTGCGCACACACAAAAACATGGCGTACGCTGATTTTCACACACAGTGGGGTGTATAAAAACAAATGTGATGTGAGAATCTGCGGGATCTCTGTAAAATTCTGTTTGACTCTGTCAGGTGGGTTTGTTAAACTACAAAACAGCTGAGGCACACAGAATGTGTTAAAATAATGTTTCTACTTCAGTTAAAATGATTTGTCTAAGAATTAGTGATTGAAAAACATGATTATAATTGTTATGTGATTTATCTCCACAACTCGGCTTATTGAGCGCAGTGAAACCCCGATGAATAATAACTAATTTACCTCAGATATAACCTGCCTCAGTCATGGTCCAAAACCGGCACCACTGGAAACTGGATCCTGTCTCTGTAAATATGACATAGAGATAAAAAAAAATTACTAGAGACTATACAGTTGAGTCATGAGGCAACGTGCACAGATCCATCTCTCCTGGGAGGAATTCTGTTCGGCAAAATGCCCTCTAATAAGCTTCAACTCCAGCACAACACGTGCCGAGGCAAAGAGAAGCTCCTGACTGCAGACTAGTTGGAGGCGGCTGGATTGTGGATCCCTGCAGGTGAACCCTGGTAGCTGCAGTGGTGACATTTGATACAGACTCAGCAGGTGACCAGTGTGTGTTTAGGTGCTTAGCAACAGTTACTAGCTACCTTTAGAGGGGACTGTTTATTTCTCAGCTGTGCAAAATAATTGGTTAAACAAACAAATCATAATATTTTGTCCACTATCAAATCAAATGGAATTTATTGTCATTTGCACAGTAAGGAAACATGTTTCCCTGTACAATGAAAATCTTCCTTTGCTTTCTGCCGTGAATTCCACACAATATAAAATATGTCAACAAATACGATAAATGATAAAATACACAATATACACAGTGAGGAGTAAAAATATAAACAATAAAAAACTATAGAAAGAATTGTGCAAATTAGTGCAACATCAGCTGATGTGCACTGAAAGCACTGAATGCAGTTTCAGCACTTTGCACATGTGCAAGGTGACAAACGTAAGCAGTGAACAGTTGGATGCAGTTGGATGAGCTAGTCATGTGATTACCGACTCGTATTGCTGTCAGTTAATAAACTGTGCTTGTGGAACTGTTGTATAAAAGCAACATTACAGTCAAGGTTGTATGGTGTCATTGAATATCGTAACTTTAGACGTATCGCACCCGCAGTGACTATATTCATCATAGCGTACTCATTATACCTTCATGAATTTGTGATTTTTGTTCTATAAAGATTTTCCTTATAATTTTGCCCTTTTTCAAATGTGGTGCACGTCCTGTTTTTTGTGTATGTACTCAAGTGAGAGGACAAAGGAAGTTGTCAGTAAAGTACAGTTTTGTGTAGAAGTGAAGGGAGGACATGTTCTTGAGAAAATGAGACGATTACAACAGCAGCAGGATTTACAATTACTGTTTCCTAGAGAGTCTAATGTTAAAAACGCAACAAAAGCAAATGGAACTCGATGGCGGATCCAAATTAAATAACAGTTAAAGATTAGGTATAGTGAGGCCTTTTCAAACGTCATAATAGCACTGCCAGTTATTGTCCATCTGCTGCAGGGAAGAGGCGAGCTGCTGATGAAGCTCGTCTCCCTCATCTGGTTTCTGTCTTTCAGCAGAGTTCAACACATCAAGGCTTTTCTCTCCAAAGCCAAACTGCTCTGTAACAACCAGCATGTCCATGTGGGCTCCCCACTGGGCCGTCTGATGGGTCCATGTGGGTTTCTCTGCGGCTCCCATCTTGGCCACATCTGTGATGGCCCACTGGCACTTTACTGGTTTACCTATTTTCAACTGATTTTCTCATAAATTTTCAACTTTTTTTTTACTGCAAACTTGCAACTCTTTCTCGTGAATTTGTGATTTTTTTTTTTGTTGTAATTTTGCAACTTTTTTCCTCATAAATTTGTTAGCTTTACTTGCAAAATTGTGACTTTTTCTTGTAAATTTGGAACTTTCTCATAAAGTTGTCACTTTTTTACTATAATCTTGCAACTTTTTCTCATAAATTTCTTACTTTTTTCCTTGTAAATTTGCTATTTTAAGATAAGATAAGATAAGCCTTTATTAGTCCCACAATGGGGAAATTCCAGGATTGCAACAGCACAGGGATAGCAACACTCAGAGCAACAATCAGAAGGCAAGAAAAAAACAAGAGCAGCTAGTATACATATGTAAATATTACTATAAATATATATATATATATATATATATATATATATATATATATATATATATATATATATATATATATATATATATATATATATATATATATATATATATATATACACACACCACCGTTCAAAAGTTTGGGGTCACCTAGACAATTATTTTGTGTTTTCCATGAAAAGTCACACTTATTTACCACCATGAGTTGTAAAATGAATAGAAAATATAGTCAAGACATTGACAAGGTTAGAAATAATGATTTGTAATTGAAATAATAATTTTTTCCAGATACTCAACCTGCTCAAAGGAAGGTCAGTTTTATAGCTTCTCTAACCAGCTAAACTGTTTTCAGCTGTGCTAACATGATTGCACAAGGGTTTTCTAATCATCCATTAGCCTTCTGATGCAATGCAATGAGCAAACACATTGTACCATTAGAACACTGGAGTGATAGTTGCTGGAAATGGGCCTCTATACACCTATGTAGATATTGCACCAAAAACCAGACATTTGCAGATAGAATAGTCATTTACCACATTAGCAATGTATATTAGATATTAGAGTGTATTTCTGATTAAAGTTATCTTCATTGAAAAAAACAGTGCTTTTCTTTCAAAAATAAGTAAATTTCTAAGTGACCCCAAACTTTTGAACGGTAGTGTATATCTATAGACACACAGTGCAGAGCATTGTGGTTGGTGGATGTGCAGCAGAAAGTCTAAGCTCTCTGTCCGCGGATGTGGTGGGCCAGCTGGATGTCTTTGGGCATGATGGTGACCCTCTTGTGAGTTTTTCTCATAAACTTGTAACATTTTCCTTGTAAATTTGGAATTATTAAAAATTTTCACCTTTTTTTACTTAAACTTACAGGTTTTTCCTCATAAATTTTCAATTTATTTACTCATTTGCTACTTTTTTGTTAATTTTCAACTTTTTATTTTTTCCTCATAAATTTGCAAATTTTTTCTTGTAAATTTGCTAAATTTTTCTTGTAAGTTTATAACTGTTTTCGAGTAATTTTATATTTTTTTCTTGTAAATTTGCAACTTTTTTCTCCCAGTAAATTTGTGAGTTTTTCTCATAATTTTTTTTTTTTTAAATTTTCCACTTTTTTCTTATAAATTTTCCACATTTTTTCCTCATAACTGTATGATTTTTTTTGCATAATTTTGCCTAAATTTTGGCACACGTGTGCCTGAAACCTGCTCACCTGTACCACAGGTAAAGTCCATGGGGGGAGACACAGATGGGGCAACAGGGAAGCTGTGGACAAACCCACATGGACCCAGGAGACAGCCCAGTTGAACCTGTGGCGGAGCCCACTTGGACGTGCTGTCTGGGAATGTGGACTCAGCAGTTTGTCTTTGCAGAGATAAAGGTGCCGTTGGTAAAAATCCTTCCTTTGACAGCGTGCTGCTGATTCCTGCAGAAGAAGAAGCAGCTCACATCAAGCCAAATGGTTAAAAAGCAGACGTCTGCTTAAATGTGGGCTGAACTGCTGCCTTTAACTTGCTGCTGCGTTCACTCCAGCTCTCCTCTGTCATGGCCTTAGCTCAAATAAATCCTGTTTTAACTGAGAAAATATTTATTGTAAATTCCATGTTATGGTTTATTTATTGCCTTTCTACAGCTTGGTCAGGCCGGGGGCCAAAGAGAGCAGCGGGCCAGCTTCCAGACAGGCTTCCTAACGTACACACGGGCTGTTTATAATGAGCTGGGAGGAGAGGAGCTCTCTGGTGAAGCTGAATGACCAAACATCTTCTGGGTCCTCTCTTCCTGTCTCTGTGTGTGTGTGTGTGTGTGTGTGTGTGTGTACACTGTGTAATAAGCTGGCCCTTTAACCTTTGCTTCAGGTCCAGATGTGACCAGCTCCTCATCGTCTGCACAGCTCTCCTACGCTGTCACACTGCTGTGCAGAGACTAAACTGTAAGTTGTAATTTATCGGATGTGTTTGGCAGGAAGGGCCTGGGATTTGGTGAATTTGAAACTGCAAATTTAGTTACAGCATTTCTCTCAGCTTAAAAGAGGTAGAGGGAAAAAATAGTTTTACGGTGGAAATGTCCAACCTTAGAGCATGTGATGATAATGATAATAATGATGATAATAATAAGAATTAAAGCTGGAAGCAGTGATAAACAGGCCCTGGTACACCCACAGCCCTACTGCTCATCTCGGTTCGTGCGTATACTGAGCTATAGCTACTAACTAACCTGCACTTATATAGTGCTTTTCTAGTCACAAAGACCACTCAAAGCGCTTTCATTAATACTAACCCTCTATTCTAAGGGCCTATAGGAAACAGATATCTAGGGACAATTTAGAACAGCCAATTAACCTATTATACTGAGCTATAGACACACAGATGTGCACTCAGTACCACTTCCCTCTTTGTAACTACAATAGAAATGAAAATTTTCATTCATTATAATGCAGAAATCATTTGTAATTCAAAAACAAAAGTTTCTGACACCCTGCATTGTTCAGAATTGCATTATTATCCGTCATAAAAACTTGGTGTCCGATTTATAGCTCTCCTGTTCTAAATGCTGAAGGATGGAAATTTGCTGGTCGCCATGGAAACAGCTATGTAGCGGGCACATGGTGAGACCCATACAAGACTATAGATGACAGCCACCTTGACCTCTGTTCCAGTGTCTGACACCACTACTTCACTAAACCTCCAAACCAAATCATGGATTGAATGGTGAGGAATGTGTCTCCATGGCAACGCAGTGAATGTGGAGGAGAATCCCATACGCCCCAATGAACCTCAGAAAAATTCAAGCCGTTCTGGCTGCCTGTGTCTGAGTAACAGATAAAACAATTTGTTGCAATACTCTCTTCCACCACTAGGCTAACTGTTCATAGTTGGACTAGTATCCATCATAAAAAATCGGATGCAGATGGGACATTTGCCTGAGTTAGGGCTGTCTCCTGTTTCATGGTGAGATGTCAAACTTTGCCATGTTGCCGTGGCAACACCCTTGAGGTTTTGTGAGACATTTATACGACTTTAATGCCACACGCCCAGAGATGATCCTCAGTGAAAATGAGGCCAATCGGATGGGTCCCCTAGGACGGGTTTGTTACAATACGAGGGTAAAACTGGTGATTTTTCATGAACGTTGAGAGCCTCAAAATCGATTGTTGATGGAGACATAAAATGATAATAATAAAAAACATTTTACTGTCTTACAGTTTGGGTCAAAATCTTTTCACTTTTCCTCCTCCTCCAAATGCCATGATCTGTGACTAGTAAGGCTGTGGATCTTTAGAAGTCACACGATTCGATGTGATTCCCAGTTTTGGGTCACAATTCGATTCAGACTTGATTGTGGATTCAAAACGATTTTCAGTTCACATTTGGCTCTCAGGAAAAAAGTCCACTGCACTGCAAAAAATGCTGAGGTCAGCTTGAAAGCGGAGCACAGCGTGTTGATGTTTTAGGGGTTATATTTTAAAAAATGACATCAGTTGATTTGCAGTAAAATACTGTTAAATGAAAAAGTATCCTTAGGTTAGTAACTGCTTTGTTATTTTTTTGAAAACTTGTGAGTTTCAAAAATGAAACTGTACACAAGTAAAATAAATGTTGAAAATGTTCCTTTTCAGCATCACGATTGCGAACAGCTTTTCCACAGTGTGAAGGTTTGGTCGCCCTCCACCATTCTAGAAATATAGGCTGTTCATTTAAAAGTTAAAGTCAATTCTGTCACGAATGCTGTGAACATCCATTTAAACAGCAGTGCTGCCTGACCGTATGCAGTGAATGTACAGTTAACCTATACAGTAACTTAGTGCAATGAACACATTCAATCAGAACTGAATCAATTGATGCAGAAGATAAGTAGCATTAATTTTAAACCTGCACAAATATAAAATTAAGTATCTAAATTCTTCAGAGACTTAAAAAAACAAATTAAAGTTATAAAAATAAAGTGCTGTTGCAAGTTTTCATGATTGTTTTTGCCTGTTGGGAATTTTCTGGCGTTTGTTACAGTGGTGCAGTGTTGTTGCTCAGCAGGAGAACTCGGACCGTGTTGCACGTCTTTAACTCTGGCTGATTATCCGCTCATGGTCCTCTGCCTGCTGAAGCTTCTCCAGGAAAAGTTAATGCAATCATTTAAAACTAACAAACAAACAAAAACTTCCATCCAGTGTTAATTTCATCAACTAAAACTATATTTTTTTCATCCATTAAAGCTAGAAATTAAACTAAAATCACCATTTATGCATTTTACTTTTGACACCTAATTTGAGTCCAAATTTATTGTGATGATTTTATTTTTATAGTTTTATTTTAGTCTGTTCAATATCAATAGTTTTGGCTACTTTTAGTCAGTAACAAGATTTGGTTTTCATTCAGTGAAAAGAAAACTGCTTCCATCGCTGTCAAAAAATGTTAGAAAAAAACCCTTAACTGTGGCTGTCAGGGTTGCTAGGCAACGGGGTAGCGCGTGGACATGCGGACAAACGTCATCCAAAGACTAGACCTAAACTTTTTTTTACCATCTATGAACTAAACGCTCTCATTTTTAGATTCTTTTACATTCTTCCTCTGAAATGTGTGGCCACCGTCAACCCGTCTACAAGGCTGCAACACCTGAACGTGTGTCTGCTCTGCCATACTTGCACGGTCAGCCATTTTGTGGAGTGATGTGACGTGTGACTTGCTGAGGGAGCGTAGCTAGTTGAAGGGGTGCTGACGGAGTCCGCGAGCTACAGACGGACCTGTCCTGAATTTCTTGCTGCTCCATTTTTACTTTATTCCGACTGTTTCATCCGGCTGCTAGCTAGTAAGCTGCCCTGCGTGCTTCTCCTGCGCCACCAGCATCAGCGTGTAATTACACGTCACGGAGCGGGAATACGTGTCACGTGACCAGACCGCGGCACCACCGCAAAAAAAAAAAAAAATGATGATGATAATAATAATAATAATAATAATGATAATAATAATAACTACATTCTTAATTTTTGTGAATGGGTTCTGGGTCGTTTAAAATGAGACTTGTGTGAATGGACTTTTTCTCACACCCCTGGTGAACAGGCCCACTCACATCCCACAAGGCTAACAGCAGCTAGCACGACATTATCAGAATAAATCCTGTGATAAAAAAGACTTATTGGCTGAAGGACATACCCAGGTGTATACACAGTGTTGCGGGATAATGAAACTGCATCAGTCCTTAAAAGCAGTTTAATGATTTAAAACTCAAGATTCAAAGACTTTACTTGTCAATACTACTGTACGTACAGGACATACAGGAGAACTGAAATGGCGTTTCTCTCTCTTGACATAACGTTCGGCTCAGGAGACGCACACACACAGGCTCAGAGTAGTTCAAACTGTTTATTAACAACAGGGATGTTTGGGTGCGTGTCTGCGGAATGTTAATGTGTTGGTGGTGGCGTCTGCTTCGGACCCAGAGGCAGGAGACCGTTCAGCCGGCAACCCTATGGGAGAAATCAGACACAGGGTGATGAGCACACACCAACACGGGAGGAGAATAGGCGAGGGAGAGAAGCTTACTTGTTTGGGCAGATGACTGGCGCTTCAAGGATGGAAGCCCGGGAGACAGCCACCTGCAGGGCTCGGTGCAGCAGCGAGGAGAGACGAGGGACGGGATTGTCCGCCGCCGAGGAATCCACCTGTGCACAGGGGAGCAGACTGGAGAGATGAGGTAAGTGAACTTCTTACCGGAGATGAGGATGCTGAAGAGAATGTGGTAGAAGTCCATACAAAGGAAATGAAGTCTACGGCTTCAGGCCGACGCTCAGGGCGAGGCGGCTTTTATCCTTCGCCGCTGACGAGTAGCAGGTGCGTGAGCAGGTGGCGCCGCTGATGAATGGCGCGGCGTGACAGTACTCCCCCCTCTAGCAGTGCCTCCTGGCGATGGCTTATCCGGGTGCGCTCGGTGGAAGTCCGCGATGAGCGATGGGTCCAACACAAACGACGGGGGCACCCACTGTCGATGCTCGGGCCCATAGCCCTCCCAGTCCACCAAGTATTGCAACCCACGACCCCGGCGCCGGGAGTCCAGGATGGAGGAGGCGGACCAGGCCGGATGGCCACCAATCATCCGGGGCGCGGGTTGCGCTGCAGGAGGAGGGCAAAGGGGGTCAGTAACCGCCAGTTTCACCTTCGACACGTGGAAAGTAGGATGAATGCGGAGGGAGGGGGGAATAGCCACGCGCACAGCCACCGGGTTGATGATCCGGGTGATGGGGTAGGGACCCATGAAGCGCTGTGCCAGCTTTCTCCTCTCGCCTTTTAGAGTGACGTCCTGGGTGGAAATGTAAACAAGCTGCCCAACTCTGTACGCCGGGGCAGGTCTCCTACGCCGGTCCGCCACAGTCCTGTTGCGCTCCGCTGTGCGCAATAGCGCATGGCGCGCGGCAGCCCAGGTGGAGCGGAACTGCCTGAGATGGGCCCTAACTGACGGGACAGTTACCTCACTCTCCTGCTCCGGAAACAGCGGGGGGTCGTAACCCAGGGACGCTTTGAAGGGGGACATCCCTGTAGCAGAAGAGCGAGCGGTGTTGTGGGCATATTCAACCCAGGCAAGATGGTTGCTCCAGGACGCGGGTTTGGATCTGGACACACAGCGGAGCGCAGCCTCCAGCTCCTGGTTGGTCCTCTCACACTGCCCGTTGGATTGGGGGTGATGGCCAGAGGAGAGGCTCACCTTGGCTCCGATGGCGTTGCAGAAAGACCTCCAAACCTCAGATGAAAACTGGGGGCCCCGGTCCGAGACCACGTCCACCGGAATCCCATGCAGCCTGACCACGTGTTGGACGAGGAGGTCCGCCGTCTCCAGGGCAGTAGGGAGGCCTCGCAGGGGGACGAAGTGCACGGCCTTGGAGAAGCGGTCCACGATGGTCAGGATGGTGTCATAGGAGTTGGAGATGGGGAGTCCGGTGACGAAATCCAGAGCGATGTGCGACCAGGGCCTGCCAGGGACGGGCAGGGGCTGGAGCAGACCCGCTGGAGGGGCATTTCCCGACTTGCAGGTGGCACAGATTGGGCAAGCCCGGGCGTAGCGGGCTGCATCCCTCCGCAGGCCTGGCCACCAAAAGGACCGTTGGAGGAGATCTATCATCCGGGAGGTGCCAGGGTGACAGGTGAGCTTGGAGGTGTGGAGCCAGTGGATGACCTCTCCTCGGACCGCGGATGGCACGAACAGCCTCCCCTCCGGTCCGCCGCCAGGGTCAGGTTCCACCTCCTGTGCCTTCCGGATCTTGCTCTCAATGTCCCACGAGATGGCTCCCACGACGCACGACCTGGGCAGGATGGAGTGGGGCGCCTCCTCCGACTCCACGGGGGCGAACTGCCTGGAGAGGGCGTCAGGCAGGACGTTCTTAGAGCCAGGCCTGAAGGTGATGGAAAATTGGAACCTGGCGAAGAACAGGGACCAGCGCGCCTGGCGGGCGTTCAGGCGCTTGGCAGACCGTAACTACTCCAGGTTCTTGTGGTCCGTGAGGACCACAAACGGCAGGCTTGCCCCCTCCAACCAGTGGCGCCACTCCTGCAGGGCGAGCTTGATGGCCAAGAGCTCTCTGTCCCCCACATCGTAGTTCCTCTCCGCCGGGGACAAGCGCCGGGAGAAGAAGGCGCACGGTCGCTTGGCGCCATCGTCCGGTGACCGCTGGGACAGCACTGCTCCCACTCCCGTGTCCGAGGCGTCTACCTCTACAATGCACTGCAGCGCGGGGTCGACCTGGCGAAGGACCCGGGAGGAGGAGAATTCCGCCTTCAGCGCCTCAAAGGCGGCAGCGACCTCTTCGGTCCACCGGAACGGGACCTTCGGGGACGTGAGGCGGGTCAGTGGTCCCACGATGGCACTGAAGTTGGGGACAAAGCGGCGGTAGAAATTGGCGAAGCCAACAAATTGCTGCACCTGTTTCCGAGATGCAGGTGTGGGCCATTCCACCACCGCCTTTACCTTCTCTGGGTCGGGGAGCACCTTATCGTGGGCGATGATGAACCCCAGGAAGGATGTACTCCTGGCGTAAAATTCACACTTTTCCGCCTTAACGTACAGACGATTCTCCAGCAGCCTTTGGAGGACCCGCCTCACGTGGACCTGGTGCTCATCCCTGGACTTGGAGAAGATGAGAATATCGTCCAGGTAGACGAACACGAAAAGGCCAATGAAGTCCCGGAGGACGTCATTAATGAGGCGCTGGAAGACTGCAGGAGCGTTGGTCAACCCGAACGGCATCACCAGATATTCAAAGTGGCCGTTCGGGGTACGGAAGGCCGTTTTCCACTCATCTCCCTCCCGGATCCGGACGAGGTGGTAAGCGCTGCGTAGATCCAGCTTGGTGAACCAGGTCGCCCCCTGGAGGGAGTGGAAAGCAGTGTCCATAAGAGGCAGGGTGTAACGGTCCCTCTCCGTGATATTGTTGAGGGCCCGGTAGTCGATACAAGGGCGGAGGGACCCATCCTTTTTCCCCACGAAGAAGAACCCTGCCCCCACGGGTGACGATGATGGGTGGATAATCCCAGCACTTAATGACTCCTTCAGGTAGGCGTTCATCGTCTCCTTCTCCGGCGCAGACAGGCTGTAAAGGCGACCAGAAGGTAAGGGAGCCCCCTGGCGGAGGTTGATGGCGCAGTCATAGGGCCGATGAGGGGGAAGAGACATAGCTTTCGCTTTGCTGAACACTATACCCAGGTCGTGAAATTCTGGGGGCACCAGAGACAGGTCCGGGGGTGCAGCGTCCGTAGCAGGGGGAGGAGCGGACGGAGAGCAGGCAGCGGACTGAAGGCAGGTGCCCATACAGAACGTACTCCATGCCGAGATCCCAGCTGATCTCCAATCCAGGACCGGATTGTGAAGGCGGAGCCAGGGATACCCCAGGATGACGGGCGACACAGAGTTGGGAAGGACGTAAAAGGTCATTTCCTCCCGGTGGTTTCCCGAGATGATGACCGGTAGGGGAACAGTTTGATGTGTCACTCTCCCGAGGGTGGCACGGGAGAGGTGGATCAGGGAGATGGGAGTGTTGAGTGCCTGGCAGCGGATGCCCAATCGGGTTGCCAGGCTTTGTGAAATGAAGCTGCCTTCTGCGCCCGAATCCACCAGTGCGTGGGTGAGGTGCCCAGTAGAGTTATGGCAGAAACGGATGGGCAGCTTCAATTGAGTAAGTGATCCTAACCGATTGACATCCGCGAGGCTTCCAACAGTGACTCGCGGACCCCACCGACTGGCTTTCCGTGGACAACGCTCCACGGTGTGTTGGTCGCCCCCGCAATACATGCAGAGGCCCAACTCACGGCGGCGTTGTTTCTCCACAGGGGAAAGTTTAGTCCAGCCCGTCACCATCGGCTCCGACTCCTCGGGGCGCGATGCTGGCGGCGCCGCCAGGGGGCGAGCTTGGAACAGGTGCGGCGAGGCTCCACGAGGGCGAGAAGAAGAAGACCTCCGCCCCGAGGAGCGCTCGCGCAGCCTGTTATCCAAACTTATCGCTAAGGATGTCAGCTCCGCTAGCGTCCCAGGGATATCCCGACCAGCCAGTTCATCCCTCAGATCACTATTGAGGCTGCGGAGGAACAGGCCACAGAGGGAGCGTTCCTCCCAGCCCAATTCCTCCGCCGCTACCCGGAAGTCAACCGAGTGGTCCGCTGCCGACCGGCTTCCCTGCTGGAGAGCGAGAAGCCGATCGACCTGGACCGTTTCGGTTTGTGAGTGGTCAAAGACCTCCAGAAAGCGCCTCACGAATTGGTCATAGGTGAGGGTGGCATAACTGGGCCTCGCCATTACGGCGTAGGTCCAGGTTAACGCACGCCCCTCCAGAAGATTCCCTATGTAACCAATTCGGCTGTGATCCGAGGGAAAATCTCCGGGCACACGGTGGAACACGGACTCACACTGCATAATAAACCCCCGCGCTCCGCCGAGCTTACCGCTAAAGCGGGCGGGGGTCGGAATCGGCGTGAGCCGAACCGGTGCCACTGGAGCCGGCTGGACGGCCGCTGGAACAGCAGGAGCCGCGCCACCCTGGTGAGTCGGGAGGAACGGCTGTTGGGGGTCCAAGCGGTTCAATCGGTTAGTCAGTTCTAATAATTGATGAAGAACCACCTGTTGCTGATAAACAATCTGATCCACCCGAGCCTCGAGGATGGTAAACCGGTGTGCGAGCCCGCCGTCCGCCGAGCCGCTCTGCTGAAGCCGTACTGACATAACGTTCGGCTCAGGAGACGCACACACACAGGCTCAGAGTAGTTCAAACTGTTTATTAACAACAGGGATGTTTGGGTGCGTGTCTGCGGAATGTTAATGTGTTGGTGGTGGCGTCTGCTTCGGACCCAGAGGCAGGAGACCGTTCAGCCGGCAACCCTATGGGAGAAATCAGACACAGGGTGATGAGCACACACCAACACGGGAGGAGAATAGGCGAGGGAGAGAAGCTTACTTGTTTGGGCAGATGACTGGCGCTTCAAGGATGGAAGCCCGGGAGACAGCCACCTGCAGGGCTCGGTGCAGCAGCGAGGAGAGACGAGGGACGGGATTGTCCGCCGCCGAGGAATCCACCTGTGCACAGGGGAGCAGACTGGAGAGATGAGGTAAGTGAACTTCTTACCGGAGATGAGGATGCTGAAGAGAATGTGGTAGAAGTCCATACAAAGGAAATGAAGTCTACGGCTTCAGGCCGACGCTCAGGGCGAGGCGGCTTTTATCCTTCGCCGCTGACGAGTAGCAGGTGCGTGAGCAGGTGGCGCCGCTGATGAATGGCGCGGCGTGACATCTCTCTTCAGTGGTGTGCACCCGTAGTGCAAATGGTGACAAAATCCATCTTAATTTGGGTCAAGTTTTCACCAAAACAGCTCTCCAAAAATGCTAACTGGTCCTGGAGGCTAGCTCTTGGAAGATCCAGGACCCGTACCTTAGTTACACTGTGGCAAAGATGAGTGGCAGCTTCAGTTTGTAGGCAGCAAAGCATAATAATCACAGCAGGACATAGACTGCATTTTTTTTATCTCCTGATGGTCGAAGACCAAAGGGGTTGAAGAGCCCTTTGGACAAAGACCGAAGGGGGATTAAGTTATGGGTCAGTGTGTCCATCTGTCCGTCCGACTTTTGTGAAATCAACTCCTCCTACAGTTTTGTTCTGATTGTTGTGAAACTTGCTACCATGGTTTGAGACACTCTGAATCTGATGATGCGTGTGTTGCAACTTGACTGTCATCAGATGACCTTGAGGTCAAAGGTCAGAGGTCAGATTTTCCCTTAATCTTCTAAACACAATAACGATTGAAGGAAATGATGGAGGCTTTTCAAATCGATACAGTAGTTGTATCTAACACACATCTTGGACAACTTACATTCTGACCTGCCTAGAGGTTTGGGGTCAAAAGGTCAAAGGTCAAGGTTGGCACTCCCTATGCTCTCTTAACATAGAACGTGTAAAGCTCTCTAGGGTCGCCAAACTTGCTATACAGGTTCACCTCGGGATCCTGACCTCAGACTATGGGTTGTATACTTTGTTGTATATTTGTGGATGACGGTTTATCATAATTTGATTCTGCTACAGTCATTATATTGAAAAGTTGAATACTGCTGTCTGTCAGAAAGTATTGGGATCTTCAAAGAGAACAGAGGCGGGGGATATTGCACTCACATCCGAGTGCTCTTGTTAACTTTAGATGTTAATACCACACTGCTTTCCAGATACTAGTGATGTATGGGTAAAGAAGAAGCAGCACAGGGAAAGAGAAAAACTGATTCTGAGCCTTTAATTATTTATTTTTCTGTCTATTTATTTTGTCAGTTAATGCAAGATGGAGTGATAAGACGACCTCTCTGCAACGCGAGCAGGTGCTTTGTGTTAATGGTTAGGGATGTGGACTGGTGAGCGGAAGGTCGCTGGTTCAATCCCTGGACCGGCAGGATCAGATCTGGGTGGGACAGATAACACAGCAGTGTTTGCCCCACCCTCCTTAACGCCACTGCGGTGCCCTTGAGCAAGGCCCTGAACCCCAACTGCTCCAGTGGCCATAGGCCAGTCTGTGGTTGTACTGGGCAGCTTCCTGGTGTGAGTGTGAACAGGGCACCCTTGAAAAAGAGAGGTTGCCTCTCAATGGAAATCCCCTGTATAAATAAAGGTTAAAAACTTGTGCACTGCTATGACTGAATAGTGTCAATAATGTTTTTAATGTTTTACTGCATACAAACTAATGCTGCCATTCATTTTTGCCACTTGGTGTTTTGCAACTGCCACAGGTTCTGTTCTGTGACATCATGTTCTTACCCTCTACAGTGGAGAAACAGACTCGCACTACTTAGGCTACACAGAGAGATAGAGCTGGAAAGAATATGCAGCAGCTTAGGTTGGTTAAAGACAGAAATGGTCATGTACTAACGAGAGAAGAGAGTGTGTTGAGAAGGTGGAAGGTGGAAGGAGCACTTTGAGAATGAGAGAGAGAGGAAAATGGGTGAAGCAAAGAGTGAATCAGAAAGTTCAGAGGATTAGCTAGATGTAAGTGAGGGCAGTTATGAAGACTATGAAGAGTGGACAGGCGCTTGGTCCTGACGACATACCGGCGGAGGTATGGAGAGGTGACAATAAATGAGCAGCAGTATGGTTTCATGCAAAGAAAGATACAACAGATGCATTGTTTCCTCTTTCCACCAAGCACAAACGGGCGGTGCAAATACATACAAAGTCAATTAAAAGAGGCGGACACATAGAATCTCACACATTTGCGTCTGAGGGATAATGCTAGCCTTGAGATTGGAGACTGACACTTACCTACAGACAGAAGGACCAGTAGCTCTGCAGCTGAATCGGGGTGTCGGAGTTTTTTACCCACGGACTCCTGCCACAGATGTGCTAACAAGGCTAGCAGGCTAGCAGTGTAAACAACCATCATCCAGGTGAAATTTTGGAGGCAGGGACAATTTTTTGAGGTGAGACCCTGTTGGATAATGTAAACCTAAGCATGACGGTGTTTTGGGGATTTCCACAGCAGGTTGAACACAGCAGCAGAAATTATAAAGGCAACTTCGTCTGTCTGCAACTCACTCAGATGGTGAATTCATGTTGATTCGCGTCTTTGCACTGAGTTAAAATGTAATCATGCCACGTGAAACATTTGCCCATTCGCATTTGGTCTGAACGCACCTTAAGACCTTATGCACCTTAACTGCTAATGTGTGTTAATAGTATTCATTAGTATTAGTACTTAGTATTAAGATGTGTTTAAGGTGTCCTAATTGCCTAATTACTAACTAACTAACTAACCTGCACTTATATAGCGCTTTTCTAGTCACAAAGACCACTCAAAGCGCTTTCATTAATACTAACCCTCTATTCTAAGGGCCTATAGGAAACAGATATCTAGGGACAATTTAGAACAGCCAATTAACCTAACATGCATGTTTTTGGCATGTGGGAGGAAACCGGAGAAATCCCGGAGTAAACCCACGCAACACGGGGAGAACATGCAAACTCCACACAGATCACTGTTGGTCGGGGGCTGGGATCGAACCCACGATCCCACGATCCCCACAATCCCCCGGCCAAGGGTAAACTGTGCTGCCGCAGTGCTAACCACTGCGCCACCGTGCAGCCCAATGTGTGTTATTAGTATTCATTAGTATTAGGTGTGTTATTACCTTATTAGTATTGATGTGGATTGATTACCTTGGCGTTCGTTTGGAGAGCAGAGTAAGAATTTCATTGCTCAGGAAAGTTGCATTTCGTAACTGTGCACAATATGATAAAGCCTTTGAATCTTGAATCTTTGACCCTTGAATCTTAAATCTTGACGAGTGTTGATGGAGAAGTATAGAGAAGGTCAGAAGGAGTTGCTCTCTGATTCAAGGTGGGGGTGGGGTTACATCAGGGATCAGCTCTGAGCACCTTCTTGTTTGCCATGGTGATGGACAAGCTGATAGATGAGGTCAGGCAGGAGTCTCCGTGGACCCTGATGTTTGCAGACGACGCTGTGATCTGTAGTGAGAGTAGGGAGCAGGTGGAAGAGAACCTGGAGAGGGGGAGGTATGCTGTGGAGAGAAGAGGAATGAAAGTCAGTTGAAGTAAGACAGAATACATGAGTGTGAAGGAGAGGGAGGCAGGTGTAATGGTGAAGATAGAAGGAGTAGAGGTAGTTTGTTTATTGTTTATTTATTAGGATCCCTATTAGCTACAGCTAACAGCTGCTGTTATTCTTCCTGGGGTCCGAAATTCAGGTCATAACCAATACATATAGTTTAACACATATTACATGAGATAAGATAAGATAAGATAAACCTTTATTAGTCCCACAATGGGGAAATTCCAGGATTGCAACAGCACAGGGATAGCAACACTCAGAGCAACAATCAGAAGGCAAGAAAAAACAACATCTAGTAAACATATGTCCATATTACTATAAATGTATATATATAGACACACAGTGCAGAGCATTATGGTTGGTTGGTGAATGTGCAGCAGAAAGTCTAAGCTCTCTCTCCGCGGATGCGGCGGGCCAGCTGGAAGTCTTTGGGCATGATGGTGACCCCCTTAGCGAAGAAGAGACCACCAGGTGGGTCTCGCTGGTCTCCTGCAGAGCCATGACGGCGAAGCTCAGGAAACGCAGGACGGTCTTGAAGTCCTGAGCGATCTCCCTCACCAGGCGCTGGACGGGCAGCTTACGGATGAGCAGCTCCGTGGATTTCTGGTAGCGACGGATCTCTCTCAGAGCCACGGGCCTGTGACGGCGAGGCCTCTTCACTCTGCCGGTGGCCAGAGCGCCTCTCCGAGCAGCCCTGGTGGCTAGCTGTCTCCTGGGGGGCTTCTTCCTCCAGTAGATTTTACGGGCGGTCTGCTTGGTTCTTGCCATCGCTCTTTATTATTCTGTCTTATATTTCTTGCACGCCGCCTAAACTCCAGCCCGGCACCCGCGTCATTTTCGCTACAGCTCCCGGTATGTCGAGTTTCCCATTAGCACCGGGCGGCGGCCAAGTGCTAGCTAGCACTAGCTCCTCCCCGCTGTAGCGTCTCCCGCTGCAAACCGTGGCTCCGTCCGCCGACCCGGGAGACCCCCGGGGCGATCCGTGCGTCCGTGATATATATACAGAGTGAAAGGTGTAGAAAGAAGAAGGAAGATTAAAAAAAAAAGGCTGTTGCAACAGGCAGCCGACTCGTGTGGCGCCACCGGTCCGGCGGAACCGGAACCGGTGGTGACATAAGGCAACAGTTGTCCCAATAAATATTCAAGATGCAACTGTTACCTTAAAGTAACAGAATAAAGAAAATTTTAAAGCAGCAGAACAGACTCGTATATGACGCAATGTAGTAGT
The DNA here is from genome assembly GCA_020510985.1 of Pholidichthys leucotaenia. Taxonomy (NCBI): domain Eukaryota; kingdom Metazoa; phylum Chordata; class Actinopteri; order Cichliformes; family Pholidichthyidae; genus Pholidichthys; species Pholidichthys leucotaenia. The sequence goes on from CM035845.1 coordinate 12,272,436, forward strand.
ACTCTTTACACATATATAACATGGTACCATATTATATAATATCATAAGATAGTCCTCAACACTGGATATGAATCATAATAAGTGATTTATGACTGCTGATAATTAGCCATTATAGTCAACAACAATTGTAGTTATTATTAATCCAATAGGCATACTCACCATTATTTTGTCTGACAGTGGTTTAAAAGACATTGCTTTAATAATAATTTAAAGTGAGTTATGCTATTTATTTGTGTGATATGTCTGGGGAGCCGATTCCATTCATACATTCCTCTGTAATTGACTGTTCGTTTGATAGCGTTGGTTCTTACTACAGGTAGGGTGAAATTATTTGCCTCAGCATGTCTAGTAACATAATTGTGTCTGTCGGCGCTGAAAGGCAGATTTATTTTAAATACCTGGAAAACTTTTAGTGAAAGTAGATGAGGTTAAATAGCGGGGTTCAGCCATTCAAAGCAATGGAAAATGCACAAGAGAGGTGAAGAAGAGAGTGCAGTCAGGGTAGAGTGGGTGGAGACGAATGTCAGGGGTGATCAAGATTACCAGACAGTAGTGAGACCTGCTATGATGTATGGTTTGGAGACTGTGGCACCGACAAAAAAAACAGGAGGTGGAGCTGGAGGTGGCGGAATTGAAGATGCTAAGGTCTTCATTGGGAGTGACTAGGAGGGACAGAATTAGAAATGAGTATATCAGAGGGACAGCTCAGGCTGAGCAGTTTGGAGACAAAGTAAGAGAGTCAAGGCTGAGATGGTTTGGACATGTGGAGAGCACTGGACACCAACACCACTGCAGCATCCACAGATCAGTAATCATAAAGTTCAGTCTTCCAACCTACATTCAGTACAAATGTGTGATTGTGTTCACCCAGCCTGTGTGCAGCTGGCTAGCAGGGCAGCGTGATGTCACATGAAATCTGTTTAGTAAGCATTTTTAAAAATCACATATTGAAAGAAATTTAATTAAATACCTGGAAAAAATTTTAAAATATGCAGTTCTTAGGGATGCACCTAAGTGCATATCAAAAAGTGATATACTGAGTTGATGAAATGCTTCTTTTACAACTTGCATTTTTCTTTTCATCTTCCAATTCCATTCTTTCACTCTGAATAAGACCCCAAGATTCAATATAAGTCTGCATTCATACGAGGGTCCAGAGACTTGTAATTATGAACCTGTTAGGCAGTAATAGAATCCAGAAGCTGAGGAAGACTAGAAGAAATAGCGGCCAGCAGCCAGAAATTCATCTGTGCTGTGAGAAAAATCAGGTGGAGAACAGAGCAGTTCTGGGTTACGGTTATTATATATAGTCTATTATTAATGGATGTGTCCAATAAATACATGAAATATTATAATTGTTTGTGTGATATTAGGCTAATCACATTGTGTTTGTCTGTACTTGGGACTTAGATGTAGATCAGATCACTTTTATGACCCATTAATCAGAGCACCAGGCCATGCCAAACGCTACAGGACACTGCTGATGCTGTTACATACCAAGAAAGATGAAGACCTAATTACAGAGAGACAGGGATCTTTAAAGCAAAACGTTTATTTTGACATAAAAAAGGGGAAAAACAGGAGACAGCAGGTATGACAGAAAAAAAGACAAGAAAAACTGCTTGATTATAAGGGAAAAACAGAAAACTAAGTAACAAACTGGGTCTGTAGTTTGTTACACAGTGGACTAAGTGAGTGGAGAGAGCTGAGGATGGAAAGAAGTGAAAGAGATCACACTGATGAGGGGAGAAACACAGACGTAAGAGACAGTGGGAAACAGATGTGGACAAGGCAGAACTAAACCAGGACAAACTAACTCACTTATATACCCCTCGCAAAGATTATGGAGTCACCACTATGGGAAGATGTTGTTTCACCTGCTTTAAAAGCAGACATGGCACAAAACTGAAACTGGGGAGGGTACCACAGCTGTGGAAAACATCTTGTGTGGTACCTGTACCAAAAACTTCCCACCCCAAAGACCTGAACAGCTACAGACCGGTGGCCTTGACGTCCCACTTGATGAAGACCCTGGAGAGACTGCTCCTTGCTCACCTCCGCCCCCTGGTGGAACCAGCGATGGATCCACTCCAGTTCGCCTACCAGCATGGCATTGGGGTGGAGGATGCGGTGATCTTCCTCCTTCACCGTTCTCTGTCCCACCTGGAGAAGCCCGGGAATATGGTGAGGATCATGTTCTTTGACTTCTCCAGTGCTTTCAACACCATCCAACCGATGATCCTGAAGGACAAGCTGCTGCGCGCAGGGGTGGACCAGCACCTGTCATCATGGATCCTGGACTACCTCACGAACCGGCCTCAGTTTGTGAGAACCCGGGACTGTGTGTCCGACACGATCATCAGTAGCACGGGGGCCCCCCAGGGAACGGTGCTGGCTCCCTTCCTGTTCACTCTTTATACTGCGGACTTCTCACACAACACAACACACTGCCATCTACAGAAGTTCTCTGATGACTCTGCGATCGTTGGCCTCATCTCCAATGGAGATGAAGCTGAGTACAGAGGGCTTATCCAGGACTTCGTGGACTGGTGCCATCGGAACTGCCTCCAGATCAACGCGAGGAAAACTAAGGAGCTGGTGGTGGACTGCCGCAGGCATGGGCAGCCCCTCACAGTACCAGTAAATATACAGGGAACAGACATCGAGATGGTGACATCCTATAAGTACCTGGGTATTCATCTGAACAATAAACTAGACTGGTCACACAATACTGATGCACTCTACAAGAAGGGACAGCGCAGGCTGTTCCTGCTGAGGAGACTCAGGTCTTTTGGTGTACAAGGGGCGCTGCTGAAGTCATTCTATGACACGGTGGTGGCATCAGCCATCACTTTTGGAGTGGTCTGCTGGGGCAGTGGCATTACTGCAGCCGATAGGAAGAGACTGAACAAACTGATTAAGAAAGCTAGCTCTGTCCTGGGGCAGCGCCTTGATCCGATGGAGGAGATAGGAGAGAGAAGGACGGTGGCTAAACTGTCATCTCTGCTGGAGTCCGAGTTCCACCCTATGCAGGACATACTGAATGCACTGAGGAGCTCATTTAGCAGCAGACTACATCATCCCAGGTGCACAACCGAGAGGTTTCGTAGGTCCTTCCTACCAACGGCTGTCAGACTGTACAACCTAAGCAGGGCTGCTCGCAGAGATAGCAAAAAGACGTAACAAACTAATAGTTTTTTGAATGCAAAAGATGCAATAGACTTACACAATGGTCCCCTCCGGCATACAACTAGGAACTTACCGGTCGCTATGGAGGGTGAGAATATGTATGGGCACATAATCATACCATGTAGGATAACTAAGTAGACGGTTATGCTGTTTCATTCCATCTAGCAACAATGCTCTGCACTGTGTGTGTTTATATATTTACATATTTATTCCATCTAGCTACAATGCTCAGCACTGGGTGTGTTTATATATTTATATATCTACATATTATTCCATCTAGCTACATTGCTCAGCACTGGGTGTGTTTATATATTTATATATCTACATATTATTCCACCTAGCTGCAATGCTCCGTACTGTGGGTGTTTATATATTTACATATTTATTCCATCTAGCTACAATGCTCTGCACTGTGTGTTCATATATTCATATATTTATTCCATCCAGCTACAATGCTCTGCACTGTGTGTCTGTGTGTGTGTGTATATATATATATTTTATAGTAATACGTACATATGTATATTAGCTGCTCTTGCTTGCTTGTTTTTTTCTTGCCTTCTGATTGTTGCTCTGAGTGTTGCTATCCCTGTGCTGTTGCAATCCTGGAATTTCCCCGTTGTGGGACTAATAAAGGCTTATCTTATCTTATCTTATCTTAAAACTATTTTTATTGACAGCTGAACATTCTGGCTTTGTACTGGAAACATCAAAAATTTAAATCAGATCACTGTAATTATGTTTTTGGGTCTTTATGAGAAACACAATTAATTACATACACAATATACTGTACACAAAACATAGATGTAATGTACTAATTAGTGAAGAGAGAGTGTTGAGAAGATGGAAGGAGTTAGAGAAATAATTTCTATCAGGCAGTGAAAAAGGTTGTTTTCACCTGAATATTGTTATGTCCGTGGGTTTCTACTTTAGATTACCACCCGGAGGAACAAACACAAAGACACACACGGCTGCAGGTCATTAGCTTACTCGTTTACTCAGGCATACGCACACATACACGTATCAGTTCAGTTCAATGAGCACACTCTTATACTATTGGCAATGCCACAGGGTACAGCGCCCACCAATGGGGTGGCATATGCAAATGCAACTCATACAACTCATACAACTCATACAACTCCCATACATCACATCTCCTCCCCACTAAATATTGTACCCACCCCCAAGATACACAAAGCAAACAACTTTTATTATTTTAAAAACACACACTAGCCTTGAGGCTGGGAGTAGACGATCCCAAACCCCTGAGTCAGTCCAGGGTTTATTCTGCCCTTTTGGTGAGACGTGACTCTCTCATCTAACACATAAAAAAGGTCTCTTATTCAAAAATGTCCAATATATGTCTCTTAAAAGTATCTTAAACAAAGTTTATGGAACATAATGCTCTGGTGGTCTAGTAATACGAGAAGGATATCTCTTACCAGTCTCTGAAGGTGAGGTGGTGTTTCCCTCTGAGGTTACCTGGGGTAGTGGTGAGGGGTCACTCACAGGAACCGGAGTAGCTGGTTCTGGAACAGTCTTTTCCAGCACAGGCAGGTCTGCTGAGATGCACAACGATGCAGCTCCGCCGTCGTCTGTAGAGGTATCCAATTCAACAACCCTGGCCAGCATCTGGTCCACATGTCGCCTCCAGTGCTGTGATGCGCCGATGTCGACGGTGTAGGATACAGGGCCAGTCTCAGCTGAAACAACCCCTGGTATCCACTTCTTCTCTCCTCTCCCGTAATCCCGAACAAGAACTGGGTCTCCCACCTTGAACGTTCTGGCTTTTGCATGCATTCCTCGATAAGCACACTGTGCCTCTTGTGCTTTCTCTACCTCTGACGTCACGCTAGGCTTCAGCAGGTCCAATCGAGATCGCAGCTTGCGATGCATGAAAAGCATAGACGGGGACTCCTTCGTTGTAGAGTGTGGAGTATTACGGTACGTGAGTAGAAAGGCATCCAGTCGGTGTTGTATGGAAGTGGTTCCAGTGGAACGCTTCAGTGACTGCTTGAATGTCTGTACAAAACGTTCTGCAAGACCATTTGTTGATGGATGGAATGGTGCAGAGCGAATGTGCTTTACTCCATTGCCTTTCATAAAAGTGTCAAACTCGTGTGAGGTAAACTGAGGACCATTATCGCTCACTAACACCTCAGGGAGCCCATAGCGACTAAATAACCCTCGGAGCACCTGGATGGTATTAGCCGTTGTAATAGAACTCATAAGGTGTACCTCAGGCCATTTTGTATGGGCGTCTACAACCACCATAAAATTTGGCCTTGGAACGGCCCAGCAAAGTCAACATGAATTCTCTGCCACGGGGATCCAGGCCAGGTCCATGGGTGGAGTGGTGCTGGTCCCGGTGCTTTCTGTGTAAATTGACAGGACTGGCATGTTTTTGAGACCTGTTCAATTTGAGCATCAATTCCGGGCCACCACATGTAACTGCGGGCGACAGCTTTCATTTTGACAACACCTGGGTGTCCAGTATGCAGTTCCAACAGCAGTCGTGATCTCAATTTTGAGGGAATGACGACGCGCACACCCCACATAAGGCAACCTTGCTGGAGTGTCAACTCATTCCTCCGGCTGATGAATGGCGCCAATGTGCTGGCCACATCCTGGACCCTCGGAAAGCGACCTGTGGAGACCATCTCCAGGACTTGAGCAAGGACAGAATCACCCCTGCTCTCTCGGCAGATTTCTCGACAGTTCACAGGTAAGGCTTCTAGGTGTTTAATGTGAAAACTGTCCACAGTACTGATTCTCTCCCTTGATGATGTTGGTAATGGAAGGCGTGAAAGCCCATCCGCATTTCCATGACGAGCTGCCTCTCGGTACTGTATGGTGTAATTATGGGCAGCTAACAGGAGAGCCCACCGCTGCATTCTAGCAGCAGCCATAGATGGTGTGGCTTTGCACGGACTCAGAATAGTGGTCAATGGGTGATGATCTGTAAGGAGTGTAAACTGCCTGCCATACAGATAATGATGGAATTTACGAACTCCAAATATAATGCCAAGAGCTTCGCGCTCAATGTGGGCATAATTGCGTTCTGCCTTATTCAGAGTCCTTGATGCAAAAGCTATGGGCCTCTCTTGTCCATTCGGGAGAATGTGTGGGATGACACTACCTACACCATAAGGTGATGCATCACACGCCAGCCGAATGGGAAGTTGTGGATCATAATGGGTTAACATGCTTTGAGAGAGTAACTGCTCTTTTGCCTCTTTGAAAGATGCAGCACATTCAGATGTCCATTGCCATTGTTTTCCTTTGCACAGCAGAGTATTCAGTGGGCTTAGAATAGATGACAAGTTGGGGATAAATCTGCTGTAATAATTAATTAGCCCCAAGAAAGAACGTAACTGACTCACGTCTGTAGGTGCAGGAGCCTCCACAATTGCCCTGACTTTCTCTGGTGCCTTGTGTAGACCCTGGGCATCAATGACGTGACCCAGATATTCCAGTGAATCCTTGAAAAATTCACATTTTTCCTTCCGTACTCGCAAACCAAATTCTTCCAAGCGCCCTAGGACTGCATCCAGATTTTTCAGATGCTGCACACGATCCTGTCCACTGACCAATATATCGTCCAGGTAACAGTGAACGTTCGGCAGACCCTGGAGGACTTGGTCCATGGCACGCTGGAATATCGCTGGTGCTGAGGTAATTCCAAATGCCAGCCTGTTGTAACAAAACAGACCCTTGGATGTGGTTATTGTAAGATATTTCCTGGAATTTCCCTCTATCACCATTTGCAAATAGGCATGAGATAAGTCCACTTTACTAAAATGCTGCCCCCCCGAAAGTGATGCGAATAGATCTTCAATGCGTGGAATTGGGTATTTCTCCACACACAGGGCAGGATTAACTGTGACTTTAAAATCCCCACATATCCTAACATCTCCGTTCTTTTTCACAACGGGCACAATGGGTGTTGCCCATTCACTGAATTTGACAGGGGATATAATGCCCTGCTCACACAATCGGTCAATTTCAGCCTCCACTTTTGGCCTAAGGGCATAGGGAACGACTCTCGCTTGACAGAACCGTGGCACATGATCCGGCTTCAGCGCTATGGCTACCTCCATGCCTTTCAGAGTGCCTAATTCTTTTTTAAAGACCTCTGCATGTCTTTGTAGCACGCCCTCTAGCGTCTCCTCCCGGACCGTCTTTATTTCTCGCCAGTCAATTCGAATCCTCTGCAGCCACTCCCGACCAAAAAGTGGGGGTGAACTTCCCCGAACCACATACAGTGGTAGTCTAGCCCTCTGCTTGTTCATCCTCACTGAAACGGTGATGACACCCTCTGCTGGAATCACCTCGCCCATGTATGTTTTCAGCATTATATGGGTTTGGCGCAAGGGCAAGTCCTTAAAGTGTGCATCATACAGTTTTCTTGAAATCAGAGAAACGGCAGCACCGGTATCTAATTCCATGATAATCCTTTTACCTTCAGTCTTTGGTTTAACACTCATGTATGACAAATTACTCTGCTGAGACACCATATGCAGGCTCACTTCAGTGTCTGTAGTGCTACCATCACTAGATATTTCTTTTACATCCAATTGGTGCACCTTTTTTTTCTTTTTAGCTTTATACTCCACTGGTTTCTCCTTATTTACAGTCTCTTTGTTCCTGCACATTTTCGAGATATGTCCTCTCTTACCACATTTATGGCATTTTTGCTCCTTATAAAAACAATCGCTCTCTTTGTGGTTCATTTTTCCACAGCTCGAACATTTCGTGTGTTGTTTGTCGTGTGGTGACAGTGCATGCACTTTCAGCGCGTTGCTCAGCTGATGTGTCTCACAAGCTACTGTCTCCATTGACACGGCTAGTTCCATTGCTTTGGAAAAAGTAAGCTTCTCCTCAGTCAGCAGTTTTTTCTGGATAGCTTCTATATTCAGTCCACAAACGAGCCTATCCCTCAATGCATCCTGCAGGTGCATACCAAACTCACAATTGGCTTTGGAGAAAAATGGTCTTTCAAAACTTCCGTGAGTTGAGCATATGTCTTAGCCCCTGGCTTATCTGGAGCTACGAGGCTACGTAAAAGTCCATATGTTGACGCACCAATTACACTTAAGAAAACAGCAAGCTTTTTCTCCTCTGCAATACCATTTGCCGTTACAAAATACTCAAACCTCTCAACGTAGGTTGTCCACTGCTCCACCGACTCGTCGAATGGGTTAATGTGTCCAATAAATCCAGCCATGGCGTGCAGTTAGCTAGCGTTTAGCAATCTTGTCACCTGGTGTCCTGTCTCCTGGTGTCCTGTCACCTGGCGTGCTGCGCCCAGCCAAACTCCCGCCAGGACAAACGTTCCTCTTCCTCCGTCACTTGCAGTCAATACCGCAGCGAGACTTGGAAACCTAAAGTTATCCTCGTCGCCAATGATGTTATGTCCGTGGATTTCTAGTTTAGATTACCACTCGGAGGAACAAACACAAAGACACACACGGCTGCAGGTCATTAGCTTACTCGTTTACTCAGGCATACACACATACACGTATCAGTTCAGTTCAATGAGCACACTCTTATACTATTGGCAATGCCACAGGGTACAGCGCCCACCAATGGGGTGGCATATGCAAATGCAACTCATACAACTCATACAACTCATACAACTCCCATACATCACAAATATGTTTCGGCCACTTCTTGCTGCCTTCCTCAGAAGGGTCACATGATGTTGTTGTGGCAATCAGCTGTTTTTATCAGCTGTTTGTCCAGGTTTACCAGACAGCAGAGGACGACTACAGGAAGGGCACTGACATAAAACCTTTGCCAAATCAAACATGCAGATCATGACAAATGAGATTTTCATACTGGATTGGTCGAGGCTCGGGTTAACAACGACCACCACCAGTGCTGTTAACTGACAGGGTGCCAGTGGAAATTGGGCTACTATTGGTCGAAGATCGAAGAAGAGGAGAGGGGGAAGGTGTGTTAGGAGAGAGAGAGAGAGAGAGAGGAAAGGAAAGGTAGAAGTGTGGAGGTGAGAGTAGGGACGTTAAATGTAGGGACTATAACTGGTAAAGGCAGAGAGTTGGCTGATAAGATGGCGAGAAGAAAGATAGATATACTGTGTGTTCAAGAAACCAGATGGAAGGGAAGCAAGGCTAGGGGCATTGGAGGTGGATTTAAACTGTTCTACCATGGTATAGCTAAGAAGAGAAATAGAGTAGGAGTAATCTTGAAGGAAGGGTATGTGAAGAGTTTTCAGGAGATAAAGAAGGAGTCAGACAGAATCATGAGTTTGAAGCTAGAAGTCAAAGATGTGATGTTGAATGTTGTCAGTGCATATGCCCCACACGTTGGATGTCAGGTAGAAGAGAGAGGAATTCTGGAGTAAGTTGGATGAAGTGGTAGAGAGTGTTCCCAGGGGGGAGAGAGTGGTGATTGGAGCGGAAACTTTAATGGACATGTAGGTGAAGGGAACAGAGGTGATGAGGAGGTCCTGGGTAGGTATGGTCTTGAGGAGAGAAATGTGGAAGGACAGATGGTTGTGGATTTTGCTGAAAGGATGGAAATGGCTGTGGTGAACACATACTTCAAGAAGAGAGAGGAGCATAGGGTAACGTAACAAGAGTGGAGGAAGGTGCACACAGGTGGACTACATCTTATGCAGAAGGAGAAATCTGAGACTGCAAGGTGATGGCAAGGGAGAATATAGCTAGACAGCATCGGATGGTAGTCTGTAGGATGACTTTGGAAAGCAAGAAGAGGAAAACAGCGAAGGCAGGGCCAAACATTAAGTGGGGGAAGTTACAGAAGGAAGAAGGTCGCACAGAGTTCAGGAAGGAGGTAGGGAAGAATTACCAGATGACTGGGAAAGTACAGCAAAAGTATTGAGGAAAACAGGTAGAAAGGTATGTGGTGTATCCAGTGGACAGAAGAAGGAAGACAAGAAGACTTGGTGGTGGAATGAGGAGGCACAGGGAAGTATTTAAAGGAACAGGTTAGCAAAGAAAAAGTGGGATAGTCAGGGAGATGAAGAAAGTAGACAGGAGTATTTGGAATCTAGGCACATGGCAAAGAGAGAGGTGGCAAAAGCAAAGGAAAATGCATACAGTGAGCTGTATGAGAGGCTAAACATAAAGGAAAAAGAAAAGGACTTGAATTGATTGGCTAGACAGAGAGATCAAGCTGGAAAGGATGTGCGGCAGGTTAGGTTGATTAAGGACAGAAATTGTAATGTTCTAACAAAGGACAACACTGTTGAGAAGGTGGAAGGAGAACTTTGAAGGGCTGATGAATAAAGAAAATGAGAGAGAGAAGAGGATAGATGAAGGAAAGATGGTGAACAAGGCAGTCCCGTGGATTAGCAAGGCGGAAGTGACGGCAGTTTTGAAGAGGATGAAGAATGGAAAGACGGTTGGTCCAGATGACATACCTGTGGAGGTATAGAGATGTTTAGAAGAGATGGCAGTGGACTTTTTAACCAGATTGTTTAACACAATCTTGGAGTGGAGAAGAAGTATTTTGGTACCAATTTTCAAGAACAAAGGTGATGCTCAGAGCTGTAGTCACTACAGAGACATAAAGTTGATCAGCCACACTATGAAGATATGGGAAAGAGTTGTTGAAACCAGGTTAAGAGGAGAGATGACAATCAGTGAGCAGCAGTACAGTTTCATGCTAAGAAAGAGTACTACAGATGCAATGTTTGCTTTAAGAGTGTTGATGGAGAAGTATAGAAAAGGTCAGAAGGGGTTACACTGTGTCTTTCTGGATCTAGAGAAAGCAGATGATAGGGTGCCAAGAGAGGAAGTGTGGTACTGTATGAGGAAGTCAGGAGTGGCAGAGAAGTATGTGAAGGTGGTGCAGGACGTGTATGAGGACAGTGAGACGTGGTGAGGTGTGGTGTAGGAGTGACAGATGGATTCAAGGTGCGGGTGGGATTACTTCAGGGATTGGCTCTGAGCCAATGTCTATCACCATTGCCATGGTGATAGACAAGCTGACAGATGAGGTCAGGCAGGAGTCTCCGTGGACCCTGATGTTTGCAGACGACATTGTGATCTGTGGTGAGAGTAGGGAGCAGGTGAAAGAGAACCTGGAGAGGTGGAGGTATGCTCTGGAGAGAAGAGGAATGAAATTCAGTAGAAGCAAGACAGAATACATGAGTGTGAATGACAGGGAGGAAGGTCTAACAGTGAAGATGGAAGGAGTAGCGGTAGTGAAAGTAGATGAGTTTAAATACCAGAGGTCAACCATCCAAAGCAATGGAAAATGCACAAGAGAGGTGAAGAAGAGAGTGCAGGCAGGGTGGGGTGGGTGGAGACGAGTGTCAGGGGTGATTTATGACAGAAAGACAGCAGCAAGAGTGAAAGGTAAGATTTACAGGATGGTAGTGAGACCTGCTATGATGTATAGTTTGGAGATGGTGGCGCTGACAAAAAGGAGATGGAGCTGGAGGTGGCAGACTTGAAGATGCTGAGGCTGAGATGGTTTGGACATGTGCAGAGGAGGGATAGTGGAGATATTGGACAAAGGATGTTGAAGATGGAGCTGCCAGGCAGGAGGAAAAGAGGAAGACCACAGAGAAGATTCATGGATATAGTGAAGGAGGACATGGAGAGGGTTGGTGCTACAGAGGAAGATGAAGGGATAGGGTGAGATGGAGGCAGATGGTCCACTGTGGAGACCCCTGAAGGGAGCAGCTGAAAGAAGATGAAGAAGAAGAAAAAGTGTTTGCCCCCTTCTTGAGTTCTCATTTTTTTGTATGTCGTACTTAAATGTTTCAAATCATCAAACAAATTTAAATATTAGACAAAGATAACACAAATAAACACAAAATGCAGTTTTTAAATGAAGGTGTTTATTATTAAGGGTAAACAAAATCCAAACCTACATGGCCCTGTGTGAAAAAGTGACCCCCCTCCCCCGTTAAAACATAAACTAACTGTGGTTTATCACATCTTTGGAAAGTTGAGTTCAGTTTCTCTAGCCACACCCAGGCCTGATTACTGCCACACCTGTTCTCAATTAAGAAATCACTTAAATAGGACCTGCCTGACAAAGGGAAGTAGACCAAAAGATCCTCAAAAGCTAGACATCATGCTGCGATCCAAAGAAATTCAGGAACAAATGAGAAACAAAGTAATTGAGATCTGTGAGTCTGGAAAAGGTTATAAAAGCCATTTCTAAAGCTTTGGGACTCCAGCGAACCACAGTGAGAGCCATTATCCACAAATGGTGAAAACATGGAACAGTGGTGAACCTTCCCAGGAACCTTCCCAAAATTACCCCAAGAACGCAGTGACAGCTCATCCAAGAGGTCACAAAAGACCCCACAACAACATCCAAAGAGCTGCAGGCCTCACTTGCCTCAGTTAAGGCCAGTGTTCATGACTCCACCATGAGAAAGAGACTGGGCAAAAATGGCCTACATGACACAGTTCCAAGAGGAAAACCACTGCTGAACATAAAGAACATCGAGGTTTTGCCAGAAAACATCTTGATTATCCCCGAGACTTTTGGAAAAATACTCTGTCGACTGAGGAGACAAAAGTTGAACCTTTGGGTGTCCCATTACATCCGGCATAAAAATAACAGCATTTCAGAAAAGGAACATCATACCAACAGTAAAATATGGTGGTGGTAGTGTGATGGTCTGGGGCTGTTTTGCTGCTTCAGGACCTGGAAGACTTGCTGTGGTAAATGGAACCATGAATTCTGTGGCGTACCAAAAGATCCTGAAGGGGAATGTCTGGCCATCTGTTCCTGACCTCAAGCTGAAGTTCACTTGGGTTCTGCAGCAAGACAATGATCCAAAACACACCAGCAAGTCCACCTCTGAATGGCTTAAGAAAAGCAAAATGAAGACTTTGGAGTGGCCTAGTCAATGTCCTGACCTGAATCCAATTGAGATGTTGTGGCATGACATTACAAAGGTGGTTTATGCTTGAAAACCCTCCAGTGTGGCTGAATTACAACAATTCTGCAAAGTTGAGTGGGCCAAAATTCCTCCACAGCACTGTAAAAGACTCAGTGCCAGTTATTGCAAATGCTTGTGTAGCATCAATCCATGTGGCTCCAATCTAGAAAATCACTCTTCACCTTAAAGAAATTGTTTCACCCAAAAGTCTGATCAAGAATTGATTCCTTCAACTAAGAATCACAGTTGGAAAACACATTCCATGGTTAAAGGGCCAAAAAGGATCCCATTTCGTGCCAAGAACAGATTAGTTTCGAGTCAAAAATCCTCCCCAGCAAGGCAGTTTTATGCTTAAAGTACTGTTTTGAGACATCCCAGATATTTTGGACTGCATTCCACAGGCCGCTAGGAATTATCCACAGCTCAACATTGCCCCCTTCTGTCAACTCAGGGACATGTTGGATTTCATCAACATTTGTTTTATCTACTGAAATAATCCTTTCTCCTCAAGACTTTATTTTTCCAGGAAATACTGCTCAGAACACTGTTGAAGATGACCGCCTCTGTGTTGGACAATGATGGGATTGAAATGTTTCATTAATCATTGTTAAATGTGTTACATGTTTGAAAATGCTTAAATGAACCTTATTCATATGTATGTTAATTATAGAAGGACAAGTTTGTTAAAGTGCATGCTCACTGAAAGTTAGTCATGAATCACTGAAGTTAGCTTAGATTTTATATTAAGTATATAGTGAATTTCACAGTTAAAATGTGTATATGCCTTCTGAAACTTATGCCAGTCATCTGACTGGTACCAGCCAATCACCAGGCCGTCTCTGTTGGATGACGCCCCTTTCATTCTATTGGTCAGTTCCAGACAAAGGACTGCTTTCTTATTGGACCATAGCCCAGTCGAATCTCCCATGATAGCCGATAATTGGTTCTTCCTGCTGCCAATCATATTTTATGATCCAAGGAGCACGCTCAGTTAAATAGAGAGAGCCACCCTAGTTGTTCATTTCAGTTTTTGTTGAGTTTTCTGTGAGTTTTGTCAGTTTCAGAAGTCTTGTGTTCTTAAAGTTGTCTTATGTTAAGTCTTTTTCTGTTTTCTGGTATTTGAGGAGAGATTATCTTTCTTGTTGAGCTCAACCCTTCTTACTGGAGTAAAACTCCAAAACGCCATTTTTCCTTCTCCTCAGATGCCATGTTTATCCTGCTGAACTTTTTCCTATTGATTTTCTTTAACTCACTCTTAAAGTGGACTGATAGTGATTTTTGGACTTTTTCCCTGCCTCACCCACGTACCACGACGTCAGGAGAACTAGGATTTTGTGGGTGGAACTGTTTACATCCATTTTCCCTCAGCCTATGGTTTTCTTATCAGCTGGTGGACATCCTAAATTTGCGGGCCAGGAAAGGATCTGTTGCCCAGAGGAGACGTCACACCTGCCCAGGGGGCCAGCCATTCATTCTACCACCAGCTCCACTCTCCGGACACCCGTTGCTAAGTCTGTGCTATAACCGCTGTAACTGGAAGGGACTGCTGGCAGTCTTTCCTCCTTTTTGCCATCTGCTGGCATTCAAGATCACCGCTGGACTCTGAAGAAACAGCTGTTCATAAGCCAGACTTCCACTTCCTATCTGCTGGGCTAAATGTGATGTATAATTATAATTGAACATGACCAATTCTTCATGTTAAAAGTTAGTCCATAAGCTACGATAGGAGCTATAAGCTGAAGGAAAATTAATACGCTCCTTTTCAATAACCTCCGTTTTTTTGTAGAGTAACTCAGAATTTTCTTTTTCATATAATCAACCTTTATCATTTTCCCATAGAATTGCATCCAATTTTATGCATATTTTTGTTACAGTTATTCCATAGTCTCCCATTGCATTACAGTCACAAATTCAAAATCTGGTTTCTCTTGTTTCCACAAAGGTTTAACTATAGACTTTATGCTCAGGAATCCATTACCAGTTAATATGATATTTGACACTTGTTGATCATTTCACCTGCTTACAAATCAATTGAATGTAATGTCATTTAACCTGAGTCTGATTATTAAAACTGTTAACGGTATAGAGAAGTTTCTGCTTGATTTCTTTTGTGTGTGTGCTTTTCTGGGTCACGGCAGAAGAATTCACGAATATTGAGACTGGTTAATGAACGATTCAAGGATTAATTATTAAGAAATTGTCCAAGTTGGACTGGTGCCCCTTTACGAGTGTTTCTCTCTTGTTTTGTGAGTGTTTGTGGTGACGAAGTAAACCTCCATTCCCACACACAACCCTAAATATAAATTAAATAATCCTTGTACCTTATCACGCTTACACTCAATTGTTGTTACACGCTATACTTGATTGCAGTTGTTGCTGCTGAGGGTGGCCCAACCAGTTATTAGGTTTGGGGGCAATTACTTTTTCACACAGGGCCATGTAGGTTTGGATTTTGTTCCCTTAATAATAAACACCTTCATTTAAAAACTGCATTTTGTGTTTACTTGTGTTATCTTTGTCTAATATATAATTTGTTTGATGATCTGAAACATTTAGGTGCGACAAACATACAAAAAAAATGAGAAATCAGGAAGGGGCAAACACTTTTTCACACCACTGTATCACATAAAATGTCTGTAGACCTTTTAAATGAGGAGTTTTGTTTAATTTGAATAAAAAATAATCCCTTTTTAAGTAACCGAGTCTGTGCCGGATAATCTAAGCATGACAATATTTTAGTTTCAAACAAAAGAACTGTGATGTATAAATCCCCCATAAAACACATATTAAACTTATTTTTAACTTTTGGAATAATGGGTCAACCATTGGTTTGCACCCTGACAAACTGAGGGTGAAGACTGAAGAAAAATCTGACAACTGCAGCACCCGCCTTTAGCCGACTTGTTCCTGCTAGGTTTTACAGTCATGTGACATGGTGACATTTGCAGTGCTAGCTAAAATCAGATACAGATTTCTAACCAGTATTCACTACTTCAATAGCATAATGCATTGCTTTAAGTCACTTTGTGTATATGTGCATCAAGTTTAACACAGCTGTTGTTAGTTCCTGGTCAGTAGGTGTGCCACCCAGTCTGGCCCCACCATAATATTGTACTGGTTGATGTTTAGACTGGTTGAGACAAATATCCACATGTTGAACACTTGCCTCCAAACTTAGTCATTCCACTGTTCACAGTGTCAGGAACCACCAGGCGAATGATGACAGCTGATATCAGCGTTGTCCCCCCACAGTGTCTGGTGCTGTGTGGGTCAGGTGGTTGTTGGGGGCACAGACCCTGGCAGTCTGATCCCCAGCGTTCTTTCTAAACTATTTTATTACAGGTGCATAGTATATTGATTCATGAATTTGTAATTGGTTTTTTGGTTGTTTGCGTGCCAGCTGTGCACTATCAACCATGGCTATGGATGGGCGTGGAATGTGCTGCGTGCTGGGCTCTTGTTCGCAATTCTGAAGCATCAGATTTTTTGCATTATTGTTTCTTTTGCCTTTGCTATGTCATTGTTGTCTTTAACCCCTTAGCATTCCAGACAGTTTTCTTCCAAATGCCTAATAATAGCATACACATTCATTCATTCATTCATTCATTCATTCATCTTCTTCCGCTTAATCCTTTTTCGGGTCGTGGGGGGGGCTGGAGCCTATCCCAGCATCTTTGGGCGAGAGGCAGGGTCCACCCTGGGCAGATCGCCAGTCCATCGCAGGGCAACACAGAGAGACAGACAACCATTCACTCTCACAGTCACACCTAAGGACAATTTAGAATCCCCAGTTTTTGATGTCAATTAACCTAACGTGCATGTTTTTGGCATGTGGGAGGAAACCGGAGAAATCCCGGAGTAAATCCACGCAGACACGGGGAGAACATGCAAACTCCACACAGATCACTGTTGGTCGGGGGCTGGGATCGAACCAGGATCCCCCGGCCAAGGGTGAGTTGCTGTGCTGCTGCAGTGCTAACCACTCCGCCATACACAAAGCAAATCAAATCCTTCTTCACTGAGTGGCAGAAGAAAATTTGAAACAAGTTTTAAGAAGTTAATTTGATATCACGTCACAGTTTTCTGACGATTTTTTAAACTGTTTTTCTGTTTTTTATTTCTGCTAGAATTGATTGGTCTGCTTGTTTCTTCTGGATGATTTTCTCAGTTTTGTTCTTCCACTTTGGGGTCGTTGTTTTCTTGTTTTTTCTTCTTGCCTGCATTCTGGTTTGAATGAGTTCTGACATCACTTTCGATCTGGTGCGTATCTGTCAGGGCTGGGTCTTCATGTTCTGCTGTGGTCTCAGTTGCAGAGAGGTTGGACTTTTCAACAACAATCATTCATTTTCCACTTGTCTTCAGTTTTAGTAGGCCTGGTCTCTCATCCATCTTTAACTCTTTCATTATTTCTAGTTGCTGTAATTTTTCTCTTTTTAGTTCTTTGATTTCATCATCTTCATTGTTCAAGCAAGAGGAGGAAGGGAGTGAAGGCTGTAATTTCACAGATTAAAGCAAAGTTTAAAAACGTTAGACTTGAAAGCTCATTTTGTCACCATACCTTGTAAAATAGTTGTGAAAAACTGTGTGTTTGAGTTAATTTAAAAATGAAACAATGGCTTTGCTGCCTTTCATCACTGGCTGGAGGAAATCATCTTCCCTTCCCTTCCACTCACCTGACATTCACAGCTGTCTGAATAAATGGATGTTCAGAGCCAAATTCAGGCGTTGATGTTCTGTGTTTGTGCAGACGTGGACGAGTGCGCTGAGGGCTCCGATGACTGCCACATTGACGCCCTGTGCCAGAACACTGCCAAGTCCTATAACTGCATCTGCAAGCCTGGCTACAAGGGAGATGGAAAGCAGTGTGAGGGTGAGTAATGGTCACACTTCTTCATCGACCTGCTGGGTCATCTCAGGTGAGACAGGCAGCCAGCATCCAGCAGAATGAAAGACCACAATGTGTGCGTTGAGAATACGATGCAGCTTTCAGATTACAGGCCTCCCTAGCTTGAAATCCTCTTTCTAATCACTGGTTCTGATTGTAATCATTATTATATTACTGTTATTTCCTTTGTTTAACCAGGATGTCCCATTGTGATGTAAGATCTCTTCTTCCAGTCAGAGATAGCAGCGAAATACTAAGATAGTTACACAATCAGAAAGTATAACTACTACAATAAAAGATTTAACAAATACAAGGTGTACCCAGTAAATCCAACATGAGTTACTTCAGCTAAAGTTTCTTTCAGTGTGGTTCTAAAAGACCCTTGAAATATTGTATCTGTAAGTTAAGACTGTTTTGGAGCTCATTCTAAACTAAAAGAGCGTAAAAACAGAAAGGATTTGTGATTTGCCCACCAATGTCTTTGCAGTAAACAGTGACATAGATTTCATCTCTGAAACAGAGATCCTAAAGTCACAGCTGACTGGGCTGTGACGGCTGATGACTAGCTGGACAACAACTTTTCCAAAATCTCCCCAAGCATTTGTGGCGGTTCACAGGAATTTTCACCATGTTGAAAAAATTTGTGCGACAAATTTTCTCGCCAAATAGTCACAGCGTGATCACAGGTGTCTAGAACCCATCTAGAACCTCCTCAATTTAGTTTCTGTAAGTCAGAAACTGTGAGAAAACTGAGACAACTTTGTGAGCGGTTGGGGACCTATGAAACTAAAATGTGAGTGATTGGAGACAAGAAGGACAAGACAATATATGTGAGACAGGTGCGAACGGCTTGGTCATGACACCCAGGGACAAGGAAGGAAAGGCTAGAGACTGGGAAGGGTGGGGGGGGCTACTGTCCCTGCTCCACGGCCCCTACAGATGAAGCGGAGCTGGACCCAGGACCTGCTGTGTCTGATGAGGAGGACTCCTCTCTGTGGCCCATCTGACGTCTGATGATGACTGGAGTGACTGTAGCATGGGATGTGTGCAGCTGTCGCGGGACAGTCAGAAGTGCAAAAGAATGCACAGATTTGTTGTAAAAGACACGCATGGCACACATGTGAACTCCCGGAGAATTTCGGCCCAAAATTCACGAGGAGTTGGTGTGACATTCGTACAGTATTTGTGCAGCGTATGCAAATGTGCCAATTCAGTGTGATTCCAGAGAAAATTCTCACTCATTTGAGATTACAGGGATTAAAGTTCTCTGTCACTGCAACAGATTTCTGTCAGCTGGGAAAATGAGAGGACTAAAATAAAAAGTTTCACATTTTAAGCTTAATGGAAATTTTTCTTTCCCTGTATTTATTTTATTCTGAACTTTTTCTGCATTTTGCACTGTATGCTAACTGGGATTTCCACAAAAACCTAATTAAGAGATGTGCAGACTGTCTGTCAGCCAGACGTTTTCATGTTAGGTGGGTGTGTATAACGTTCGATCAGCTGATGCTGCTGCAGCCCACAACACCTGAGCTTCTTTGTGGCTAAGGATTTTTCACTCTGATGGAGGGGCTGTGTTGGATTTGTTTATATCCACTGCAGTGGATTTTCCCATGTTGCTCCAAAAGAATGTGACTGAAAAGAAGTATTCAGCAAAATTTTTCTGATGCATGACCCTGAACAATTAATAATGTTATCTAATCTGTTATAAAGGGTTTTATGACAGAGAGCAGTGAGATGATGTAGCCAGCTGGAACCATCATCACGCCGATCCATAAGGGAGGAGTCGTCCATTTTATGCTCTCTTTGCCTGCCCTCTCTCAATAGGCACAGTCAGGAGCCAAGTGCTCATTCACATGCACTGTATTTTTAACCTACATCATGTAATAAAGTTTGAGTCCCAGCACAGCTCTCCTCTCCGTTGGTCATTCTGGCTTTCCAGACATCACACATTTGGTGACGAGAGTTAAACCATGGAGGCGTGCGTGAGGCCACCACAGCCGCTTCTGGAAAATGGCAGCATTGGTTTTATGCTTTCACCACCCACATATCAGTGCTGGGCTAGACGAGGTATGGAAGCGAGCTCTGTTAATTCACTGTCTGGGCATGGAAGGCCAATGTATTTTCTGCACGCTAGGACCAACAGACTCATTCGCTGATGCTGTAGAACTGCTACCTAGCTACTTTGCTGAGCCTGACAACGTGTTGGCGCGGCACATAAGATTCCGCCAGTGGCGACTGAGAATTGGTGAAACAACATGATAATTTGTTGCATACCTTCATCACCTAGCTAGCATGTGCATGTTTGGTTTACTGAAAGACGAAACTGCAACCCGCAGCTGTGGGCAAACATGCTATGGCGCCAAATGACATGACGCTAGCTAATATTATTGAGCTAGCGTTCCAGCTTGAGTCAGTGTGTAAGTTGGCATCGGAGCTAGGTGTGCGTCAACAGCAATGACAGCCAGGACAGACACTGCCGAGCCCACTGGCCAAACAGAACCGCCCACCTGCGATGACCATCCACACAGTAAGGCCCAAGAATGCGGCGTGTGCATTTAGCATGGTGGCAATGGACAGTGTTACTTTGCCACGCCTGCTTGACACCGCTACAGTGAGGTCGATGTTGAATTGGGCTACGGTGAAGACATTTTTCCCCAACCACAAGATTGGCAAGAACCCAGTGGTGCTGTATGGGTATGGTGGGTACAGAGCTGACAACATAGGAACCATCACGCTAACGGTCTACTATGTGTCAAGAGTAGCTGCTGACTTTGTTTTTCAAGTGACTGTGCATGGAGGCAACATATTAGGATGTGACCTTTTTCACCAACTGGGTTTCTCCAGCCATGACAGTAATGGACCCAACTTGTTTGACCACGGTGGCTGGGACACAACACACCCCGGTGACGGTGACGTGGTGTGGGACAAGATTGAAAAGGGTGACGCCGACATAAAACCAATGGTCCCATGTGCACAGGAGGAGTGGTGCCCGGAGGGGGCCAGCAGCTGGACTCAGCTCAGATCCTTGCCCAGCAGGAGTCTACGGGGGCCGCTGCAGAGTTGCAGGAGAGGGAGCCCACACGCACATAGAACCCCGAAACACAGTGACTCGGTACGGCTGTTATCTGCAATGATGGTGAAACAGCATGGCCGCATACATGAGGCAAGGAAGATGAGGAACCGGGCCGCTTCAGTATCTTTGCTCAGCACCAGTCTACGCAAGCCACTGCTGAGCCAACGGGTGAAGGGTCCGTAACGGTAAGTGACACAGGAGAGACACCGGACGTCTCCAGGATCCACGGCCAGCTTGGACCTCCAGGGACTTCTGCGTGGGCATTGGGTGAAGAGTCCGTGACCACCATGATAATGACGGAGGTAAACGTAGCATCACTGCAATCTCAGCGGCATGTGAGATCAAGCAAAGCATCTCTTCAAATGATGGACTGGGTATGAGTATGCATGGATGAATGACCGGGGCTGCAGCCAGGAAAGTCATGTTCTATGAGACCGCAGGCGCCCTTGAGGGTCATGTTGCAGCTGGGACCAGCGTGCTTCAGATTGATGGATGGTTCGGTACGGCACACAAACCATCTCCGGCGCGTTCGAGTGGCTGCTCCAGACAGTGAGGCTTTGCAGGTGTCAGATGGTGGAGCGCGGGACCCGGGGCACAGCATTATGAAGATTGGTTTTGGTCCGGGGGGCCCAGCATCTCCAGGGGTGCGTTCACTGTGGGCCCGCTACAGGACGCCTCCAGCAGAGCTGCCTTCCCCATGGAAGACTGTTAGGAAAAAGTGACTGATAGGAGCGAGAACGGCAAAACAAGTGGCAGAATAATCCACTCAGTCACGCTGGGTTGAGCAGCGGTCCACCCGCTAACCCTAGTTAGCAATGTTGGGATTATTGCTTATGCCAGATTGGGCAGGGTCATAATTATTAAAGTGTTCTGTGCTTTTCCGGGGGGCGGGGGTGTTATAGAGAGTTTTATAACAGAGAGCGACGTGATGACGTAGCTGTAGCCTCTCTCACTAGGCACAGTCAGGAGTGCTCGTTCACATGCACTCTATCTTTAACCTGCATCATGTAATAAAGTTCAAGTTCCAACACAGCTCTCCTCTCCATTGGTCATTCCGGGCTTTCAGACATAACATAATCTTCTAGTGTATTCTGTTCCATTTATCTTGGATTGAAAGCATCTAATTCCCGTGCTAAACAAGAGTCTTTGAGAGGATGCAGCATGTCGCGCGGATGTTGTGCAACATGTGCAACTTAGAATCCCTATCTCAGATGAAAGGTCACATAGGTTTGATGTTCCTGCTGCAACCACTGACTCTATCAACAAAACGGGCCGTCCACAACAAGCGCAATAAAAATAACGATAACGATAAAGTTATAATTTTAAAAATTGTTCTAACTCAAGTCACTTATATGGTTATCGCTGTAATGTAGACTCTGACATCCACTTGAGTCAGAACAATTTTTTAAAGTATAGTTTCATAGTTCCCTTCATCTTTATCGTGCTTGGTGTGGATGGCCCTTAACTGTACTTGGCCCCTCTCATTGTTTGGAATAGCTGTATAAGAGGATTTGGATTGATGCTGTCTAGCTTTTCACAGTAAACTGGACGACATTCTTGGATGCCTTGCTCACTCTTTTTGACTGTGATTTTCAGTTTGGTGCATGCAGTTTTTGCTGATTAGGATTCCAAGCAGCACTGCTGCGAGAAAACTCCTGTAAATGTTACACTTCTTTTTCTTCTTCTGATTCTTCTCATGTTTACCAGATAAAAGTGCCTGGGGGAAAAATGGTAATACGTAGAAACCTGAAATTGTACAGTCTGATTAGAAATTCTCCCCACTACTCAGAGACCAAAAATCAAAGCACTGCATCCACAAATGGTGCTATAATAAACAGTTTTACATTTTTGCAACTATCTCAAGAATATCTCATCATTCTATTCTCTGAACACTTCTGCAGCATTTCTGCACTAGTCTTATGCTTTTAAAAAAATCTAAAAATGAAGTAAACTCCTCCTAGGCCATTCATCTTCATTACTTGAAATTAAGCAGAGATCATCTACAAACATTGATAATGAAAAGTTGTTAAAATTATCCAAAAATGTTAAATCTGTTTTGATTTTCCATGCCAATCTAGCTGTATAGTTTCTCTTTGGTATGTAGTTTTGGGTGTATCTTCTGATGTAGTGATCAAAACCTAGTGAAATTTCACACTCACAGCAGCATTAGGCTGCGTGTCCAGCAAACGCGTTTTTTCCGCTCTGGGCAGCTATTTGCCATTCATTCTCTTTGTGGTCCAGCGTTTACAGTGCTGAACGCCCTCGGTGCTGAAACGCTCTCGGCAGTGTCCGTTTTTTGTCGCAGTGCTCAGGGCACTCAGAGCTGAAAAAAGTTCAACTTTTCAGAGACTGCAGCTGAGCTCGTCAATGTCAGACCTAAGCAGCCAATCAGAACTGCTGCATGGGCAGGACATAGGACGCTGGTACTCGTCTGTACTCAGACTCCTGCTTTCCGTGTCATCATATTTCACATCCAGAGCTGCCAAAACACGTTTCCTGTCCATTGTTATTTAGAGACTGGTAGTGCACCAGTGTTTGACTGAGTGAATATCACTTCCCCATAGCCTGAGTAAGCTCACGTTGCCTGTAACAGCTCTATTTTTGGTGGGATTGTGGAGGAACAAATAAGTTCAGGTGAGATGCGACGAGCTGGAAGGTTTCAGAGTTTTATTTCCTCCATCATGAGACACACTGTAGCACTGTGCACTGTGTTGGTGTGCTGTGTGTGTGTGTGTGTGTTCCGTGTGTGCTCCTGAGGCATGTATAGTAAGCTCTTTTTTACAGACAAGAGAGAATGCATGGCACATTTGCATATTGATATACATATCAATCAATACATATCAATCGCGTGATTAACTGGCTCCCGGACTTCCTCTCCTTAATCCGGGGATGTATAACAATAGCCTATTGCTCTGATTGTCTCCTAGGGGCTCTCTGTCCATATGCAAATTGTTCTGCTTCCTGCCGCCTAGCTGAGTGTGAAGGTTGAATGTCCATGTAGATTGTGGTGGGTCACCACAGGGCTCCCCCCAGAACACTCAGCAGGGGTTGTGACGCCCCCTCCCCCCGTCGTTTGGCTCCAGCTCCGGGTTCCAGCATGTTGAACGGCTGTGGATCGTGGGCGCAAGGGCCTAAGCATAGAATCATTTGTATTCCTCTCCGTGTCAGTGTTTTTACTGCTACACATCTTTGATTTGTTTTGCCACTCAATCCGGAAGGAGAGGAGCATGGCTGTAAGCGAAGTGACATCATTGCATGCCCTCCATTGTGGGCGGTGCCCTTGTCAGCTGTCAGTCCCGTCTTCTACCTCTCACTACTCCCAGCTGATTTCTGTTATAATCATTGTCACCCCCTGCCCGCTCAAGATATCCACACCTGCCATCACTTGTGTTCATTTGTCCCTGGCTCTATTTAAGGATTATGATTTCTCCCCTTGGTTGCTGGAGTCTCATTTGAGCATCTGCATCTGAACCCGGTCCCTGTTCAGGTGTTTGTCATCCTTGTGTGATCTGTTTTCATCTTACTGTCCATGTTTGTAAGTTTTGTTCGTGCACTGTTTGGACTTTTTGTGTTTTCATTAAAATATCACAAACTAGCAGTCCAGTGTCTGGGTCTTCCTCTTTGCCCCGAGGGGCAATTCATGACTGAAGACTCCAGCCAGTTAAGACCCAGCTGCTGCTAGTTTGTGCATTTTTTGTTTTTCACTCACCGGAGCTGTAATTATGTCCCCAGCACGTCGGCCTTCAATAAATAAGGGAAAATTGGCAGCTGGATCCCCGAGCCTGGAGGAGGAATGGGCCACCAAATTCATCTAAGGCTTTGTGGAAGAAGTCCTCGCCTCCCGCAGCCCAAAGAAGATCTGGGAGAGGGTGAATTTGGTGACCGTTATTGTCAGGGTGCACCCAGGATTGTGGAGGCATTCTCAGTTCATGGAGTTATTGGCCACGCCCTTCGTCTTCCAGCAATCTTTCCCCGGGCTGATGCGGGAGCTGCCTCCAGCAGGACCGAAGTCGTCGCGGAGGGACTCTCCGCGGCAGACGTCCTTCTCCCCCCTCGTCTGCCTGTTCCTGCTCCCTCTCCATCGGCTCCAAGACGCTGCCACCCAGCTCTGGACCGCCGGAGCAACACCCCCACCTCTCAGGCAGCAGTTTCTCCTTTGCCAAGGTCGAAAACTCCCGCAGCTGTCCCTTTACATAGTTTTTCTTCACCGGTTGTCCTGTCAGCTTTCTCCTCCTCTGCTGCTGCTTCTTCCTCCTCCTTGGTGATTCCTCCCGCTGCTGAGGGTCCAGCTGTCTCCTCTCTGGCTCTGCCCGTCTCTGTAGCTGCAGGGGCAGCTCCTCAAGGTTCTCCTGGGAGGCCCTCTTCTACCGAAGTCACAGAGAGGGTTGATCCAACACCTGCTGCTGCTGAGAACATTGTGTCCTGGGAACTGAGGCAAGTGTCTTTTCAGTCTGACATTTTATGATGATATGCCTTGCCTGATTCCTGGTGGTGAGGCTCAGTTTTCACAGTCCCGAGTCCTCACCACCTGCTGCAGCCCACATCACCTTACCTGCTCTCTCCGTGTCTCCTATCCTCCCCGAGTTTCCGCTGGCCGCAGGATTGAGCCGCCAGACGATGGAGGAGCCTGTGGCCCTGGAGGACCTGGTTCCAGCCCCGCAGCCATGGTAAGTAAGTAAGTAAGTAAAATTTATTTATATAGCACTTTCCACAGAAAGAATCACAAAGTGCTTCACAATAAAGTAAAACACACAATCACAAATACAACAATAGAGGCATTAAAACAGCTATAAAGACATTAAAAACATAAAAACCATAATCCATAATCAAACTAAAAAGCCTGTTTAAACAGAAGTGTCTTCAGTGGCTTTTTAAAAGCGTCAACAGTCTACTGAGCGCAAAGACAGCGGTAGAGCATTCCACAGTTTTGGTGCCACTGCCTGAAAGGCTCCATCACCTCGAGTTTTGAAATGGGTTTGAGGGACAGAAAGTAAGAGTTGATCCGAGGATCTCAGAGACTGTGAGGGGTTGTACACTTTAAGCAGCTTGGTGATGTATTTAGGGACCTGGTCATGAATAGCTCTAAAAACAAGAACTGAAATTTTAAATTTAATCCTAAAACCAACTGGGAGCCAGTGAAGTGCTGCTAAAACCGGTGTAATGTGAGCCCTTTTCTTACCGTGCGTTACAAGTCTAGCAGGTGAATTTTGATCAACCTGGAGGCATTGAAGATGCTTTTGGCTCAGACAGGTAAAAAGACTATTACAATAGTCTAAGCAAGAAGAAATAAAAGCATGTATAATCATCTCAAGTTCCGCCTTAGACACCAGGGTTCTCAACTTAGAAATATTCTTCAGATGGAAGAAACAATATCTAATTAATTGATTACTGTGGTGCTCAAGAGACATAGCTGAGTCAAAACTAACACCAAAATTCCGAAGACTCGCCTGGACAGAGGAACCTAGGGTACCCATGTGGTGCTTAATAAGCAGGATCTTGTTTTCAGGAGCGATAATTAATGTCTCTGTTTTGTCTGAGTTAAGCTGTAAAAAGTTTGCACTTAACCACTGTTTGATGTTAGACAAGCAGTTAGTTAAAAATGACAGCATGTGAAACTCAGACTCTTTAAAAGAACAATACAACTGACTATCATCAGCTTAAAGATGGTAAGAAATACCTTTGAACCGGCTAATTATCCGTACCAGTGGTACGGATAATTACGTAAGTACGTAAGTACGTAACCTTGTGGTACCCCACATGAATACTGTGCTATTTCAGAAAAGATCTGATTCACGGACATGTTAAAGGTTCTTCTGGTGAGGTACGATGAGAACCATTTTAAAACAGAACCAGACAGCCTTAGCTCTTTGAGTCTGTTGATCGTTACACTGGTCAACACCAAATTTATTGTCTAAGTTTTTTTTAGCTGATTTAGGACAATTTTGATGTGCTGAATCCAAAAATCACGTTGGTTTTGCTCAATCAGGTTAACTTGTTGAACTATGGCCACATATTTTTTACGTTTTTGTTTACATGTACGGGTATTTTCGCTTTATATGATGCAAAATTCTTTTTTTATTTCTTGAAATTCTCTGAATTTTGAACAATGATGATGTAACATTCAATTTACATGTACTTACCTTTATCAATGTCTACTATTCAATTTACAATACAACTGTACAACTGCTGTACAACTGCTTACAACTTAGCATAAAAACCTGACCTGATTGAGAGAAACGGATGTCATTTTCAGATTTCGAGGATCGTCCATCTTCACCAGAGGTCTCCGTGGGTCCAGCCTCACCACCCGAGATCACCGTGGGTCCAGCTACTCCTGCCGAGGTCGTTGCGGGTGCTCCATCCCAGTCCGGGACCTCCGAGGGTGCAGCTCCTCCTCCGGGTCTCTGTGGGTGCTATATCCCAGTTGGGGACCGTCGTGGGTGCTGCACCCCAGCCTGAATCCAACATGGGTGCTGTGCTCCAGTGTGGGCCTGCCGTGGGCGTTACGCTCCAGTCCGGGGGCCACCGTTGGTGCAGCTCTGGCCCAGTCTGGGCCCACCGAGGGTGCAGCTGTGGCCCAGTCCAGAGCCACCGCGGGTGCTGCCTTGCGCCAGCTCTGTGCCACTGGGTGTGCAGCTTTGCTCCGGCCCAGAGCCACCTCGGGTGCAGCTTTGCTACAGCCTGAAACCACAGCAAGTGTTGCCTTGCTCCAGCCTGGGCCACCGTGGGTGCTGCCTTGCTCCAGCCTGGAGCCACCACGGGTGCTGCCTTGCTCCAGGCCGGAGCTGCCACGGGTGCTGCGCTGTCCCAGTCCGGGACCACTGAGGGTGCTACAGGCCAGTCTGAGGGTGTTGTGGTTCCCCCTCCTCTGCCTGATGCTGTCATGGCCCCCTCTCCTCTGCCAGACGCCGTCGTGGTCCCCTCTCCTCTGCCAGACACCGGCGTATTCTCCTTTCCTCTGCCAGATGCCGTCGTGGTCCCCTCTCCTTTTCCAGACACCGTTGTGGTTCCTTCTCCTCCGCCCGATATTGTCGTGGTTCCCCCAACTCCGCTGTCCCCTCCTTGATTGGGCTTCCCCGTGGGGCAGCTACCTCCTGGGCCACCCCTTCTGTTTAGGTGGCTGAAGAACCTTGGCCGACCACCTGACAGACTGCGCCGTTGGGTTGGGTGGCTCATATTCTCCGGCAGGCCACCCGTCTCTTACCACCTCGCCGTCTGCCAGGCCTGGGACTTTGGCCGGCCACCTGAACTGTCTAGTTCTTTGGCCTAGGGGGCCTAGGTGCCTGGTTTTGCGTGGGTGTGGATCCTGAGCGGGGTCTTTGTTTTTTGTTTCCTCTTAGTCTGGGTTTTTGCTGGGGTGTGAGTTTTGAGAGTTTTTCTTATTTTCTCTGGTTTGTTTCGGTCTCTCCGTGCCTGAGCCCCCCCTCCTCCCGCCCGGGGTGGGGCCATTTTCTTGTTGGGGTGGGTTTTTTGTGTGGTGGGGTCTTTTTCTTTTGATGTTGCCCAGGGTGTCTGGTATCCACCCCTTGATGGGGGGAGGGGGGTTCTGTCACAATCTGAGCACAGGGGGATTCTGCCGTGCTCTGTCTTTTTGTCTTTTTTCTGTAATTGTATTGGATTGTATTTTTTAATTCTCATTCCTGTTATTTTACCTTTGGTTGAATTTCACACATTCTGTATTGCTTTTTAGTTATTTTTCTTGGTTTGTGATTTACATATTTGGATTTACTTATTTTTATTATATTCATATCTTGTTGTGTTTTTTCCTCTCTCTCCTTCTCGGGGCTGCAACTGTCAGCGGCACTTCTGGGGTTTTTTGCTCTATTGTGGGCAGTGCCCCTGTCAACTATGAGTCCCATCTTCTCCCTGTCACTACTCCCAGCTAATTTCTTTTATAATCATTGTCACCTCCTGCCCACTCATGGTATCCACACCTGCCATCATTTGTGTTCAGTTGTCCCTGGCTCTATTTAAGGATGAAGCTTTCTCCTGTTGGTTGCTGGAGTCTCGTTTGATTGTCTGCGTCTGAACCCTGTCCCTGTTCAGGCATTTGTTATCCTTGTGTGATCTGTTTTTGTCTTGCCGTCCATGTTCGTAAGTTTTGTTCATGCACTGTTTGGACTTTTTGTGTTTTCATTCAAATATCACAAACTAGCAGTCCAGCGTCTGAGTCTTCCTCAATTCATGACAAAGAAAGTAACAAATTTATGAGAAAAAAAATTTGAAAATTTATTAGAAAGATGTGACACATTTACAAAAAATAGTAGCAAATTTACAAGAAAAAAAGCCATAAATTTATGAGAAAAAGTGAGAATGTAGGACTAAAAAATTGGAAATTTACAAGAAAAAAGTAAAATTGCTCGAAGACTTACAAACTTACAAGAAAAAAATAACAAATTTATAAGAAAAAAGTTACAAATTTATGAAGAAAAACAGAAAAAGTTGCAAATTTACATAAAAAATTAGCAAATGTATGAGTAAATAAATTGAAAATTTATGAGATAAAAGTCCCAAATTTATGGGAAAATTCACAAATTTACAAGAAACTAGCAAATTTACAAGGAAAAAATTAACAAAGTTATGAGAAAAAGTTGCAAGATTACAGTAAAAAAAGGGGCAAATTTATGAGAAGGTTCTAAAATTACAAGAAAAAGTTGGCAAATTTGCAAAAAAAAGTCACAATTTTACAAGAAAAACTAACAAATTTATGAGAAAGTTGCAAGTTTACAGTAAAAAAAAAAGTTGCAAATTTATGAGAGTTTTAAATCTTCAAGAAAAATGTATCAAACTGTGTGTGTGGGGTGTCACACATTTACAGGAAAACAGCAAATTTATGAGAAAATAAGTTGAAAATAGGTAAACAGGTAAAACCCATGTGGGCAAACAGACGGGCCAATGTTGAACCTGCAGACAAACCCACTGTCAGAGTCTGGGCATGGTCTGGGGACCCTGCCCATGCCTCATGTTCATTTTTTTGTGATTATTATTGTTATTAGTATTACTACTGCCTTTTATGTTCCCCAGGTTTCTCTGTGGTCATCCTGCTTTCTTGTGCTGCTGCTTCTTGTGATTTTGCTTGATTCTTTGTTTATTATTATTTGCATTATCACTATAGTTATGGTCTCCTGTGTTTTCCCCCAGTCTCTAGTCATGCCGTGTCATTACTTGTCTGGCCTCAGTGTCTTTATTATGGTCTGATGTGCATACTTGCCTCCATACCCCTGGCCACCTCCTCATGTGTGTTCCTCTTCAGCTCTTGATTGCCTCCCAGCTGTCCCGTGTTCCTCTGATAAGTGTCTTCCCTATTTATGTTGCCTTTTGCTTTCAGTTCATTGTTGGGTCATTAACGTCGCTGTTGTGTGTTTGTTGTTCTCTCCCATCATGCTCCCTGTGCATTCTAGTGATTTCCCCGTGAGTTTTTGCTGTTCATTTCTAGTTCTTTTCAGTCTATGTGCTGCGTCTTTATTTTCTCCAGTGTTTGCTTAATACATCATCATTTTTTGCACCATATTCTGCCTGCATCTGGGTCTGCTCTCCATCTACCCTCACCTGCTGTGAAGGGTTGAGATCTCTGCCCATATAAGGATTTAAAAAAATCTTTTTTATTATAGGACTGTCAGCACATCAGTACAGGCAGTTGTCTCCAATGGCCTCTTTTTAATTTTTAAAGGAAAAGGACTTTTTTTTAAAGCAAAAACTGACAGTATATGTACAGTCATGTGAAAAAAATAGGATACCCCATTTATTATTCAGTTCTTTATTAAGAAATGTTCACATATCTATGTGTAACCTTGTTTTTGCTTTTATTTGCATTTTTTTAACATTTATTTTAGCCATTTTAAGTGGGAATGAATGTGGGGGTGTCCTAAAAAGATGTGTGTGGGGGGTATCCTAACTTATTCCTCACTATTTGTTTAGAATTATATTTACAGAAAATTTGAAAAAAAGTCTTTAATTAATTTTTAATTGTTTAGCTGTATTGCATGAATCTCCCAGTATTTTAAACACTGATATTAAATATCCACATGTCCAAATATGTTAAAAAAACACACAGGTTTGTACAGGGTGTCATAATTTTTTCACATGACTGTATCCAAGTGTGGAGGAAGAGCGCAAAATCATTAACTTTGCTAAAAGGACAAGGCTAATTTACCTTCTTTATTTTGGCATTCCCCCTCATGGATCATCACCTTATCGTGGTGGGGGGTTTGCGTGCCCCAGTGATCCCAGGAGCTATGTTGTCTGGGGCAATTTGCCTCTGGTAGGGTCACCCAAGACAATCTGGTCCTGGGTGAAGGGCCAGACTAAGAATGATCCAACAGACTCTCATGATAAATACTAGAACAAGGATTCAGTGTATGGGGTTACGTATGGGGTTACCGGGGCCCCACCCTGGAGCCAGGCCTGGGGGAGGGGCTCGATGGCTAGCATTTGGTGGCCGGGTTTCCGCCCATGGGACCCGGCCGGGCTCAGCCCGAAGGAGTTACATAGGTCCGCCCTCCAGTGGGCTCACTACCTGCAGGAGGGATCATGGGGGTCCGGTGCTATGTGGATCAGGTGGCGGTCAAAGGCAGAGACCTTGGCAGACTGATCCCAAGCTTCCTAAACTGGCTTTTGGTACATGAAATGTCACCTCTCTGGTGGGGAAGGAGCCTGAGCTGGTGCATGAAGTTGAGAGATACCGACTAGATATAGTTGGCCTCACCTCGACACACAGCTCCGGTTCTGGAACCAGTCTCCTGGAGAGGGGCTGGAGCTTGGCCTACTCTGGAGCTGCCTCGGGTGAGAGGCAACAAGCAGGGGTAGGTATTCTTGTATCCCCCCACCTTGCTGCCTCTATATTGGAGTTTTCCCCGGTGGATGAAAGGGTTGTTTCCCTGCACCTTCGGGTTGGGAAACGGGTCCTGACCATCATTTGTGCCTATGCACCAAATGATGGTTCAGAGTACCCACCCTTTTTGGAGTCTCTGACTGGGGTGCTGGAGGGTGCTCCTCTTGGAGACTCCATGGTCCTACTGGGGGATTTCAATGTGCCCGTGGGCAGCGACAGTGAAACCTGGAAGGGGGTGATTGAGGGGAACGGCTTGCCCGATCTAAACCCGAGTGGTGTTCAGTTATTGGACTTCTGTGTTAACCACAGTTTGTCCATAACAAACACCATGTTCAAGCTTAAGGGTTTCCATATGTGCACATGGCACCAGGACACCCTAGGTCACAGGTCGATGATCGATTTTGTTGTCGTGTCATCAGACCTGCGACCATATGTCTTGAACACTCGGGTAAAGAGAGATGCAGAGCTGTCAACTGATCACCACCCGATGGTGAGTTGGATCCGATGGCAGGGGAGGATGCCATTCAGACCTGGTAGACCCAAATGTATAGTGAGGGTGTGCTGGGAACATCTGGCTGAGGACCCTGTCTGGGAGGTCTTCAACTCCCACCTCCGGAAGAACTTCAACCACATTCTGAGGGAGTCTGGAGACATGGAGTCTGAATGGGCCATGTTCTCCACCTCCATTGTTGAAGCAGCAGCCCAGAGCTGCGGCTGCAAGGTCGTCGGAGCATCTTGTGGTGGCAACCCCTGAACCAAGTGATGGACACCAGTGGTGAGGGGGGCCATTAAGCTGAAGAAGGAGTCCTATCAAGCTTGGTTGGCTTGTGGGACTCCCAAAGCAGCTGAGGTGTACTGGCAGGCCAAGCGGAGTGCAGCTCGGATGGTTGCTGAAGCAAAAACTCAGGTATGGGAGGAGTTCGGTGAGGCCATGGAACAAGACTTTCGGTCGGCCTCGAAGAGATTCTGGCAAACTGTCCGGTGGCTCAGGAGGGGGAAGCAGCTCCCTGTCCACACTGTGTATGATGCGGATGGGGCGCTGTTGACCTCAACTGGGGATATCGTCGGGAGGTGGAAGGAATACTTTGAGGATCTCCTCAATTCCACTGATACGCCTTCCGCAGAGGAAGCAGGGCTTGTGGACGAGGGGGACGACTCGCCTATCACAGGAGCTGAGGTCGCCAAGGTGGTTAAAAATCTCTTTGGTGGCCGGGCCCTGGGGGTGGACGAGATTCACCCTGAGTAGCTCAAGGCCCTGGATGTTGTAGGGCTGTCATGGTTGACACGCCTCTGCAACATTGCGTGGAGGTCGGGGGCAGTGTCTTTGGCATGGCAAACCAAGGTGGTGGTTCCTCTCTTCACAAAAGGGGACCAGAGGGTGTGCTTCAACTTCAAAGGGATCACACTCCTCAGCCTCCCTGGGAAGGTCTATGCCAAGGTACTGGAGAGAAGAGTCCAGCCGTTGGTCGAACCTCAGATTCAGGAGGAGCAATGTGGTTTTCGTCCTGGCTGTGGCACATTGGACCAACTCTTTACCCTCTCGAGAATCCTCGAGGGTTCGTGGGAGTTTGCCCAACCAGTTTACATGTGTTTTGTGGACTTGGAGAAGGCACTTGGCTGCGTCCCTCGTGGTTTTTTGTGGGGTGTGCTTCGGGAGCATGGGGTATCGGGCTTGTTGTTACGAGCTATTCGGTCTCTGTACGACCGTTGTGAGAGTTTGGTTCGTATTGCCAACACTCGATCGGACTCATTCCCAGTGAGAGTTGGACTCCGCCAGGGCTGCCCTTTGTCACCGATCCTGTTCATAATTTTTATGGACAGGATTTCTAGGCGCAGCCAGGGAACGGAGGGGGTCATGCTTGGTGACCACAGGATATCATCTCTGTTGTTTGCAGATGATGTTGTCCTGCTGGCTTCATTCAGCAATGACCTACAATTCTTGCTGGGATGGTTTGCCGCTGAGTATGAAGCGGCTGGGATGAGAATCAGCACCTCGAAATCCGACTCGATGGTCCTCAGCTGGAGAAAGGTGGATTGTCCTCTCCGGGTTGGGGACAGGCTCCTGCTCCAAGTGGAGGAGTTTAAGTATCTTGGGGTCTTATTCACGAGTGAGGGGAGAATGGAGCGAGAGATTGACAGACAGATCAGAGCAGCATCTGCAGTGATGCGGACGTTGTACCGGTCTGTTGTGGTGAAGAGGGAGCTGAGTTCTAAGGCAAAGCTGTCGATTTACCGGTCAATCTACGTTCCTACTCTCACCTATGGTCACGAGCTTTGGGTAATGATGGAAAGAACGAGATTGTGGGTACAAGCGGCTGAAATGAGCTTTCTTCGTAGGATCGCTGGACTCACCCTCAGAGATAGGGTGAGGGGCTCAGTCATCCAGGAGAGGCTCAGAGTAGAACCGCTGCTCCTCCACATTGAAAGGAGCCAGTTGAGGTGGTATGGGCATCTGATCAGGATGCCTCCTCGATGCCTCCCACTTGAGGTGTTTTGAGCACGTCCCACTGGGAGGGGACCCCGGGGCAGACCCAGGACTCGGTGGAGAGACTACGTCTCCCAGCTGGTCTGGGAACGCCTTGGTATCCTCTCTGAAGATCTGGAGCAGGTGGCTAGGGACAGGGAAGTCTGGGCCTCTCTGCTTGAACTACTGCCTCCGCAACCCGGACCTCCGGAAAAGGGGTAGAAGATGGATGGATGGATGGATGGATTTTGGCATTCCCATATTACTAAGAGTTGTAAAAATTATTTCCCTGATTTTCCAAATCTATATTCAGCCTTGTAATAGTCTATGCCACTATGAAGCAGCAGGCCTACTTAATACCTATTATGTGTTAAGTATTTCAGCACTGGCAGAAATCATGTTTTGACTATTGTTACCTGGTCATGTGTGCCTTCTGTGTCTCCTCTCTCTCTCTAGTCATCAGTGCTGTCTTTGTCTGGACACCTGTGCTGATTCTCTGGTTACTTTTACCTCCTCTCTCCTCTCCTACTTGGTTCACCCTGCTGCTGCTACATTCTTGCTCCTGACATAAAAAGAGCTCAGTTAATGTTCAAATGGTTTAAAAGAAGTACTGTACTTCATGGACAGTTTTGGAGGATGTAATTCATGCTAGATTTTCCAGTGCCAAAAATATGGAAAGATGAAAAATATTCTTTACCCCTTCTTCCCTCTTAATAGCATCTTAACAGTGCAATCAGTATTAACTGAGGTTAATGTAGCCGCCGAATGAGGCTTAATCACCATTCTTCTTAACTCATTTTATTTTGTTATTAATCAGTTGTGGTGATTAACACATTTATTCTGACAGGACTAATGTTTTTTCATTAATTAATGATGTCACCACTTGCCACCATGTGGCTGTTTCTTACCAAGCAGATTAACTAAGGACACTACTGTGATTTAGTCAGCTAGACTATGACAAAAGTAACAGTTATATTGCCTGCAGAGGCATTATGAACACAGTGCAGCACACCTCAGGTGTGCTGTTTCATTCATGAAATAATAGTAAATCTGTGAGTAGATTTGTGACTAAATCATCCT
Source organism: Pholidichthys leucotaenia (assembly GCA_020510985.1). Lineage (NCBI taxonomy): Eukaryota > Metazoa > Chordata > Actinopteri > Cichliformes > Pholidichthyidae > Pholidichthys > Pholidichthys leucotaenia. Next base: position 12,307,853 of record CM035845.1, read on the forward strand.
GGTATTAAAAACTTACTCTGGATTCATTATGTAGACATTTAATTTTTTATAATGACATTCAGTTTTCAGATTTAGGATTCAGGTATTTGCTTTTCCCCCCCCCCCCGCCCCCCAAAGGTAAGTAACAAATTTACCTTTACCAAATTTACCAGACAAAAATATGCAAATTTAGGAGAAAATAGTATATATTCACAAGAAGTGAGTAGCAACTTGATTATAGTCAAAATTAAAAAAAAAAATAAATCAGAAATTTAAATGATTTTGCAAATATGGAAGGAAAAAGGCTTATTTTCCCTGACAAAAATTGCAAATTTGAGAAAAACTAGTGGATTACCCATAGAAAGCAAGTATTCTTGTATGAAAACAGCTATCCCAATCAGGCTTTTCAGTCCCAAATGAAAAGCCAGTGGCAACCTGTGAAGCTCTAGAGAACTCGATGCCCAAGAAAGTTAAGGCAGTGCTGGAAAATAATTGTAACCACACAAAATATTGACACTCTGGGCACAATTTAAACATTTTCTGTTAGGGGCGTACTCACTTTTGTTGCCAGCAGTTTAGAAGTTAATGGCTGTGTGTTGAGTTATTTTGGGGGACAGCAAATTTATACTGTTATACAAGCTGTACACTGACTACTATACATTGTATCAAAGTGTCATCTCTTCAGTGTTGTCCCATGAAAAGATATAATAAAATATTTTCAAAAATGTGAGGGGTGTACTCAGTTTTGTGAGATCCTGTAACTAAAAATGATTTATTTCAATATTTGGGCATTTTTGGGTCCTGCGTTTGGTCGTTAAGTCATTCCGGCCATTCTGATCATGGTGATATTATTATTGTTTTTAATTTTTAGATACTCACGTGTTAGGGGGGACTCGTGGTCCTACAAAGTACAGTATTACCACACGGGTGAAGCAGAAGCAGGAACTCCCATCTACTACTGACTTGGCAGCCTTGGCGTGCCTCCTCGCGAAAGAACCGTGGTTTGCCTGGTGGGGCCGTTGCTTCTCCCGGCATGTTCTGTGTTAGATACACCGGTGTTTTTTGTCAGACCCGGTCCCCGCTGATGCTCCACCCAGTCTGCTCACGCAACTCATTGTCATGAGGCTCAGCATGGTGCTGCACCGTGCTCATGCTCTTAATTTATTTCTGAGTATTCCCGTATTTTTCCAGTGTTGAGTGTTTATCTTGTGTGTTGGTTTAAGATGCGGTCTTAGTTGTTAGTTGTTCTGTTACTTATTCATGTCCTTATTATTATTATTATTATTATTATTATCATTATTCTGTCAGTTTCTTTAGACATCCTTTTCCATGTAGGTTCTCGTGATTATATTTTGTTTCTGTGTGACATGAGTTCTCCTCCTCTTCTCCAGACACTCCCACCTTGTCATCATCTTATATTTGGTTCATGTTTAGGTCGTCTCAGCTGACACCTGCCTGTTAATTAGGTCTACCTTCATGCTCATGTGATCCGCACCTGTGGTCATTTGTGATGATTGGTTTCATGCTCTGTTTAAAGTCCGTTGTTTCTCTCAGTCATTGTTGGAACCTCATCTAATCTGTCTTCTCGCATCAGAACCCTTTCCCCATTCTGATGCCAATTCCTGTGTTTTCCTGCCTACTCCTTTGCTGCCTCAGTTGTAAGTTTACTTTGTGCACTGTTTGGATTTTGTATTTCTTTATTAAATTCCACAGACTGTAGTTCAGCATCTGGGTCTTTCCTTTCTGCCCCGAGGGGCAATTCATGACACTCATGTTCTCCACATATGCCGAATTATCCTTAAGACCTACGCAATCACAGAACTTTATGGTATAATTTTTTAAAAATTAAATCTTCAGTATTATCTTTTTCTGGTCAAATTTGTTGCTTTTGGCTTCCTTGTTTTGCTCACGGTGCGATGTGGTTTCTAATGCCGCGATGCTGCGTATTATCCAGTCAGTACGAAGTCAATCCAAAACTCCACCCACACCTCTAGAAACCAGAACATGAGGAGACAGAGCGGTGGATAAACTTTTATTGATAAAGCACTTATAAAATCTGAGATCAGTCTGATGAACGGTTCAAGAGATATGTGTGGAACACACACGCAGACAGATAGGCACACATACAGACAGAGATATGTTGCATTTATAGATAGATGCTACATTTTTGTGAGAAACTGTGAATTTAGGGGAAAACTGCATTTTTATACAAAAAGTAGGCAAATTTACAAGACAAAAAGTCTTTGATTTACAAGAAAAGCTGTAAAACTATGACAAAAAAGTTGCACACATGAAAAAGTGACATTAGTCATGTGACAGTGCTACATAAGACACTGATGAGGTTTAATAAGGGAGAAAAAAGATTGGACAGAATATGTGGAGCCCCAGAAGTTAGTAGTGAGGACAGCTCTAACTTTAAATGGGTTTATGATATATTTTTAGTTGATATGTAATATATACTGTATATGTATATATGTACACACACACACGTACAGTCATGTGAAAAAATTAGGACACCCTGTATAAGCCTGTGTTGTTGTTTTTTTTAACATATTTGGGCATATGGATATTTAATATCAGTGTTTAATATACTGGGAGATTCATGTAATACAACTAAACAATTAAAAATGAATTAAAGACTTTTTTCAAACTTTCTGTAAAATGTAATTCTAAACAAATAGTGAGGAATAAATCAGGACACCCCCCATCTTTTTTAGGACACCCCCACATTCATTCCCACTTAAAATGGCTAAAATAAATGTTAAAAAAAATGCAAATAAAAGCAAAAACAAGGTTATACATAGATATGTGAACATTTCTTAATAAAGAAATGAATATTTAATGGGGTATCCTAATTTTTTCACATGACTGTATATTCACTACTGAAGTGACCATACATGAAAAGCAACAGGCTGGAGGAGAAGACAAATGCTGCAAGAAAAAAAAATGCTGGAAGAATCATTGCAACTTTTTATTTATCAATTTATTTATATTTTTAGTGCTCTCTTTATTGCAAATGGACCCTTAAACACCAACAAACTCAAAAAGTACGGCGTTAAGGTGATGACTCTTGTTATACTAGGAGCTAAATCATTATACAGTGATGATAATAAACCCTCAATATCTCAGTGTTTGATCACTGCCTAATTTGTGTAATGCTTTTTCTGTCATATCCGGCTCTAGGGAGCCGGGCAATCAGAGCCAGGGACAAGCCAGTGAGTCGTGATGGTTTATTTTGGGTAAGGGATAAGGGATGAGGAGAGCACAGATACTCATGCAGAGGTACACTCACAGGTTGCACAGCGCAGAGGTAAGCAGCTCGTACCGGACGTGGGGGTAACAAGACGTACATACTCACAGCGGGATACAAACACAGGAATGCTGCAAGAGGAGTATAAGCTGACACCAGACGAAGGGGCTTCAGCTTAGCAATGTGTTTATGTCGCAGCCCCGAGTCATCGAGGCTGCTCCCATTTATCCTCATTGGCAGCGCCCCAGCTGATGAGGACTAATTGGCCCCAGCCGTCCGTGACGCTGCCAGCTGGGAGCCTGCTGAGACGCTGCTCAATGGGAAAAGGGAAAACATGGGCTGAGTGCCGAGACGGCATCCCAACCCATGGTGACAGAGCCCCCCCCTCAAGGTCGGGCTCCTGAACGACCAGGAACATCCCAGCCCCCCCCCCCCCCACCTAGGGTGGGAGGAAGGGAGGCAGGATTGGAGGGGAAGAGGCCAAAGGAAGGACAACACCAATGGGGCAATGTAGGGTGGCAGGGAAAAAAAACCAAATACAATACTGAACAAAACAGGGAATAATCAACCCAGGTTCGAATGGGGAGAAGAACTGGGTCAGCACGCTGGTTACACACTACTCAGAGAGTACCAACAATGCGTGACCCAGAGCAAGGAAAAAACCCACCAAAAAGGTACAGGGTAAAAATGCTGAGTAAGGTTAAATAAAAGGGAACACAATACACAGCGCCACTAAGTACATACACAGTCACCAAGAAAAGTGAAGGTGACTGGAACAAATTGACAACTACAGAGCATGGTGTTTTGGAAAACAAGGCACATGACTCTATAATGAACCAACAGGGCATAAAAAAGAAATACTGAGTGCAGGCAAAGAAAAACACACACACGAATATATAAATACCCACAGCCACCTAAAGAAATGAAAGTGACTGGAATAAATGGATAACTGCAGAGCATGGTCTGAAAGGAAACAAAACACAACTCTACAATGAAAAAACGAGGCTAAAAACATGGCACAAAAAGTAAAATGCTGAGCATGAGCGATGGAAAACAGCACTATAAAAACGAATCCACCAACAGGACAAAATATTACACCCGAGTGACCTTCACAAAGATAAAAGAAAAAGTGACACCCGAGGAACATGGCAGGCAGAGTCCACAAATAGCCGAGATGGCTCCGGAGATCTCCCCGCCCATCGTCCCGTTGGCGAATCAGGGAAAGAGAAGTGTTCGGACGGCGAACTCCGGACCCAGATCCCAGGAATCCAGTCCACCGGCAGCCGAACCAGGCTGCCCAGAGGGAAACAGACCAGTGGGGGGAACCAGATCACCGAACCGAAAGTTCTGTGGGTCGGGTCGTCGACCCGCATCACTCAACCACCAGGACCATTGAGACGGGCGAAGGATCAGAGCGGATCCCGGTGGAAGAGGCTCAGGGGAGAGCCGATGACGAGGGCGGCGGGCGTCAGGCCGCAGGGAAACGGCCACCTCCTCACCGGACCTGGACAATACTGGGGCAGCACCCACGTCGCACCCCGATCGGGCCTCAGGCGAACCCACGTTGGACCCCGATTGGGTCTCGGGTGAACCCACGTTAGACCCTGCACCAGAACCGACCTCCAACGTTGAACCCGGACCCTCCAGCACCACGAGGAACAGCAACTCCTCGCCGGTGACCCTGGAAGGCGGCTCAGAAGAGAAAACAGAACTGGGATCAGGATCACCGGCAGCGCCAGAACCCGGCGAGACGAGCTCAGACGCAGCGGGCGGCTGCACCCTGCTCGTCTCCCCTGGAGATAGGCTGAAGTGCTCAAAGATAAAAAGAGAGAAAAGAAAGGAGAGCACTTGCCTGATCTCGGGTTCTGACGCCGTCCAGGACTGCGAAGATCCAGGATCCGTCGTCAGGTCGTTGTCAGGCTCCCATCTAGCCGCGTCGGGCCCCGCAGCCAGCACGATGGTCAGCGCAGCTTGAGATTCCTCCAGCTCCGGTGACCCCGCCGACGATCCACTCGGCGTGAAGCCAGAAGAATCTCGTCCCGCTGGACCGAACCGCTCCTCCGTGGAGACCCGGGGACGCTCAATCGTCGGCGTAGACTCCACGCAGCAGTCAGTCCCCCTCCTCCGTCCGCAATGTAGCTGCGGAACCACAGGCCCTCTCCATATCCCACCACGTTGACCCGGAGCCGGGCCCCGCTCGGCGTTGAGAGACACAGAGGATGCGGGATTAGGAATACAGGTTACAGCAGGTGGGGAGAGTTCAGGGAGCTGCAAACCCTGAACTTCTCCTCCAGGGATGTGACAGAGCAAATCATTAAGCAGGTGTGAAAAAACAATGACTTGCCTGCCCCCTGGAGGTTGAGTATCGCCTGCTGTAGTGGATTCTGCTTCTTCCTCTCCCCGCCCGGCGATAACGGAGGACCCCCCGGGAGTTAGTCTGAGGATCGCTCGCGTTGTCTCCAGCAGAGAGCTCACCAGACCGGAATTCCAGGCACACACAGCAGTCAGGAAGCGCGTCGAGGAGGAGGGGAAAACAGCCGGGGTGAGCCAGCCCGAATGTCCAGGAATGACAGCGGGGAAACGAGGCTCAGGGAACGGGGCTGTAGAATCTCCACACAGACGAGGCGAAGAGGTGACAGCTGCGTGGGAGGAACTGTCCTGACGATGGCCCAGAACTGGATCCGGACGAGGTTCGTGCAGAGGTGACTTGGCGATGTGATGGCGGCTATTCCCGGGGAACGAAGCGAGGGGGAAACCCAGGATTCGCCGCTCCAGATTGGAGATCGAGGCGAGGAAGACGCCGAGCACGGGAAAGCTTCGTAGCCCTGAAGTCCTCTCCATCAACCTCACTGCCGCCGCCACATGCCTGAAGGTGGTGACAGGAAACACAGTGGAGCTCGCGACAGCCACTCGACCCCAGACGTAACTGCTGTCAGCTGCGGCTCCTTGAAGGGAATCCCGAGTGACGTGGCGCAGGTCGGGGGAAGTCCTCTGGTTGGCGCGAACTCCCGGACTGGAATAGCGGCAGGAACGGGACTCCGAAGCGGGGAAAGACGTCGCCCACTTCGACTCCCTGCCGGGATTTCCATCCACCCCGTGGAGCTTCTCTCGCTGTGTACCTGCAGCGTCTATCCTGGCACTGTCCTCCAGATGGTACAGAGAGTGAGGGTGACAGTCCAGGAGTTCCTCAGCACGGCCCGGATGCCAGCGTCTCGCGTTGGAGGCGTCGTGCAGGGTGAAGAATGTCCCATCGACAGCCTCCGAGATGGACCTCAGCTCGTCGCCCTGGCGCCGGAAGTGACTCCTGGGAAACGGCATGCTAGCAGCGCTGACACCCGGACAGAAAGGTACATTTCCACAGCGACTCACGGCCGCCGGCAACTCTTCTGGCTGCGACATACTGTCATATCCGGCTCTAGGGAGCCGGGCAATCAGAGCCAGGGACAAGCCAGTGAGTCGTGATGGTTTATTTTGGGTAAGGGATAAGGGATGAGGAGAGCACAGATACTCATGCAGAGGTACACTCACAGGTTGCACAGCGCAGAGGTAAGCAGCTCGTACCGGACGTGGGGGTAACAAGACGTACATACTCACAGCGGGATACAAACACAGGAATGCTGCAAGAGGAGTATAAGCTGACACCAGACGAAGGGGCTTCAGCTTAGCAATGTGTTTATGTCGCAGCCCCGAGTCATCGAGGCTGCTCCCATTTATCCTCATTGGCAGCGCCCCAGCTGATGAGGACTAATTGGCCCCAGCCGTCCGTAACGCTGCCAGCTGGGAGCCTGCTGAGACGCTGCTCAATGGGAAAAGGGAAAACATGGGCTGAGTGCCGAGACGGCATCCCAACCCATGGTGACATTTTCATGTTTAAATAAAATGGGAACAGAAAACTAGAAATGGGATTTCAAGCTCAATAATTAAATTCCAAGTTAATCAATGATGCTGTGTTGCAGTGCCTTTGAACTCATTTTAACACATTTTGCATATGGATAAAATTTAGAGTGCTGTATTTTCCTTAATGAGATATTGTAAAAAGTTTAGGAATATGAAATGCATCTATTCTTTCATTCATCTGTTTGGTCTTTATTTCTTATATATTCGTTTAAAAACTCTTTTGTGCAGCTGTGGTATTTTAACAGAGGATAGAAGATATGAAAATGATCTGCAGGGAAAATAATTTCTTTTAAGGTGGATATTTAAGAATAGCCTTCAGAGTGACTTAGTAATCAAAAGTGGTAAAACTTGCCTTTTAATTGAATTTTATAATCGTCAAAATCATGACATTTTAAAAATACAGAACAGTTTAAGGTTAACTTGGATTTTGTGGGAATGACAAGCAATATTCAAAGGCATTTATTTTGAAGGACCAGTGGTATAGAGATTTTGTTTGTACTTGATAAATGTTCAGAGCTGCTAACATTTTGATGAGTACTGAAACTGTCATAAATTGCCTGTTTCACGGGCAGCACAAGACACCAAGCTCCGTCTGTGATTTTGTAACATTTATTAAAGACTCACATAACAAGCAACACAACACTAATAAATTAAAGGGGAAACACTCGTGCCGGAGGAGAGCGGAGCTCACGACCAGGGAGAGCAGAGAGAGAGACAAATGCAGCTGGAGCACACCTGAAGAGCAGCAGGGCTCACGGCTGAGGGAATGAAGGGGAAAGGACTAATTACGTGGTAGGAGCTCAACACTATCTCCTCAACTGCTACAGCCGACAACACACTCAGATACTTGGCAAACATCTGAGGACGTCACAGTAGGGCACGACAACAGGGAAAGATTGTTGTGCCCTTAAATACCATCCCTTGATGGAAAACAGGTACATGAGTAGAGAAAGTAACAGAATGAATGACAGCTGTGCAGCTCTCGACCCAGTTTGACAGCCGGAAGCTGCACAGCGCTTTCAAAATAATACATAAACCGGAAACCATAATGAAACAACAACAACACAACCCCAAAATGTAAACAATACTACAAATACATAACATGACATATTACATGACATAATAACTGGACAGGGTAAACAAAGAAATAAACAGACAGAAAAAGACTAAGCTTAACTGAAGACTGGGCATGGCGTCCACCAGTGCCCAGGATCATGACAGTGCCCCTCCTCAAGGGGTGGGCCCCAGACACCCCAGGGCAACATAAAAAAAGAGGCAAAGAACCCCCCAGCAGAGAAGACCCTCCCAACAAGAAAAACAACCCACCCGAGGGCGGGGGGGGGGGTACCTAGGCATGGAGGGACCAGAAAACAAATCAAAAAACCACTCATGACCCACAACACTTTACAACAGGTGACGGCACAGGACTCTAAGCCCAACTGATCAGTGGATGAGTGTTCGGGCAGCCTTCCAGAGTCCCTAGACCACCGGCGCCTGTGCTGGAACACGTTGGGTGGCCTCCCCATGTTCTGAAACCATCCGAGCAGGAGGGGCAGCCCATCAGGTGACCTCCAAGTATTCCTAAGCCAGTGAGCTGCGGCACACAACACGTCCCCCCCTTCCCCCGGGGGCGACAGCCAGGCCAAGCAACTCCCACAAAGCACGGGAGCTGAGAGGCGGCATCCTCCTGAGATGGGTGGCTGAACAACAGGAACCTCCAGCGACACCTGACGACCCCCAGCAAACTCTGATGAAGACAAGGGATTCATGGTGATCTCAGGCACCGGCAGAGACGGAGGACCCTCACTGAGCTCGGGTGGAAGTGCTGCACCCACGGAGGCATGGGATGGAGGGGGAGCAGCACCCACAGAGGCCCCGGATGGAGGGGGAGCAGCAACCACTGGGGTCCCGGACGGAGGGGGAGCAGCACCCATGGAGGCCCCGGATGGAGGCGGAACAGCACCCACAGCGGCCCCAGATGGAGGGGGAGCAGCACCTATGGAGACCCCGGACAGAGGGGGCACAGCATCTACGGAGACCCCGGACAGAGGGGGCGCAACACCCATGGCAGCCTCGGACTGGGGCGTAGTACCCATGGTGGCCCCAGACTGGGGCGTAGCACCCATGGTGGCTGCGGACTGGAGTGTAGCACCCACGGCAGCTCCAGACTGCAGCATAGGACTCACGGTGGAAAGGCTGACCTGCGAGAGAACCAGGCCAAAGAGGTGATCGACCAGTGGAGTACCAGCTGAGGGCAAGGAAGGAGGGCCCATGGTGGCTTCGGACTGAGACGCAGCACCCACGGAGGCTCCAGACCAAGGCATAGCACTCACAGAGGCCCCGGGCTGGGGCATAGCACCCACGGAGGCCTCAGATGAACGTGTTGCACCCACAGCGGCCTCAGATGGAGGCGTCGCACCCATGGTGGCCCCACACGGAGGAGTTGCACCCACGGTGGCCCCAGATGGAGGCGTCACACCCACGATGGCCTCAAATGGAGGCGTGGCACCCGTGGTGGCCTCAGACAGGGAGGCAGGGCCCCCGGAGACCTCAGGAGAAAGCACAGATGGAACACAGACACACACCAGGTCAGAGTCACCGGTAGCAGTGGAGCCCGGCGAGGAGAGCCCAGGTGCAGCTGACGGCTGCACTTGGATTTCCCCACCAAGAGCCAGGCAAGATCTCTCTAGGACAAAGAAAGTGAAAACAAGAAAGAGCACTTGCCTGAGCTCAAGCTTTATCACTGTCCAGGACTCCGTTGATCCTGGCTGGGACGTCTCGGCTCTCTCCACCTGGGTGTCCAATCTCGACACAGCCTCATCAGGAGAAGGAAAAAGCACCTGAGAAAAATCACCAGCAGCAGTGGAGCCCAGTGAGGAGCGTTTAGAAGCAGAGGACATCTGCAGCTGATTCTCCCCACCATGAGCCAGACAAGAATTCTCTGGATCTGTAGGTGATAACACAGAACAGAGCATTTGCCTGGACTTGAGCTCCACCGCCATCCAGGACTCCAGTGACTCTGCTGCGGCGTCCTGGCAGCAGGCATGATGGTGGGTGCAGCTAGTAGACCTCCAGGCGTGATGACCCGTGCCGGCGGATCTCTCAGTGGGATGGCTGACGCCTGAGGTTGCCTCACTGACAGCGCAGGCTCCCATGCCTCTGTACCCAGGGGACACTCATCTGCTGGCTCAGGATTCAGAGCACAGGTGGCGCTTGTCTTCCATCTTGAACGTGGCTGCAGGACTGGAGCAGGAGTTCCAAGGGCGGCAGGCCCCTCCGTCTGACGGCTCCTTCCCAGGACCAGCGAACACTCGGAAGCAACGGGGGGGGGGGGGGGGGACACAGGAGACTGAGATGAGGGTGAGACAACACCAGTAGGTGATGAGGACTCAGTTGAGTTTGGCTGCTGTCGCTGAGCCTCATCACCGGGAATAAGGCAAGGTATTTCATTAAAATGAGAAGAGGACTGGAAACCTACTTGCCTTATTTCCCAGGGCATGATGGTTCCTGTTGCTGAAATTGGGCCAGATGATGGTCCTCTGGCCACTGCTGACGTCTTCTGGGAAGGAGGCAGAGGCTCGGACTTCTGGCGAGGGAGGTGGGATGCCGGAGCTCGGGGCCGCTTCCTCATGGACCTGGCCCTCGGTGCTGATGATTGGAGATTGCCTACCAGGCTGTGAGGGTCTGTCTGGAGGGAGGTGGCAATAGAATACAACAGGTGCTCATACCTGGGGTAGCTCCCTCATCCAGGGTGTGCCTCCACTATGCCCGCCACCCCATCCACATTTCTACGCATCTCCTCCCGTGAGCGAGAGGCAAGCGCTGCGTCCAAAAAGTCCTGGGCGAAGTCCGCCGCCCACAGTTCATCAACGGTGGGATCCCGAGCTGCTGATTTACCTCGAACAGTGGGGCCCCGACGCACTCGTGACTTGGTAAAAATGCGTGAAAGACAGGAGGGGAATATAATTGTAGGTAGGGAGAAAAACGAAACAAAACCACAGAGGCTGATGTCACACTGGTCGTGCCCATCCATCCATCCATCCATCTTCTACCGCTTTTCCGGAGGTCCGGGTCGCGGAGGCAGCAGTTCAAGCAGAGAAGCCCAGACTTCCCTCTCCCCAGCCACCTGCTCCAGCTCTTCAGAGGGGATACCAAGGCGTTCCCAGACCAGCTGGGAGACATAGTCTCTCCACCGAGTCCTGGGTCTGCCCCGGGGTCTCCTCCCAGTGGGACGTGCCTGAAACACCTCAAGTGGGAGGCGTCCAGGAGGCATCCTAATCAGATGCCCATACCACCTCAACTGACTCCTTTCAATGTGGAGGAGCAGCGGTTCTACTCTGAGCCTCTCCCGGATGACTGAGCTCCTCACCCTATCTCTGAGGGTGAGTCCAGCAATCCTACGGAGAAAGCTCATTTCAGCCGCTTGTATCCGCGATCTCGTTCTTTCGGTCATTACCCAAAGCTCGTGACCATAGGTGAGAGTAGGAACGTAGATTGACTGGTAAATCGACAGCTTTGCCTTAGAACTAAGCTCCCTCTTCACCACAACAGACCGGTACAACGTCCGCATCACTGCAGATGCTGCTCCAATCCGTCTGTCGATCTCTCGCTCCATTTTCCCCTCACTCATGAACAAGACCCCAAGATACTTAAACTCCTCCACTTGGGGCAGGAGCCTGTCCCCAACCCGGAGAGGACAATCCACCTTTTTCCAGCTGAGGACCATGGACTCGGACTTGGAGGTGCTGATTCTCATCCCAGCTGCTTCACACTCAGCGGCAAACCGTCCCAGCAAGAGCTGTAGATCATTGCTGGATGAAGCCAACAGGACAACATCATCTGCAAACAACAGAGATGAGATCCTGTGGTCACCAAGCATGACACCCTCCATTCCCTGGCTGCGCCTAGAAATCCTGTCCATAAAAATTATGAACAGGATCGGTGACAAAGGGCAGCCCTGGCGGAGTCCAACTCTCACTGGGAATGACTCCGACCGAGTGTTGGCAATACGAACTAAACTCTCACAACGGTCGTACAGAGACCGAATAGCTCGTAACAACAAGCCCGATACCCCATACTCCCGAAGCACCCCCCACAAAAATCCACGAGGGACGCGGTCAAATGCCTTCTCCAAGTCCACAAAACACATGTAAACTGGTTGGGCAAACTCCCACGAACCCTCAAGAATTCTCGAGAGGGTAAAGAGCTGGTCCGATGTGCCACGGCCAGGACGAAAACCACATTGCTCCTCCTGAATCCGAGGTTCAACCAATGGCCGGACTCTCCTCTCCAGTACCTTGGCATAGACCTTCCCAGGGAGGCTGAGGAGTGTGATCCCTCTAAAGTTGGAGCACACCCTCCGGTCCCCTTTTTTGAAGAGAGGAACCACCACCCCGGTTTGCCATGCCAAAGGCACTGCCCCCGACCTCCACGCAATGTTGCAGAGGCGTGTCAACCATGACAACCCAACAACATCCAGGGCCTTGAGGTACTCGGGGCGAATCTCGTCCACCCCTGGGGCCCGGCCACCAAAGAGATTTTTAACCACCTTGGCGACCTTAGCCCCTGTGATAGGCGAGTCATCCCCCTCGTCCCCAAACCCTGCTTCCTCTGTGGAAGGCGTATCAGTGGGATTGAGGAGATCCTCGAAGTATTCCTTCCACCGCCCGACGATATCCCCAGTTGAAGTCAACAGTGTCCCATCCGCACCATACACAGTGTGGACGGGGAGCTGCTTTCCCCTCCTGAGCCGCCGAACAGTTTGCCAGAATCTCTTTGAAGCCGACCGAAAGTCTTGTTCCATGGCCTCACCGAATCTTGTTCCATGGCCTCACCTGGTCGTGCCCTTCTGTCATAAATCACCCGTTTTACGGGCAGCACAAGACACCAAGCGCCGTCTGTGAGTTTATAACATTTATTAAAGACACACAAAACAAGCAACACAACACTAATAAATAAGGGGAAACACTCGTACTGGAAGAGAGCGGAGCTCATGACCAGGGGGAGCAGAGCAGCCAGGGGAAATGACGACTGAGGCGCCCGGGGAAATCGGGGAAACAGAGACAAATGCAGCCGGAGCACACTCAAAGAGCAGTTGGGCTCACGGCTGAGGGAATGAAGGGGAAAGGACTAATTACCTGGTCGGAGCTCAACGCTATCTCCTCAACGGCTACAGCTGACAACACAGTCAGATACTTGGCAAACATCTGAGGATGTCACAGTAGGGCACGACAATGGGGAAAGATTGTTGTGCCCTTAAATACCATCCCTTGATGGAAAACAGGTGTGGATACATGAGTAGAGAAAGTAGCAGAATGAATGACAGCTGTACAGCTCCCCACCCAGTTTGACAGCCGGAAGCTGCACAGCGCTGTCAAAAAAAACACAAACCGGAAACCATAATGAAACAACAACAACACAACCCCAAAATGTAAACAATCCTACAAATACAAAATGACATAATAACTAGACAAGGTAAACAAAGAAACAAACAGACAGAAAAAGACTAAACTTAATTGAAGACTGGGAATGGCGCCCACCCGTGCCCAGGATCATGACAGAAACATGTTTAAATTAAAACAGTTGATAAATCCATTCTGATCACATTTGATGAATGATTAGTACAATGTAAAGACCAAATTTGCATGAGAAAAGCTGTTCATTTGTCAGATCAGCTAAATCCTATCAGGCAGCACATTTATTCTGTGGTGTACTCCATAGCTTTAACTCACATTAGCAAACTAACAACCAGCTAAGTTCAGACAACAATTCACCAGCTAAATCAATAATATGATATTTACCTCCTTTTGGACAGAGGGCTTTGTCCTTTTATTTGACAACTAACAATTTAAAATGGTTTGTTGCCCTTGTGGAGCTCTTTTCATTCTGTCTCACTTGGGAGCTGAATGCATTCTAGACTTAAGACGACCGTCCTCACCTGCCACCCCTACAAATGACTCCGAGTATTGACCAGAGAAGGCGCATGGACCGGTTGGGCAATACCAAGTCTGCAGGGAAGGGGGGGGGGGGCTTGTCTGATTCTTTGAAATGCTACTTTTCATTGCTTGCAAATGAAAAAATGACAACTTCTTCATACTCACTTGTAGATATTTTTTTTTTTATTAATTATAGTTACATTGTGGGGGACCCACTCAGTAGTTTTCCCTCAGACTGAAGGGCATGGCAGATCAAAGATGCTGGGGGACAAGGGGAATTTTCATGGGGGATTGATTGATATGTTAATACAGCACCTCAGTAGCGGAGGAGTGTTGTGATATAAAAGAGAGTGCCTGCAACCTGAGTTTTTAATGCTTTTGATTCTGGTGGATGTGAGAGGGAGAAGAATAAAGTTTCCTCTGCTCTGAACGCTCGGCCTGGTTATTCCTCTCTCCACAATATGATTATTGGGGGTGGGGGTTATATTGGCTGGATTTGATTTTTTTTTGGGGGGGGGGGGGGGTTGCAACCCATGGTGCAGACTAATCACAGGGCAGAGCACAACCAAAAACCCTAGGGAGGCAGGGGAAACCAGAGACAGGAGCCAGAGGAACCCAGGTACTAAACAGGGACATTGGGGCTGAGAAGACAGAAGTGAATCAGGGAAGCAGGTGGGACAGGTCTGAAAAAGGTCTTGGCTATGAGTAAATGAAACACAGAACTGCTCTCTGAGGATAATGTTTTAAGAAAACACAACAGAAATGGGACTGACCAAGTGAGTCAGGCTGGGAAGGATCAGGTTTTACATATACCAGGAGGAAGCTGAGTGTTAGCTGTGGGGAAAGACAAACCCCTTACCCACCTGTGGCTGTGTTAGCAGCCCTGCCTATCTGTCTGTCTCTGTGGGGGCTTCAGGGCCATCTGAGTGGCATTTCCATAAACCCCATCCTGCTAATGGTATATGCTGGCTAGTTGTCCATTATCCGTGGAGGAGGACACAGGGGAACAGAGAACACTGATTACTGCACAACAGAGGAATTGGCAGTGGACTCAAAAAGGACCTCCAAAGTTTCCTGGATTCAATTAAGCCCCAATTATTGTCTAGGAATCCACAAAAAAAGTTGGACACTCTAAAATTTCACTGGACTTAAGCCTGTAGTTTTCATGATGGCAAGCATTTGCCGTGACATTTCATTAAGCTTATGTCACATCAAAACTTTCATTTCCAGCCAGAGTTGCATTCATTTTTTGCCAAGATCTTCTATTGACGATGGAAGATTTGATGAGAGTTGATGATGAGAGATGATCTTTCACCACTATCCCTCCAGGTTTTAATGATAAGATGTCATGGTTACACAAGGGTTGGACCCAAATGCAGGACATAGCACACAGAGACAGTGACTGAGGTGAGAGAATGGTCATTTATTAAAAACCAAACAGGGGGAGCGAAGAGTGTTGACTCCTGTGGAGACAGAGAGGAGATTGATGAGTAACTGTGCAAAGGACAGGAAGTATAAGATATAAACTACCTGGAAACAACCAGGTAAGGTCTTCAACCCATCAGCCACAGATTCCAGAGAGCAGAACTCATTTATAGTTCAGAGTCCTTATTTCGGAGTAGATCGTGAACAGGAGGTCCAGATAGCAAAAGGGGTCCAAGGAGGGAGAGGCTATGGAGCCAGATATCCTGAGACACAAGAGGTTAATCAGGGAATAATGCAGAGGCAGAGGTCACACTGGCTGCACCTGATTCACCTGATAAGATGTTGTGTAACAGTCAAAGAGTAGAATGTGCCAAGATATTATAGTGCTCACCCAGATCCACAACATTCTGAGCAACATTCTGAATCCAGTTTTAGTAGTTCAGGGATCTTTTCTTTGTTTTCTTTGCTTTATGCATGCTAATAATTTGATCTTTTTAAAACAAAACGTCTTTTCCATGACCCCAACATATGTTGTCATCATGGATGATTAAGAATTCAGAAACTAATTATAACCGCTGGCAGGAAGTTATTTAACGCTGACCAATAAGTGATGTCACTGTAGAAGCCTGTACTGACGAAGGTGGTTTTGGATTGTGTTTGCACTTTGCACAATCAGACATGCTACCTGACCTAAGTTAGTCATTAGCTGTTTCAAGGTGGTTTTGCAACATTATTGCTGGTTGGCTGTCACGACCAAGCATCAAGTGGATTTTTCGCCTGAGTTGAGAGTTGTTTGCAGCTTTCCATTGACTTTGAATGTAATCTTGTCACATTTCACACTGAGTGAATATAAACTGATTACCAGCCTAAATTGTTGTTACATATGCTGTGTTACGACCCACTTTCTGGGCCAAAGCCAGAATTGCCTATTTCAGCCTGGGATCACCAAGTCTGTTTTGACCCTTACATCAAGGTGGATGAACCTAGTCATTTTTGCCCTCAGGCAAGGTTGACATACACCTCCCATCATCCCAGGCCAAGTTTTGAACTCATGAGACCATGATCTGAAAACCTCTTACTCTGCCACTGAGCCAAAGAGGAACTTCTCACTAGCTCTTGGCTAGTAGTGGAGGTGTACTCTAAGGTGTCAGGGACTGTACCACTGACTAATTCCCTATGGAAGGGTGTGTGACACCGCCCCCCCCTTAAGGAAGTGGTGCAAGTACGTGGCGGTAATGTACCTCTAAGTTGGTTGCCAACCAAATCTAAAAGAAGAAGAAGTCCTATCCCAGACAAGCCTCCACTTTCTGGGCCAAGGCCATTTCAACCCTTACATCAACTTAGACAAACCTAGTCATTTTCACCCTCTGGCAAGGTAGACATACACCTCCTAACATCCCAAGCCAAGTTTTGAACCCATAACACCATGATCTGAAAACCGCTTACTCTACCACTGAGCCAAAGAGGTACTCCTCACTAGTGCTAGGCCAGTAGTGGAGGTGTACTCCAAGGTGTCAGGGACTGCACCACTGACTAATTCCCTATGGAGGGGTGCGTAACAGCTGTAAT
Source organism: Pholidichthys leucotaenia (assembly GCA_020510985.1). Lineage (NCBI taxonomy): Eukaryota > Metazoa > Chordata > Actinopteri > Cichliformes > Pholidichthyidae > Pholidichthys > Pholidichthys leucotaenia. Next base: position 12,324,908 of record CM035845.1, read on the forward strand.
AGGTTACAGTGGGCCATTTTGTAACCTTTTTGGTTGGTGGTGTGCTGCGGGAATGTTGGGAATCATTGCGTTGCTCTGTGTTACATCGGGGTGGAACTCTATTCTACAAATCTTCAAACATTACTCAGTCCTTGTCCTCGTACATCCCATATCACAGGTTTGAGGAGTTTGGGATTTGTGGCACAAAAAAAGTCTCATGCTGTACAATAAAACATTTGAGAGGAATTTTGATTTGGGCTGAAAACCGATTTATTCGTTGATTTGTTTTTGTCCAAAATCTCAGCATGATCTTGCAAAAACACTTTGATTGAGCAAAAGTGGGCTCACAGTTTTTAAGTTATGGTGTCCAATAAAGTGATGTTTGGTGGAGTTGTCTCTTAGATATGCCCATTATTGACTGTGTAGATTCATATCCCCAGAATAAATTGGTTTTCTGTTTACCTTATGCTGCGTGATTTATTGCAGTACACGCACGCGCGTGCACACACACACACACATGCATGGTCTGAGTCAGAGATGAACAATAACAGCTCCTCTGTCCTCTGAGGAGACTGTTTGGACTTTTCAGGAATATGATCTTCCTCCTATAAACTTGCTTTCTGAGCAGATCTGTCCTACTAGTGACTTTTTATTGCATCAACTCACCCAAACGTGGATTTGAATTATCATGTGTGTGTGTGTGTGCGCGCGCGCGTGTGTGCGCTTGAACAGCACTCGAATGCCAGCTGTGTTTTATTACATCATCGTTCTATATTAAGCTTTCACTTTCTCCTTTCTTCACTTCCCAACTGTGTGCTGGGAGATGTACTGAGCTCTCCTCCCGACAATGAGACAATGGCTTGTGACAGGGATGCCAAATGAAGACGGATGGCAGACAGGAGTTGACCCCCAGACCCCAGTGATTAGATATGAGCTCTGTAATTGGCCATCTGTGTTTTCCATCAACAGGCATTACGGGCCACTTTGCCGGCCAGCGCCATTAAGAGGCTCTGCTTTTTCCTGGAAGCACCTGGTAGGAGCACAGACGCTGGCGCTCATTCTGTGCATCTCTCAGGTCATTGCCTCTTTATTAACATCACTCAGCATCACTCCTTATCACCAAACAGTTACGCTGCAGTCCAGGAAAACATGCAGAGGATCACAAGGAACTGAATAAAAGTGATGGTTTTGATATACAGCCGTGGATAAAATTGTTGGTACCCCTCTGTTAATGAAAGAAAAACCCACAGTGGTCACAGAAATAACTTGAATCTGACAAAAGAGGTAATAAATAAAAATTCAATGAAAATTAACCAATGAAAATCAGACAATGCTTTTGAATTGTGGTGCAACAGAATTACTTTAAAAATAAACTCATGAAACAGGCCTGGACAAAAATGATGGTACCCCTAGAGTTCGTCGGCCTCCGTCGGTCTATGATGACCATGGAAGAGAATCATAAACGTCTACTCTGCTGAAACAGCACCGCCTGTGGCTAAACAGGCCGATGCGCACCGGTGTTCTACCTTCCAGCGTTGGGCGTTGGTAGGATTCAAGCCTGGGCAGGAAGATATGGAGGACAAGATGTTACCCATGCAGCATGTCCCCCCTCTCCACGTCACTGATGAATCCAAAGGAACAGCAGGGCTGCTATAGTTTGGCACCAGCACCGTCGCAGGAGCTGCCAGAACGATGTTGAGCACAACAGAGAACTGCCTTAGGGGCTCCGACTCCGGATTTTTCCTCAGGGTTGACTCCCAAAGCCTTTCCCGTGACTGGGTGTGCCGCAAGGCAGCGGAGGTTTGAAATCAGGGTTTACCTTCCCCTAGATGGGCTACTTTCCCAGGTTGATGAGCCACCATCTACCCGAAGCATCTGGTTTTAAGGCACCAGAGATCCGCCCTCGCCCCTTCTCCTATTAGTAAAAGCAGTTCCGCCGGGCTTAGAGACTAAACCACATGGGCAGGCTAGGAGTTGGACTTAGTTGTCAGAGGCTTTTCGAGACGCACGCCGTAAGGAGCATTTTATGAGCACTGGGAGCTTAACCCCAGTGCCGCTGCTGGCTATGACAACCTTGGAACCAGAAAAGATTGAAAATAGAAAAGATTAGAAAAGATTAGATAAGATAAGATAAGCCTTTATTAGTCCCACAACGGGGAAATTCCAGGATTGCAACAGCACAGGGATAGCAACACTCAGAGCAACAATCAGAAGGCAAGGGAAAAAAAAAAAACAAAAAAACAAGCAAGCAAGAGCAGCTAATATACATATGTACATATTACTATAAAATATATACTGTATATACAGACACACAGACACACAGTGCAGAGCATTGTAGCTGGATGGAATAAATATATGAATATGTAAACACACAGTGCGGAGCAATGTAGCTAGATGGAATAATATGTAGATATATAAACACACAGTGCTGAGCATTGTAGCTAGATGGAATAAATATGTAAATATATAAACACACACAGTGCAGAGCATTGTTGCTAGATGGGATGAAACAGCACAACCGTCTACTTAGTTATCCTACATGGTATGATTATGTGCCCATACATATTCTCACCCTCCATAGCGACCGGTATTTTCCTAGTTGTATGCCGGAGGGGACCATTGTGTAAGTCTATTGCATCTTTTGCATTCAAAAAACTATTAGTTTGTTACGTCTTTTTGCTATCTCTGCGAGCAGCCCTGCTTAGGTTGTACAGTCTGACAGCCGTTGGTAGGAAGGACCTGCGAAACCTCTCGGTTGTGCACCTGGGATGATGTAGTCTGCTGCTAAATGAGCTCCTCAGTGCATTCAGTATGTCCTGCATAGGGTGGAACTCGGACTCCAGCAGAGATGACAGTTTAGCCACCGTCCTTCTCGCTCCTATCTCCTCCACCGGATCAAGGCGCTGCCCCAGGACAGAGCTAGCTTTCTTGATCAGTTTGTTCAGTCTCTTCCTATCGGCTGCTGTAATGCCACTGCCCCAGCAGACCACTCCAAAAGTGATGGCTGATGCCACCACCGTGTCATAGAATGTCTTCAGCAGCGCGCCTTGTACACCAAAAGACCTGAGTCTCCTCAGCAGGAACAGCCTGCGCTGTCCCTTCTTGTAGAGTGCGTCAGTATTGTGTGACCAGTCTAGTTTATTGTTCAGATGAACACCCAGGTACTTATAGGCTGTCACCATCTCGATGTCTGTTCCCTGTATATTTACTGGTGCTGTGAGGGGTTGTCCTTGCCTGCGGCAGTCCACCACCAGCTCCTTAGTTTTTCTCGCGTTGATCTGGAGGCAGTTCCGATGGCACCAGTCCACGAAGTCCTGGATAAGCCCTCTGTACTCAGCTTCATCTCCATTGGAGATGAGGCCAACGATCGCAGAGTCATCAGAGAACTTCTGTAGATGGCAGTGTGTTGTGTTGTGTGAGAAGTCCGCAGTATAAAGAGTGAACAGGAAGGGAGCCAGCACCGTTCCCTGGGGGGCCCCCGTGCTACTGATGATCGTGTCGGACACACAGTCCCGGGTTCTCACAAACTGAGGCCGGTTCGTGAGGTAGTCCAGGATCCATGATGACAGGTGCTGGTCCACCCCTGCGCGCAGCAGCTTGTCCTTCAGGATCATCGGTTGGATGGTGTTGAAAGCACTGGAGAAGTCAAAGAACATGATCCTCACCATATTCCCGGGCTTCTCCAGGTGGGACAGAGAACGGTGAAGGAGGAAGATCACCGCATCCTCCACCCCAATGCCATGCTGGTAGGCGAACTGGAGTGGATCCATCGCTGGTTCCACCAGGGGGCGGAGGTGAGCAAGGAGCAGTCTCTCCAGGGTCTTCATCAAGTGGGACGTCAAGGTCTGTAGCTGTTCAGGTCTTTGGGGTGGGAAGTTTTTGGTACAGGTACCACACAAGATGTTTTCCACAGCTGTGGTACCCTCCCCAGTTTCAGGCTCATGTTGAAGATATACGTCACAATCCCACACAGTTGGTCTGCACAGGACTTGAGGAGCTTTGCGCTGATGCCGTCCTGTCCCGACGCCTTCCTCGCCTTGATCTTCCTCAGCTCCGTCCTCACCTGGGTCCTGGTCAGGGTCAGGATGGGGGGCTGTGTGTTGGGAGTGGGGGGGTGTTGGTGGAGTGGGGAGTGGGCAGCAGGACTAGATTTCTTTAGAGGCAGCAGTGGTTGTTGTGCAGACAGGGGGGAGGGCGGTTGGTCAAACCTATTGAAAAACAGATTCAGGTTGTTCGCCCACTCCCTGCCCCCCGTGGCCTGGGGGGAGGTATTCTGGAGCCCAGAGATGGTTTTGAGGTTTCTCCAGACCCCGCTGATGTCGCTCTGTTGCAGCTTGTCCTCCATCTTCTTCCTGAAGCTGTCCTTGCCTACTCTGATCTTTCTCCTCAGCTCCCTCTGTACGGACTTCAGCATCTCCCTATTCCCCGACCTGAAGATTCCCCGACCTGAAGATTAGATAGAAAAGACTGAAAATAATGTGACCATAGGGACATGTTCAACCAAGATGTGTCCTCTAATTAACATCACAGTTGTCTACAAACTTGTAATCAGTCAGTCGGCCTATTTAAAGGGTGACAAGTAGTCACTGTGCTGTTTGGTGACATGGTGTGTACCACACTAAACATGGACCAGAGGAAGCAAAGGAGAGAGTTGTCTCAGGAGATTAGAAAGAAAATTATAGACAAGCATGTTAAAGGTAAAGGCTATAAGACCATATCCAAGCAGCTTGATGTTCCTGTTACTACAGTTGCACATATTATTCAGAAATTTAAGATCCACGAGACTGTAGCCAACCTCCATGGACATGGCCGCAGGAGGAGACGGATAATACGAATGGTAACAAAAGAGCCCAGAACAACCTCTAAACACATTCATGGTGAACTCCAAGGTCAAGGTACATCAGTGTCAGATCGTACCATCCGTCGTTGTTTGAGCCAAAGTGGACTTCATGGGAGACGACCAAGGAGGACACCACTGTTGAAAACAAATCATAAAAAAGCCAGACTGGAATTTACCAAACTGCATGTTGACAAGCTACAAAGCTTCTGAGAGAATGTCCTATGGACAGATGAGACAAAACTGGAACTTTTTGGCAAGAAGGCACATCAGCTCTATGTTCACAGACGCAAAAATGAAGCATACCAAGAAGAGAACATTGTCCCTACTGTGAAACATGGAGGAGATTCTGTTATGTTCTGGGGCTGCTTTGCTGCATCTGGCACAGGGTGTCTTGAATCTGTGCAGGATACAATGAAATCTCAAGACTATCAAGGTATTCTAGAGAGAAATGTGCTGCCCAGTGTCAGACAGCTTGGTCTCAGTCGCAGGCCATGGGTCTTGCAACAGGATAATGAGCCAAAACACACAGCTAAAAAACACCCAGGAATGGCTAAGAGCGAAACATTGGACTATTCTAAAGTGGCCTTCTATGATCCCTGATCTAAATCCTATAGAACATCTGTGGAAGGAGCTGAAACTGACATAATGCACGGCCCAGGAGACACACACGCAGGCTCAGGATAGATTTAACAGCTTTATTAGCAACAAGGAAGTGTATGGCTGCGTGTCTGTGGAATAAGAATGTATTGGTGGTGGCGTCTGTGTCAGGCACGGGGGCAGGAGGCCGTACAGCCGGACAACCCTGTGGGAAAGAGCAGAGGGAGAAGGGTAACGGGCACCACACCAATACAGGGAATAATGATGGTAGCTGGCTTACTTGGTTGTGACAGGTGGCTGGCGTCAACAAGGGCGGAGCCCGGGAGACAGCGACCTGCGGTACCTGTGGCAGCAGCGTAGAGCCAACGGCGAGGAGATGAAGTCCGCCACCGGGAATGTCCACCTGTGCACAGGGTGCACAGGTGGACATTCCCCTTACCTCTCTCGCTAGAGGAGAGAGGTAAGGGGAGCTTACCCAGGATATCTTCACTAGTAGGTTTGAGGTCCGTAGTAGCGAAGGGGCCAAAGTAGAGAGACGGCTTCAGGCCGAAGCCCAGGGCAGAGTGGATTAAATACCTCGCCGCTGACGAGGAGCAGGTGTGCGCGCAGCTGGCGCCGCTGATGAGCGGCGAGTCATAACAGTACTCCCCCCTCTAGCAGCGCCTCCTGGCGATGGTTTTTCCGGGTGCGCTCGATGAAACTCAGAAATGAGTGACCGGTCCAACACCAGCGAGGAAGGCACCCACTGTCTCCACTCGGGTCCATAGCCCTCCCAATCCACCAGGTACTGCAATCCGCGACCCCGGCGTTGGGCGTCCAAGATGTCACCGACGGTCCAGGCCGGATTGCCACCAATCATCCGGGGAGCGGGGTGCGCCGCAGGTGGAGGGCAGAGGAGGTCAGAGACCACTGGTTTAATTTTGGAGACGTGGAAGGTGGGATGGATGCGGAGGGAGGAGGGAATAGCCACACGCACAGCCACCGGGTTGATGATTCTGGTTATGGGATAAGGGCCGATGAACAGTTGGGCCAGCTTTCTCCTCTCACCCTTTAGGTTTACGTCCTGTGTGAATACCCAAACTTGCTGTCCCACCTGGTAGGCAGGTGCAGGTCTCCTATGTCGGTCTGCCATAGACTTATTGCGCTCCGCTGTGCGTAAAAGCGCATTACGCGCCATGGACCAAAGGGAACGGCACCGCCTCAGATGTGCCTGGACAGAGGGAACAGCCAACTCGCCCTCCTGCGCGGGGAACAGGGGTGGATCATAGCCCAAGGATGCTTTAAAGGGCGACATCCCGATGGCCGTAGAGCGAGAGGTGTTGTGGGCGTACTCCACCCAGGCAAAGTGAGAACTCCAGGACGTGGGTTTGGATGACGTAACGCAGCGGAGCGTAGCCTCCAGCTCCTGGTTAGTCCGCTCACACTGCCCGTTAGACTGGGGGTGATGGCCGGAGGAGAGGCTTACCTTGGCTCCCAGGGCGTTGCAAAATGACCTCCAGACGTCCAAAGAAAACTGGGGGCCGCGGTCGGAGACCACGTCGACTGGGATTCCACGCAGTCTGACCACGTGCTGGATGAGGAGGTCCGCCGTCTCCAAGGCTGAGGGAAGTCCACGTAGGGGCACGAAGTGGGCGGCCTTGGAAAAACGGTCTACAATGGTCAGAACTGTGTCAAAGTTGTTGGAGACAGGGAGCCCGGTGACGAAGTCCAGAGCGATGTGCGACCAGGGCCTGCCAGGGACGGGAAGGGGCTGGAGCAGACCCGCAGGATTTATTGGCAGCACAGACGGGGCTGGCCCGGGCGTAACGGGCGGCATCCTTCCGCAGGCCTGGCCACCAAAAGGATCGCTGGAGAAGGTCAATCATCCGCGAAGCTCCAGGATGGCAAGTGAGCTTGGAGGTATGGAGCCAGTGTATCACGTCCCCCCGGATGGCAGATGGCACGAAGAGCCTCCCCTCCGGTCCACCGCCAGGGTCCGGTTCCGACTCCTGCGCCCTCCGGATCTTGTCTTCTATCTCCCATGTAACAGCCCCCACGACGCACGACCTGGGCAAGATGGTGTGAGCAACGTCTTCTGCGGCCTCCGGGGCAAATTGCCTGGAGAGGGCGTCGGGCAGGCCGTTCATGGAGCCAGGCCTATATGTGATGCTGAACTTAAACCTTGCAAAGAACAGGGACCAACGCGCCTGGCGGGCGTTCAGACGCTTGGCAGATCTCAGGTACTCCAGGTTCTTGTGGTCAGTAAGGACCACAAAAGGCAAGGCTGCCCCCTCCAGCCAGTGACGCCATTCTTGCAGGGCAAGCTTGATGGCAAGAAGCTCTCTGTCCCCCACGTCGTAATTTTGTTCCGCCGGGGACAGGCGCTGAGAGAAGAAGGCGCAGGGTCGCTTGACTCCATTGGCTGGGGACCGCTGGGACAACACCGCCCCCACCCCCGTGTCCGAAGCGTCCACCTCCACAATGCACTGCAGCGCGGGATCGACCTGGCTGAGGACCCGGGAGGAGGAGAACTCTGTCTTCAGCGCCTGGAAGGCCGAAGCGGCCTCTTCAGTCCACCGGAACGGGGTCTTAGGAGAGGTGAGGCGGGTCAGGGGCCCGACGATGGCTCCAAAGTTCGGGACAAAGCGGCGGTAGAAATTGGCGAACCCGATGAATTGCTGAACTTGCTTTCGAGAAGTTGGTGTGGGCCAATCCACCACTGCTTTGATCTTCGCTGGGTCCGGAAGCACCTGGTCATGGGAGATGACGAACCCCAGGAAGGAAGTTGTTTTGGCATAGAATTCACATTTCTCTGCCTTGACGTACAGACGGTTCTCCAGCAGTCTCTGCAGGACCCGCCTCACGTGGACCCGGTGTTCATCCCTGGACCTGGAGAAGATGAGAATGTCGTCCAGGTAGACGAATACGAACAGGCCGATGAAGTCCCGGAGGACGTCATTGATGAGGCGCTGAAAGACGGCTGGAGCGTTGGTCAACCCAGTCGGCATCACGAGATATTCAAAATGCCCGTTTGGGGTTCGGAAGGCGGTTTTCCACTCATCTCCCTCCCGGATCCGGACGAGGTGGTAAGCGCTGCGGAGATCCAGCTTAGTAAACCAGGTCGCCCCCTGGAGGGAGTGGAAGGCAGTGTCCATAAGGGGCAGGGTGTACCGGTCCTTCTCCGTGATATCGTTGAGAGCTCGATAGTCAATACAAGGACAAAGAGATCCGTCCTTCTTTCCAACGAAGAAGAACCCTGCACCTACTGGAGAGGAGGACGATCGGATGATCCCAGCACTGAGCGACTCCTTCAGGTAGCTGTTCATTGCCTCCTTCTCCGGCGCTGACAGACTGTAGAGGCGTCCTGAGGGTAAGGGCGCCCCCTGGCGGATGTTAATGGCGCAGTCGTAGGGCCGGTGAGGAGGTAGAGACATCGCCTTGGACTTACTGAAAACGGCACCCAGGTCATGGAACTCTGAGGGCACTAGGGTGAGATCCGGGGGCGCGGTGTCCTGAGCTGTGGGAGGCAAGGACGGGGAGCAGGCCGCGGATTGGAGGCAGGTACCCTTGCAGAAAGTGCTCCACGCTGAAACCTTCCCAGTCTTCCAGTCCAAGGCGGGGTTGTGGAGGCGGAGCCAGGGATAACCGAGGATGACAGGTGTTACTGAGGTGGGCAGGACGTAAAAGGAGATATCCTCCCGATGGTTTCCAGAGATGATCACCGGGACAGGGGATGTTTGGTGAGTTACCTTTCCCAGGGAAACTTGGGAGAGATTAACCAGGGCGAGAGGAGTATCGAGGGGGTGACAGTGGATGCCCAGTCGGGTTGCCAGGCTTTGAGAAATAAAGCTACCCTCCGCGCCTGAATCCACCAGTGCATGCGTGAGATGCCCAGTGAGGTTGTGACAGAAACGGATGGGCAGCGTCAAATGTGTGAGGGGACTTAACCGATTAGCGTCCGCGAGGCCCCCTACAGTGACTCGCGGACCACCTCGTTTGGCTTCTCCGGACAATGCTCCACCGTGTGCTGGCTACCTCTGCAATACATGCAGAGGCCCAGGTCACGACGGCGCTGTTTCTCCGCCAGGGGGAGCTTTGTCCGGCCCGTCACCATTGGTTCCGACTCCTCGGAGACCTCCGGCGGCGGCAACGCCAGGGGGCGAGCTTGGGGCAGACGTGCAGAGGCGCCCCGCGAGTGAGAAGACTGCTTCCACTCGGAGGCGTGCTCGCGCAGCCTGTTATCCAAACTGATGGTGAGAGAAATCAGCTCCGCCAGCGTCTCCGGGGTATCCCGTCCAGCCAACTCATCCCTCAGACCGGAATTTAGACTGCGGAGGAAGATGCCGCAGAGCGCACGCTCTTCCCAGCCAACTTCCTCCGCGGTAACCCGGAAGTCGATCGCGTAGTCGATCGCGTAGTCGGCCGCCGATCGGCTCCCCTGTTGGAGTCCGAGAAGGCGGTCGACCTGGACACTGTCCAAACGCGAATGATCGAACACTTCCAGAAATTGTCGCACGAACTGGCCATAGGTGAGAGTGGCGTAGCTGGGCTTCACCATAATGGCGTAAGCCCAGGTAAGCGCACGACCCTCAAGGAGATTACCTATATAGCCAATTCTGCTATGGTCTGAGGGAAAATCTCCGGGAACGCGAAGAAACACGGACTCACACTGCATAATAAAACCCCGAGCTCCACCCAGCTTACCGCTGAAGTGAGCAGGAGTGGGGATTGGTGTGAGCCGTGTTGGCGCACCCGGAGCAGGCTGGACGGCCACCGGAGCCACAGGAGCCACGCCACCCGGACAAGCCGAGGGGAACGGCTGCTGGGGGTCCAAGCGGTCTAATCGGTTAGTAATGATAATTAATTGAGTCAATATCACCTGTTGCTGATGAGCTATTAAATCCACCCGAGCCTCGAGGGTGGAAAGACGGCGTGCGAGCCCGCTGTCTGCCGAGCCGCTCTGCTGAAGCCGTACTGACATAATGCACGGCCCAGGAGACACACACGCAGGCTCAGGATAGATTTAACATCTTTATTAGCAACAAGGAAGTGTATGGCTGTGTGTCTGTGGAATAAGAATGTATTGGTGGTGGCGTCTGCGTCAGGCACGGGGGCAGGAGGCCGTACAGCCGGACAACCCTGTGGGAAAGAGCAGAGGGAGAAGGGTAACGGGCACCACACCAATACAGGGAATAATGATGGTAGCTGGCTTACTTGGTTGTGACAGGTGGCTGGCGTCGACAAGGGCAGAGCCCGGGAGACAGCGACCTGCGGTACCGGTGGCAGCAGCGTAGAGCCAACGGCGAGGAGATGAAGTCCGCCGCTGGGAATGTCCACCTGTGCACAGGGGAAGGCTAGAGGAGAGAGGTAAGGGGAGCTTACCCAGGATATCTTCACTAGTAGGTTTGAGGTCCGTAGTAGCGAAGGGGCCAAAGTAGAGAGACGGCTTCAGGCCGAAGCCCAGGGCAGAGTGGATTAAATACCTCGCCGCTGACGAGGAGCAGGTGTGCGCGCGGCTGGCGCCGCTGCAGCAAGTCATAACAGAAACATGCCGTCTGGAGAAGGCACCCTTCAAACCTGAGACAACTGGAGCAGTTTGCTCATGAGGAGTGGGCCAAAATACCTGCTGAGAGGTGCAGAATGACTCACTGACAGTTACAGAAATCGTTTGATTGCAGTGATTGCCTCAAAAGGTTGTGCAACAAAATATTAAGTTAAGGGTACCATCATTTTTGTCCAGGCCTGTTTCATGAGTTTGTTTTTTAAAATAATTCTGTTAAACCACAATTCAAAAGCACTGTCTGATTTTCATTGGTTAATTTTCATCGAATTAAAATTCGATGAAAAAAAATTTCCTGGCTGTTGGACAGATGCTCTACCAGTTGATAAACAGTGTTCATTCATTCATTCTCATTCATTCATTCATTCATTTCCTTAATGAGTCCCTCTGATATACTCATTTGTAATCCCGTCACTCCCAGTGAGAATCTTAGCATCTTCAACTCTGCCACCTCCAGCTCCGCCTCTTGTCTTGTTGTCAGTGCCACATCTCCAAACCATACATCATAATCTCACTGTCTCAGCCTCAGCTGTCACTCCTTCTTCTGTCCATTCATTGATGTTCTCAGTCCATTGTATTTTTCTCCTTCATCTCTTGTTCTTTCCGGATGGTTCTCCTTCATTGGTGGCAGTAACAAGGCTTTCTCCTCTCCCCTTCCAGAGTTGGTATGTAGACAGCTTTCTCCTTTTCACTTCACTTAGCAACCCTCTTGCTTTTGAAGTCCCAGTATCTCTTTTGATCTGTTTATTGGTGATGTTGTGGGACACATATGTATCACTTTAAGCTTCACATCTCAGAGTAGAACAAAGAACTGGGTCTTCTTGGAGATAACAGGAGGATGTGAAAATTTAGTCTTTGGTATGCAAGAGACGGCCTTGGGGGATTTCCTGGTCTGCCAGAGACTATGAGGAGGATGTTATAGGATTTAAGAGAAGATGCATTGTTACTTGTGATTAAATGCAATGTGAACATGCTGAGGTTGAGGGGCTCAGACGACGACGACTTCATCTTCACCCACATTTTCCTCAGGACCCTACCGTCGGCCACGAGAGCAACCCTGGCCAGTTTGTCGTTGTTGGCCCAGCGGGACTTCCACGTGCTGGCCCAGGAGGCGCACCGGATTCTCAATGCCAGCAAACAGCGCGCGGCCACCACAGCAGCGACGGAGTTCGGCGCGACAGCCGGAGATGGCGGGGGGCCAGAGACGGTGGTAGCAGAACCACTGACGACGGCGGCGGCGGGGGCCAAGGATCGCAGAGGAGACACCCTCTGTTTCTACCATCGCCGCTTTGCAGAGAAGGCACGCAAATGTATACCACCGTGCCAGTTCAAGTGCTCGGGAAACGCCAAGACCGGGGGTTGTAGCAGCTGCGGCCCTCGGGGAGGAGAACAAGCTGCTCTATTTGAAGGATGCACGCTCAGGGAGGCATTTCCTCGTGGACACAGGCCCCCAGTTGAGTTTCATCACACCTTCCTCCACTGACCGGCTGGCGGTTTCCAGAGGTCCCGGGGTGTCAGCAGCGAACGGCTCGGAGATTAAGACCTTTGGTGAGAGGACTCTGCTTCTGTCCCTACACGGCCGTACATTTGAGTGGACTTTTGTCATAGCTGCAGTGAATTTCAATATGTTGGGGGCTGATTTTCTGTGCTCACATGGTTTGTTGGTTGATCTTGCTAACAGGCGCCTGGTTAATGCACTTTCTTTTTATTCTATTCCCTGTACAGCCCGAGCGGCCCCGCCAACAGCACAAGCCAACGTCACAGCTGCAAGTGGTAAGTTCCACACACTGCTCACTCAGTTCCCAGCACTCACCGTCCCCACATTTTCAACGGCCTTCGCCAAACACGGGGTGGAACATTTTATTACTACCACCGGACCGCCCGTTTTTGCAAAAGCTCGGCACTTGGATTCAGCTAAACTGACCATAGTGTGCGAGGAGTTCGCCAACCTGGAAAGGTTGGGCATCATCAGGCGTTCGAACAGCCCATGGGCTTCCCCGCTTCACATGGTCCCGAAAGCTGACGGCTCGTGGCGACCTTGCGGAGATTTCCGCAGGTTGAACAACGCCACAGCGCACGACCGCTACCCAATCCCGCATATCCAAGATTTTTCCGTTCATTTGGTGGGGGCACGCGTTTTTTCTAAGATAGACTTGGTCCACGGTTACCACCAAGTCCCAGTGCGCGCTGAGGACATACCCAAAACAGCGGCAATAACTCCGTTTGGTCTGTTCGAGTTTTTGCGCATGCCATTTGGGCTTAAAGGCGCTGCGCAGATGTTCCAACGCATGATGGACACGGTGTTGCGCGATCTCCCCTTCGTATTCGTCTACCTGGACGACATCTTAGTAGCCAGCGCGTCCGAACACGAACACGAAAACCACCTCACGGCAGTTTTCCGGAGGTTGGGAGAGCACGGTTTAATAATCAACCCAGCGAAGTGTCAGTTCGGGGTGACGCAGATTGATTTTTTGGGGCATCGCATCTCTCCAGAAGGAGCGGTTCCGATGCCTGACAAAGTGCGCGCGGTAGCAAATTTTCCCCAGCCACAAATGGTCAAGGCGTTACAGGAGTTTTTGGGAATGGTGAATTTTTAAACCGTTTCCTCCCCTGCGCAGCGCAGCTCATGCAACCATTGTATGCCGCACTCAAAAAACAAAAACCCACAAAAAAGATCGAATGGTCTCCAGAGCGAGAGCGAGCATTCTCGGAGATCATAACAGCCCTGGCAAACGCTGCGTTGTTAGCACATCCAGACCCAACGGCCCGCATAGCGCTCACTACTGACGCGTCAGATGTGGCCATAGGGGCGGTCGTGGAGCAGCATGTAGCCGGGGCTTGGCAGCCGCTCGCCTTTTTCAGCAGTACTTTGCGCGATAGTGAACGAAAATACAGCGCATTCGACAGGGAGTTGTTAGCTCTCCACTTGGCCATTCGCCACTTCCAGTTCTGGCTGGAGGGACGCCGTTTCACCGTGTTCGTTGACCACAAGCCGCTGACATTCGCAATGGCCAAGGTTTCAGAACCGTGGTCAGGCCGGCAGCAAAGACAGCTGGCCGCCATCTCAGAGTTTACTACTGATATTCAGCATGTGGCGGGTAAACTGAATGTAGTGGCAGACTGTCTCTCGTGCGCCGTGGTGGCCCCAGTCCGCGTAGGGATAGATTATGCAGCGATGGCCGTGGATCAGGTTAGCGACGCGGATGTGCACGCGCTCCAGTCTGGACCAACAGGGTTAAGGCTGGAGAACAGGGTGCTGCAAGACGGTATGCCCCCCCTAATCTGCGATGTCTCCACTGGGCGACCGCGTCCTGTGGTACCGGCCGCGTGGCGCCGCCGCGTTTTTGACTCGATTCATTCTCTGGCGCACCCGGGAGTGCGCGCGTCGGTCAAAATGGTAGGAGAGAAATTTGTATGGCCGAGCCTGCGCAAACAAGTTAAGGAGTGGACAGCAGCCTGCATGGCTTGTCAACGAGCCAAGGTACACAGACACACGAGAGCTCCCTTGGAGCCGTTTCACATCCCGGCTAAGAGGTTCGATCATGTTCACGTGGACCTCGTAGGCCCCCTCCCGCCGTCACAGGGGTGCACACACCTTCTGACAATGGTGGACCGCACCACGCGCTGGCCGGAAGTGGTCCCACTGGCGTCAACCACAGCCGAGGAGGTGGCGCGCACGTTTTTAACAGCATGGGTAGCGCGTTTTGGAGTCCCGTCGGACATTACGTCCGACAGAGGTCCTCAATTTGTTTCCGAAACTTTGGTCAGCAATGGCCTGCAGCCTGGGGGTAATGATCCACCGCACAACCGCGTACAATCCACAGGCTAATGGGTTATGCGAACGTTTTCACAGGTCATTGAAAGCGGCTCTCAGAGCATCGCTGATGGATGCAAATTGGGTAGACAGGCTACCGTGGGTTCTATTGGGGTTGCGTTCTGCACCTAAAGAGGACTTTAAAAAAAGCGCTATATAAGTGCAGGTTAGTTAGTTAGTTAGTTAGACTTAGAAGCCTCCCTGGCTGAGCTAGTTTTTGCGCAGCCACTTCGGCTGCCCAGGGAGTTTCTCCCAGATAATCCTGTGCCAGATAGCTCCCCGTCTTAGCGGTTGCAGCGTGGCACGGAATCGGCTGCCTGGCCCCGTTCACCACAGTTTTCCGCGCGTTTTTGTGCCTAAGGCTTTGAAAAACGTGGAGTTTGTTTTTGTCAGACACGATGCCCATCGCCCACCGCTGCGACCACCTTATGATGGACCATTTAGAGTGCTGGAAACAGGGGACAAGCATTTTTTTGCTAGATTTGGGGGGCAGGAAGGAAAAGATTGGCATAAACAGGCTCAAACCCGCCTTTGTGGTGGCGGACGAGGATGTGCTGTTGGCCAGGGCTCCTCGGTGCGGCAGACCCCCTCGGGGACATTCCCCAGAACACCCACAGGGAGTGACAAACAGTTCTCACCCCCAGACAGCAGCCCCCCAGCAGGATGGCGCCGCAGAAGTGGCGAAGCCCGTTTACAGCAGATACGGGAGGAGACTGAGGCCCAAGCAGCACGTGGGTTAATGTGTAATGATTTTATCATGACATGCAGACTGTTATTCTGTTGTTCCATCTTAGATGTTTGGGAGGGGTCATGTGGGACACATATGTATCACTTTAAGCTTCACATCTCAGAATAGAACAAAGAACTGGGTCTCCTTGGAGATAACAGGAGGATGTGAAAATTTAGTCTTTGGTATGCAAGAGACGGCCTTGGGGGATTTCCTGGTCTGCCAGAGACTATGAGGAGGATGTTATAGGATTTAAGAGAAGATGCATTGTTACTTGTGATTAAATGCAATTTGACTGTGAGCTTTGAAGGTCCTGGATATATAAAGGATGAATGTCTGTGTTTTTCCTCTTTCTGCTTTGCTGATGTTGGAAGATGTGAATAAACCTGGCTCCTGAGATAAACTCTGCCTCGTCATTTTCACATTTCCACATTTCCACAATGTGGTTCTTCCAATTCACTCATAGTATTGTTCTCCATAGCCTTCTTGTCATCTTTGCAGGTGGTCCATGACTCGCAAGGCAGTTGACCACACTAATCTTCTTGCTAGCTGTTTCTTGAGAGTGAGGCCAACTTCTTTACCATTCCATACCCTGGACATTTTCATGGCAGTGTTTCGTGACATGGCTAGCCTCTTTCTGATTTCATGTGAAACTGTCATTTTCCTTCATGACAGTGTAGCTCAGGAATTTTACTTAAGGGGCTTTGTAGATGCTGGGATACGCTCCAGCCCCCCGCGACCCGAAAAGGATTAAGCGGAAGAAGATGGATGGATGGATGGATGGGCTTTGTTGATGGTATGCTCCTGGAGCCTGATGTTGTCTTCACCGCCTATGCACATGGCATGAGTCTTCTGACAGTTGATCTTGAGTCCAAATTCCACAATTATTTCTCACAGGGCTTCCAGCATCTTCTCCCTTTAGTTGTGAAAGGAGGGTGATGTCATCTGCATAGCTGATGTTTCAGATCTTTTGTCCCCCGAGTCTCCTCGGGAACAAGTGTTCTTTCTATAGCTTATACAGGACAGGTGTCACCACTCCTCTCTGCCCACTTTTCACCATTCTATTATGCTGAGTACCAAGCTAGAGGGTGGAAAGTACCATTTTTACCTGGTCTTTGGTATGACCCAGCCGGGATTTGAACCCCAGCCTCCCAGTTGTGGGGCGGATGCTCTTCCATCTAGGCTACCACTCTGGGTTATTTGTCCCCCAACACAGTAGCCAGGTCTCGCTTCTCTCTCTTTGCTTCTACATATAACCAAATTAAATATATTTCAGTGCAGAGTTCAGTGTTCATATACAGTACATACCTGTTGAGGGTTTGTGGGTCACATGACTCACGGTGGTGGCTAATTAGCTAGTCAGCTACAATGGGGAGAGTCCTTTATGCAGCCATGATTATATTATCACCACAGGGGGATCTCTGACCAGGTGCTTAAATCTACGTTCAGCTTGTCCATCTTGTTGTTTATGTCCACTGTGAAATGGTTCAGCTGACCTGGCTAGCCGTTAGCGGCTGACAGTGATCTAGCTTTGTGGCAGTGATTGCTAGTTTAAGTACACTTCGCTCCCTTTTCCTGGCATCTTCAGATGAAATAGAGTCAGTCATCACACACTATAGGGCAGACACCTAATTTCTTTTCAGTATAAGCTGTTTTATTTTTTTAACCGTGTTTTCAAACAGAACTAGCTGCACAGTTTCTGGGGTGTGGAGTCACGTGATCACACTCCTTAAAGGGGAAGGACATGAAAGCTCATATACACACGCACACAACAGGGACGGGGGGACTGAAAAAACCCAGACTCTGTTTTTCACCCCGAACATCAGTTTTGGTTTTATTTTGGTTAATCGCCCAGTCCTCTAGGACAGCCTGAACGGACAAATCTGATCTAAAATCTGATCTATCAGATGTGAGCCACTTTCATATGCGGTCCTAGATCAGATGTCTCTGATATGTGGTCATGTGACTTGACGGAGACGTCACACAGCTGTTTACCTCTGTGTAAGCGCGAGCACTGACATCATCAGCCCACATGGACTTTCCCTATTTTCAACTTAATTTGCTATTTTCTTGGAAATTTGTGACTTTTTCCCTAATTTGACACATTTTTTTTGAAAATTTGAAACTTTCTCATAAATTTGCAACTTTTTTTTTACGGTAAACTTGCATGTTTTTCTCATGAATTTGTGTTTTTTTTCTTGTAAATTTGGAACTTTTTTCCTCATAACTTTGTTAGTTTTTCTTGAAAAATTGTGACTTTTTCTTGCAAATTTGCTAACTTTTTCTTGTAATTTGGGAGCTTTCTCATAAATGTACCACTTTTTTTTTTACTGTAATCTTGCATCTTTTTGTCATAAATTTGTTACTTTTTCCATTTAAATTAGCTATTTTCTTGTAAATTTTTGTTTTCCCCATAAATTTATGTCAGAATTTACAAATTAAAAATTGAATAAATGATAAAAAAAAATTCCAAGAAAATAAGTCACAAATTTACAAGAACAGAAGCTGCACATTTGACTAAATTTCTTGGTGTTAACATTACTTACCTCCACCGAGGTTAAAGCACTAGCCTCTCTGACAGCAGCACGAGCTGCTGAGCTAACCACCAAAACCTTCTATTGCACACACATGGTGCATTGCAGGGGAGAGTGACAAGTAGAAACGGGGTATGTGTCTTTTAAATCCCAATATAAATGATACAGTTTTATACGAAACAGAAAATGTTTTTTATTACGTCACCAATATATACTGTCATATCACACAGCCCTATTCCATGAGAGACCATTACCAGAATTAAAGGACCAGAGAGCTGAGTGATCCAAGACTTCCACTACATGGGCATCAGGAGACAAGATGATGACTAAAATCACAAAAAACCCTCTAGCCTACAGACTGGAGAAGTGGAGACAGAGCGACTGCTGCCCTCCCAATGGCAGCATAGTTATGACTGCAGGCTGGTTGCTAACCGCCAATCAAATCTAAAAGAAGAAGAAGAATTCAACATCAGAGTGAGTTATTGTACAGTGACATGGCATGTGGCAGGAAAGATTTCCTGTATCTGACCGTTTGGCAGTGGAGCTGTAGCAGTCTGCTGGAGAAAGTGCTCCGCTGCCTGCCCAGTGTGTGGTGCTGTGGTCAGGCACCGATAACCAATGGTAATTTGTGAGGTTTTTCCTCTAATAATTTTCTTGGAAATATGTAACTTTTTCTGATAAATTTGACACTGTTTTTCCCAGCAAATTTATGACTTTTCTAATAAATTTAGCCCCCCTGTTATGCCTGAATAATGGGAGAATGGAGTTGGTCTTATGCCAAGCAATGAACTGCCCTTTATTAGGAGGAACACGGAACTACATACAGAGTGCCGTAGCCCGCCTGATGTCACACATAGGAGCGGGTACAGCAACACACACACCACACAGCATTCCCCTCCCCCTTACAAAAGTTCAAAACACACACACACAATTCTGACCCAGCCCAATTTAGAACCCGAATAATGCACTAAGGGAAATAGTGGGAAACGGTGAACTGGAATAGTCTAACACATTCACCCAAAACAACTAAAACTAGGACCATGTCTCTAAAATGTGTAAAATAATCTCACCACACATTCACATCTCACACCCAACACCATATAGGCATATTTACAGTATAGTTATTTATGTGACACCACAGTCTATGGGCAGCCAAGGATAAAACCAGCTTGGAGGCCCAGGGCAGCCCCATGGCATGTGCGCCCCTGGCTGCTGCCTGCTCCCTGGATCAAAACTGACCTCCCTGATGAGAATGTCCCTTCTCCTCACCCTCGACCGCTTCTCTCGTCTGGACCCGCAGTGCTGTTGCCCAGCACACACTCCCTCCGTGCCTGTCGGTCCGCTCCTGACTGTCTTTGGAACCGCTGCAGCTGCTGCTGTTGTAACCCCAAACACTCTGGCCCCCCGTGGCCAAACTCCAGGGAAAACCAAAACTCGCTTGTCGGCTCCGCTCGTTGACTCAGGCACCTCGCCGCTGCTCCCAGCCCCCTCGTCCAAGGTGCTCCATTGCGCTACCTCTGAGCCCAGCTGTCGCTGCTCTCTCCCAGAGCTCCCAGCTTCGCTCTTGTTGGTGTCACTGTCGACCCAAGCGCTTCGCCGCTGTGCCTGGCACCCTCATTCAAGGCACTCCGCTGCGCTGCCTGTATGTCCTGCTGTCGTTGCTCGCTCCTGGGGCTCACAGCATCACTCTCGTCGGCGTCACTCACCGACCCAGGCACTTCCCCGCTGCACCCAGCACCCTTGTCCAAGGTACTCCGCTGTTCTGCCTCTGCGCCCAGCTGTTGCTGCTGCTTCCCGGGGCTTCCAGCCTGCTTGCTCCTGCTCTCCCGCTGCACGGACTCCAGCTGCGGGGAAAACTCCGTTCGCTGCTCTCCCTCTCTGCTGTCGCTGTTCATTGCGCCGTCAACAACACCAGTGCTACAGTCACACACCATGCTGAGCTCTTCGGCTGGCTCACCGTCTTCGGTAACCAGGGGCTCCCCCACTCGTGGCCCCGGTTCTGCCTCGAAATCCAGCTGGTAGCTTGTAGCTTGATTTTGGCACGCACCTAGCGTCGTGGCTAACTGTCCCTTTGCCACTGACTGAGCTGTTAGCTTCTCCAAGCTAGATAGCTTAGCTTCTTTTGGCACCAGCAGCTCTTCTACCCACAGCTGTGTGGTCCTCGTATGTTTGGCGAAATATTCAGCCAGCTACACGACAGCCTCCGCATAAGACCCCGTCTCTCTCAACGCGCAGAGAATTCTCCAACCTTCCACGCCGAGGTGGTGGGCCAGAAGTGCTCGTCTTCGTACTCCATTGAGTCTACTTAGGCCCAGCGCCACAATGTAACCCTCGAACATGGCCACCCATTTCGGCCACAGGATCGCTGGCTCTCCCAGGTACTCCAGAAATGGTAATAAGGATGGAGGTAGCCCGTACACCCCCATAGTTTTCTCTCGTTGCCAAAATGTTATGTCTGAATAACGGGAGACTGGAGTCGGTCTTATGCCAAGCAATGAACTGCCCTTTATTAGGAGGAACACAGAACTATATACAGAGTGCCGTAGCCCGCCTGATGTCACACACAGGAGCGGGTACGGCAACACAGACACACCACACAACAACCCCCCCCCCCAAAAAAAAATGTAACTTTTTGTGCCAAATTTGTTACCTTGTTTTTTGTTCCAACACAAACTTAAACTAAATTGAAACATTTTCTTTTAAATTTGCTACTCTTTCCTCACAATTTTCAACATTTTTCTCGTGCATTTGCAGCTTTATTTCCACCGATCTGTGGCTTATTCAGCTGAACGGTATTATCCCCCTTACCTACTGCATCACACATGAAACTCTGTTTTAAACGTGGCTATAAACTGTCATGACGGGCGAGCCAGGTCAGACTCCAAACTTAGAACTGAACATGATGGCTGGTGATTTAGATGTAGCCACAAACAAATCTCTGATTCTCTTTCATGCCTTTGTAATGCTGAGATTCAGGCTGTGGTGGCCAGGGGAGATGACCTGTGCTCTCAGTCTCTGCTGTGACACTTTCGCACTACAAATTAGCTGTTTGCCGGCCACATCGTCCTGCCAAGAACCTGGCTGCCTGGAAGACCAGGAGGACTGAGTGCAGTCACATCTGATCAATACCAGAGACTAGGGATCTCCTTGTCATTGCCTGGCTTCTGACAGCTTGTTATGGAAAAATGTGAACTTTTATCCCTGTGCTGTCAACTGAAGAGCATGGAACTGAGTCTGCTTTGTAGCGCTTTTGTTTGTGTGCATGAGAAGATCGCCTGTTTTAGTCCCTGTTTATGTAGATAAGTCATGAGTTTCCATTATTTGTCAGGTGCTGTGTGCTAGTTTTCCCTCAGATCTGAAAAGTCAAAGGATTACAATAAGATGAATTGTTGGGAAGCAAACAGACTGCTTGGTTTCCAAAGTCTTATAAAGGTGTACTACGGCACTGGTTCAGCTTAGAGATAACAGGTATCACAGAGGGGGTTATCAGCTTTCTCCGTCAATCCAGGCTTTCTGCTTCAGCCTCTGTGGGCATTCATGTGAAAGTCCTTCTCCACAAGTGTGTGGACGGATGTGAACCGATGGAGTACTGCCTACTTCATTCAGGAATAAATCATAAAGGAGGAAGAAAATATTCTAAAACATTATGGTAAGGGACAGAGTTTAATTCCACTGATGAAATAGCTACACAGTAAAATAAAAAGAGAGGCCACAACAGAGGAAGTTCTTCACAACAACACGTAACTGATGAAGGTACCTGCTCACTCACATTATCAGTGATCAAGTTTATCCATGGAACATTTCAGTTTACCACACATCATTAATACTCAGCGGGCTAATAACAAGCAGCAGAAGTATATATAATTGGTCACTCACTTTTGTTTTTATGTATCTATGATCACTCAGTTCTTCATCTGACCAGCTCTTATTTTGAAGGTTTATCAGACTGAATGGGAGCTCACAAAGTGAGAATGATTTTCATAGCTGCGGAGTGCAGACTAGAAATATTTATCTTCATCTAGCTCCCCCATTTCATGTGCTTAAAGCTGGACCTGCTTTGATTCTCTTGGTTGGTCCTTGTAGCAGACATTCTCCGTGAGCTGGGTCGGCAGCTGCAGAGAGAGAGAGAGAGAGGCGCTGAGGAAGCAGAAGCTGTGCTGCTGCAGGCTCACACTCAACATCGTCACATCTTATCATGCCATTCATGTATCCATAGGAGAGCTCTGTCACTCATTCGCCACAGGTCTTCATTGGAGCATGTAGGTCTCAATGAGCAGTCATGGAGGATGGTTCACCATAGGGACAATCAGCACTGGCGACACACCTCCACTTATGAAGTCTGTTTGCTGTTTTCCTCACCTTGCATCTTGCTCTGTTCAGAATGATTTATTCTTTTCTGCCAAGAAATGATCTGCGAGGCAGGCCTTCACTAGGCTCAGGGAGAGCTCCATTGGGAGGGCAGCAGTCGCTCTGTCTCCACTTCTCCAGTCTGTAGGCTAGAGGGTTTTTTGTGATTTTAGTCATCATCTTGTCTCCTGATGCCCATGTAGTGGAAGTCTTGGATCACTCAGCTCTCTGGTCCTTTAATTTTGGTAATGGTCTCTCATGGAATAGGGCTGTGTGATATGACAGTATACTGGTGACGTAATAAAAAACATTTTCTGTTTCGTATAAAACTGTATCATTTATATTGGGAGTTAAAAGACACATACCCCGTTTCTGCTTGTCACTCTCCCCTGCAATGCACCATGTGTGTGCAATAGAAGGTTTTGGTGGTTAGCTCAGCAGCTCGTGCTGCTGTCAGAGAGGCTAGTCCTTTAACCTCGATGGAGGTAAGTAATGTTAACACCATCTCTCTCTAATTATAAAACATCCATCCATCCATCTTCTTCCGCTTAATCCTTTTCGGGTCGCGGTGGGGCTGGAGCCTATCCCAGCATCTTTGGGTGAGAGGCAGGGTACACCCTGGACAGATCACCAGTCCATCGCAGGGCCAACACAGAGAGACAGACAACCATTCACTCTCACAGTCAGACCTAAGGACAATTTAGAATCCCCAGTTTGATGCCAATTAACCTAACTTGCATGTTTTTGGCATGTGGGAGGAAACCGGAGAAATCCCGGCGTAAACCCACGCAGACACGGGGAGAACATGCAAACTCCACACAGATCACTGTTGGTCGAGGGCTGGGATCGAACCCAGGATCCCCTGGCCAAGGGTGAGTTGCTGTGCTGTCACAGTGCTAACCACTCTTCCACCGCGCCGCCCAATATCGCTAATATGTCGCTAACAGAAAACATTGTATCAGACCATTGTTTCTTTGGTTTAAATTACTGCCAAGTTTCTTAATTTAGTCTGAAAAAATATTACTAAAGCTGCACAAGTGCATGATAGTGGCCGCATACACACTAAATAAATAATAAATTAATTAAAACGTCTCAGAGGAACAAACTGGCTCTTAGGGGGCGGCTGTGGCGCAGGTGTAGTGTGGTCAACTACTGATCGGAGGGTCAGGGGTTCGGTTCTTGCTCTGTCTGCACGTCGAAGTGTCCTTGAGCAAGACACTAAACCCCCAGTTGCTCCTGGTGGGTCAGGCCAGCACCTGTGCATGGCAGCGCCGCCTCCATCAGTGGGTGAGTGTGTGGATGGCAGGATCTGTAAAGCGCTTTGGTCATCTGGAGATGAGAAAAAGCGCTTTATAAGTGAACGCCATTTAATGTAATTTGATTTCTAATAATTTTTAATTAGTCAAGTAGTGATAATGAATAGTTGAAGTCATCTCAAATTCACATTAAAAAACAATTTTATAACAACACTGCAAAATTTAGAGGGGAAAAAGGTGTGTAAAATTAATGACAGATGAATTTGTACAAGTGATTTTTTAATTGTTATTTAAAATGTAGAAAAAGAGATGGTCCTTTTTATTGGTTATCATATATAAACTATAGAATTTACAGAAAATGTATATCGTGATATATATCATTATTGTCAAATAAGATTACTTATATTGATATGAAATTTTGGCCATATCGCACAGGCCTGTTGTGGAATATGAGGTGGTGTGATACTAGCCATTCTCCTGGCCAGCGATGATTCAGCAGGCTTTGTTAAGTTCTGGGTCTGCCTTCCTTGTATGGCAT
This sequence comes from Pholidichthys leucotaenia, assembly GCA_020510985.1. Taxonomy (NCBI): domain Eukaryota; kingdom Metazoa; phylum Chordata; class Actinopteri; order Cichliformes; family Pholidichthyidae; genus Pholidichthys; species Pholidichthys leucotaenia. The sequence goes on from CM035845.1 coordinate 12,349,079, forward strand.
CACCTTTCCCATGCTGGCGAAGCTTTCTGCCGTAGAATAAGAGTGCTGAGGCTGTTTGTTGAAGGGCTTTTGGATCTGCTGCCCAGTTGGTGTCGGCTAATTTGCTGAGGAGGTTATTTAAATGTTCTGTTAAGGGTAATGCCGAGGTAGACTGGGTGTGGGTGATTCTCTAATTTTTGTTACCCTAGCTGAGCTTCAGTATCCGATTCTCTTGGTGATCGTAAAGATGGAACGCACACACCTGTCTTTTGCCTGGGTTTGCACTGACATACCTTTTTTTTAACAGCACATTGAAAGCGATGTTAAGGCTCTTGATAGTCTTTCCTCAATTGCACATTACAGCATGACAAATTATACTTGGTAGGTGCGATATAGGCATTTTATATATCGTTTATTGTCCAATATATCGATAGGTCAAATATACAGCCCTAACTGTATTTCCTTCTCATATCGTCAGATCATTATAATTAGTGATCACAGAGCAGTTTCAGCTGATTTAAAACAGGAACCCTCAACATAACCTGGTTGGGACCAGGTTATGTTGGTGGGAGGGACCAGACTGGAGGGACCAGGCCCTCCACATGATGAAACCCCACAAATTCTGGAAGATATGAACGCAGAATACTCCTGCTGCTGCTGCTGTGATAAAGTTTCTCCTTGAAATGTCAGTCTTAAAGTGTCTGATTGAAAGATGTATTCTTTATTTTGCAGAATTTAATAGGTGCTCAAGTTAGGTTTTTAAAAGATTGCAATTTAAAAAAGTAACAAATTTAAAGAAAAAAAAAGTTGTAAATTTATGATGATAAAAGTTGTAAATTTACAAGGAAAAAACTATAGATTTATGAAAAAAATTTCAAACTTGCACTGACAAAAGCTGCAAATTTATGAAGAAAACTATTGTAAATTTACAAGAAACAGTAACAAGTTTATGAGAAAAAAGTTGCAAATTTCAAAGAAAAATGTTGCAAGTTCATTAGAAAAAGTGGGAAATTTACAAGAAAGGAAGGTGTAAATTTTTGATGAAAAAAGTTGTAAATTCATGAGAAAAAAGTTACAGATTTATATAAAAAGTTGCAAATTTACAATGAAAAAGTTGCACACCAATGCTGAAAAAAGCTGCAAATTTATGATGAATAAAGTGACAAATTTTAAAGAAAAATATTGCAAATTTACAAGAAAAATCAACAAATTAACGAGAAAAAAGGTGTAACTTTCAGATGAAAAAAATCCGAGTAATGTAATCCCTCTGCATAATTAATGTGACCTTGTTGTTCCTCAGTTGGTTTTGCTGGTTTCATTGGCGGCGGAATAAATGGCCTGGCTGGTTGCCACAGAGCTGTCAGTGGCCCGCAGAAGCGGCCTCTGTGTTTACCCAGCAATTGTCACTTACAGGCTAATTGATCGGTCTCCTTCAAGGCTACTGGTTGGTCTGAATAGAAGCCCTTTCCCCCTCCTGCTCATTATGTGTTTGAGCACCAAGTTCCAGACATCTCCGCTCACACAAACGGCTTTTCTGTGCATCTCAGCTGAACTCTGTCTCAGATTTAAGCTGTGTGTCAGGGAAACTAATTAATTTAACAAGCTGAATGCATGGAGGTGGAGGAGTTTTAGTGCTCTCTGTCAAACTCTGATGTGTCATTTTACACAGTTTTTGTGTATCTGCTTTTTCTGAGTAGGGCAGAACATGTGAGATCATAGCAGTGAGAGAATCCATTTAGTTCTGGGAGCCAAACCCCAGTCGGTGTGGACTAATGAGTGTAGTTTCAGTCTGCTGCAGCTGTGTTTTTGTTAGGATGACAGACAGATGGGTAAACCTCTGAGGCCTGACTGAGTCATTACCCATCATGACAAGTGCAAAATCCTGCCTCTTAACCCTCACCTTATGCTGTCAGAGTATTTAGTGTTTTTGGTTTTGCAAGTTGTCCTCCCAAGTCTTGATAACAAGAGGGGGAAATGACTCAAACTAACAGTCAGGGTGCCTCTGTTATGGTTTGGGGGGGGGGGGGGTTCCCTCTATTTCTGGTGTGTTACAACGTTTGTAACTATAAATATCCTCAGCTGTAAAAGCTGGGATACATTTTTCTAATGAAAGAGTGCATGTCTTTAGGATGTTAATTCAGTTCAAGGAAATGCTTAGATCAGTTACTTTTGGTTATCCCCTGCTGGTTCCTCTTTGGATGAAGACCAAAGGGAAGGGGGATTATGTCATGGGGCGGTCTGTCCATTCGTCTACCCGTCTGTCCCACTTTTGTGAAATCAACTCCTCCAACAGTTTTGTTCCGATTGTTTTGAAACTTGGTACTATGGTTTGATATACGTACATTGATGATGCGCATATTGCTGTTTGGCTCCAATTGGATGATTTTTGCTGGAGTTTTGCAGCAAAAAGTCAGATGTCAAGGCTGGCATTCCCAATACACTATTATTATAGAACTAGTAAAGCTAGGGTCACCAAACTTGGTATTAGGGCTGCAATGATTACTCAAATAATTTGAGTAATTCAATTAGAAAAAATCCTCACTTCAAACATCTATGATTCGAAGCTTTGTTTAACATAGCACTTCTGATCTATATGACCTTCTTCCGGTCACACTATGTAAACAAGACATGGATTTGTTCAATGATTTGTTCACCCCCCAGCCAGTCACAGCAGTTTACTGCCCCTCCCTGAGTTTGGTTCTGCTGGAGGTTTCTTCCTGCTAAAAGGGAGTTTTTCCTCTCCACTGTTGCCAAGTGCTTGCTCAGAGAACATCGCCTGATTACTGGGGCCTTTCTGCAATTGTGGGGGTTTCCCCTACAGTTGAAAGTGCAGATGACTGCTGTTATGAAATGGCGCTATATAAATAAAGTTGAATTGAATTGAATTGCGATGTCAGAGTGACAGCAAAAAGGAAGAAAGTCAGAGAAAACTTCAGAAAGTATCTTAAATTTGAGATCATTTCAAACTCAAATTGAAGGAAAACATTGTACAGTGTGTACATTGTAAAGCCGAGCAGTGAGCTAGCATACCATAACATCATTGTTACAGTGTCTTGATAGACTGCATCCAACCACGTGCACGGACAGCACACCCGAGACAAAGTACGTGATTGAGATTTTAAATTAAGATGAATAGAATGTAGTCAGCTATGCTAATTATGCTCATATGGCCAAAGAACATTACCAGTAGCTGCTATGTCCTGAGTTGAAGCTAATGCTAGAAAACCAAACTTTATGGTGTAATGTTTTATGCAATAAACATTGCAATAAGCATTGCAATAAATGTGTACCTTCGTTATTGAGTGTTTGGCACAATTACACCTGCTCTTTAGGAAAGAAAGTTCTGCACATGTTGGTAAATGCAAGTTTCTTCAGCACCAAAAAAAATGACTACTCAAGTAATCATTCGATTGCAGTGACAAATTACAAATTACAAAATAATCGATAGCTGCATCCCTACTTGGTACACAGGTTCACCCTGAGACCCTGAACTCTGACTATGGGTTTGGGATTACAAGGTCAAAGGTCAAGGTCACAATGCTATATTAACAATATCTCAATAACAGAGAAAGCTAGGGTCACCAAACGTGCTACACAAGTTCACCTTGGGATCCTGACCTACATCTATGGGTTGTATACAACTATTTTTGTTGTCACGGATGATAGGCTGGTTCTGGATGATAATTTGGTTCTGCCTCAGTAATTATATGGAAACACTGAAAACTGCTCTCCTTCAGTGACATGTTGGGTGAGGGATATTGTACTTGCCTCAGAGTGCTCTTGTTATTTATATATTTGTCCTTACGGTGAAATATCGTGGAGGTTCTCAGGTTTTTGGAGTTGCTTTCCTGCTTCAGGCACTGGATGTCTTGACTGTGTGGATAGCATGATGAAATGTGAAGCCTGCCAATGTGGGGTGCATTGTCACAAAGCTGGCTCTCAGTCAGCGGTCTTACAACTTAAGAATGGTCCAAAACCAGCCCAGTCTCACAAAACAGTGTATCATTTGAAAATATGTAATATACACAAAAAAGTGATGCTTTTTGTAGGGATGCAGGATATACAGTGAGGAAAATAAATATTGAACAGGTCAACATTTTTCTCATTAAGCATATTTCTGCTGGAGCTATTGACCTGAGATTTTCACCAGGTATCAGTAACAACCCAAGTAATCCATACATACAAAGAGATCAAGGCAACTGTGTTCACAAAACAAGTTATATTTAATAAAGTGGAATGACAAAGAGAATAAATATTGAACATATGAAGAAAAAGAGGTGCAAAAAGGCATAGAAAGCCAAGAAACCAGCAAAAATCCATCAGAATTTAGGAAGCCATCCCATCCCCCATCAGTGCAAATTAATTTCAGCTGGTTAAGTCCGAACTGACAACCTTTAAAATTGTCTGCTAATATCAGATTGTCACACCACAAAGAACTCATGATGGGTAGACGCAAAGACCTGTGAATCTTTATTGTTGCAAAACATAATGATGGCATTAGTTACAGGCGCATTTCTAAACTGTTGAACGTTCCAGTGAACACTGTTGGCGCCATCATCTGGAAGTGGAAAAAAGATCATTTTACCATACACTGGCCACGACCAGGAGCTCCTCGTAAGACTTCTGACATAGGAGTCAAACAAATTATTAGAAGAGTTATCCAAGAGCCAAAGACCACTTGTGGAGAGCTTCAGAAAGACCTGGAGTTAGCAGGTACTGCTTTTTTCAAAGAAAACAATAAGTAATGCACTCAGTCGATATGGGCTTTATGCTTGCTCACCTCACAAGACTCCAGTGCTGAAGAAAAAACATGTTGAAGCTTGTTTAAAGTTTGCTGCGCAACGTTTGGGCAAGCCAGTAAAATACTGGGAGAATATAGTCTGGTCAGATGAGACCAAAATTGAACTTTTTGGATGCCACAACACACAGCACGTTTAGACGAGCAATGGCACTGAACATCCCATCATGGTGCGGGGGTGTTTTTCAGCACATGGTACGGGCAGACTTTACATAGTTAAAGCAAAGATGAACGGACAAATGTACAGAGACATCCTTGATAAAAACTTGTTGCCATCTGCCCAGATGCTAAGATGAAATGAGGGTGGACATTTCAGCAAGACAATGATCCCAAACACACAGACAAGGAAACTCTCAACTGGCTCCAGAGAAGGAAAATAAAGCTGCTAGAATGGCCCAGTCAGTCACTTGACCTGAATCCAACTGAAAATCTATGGAACGAACTGAAGATCAGAGTTCATAGAAGACACCCATGGAACCTTTAAGATTTGAAAACAGTTTGTGTGGAAGAATGAGTTAAAATCATTCCTGAGCAAGGCCTGCAACTAGTTTCCCCATACAAGAGGCGTTTGGAAGCTGTTATTACCAACAAAGGCTTTTCTACTAATTATTAAAAGAATTTCTGTCACAAATCCTCGTGTACCATATTGCAAGAGTAGAAAGTGCCATTTATTAACTTAAACCACGAAAATAACAAGTCCAGCTTAAACCACACAAATACAGGAAGATGCAATGATGAGTTAAGCCACCAGACATACAGGGCGCCACTCGGATGCTCAACAGCCCGGCGATGGGAATGCCTAGTGCCACAGAGCTACCGTTGACACAGGGAGAAAGGCAAACATAGCTTACTGAACTGAAGCGATCTGGGGCTATCCGTGCAGTCTGGTGGAAGAAGAAGTGAGGCAGAGTCAGTTGCTAACATCCAGGAATAAGACGTCTGTAATGTCAGGCTGAATACGCGAAGGGAGTTGTACAACATTGATGGAGGAACACGCTGCCACGAATGAGGGTGAATGCTCCAACAATCTCTTTCCACAAACGCAACGTATTAGTAATCCTGATGCAAATGAGGAAAGAGATTGCTGGTGTGAGGAAGCGTGGGCTGAACATAATTGAACCAGGTGTGTAGGAGTGCGTGTATGAGCGTGTGAATGGGAATGAATGGAGTGTGTGTGTATGTGTGTGGGAACACCCATGATGAAGCACAGCTGATGGCACTTGACAGGAGGAAGGGGCGTGCCCGAGCTGTCAGGGAGCGAAGGACCCAAACAGCTCCCTGACGCGCCTGACAGAAAATAGGGCAAAAATAAACAATAAGTCAGAACTGGGTTTGGAACAACCAAACCCAGATTCATGACAATTTCATCACGCGTGTTCAATACTTACAGTGGTGTGAAAAAGTGTTTGCCCCCTTCCTGATTTCTCATTTTTTTGTATGTTTGTTACACTTAAACGTTTAAGAGCATCAAACAAATTTAAATATTAGACAAAGATAACCCAAGTAAACACAAAATGCAGTTTTTAAATGAAGGTGTTTATTATTAAGGGTAAATAAAATCCAAACCTTCATGGCCCTGTGTGAAAAAGTGACACCCCCCCCCCCCCCGGTTAAAACATAAATTAACTGCGGTTTATCACATCTTTGGAAAGCTGAGTTCAATTTCTCTTGCCACACCCAGGCCTGGTTACTGCCACACCTGCTCTCAATTAAGAAATCACTTAAATAGTGTCATAAACTCTCCGTGCGCTCTTCCATTGTGCATGGAGGAGGAGAAGGATGAAAGGATTTAAGCGCAGGGTTTCACCAAACACACATTTATTGACATAAACTGTTCACAGACAAAGACGAACAAGTGAATTCTAATACAATATGGGTGTGCTCAGGAGAGCAGGGAAGACTACGAGAAGCTCTACTAACTCGGGGGAACGCAAACTGGGCACAGCCTAAGTGTAGCAGTTATGCTGCGGGAAGAAACGCTGCCAGACGCGTAGCAGGATTACTGCAAAGGGGGAAATGCTTCTGGTCCAGCGTAGCAGCTGACCGCACAGAGAAATGCTAACAATTTACTCACGAGTAGGAGCAGTCCCAAAAAGTCCAGTTCTCTTGGTGAGCATAACAATAGTCCTTCCTGATGTGACGGTCACACCGTGGAGAACAAGAGTGACTCGTCCAATGACCCAGCGGCGTTTGTCTAGCAAAGAGCTGCTTAACTCCAAACGCCACTGGCCACATAAATTGGGAACACCTGGGCGAGGCGCGGGAAAGATAATTACCGGGGCTGGGACAGCTGGTGGAATTAAGGAGAGCGAGGGGGAGTGGTTGGACCGACAGACTGTCAGCAGCGTGGGAAAAAGATCAGAGGCTGACTAACAGCTGCCAGTCAGGCAGTGGCTTTGGTAATGGGATAAGTACAAGAATACACAAAATGCACATAAACAATGAAACCAAAACCCACAGAGAGATCGAGGCCGAGCCGGGGAAGGCCAAGCTGGCTCGGCTCGTGACAGGGCCCCCCCTTTAAGGGGTGGAAACCCAGACACCCAAGGTAACATCAAGAGACCTCCCTCCCCCCCTAACAGTTGCAACAACAACAAACAACACAAACCCGGGTGGGCGGTAGGGGGACCAGGAAGGAGGGAACACAATGCCCCGCCCAAGGCCCACAATTACCCCCCCCCCCCAAGTTCACGGGCAGTGGGGCTCAGGAGGCAGCCCAGAGTCCCAGGGCCAGCAGAAGGTCTGGTGGACGGAGTCCGGCGGCCTGCCGGAAAACATGTGCCACCTGATCTGGGGAGTCAATTCTTCTGGCAGCCGGCCTGCGTTGATTAGCCACCAGGACCGAAGGGGTAAAGCAGGAGGCGGCCTGCTCACCGGAAGGCTCACTGGTGGATAACAGGACCAGAGAAAGGGGACCTCCACGGTGTAGGGCAGGGATAAGGGTACCATGGTGTCCTCAGGGTGGTCTGCAACTACACCCACGATGGACCCCGACCGGGCCGGCTCCGCTGCCCCCACGATGGCCTCCAACCAGGCCGGCGCCGCTGCACCCACGATGGACTCCTGCGGGAGCCTCACTGCACCCACAATGGCCTCCGGTCAAGGCTGAGCTGCACCCACGATGGCCTCCAGTCAAGGCTGAGCTGCACCCACGATGGCCTCCGGCCATGGCTCAGCTGACCCACGGTGAGAGGGTCAACCCGCAGAGATACCAGGCTGAGGAGGCGATTGATGGGGGGAGCCCTGACAACCTTGGCAGGAGGGGCTGAAGCAGCGACGTCCTCCCTCGGCAGGGCCAGACTCTGCTGCGGTGGTCCCTGCAGCAGGTGTGATGGTGGTTGCAGTCCTGGTGCTCTGACGCTCCTCCTCGACCCCGCCATTGACTACGGCGAGCAGATTAGCCCACTCCTCGTCTGAAGGTGAATCTGTGGGCTGAGCAGGTGTAGGGGGTGGAACCCTTACAGCCGGAGAAGTGCGACCTCGGACCTCCCTCCCACGGCGCTCCTCCTCGGCCTGGCAGTTGACGAAGGCGAGCAGATTCGCCCACTCCTCGTCCGCCGGTGGGATTGTGGGGAGACGCCTCTGTGTGGGCTCCTGGGCAGGATCATCCAGGGCCTCAACCTCCTCCATTGTCAGGTGGACCGGTTCTTGGACCGATTCTTGGACCAGCAGGCCCTCAGAAATTACAGGAGGAAACATGGAGAGGGGAAGAAAACAATCATTAATTGCAGCTGGAGGAGAGGACCCAAGGACTGCACAAACTGTACAAACTGTACAAACATTTTCTGGAAAGTTTTGATAACGTTCCCGATATTTTCATTTGGTATACTGAGCAACAAATGGCTGCGTCGTTTGTTTGGCAGCAACAGCCAATGGGGTCACGCCAGCCAATGGGGTCACGCGTTCCCTTGCTCGGTCTGTGTGTAATATGCAGAACGCTGTCAGACACTGCCGAGACACGACCGAGAGAACGCGATTCCTCACGGAGACGATGAGCTAACGTGCTAATAGCAGCCTTTGCTTGGACAAAACTTGAGATTGGTAAGTCTGAATAAACACCTGCAATGAGACATTGCTGTATTAGCAAATTCTAATTCCCCGTTTATTAAATTTTAAGATTGGGATCCAAAGGCTGTTAACGCCGTTGAGCGCGGGAACCCCTGACGCACGTGTCACTTAGCTTGGTAAGTGCCATTCATTGTGTATGGGAATCAGAATCAGAATCAGATTTATTGCCATTGTTCATGTAGTACACAAACTAGGAATTTGTCTCGGTGCAATGCTGCAACATTAAACATGATAAAATAAAAGAAATAAACTATACATGCAATAAAGTGTAGAATAAGAATGAGTAATACTAGTCAGCAGTTTAAATATATTAGCGAGCAGCAGATAATGTTAATCGCTAGCTTGTAATGCTAACTGCCGATGCTAATTTCGGCTAGTTTTTTCATCGGAAAAAAATATTTTTCAGAGCTGTAACGGTTAGCAAAGGTCCCAGCTCCCTTGCCATTGATTGGCACTTAATGGTGAATGTCACATCTATGGTTTAAAGGTGTTTGGAAGTGTTGTTTGTGTACAACATGAAAATATTATGTAATAAGCTTAGAGCCTAGCTTATTTGTTGTATCTGGCCTGTTTTGTAGGTCAGGTTTTTTTTTGTTTGGACTGGATAACGAACGTGGATTCTCCAGATCTGGATGGCGAGCGGAGTGCTTGGACTTACTGCCTGCTAGAGGTGATCCCATTGATCACCTGGACGGACACTTTAGGACTGTACTCATTGTAAATATCTTTGGAGTGTTTTATTTTTACTTTTTTATTTATTGTTACAGTGCTGTGTCTTGTTTATATGTACATAATTTTGAAATATACATAGTTGCAAGTTCCTACATATTGGTGTATTGTCATCTGTTGTTACGCCCTCCAGGCTCCTACGAACCTAAGGTCTACTTGAGCTGGCCCAATTATCCCTTTGCCCAGGTAGAAAAGTTAAGGTAACTACGTTGCCATAACACACCACTACCAAAAAGGGTACTACACCTAAAGTGAGTGGGTGTTAGTGGGTGTTACAATAGTCCTTCCTGACGTGACGGTCACACCGTGGAGAACAAGAGTGACTCGTTCAATGACCCAGCGGTGTTTGTCTAGCGAAGAGCTGCTTAAATTCAAACACCGCTAGACACACAAATTGGGAACACCTGGGTGAGGCGTGGGAAAGATAATTACCGGAGCTGGGACAGCTGGTGGAATTGAGGAGAACGAAGGAGCGTGGTTGGACCAACAGACTGTCAGCAGTGTAGGAAAAAGATCAGAGGCTCACTAACAGCTACCGGTCAGGCAGTGGCTATGGTAATGGGCTAAGTACAAGAATACACAAAATGCACATAAACAATGAAACCAAAACCCACAAAGAGATCGAGGCCGAGCTGGGAAAGGCCAAGCCGGCTCGGCTCGTGACAAATAGGACCTCCCTGACAAAGTGAAGTAGACCAAAAGATCCTCAAAAGCGAGACATCCTGCGGCCATCCAAAGAAATTCAGGAACAAATGAGAAACAAAGTAACTGAGATCTGTCAGTCTGGGAAATGTTCTAAAGCCATTTCTAAAGCTTTTGGACTCCAGTGAAACACAGTGAGAGCCATTATCCACAAATGGTGAAAACATAGAACAATGGTGAACCTTCCAGGGAGTGGCCGACTGACCAAAATTACCCCACGAGTGCAGCAACAACTCATCCAAGAGGTCACAAAAGACCCCACAACAACATCCAAAGAACTGCAGGCCTCACTTGCCTCAGTTAAGGTCAGTGTTCATGACTCCACCATAAGAAAGAGACTGGGCAAAAAATGGCCTGCATGGCAGAGTTCCAAGACAAAAACCACTGCTGAGCAAAAAGAACATAAAGGTTTGTCTCTCAGTTTTGCCAGAAAACAGCTTGATGATCTACAAGACCTTTGGAAAAATCCTCTGTGGAGTAATGAGACAAAAGCTGAACCTTTTGGAAGGTGTGTGTCCCATTACATCCAGCGTAAAAGTAACACATCATTTCAGAAAAGGAACATTGAGATTGAGATTGAGATTCAACTTTATTGTCTTTACACATGTATATTGTCATTACACCAACAGTAAAATATGGTGGTGGTAGTGGGATGGTCTGGGACTGTTTTGCTGCTTCAGGACCTGGAAGACTTGCTGTGGTAAATGGAACCATGAATTCTGCTGTCTACCAAAAAATCCTGAAGGAGAGTGTCTGGCCATCTGTTCGTGATTTCAAGCTGAAGCACACTTGGGTTCTGCAGCAGGACAGTGATCCAAAACACACCAGCAAGTCCACTTCTGAATGGCTAACGAAAAACAAAATGAAGACTTTGGAGTTGCCTAGTCAAAGTTCTGACCTGAATCCGGTTGAGAGGCAGTGGCATGACCTTAAAAATGCAGTTCATGCTCAAACCCTCCAATATAGCTGAATTACAACAATTCTGCAAAGATGAGTGGGCCAGAATTCCTCCACAGCGCTGTAAAAGACTCTTTGCCAGTTATCACCAACACTTGAATGCAGTTGTTGCTGCTAAGGGTGGCCCAACCAGTTATTAGGTTTAGGGGGCAATCACTTTTTCACACAGGGCCATGTAGGTTTGGATTTTTTTCCCCTTTAATAATAAACACCTTCATTTAAAAACTGCATTTTGTGTTTACTTGTGTTATCTTTGTCTCATATTTAAATTTGATGATCTGAAACATTTAAGTGTGACAAACATACAAAAAAATGAGAAATCAGGAAGGGGGCAAACACTTTTTCACACAACTGTATTCCCTGTGTCATTTCACTTTATGAAATATAATTTGTTTCGTAAACAGAGTTGCCTTGATTTCTTTGTATTGTAGCAATATGTGATTTATAATTATTATCAGGTATAAAGATTATTTAATTTGTATTAATGTATCGGGACCTGAGATTTACTCTGGGGCCACACACAGCAAAAGTTGATATAAACACTCGTAGGGGCACCAGCCCACCTCTTTTTCAGTGAACGATTAATTAATTTGACTTTATACCTGTTTAATCACTCAGTAAATTAATTAATAATCAGTCTCATAATATTAGTGAATTTGATACTGGGGCTTCGAAACCAGACTCAGAATGGAATAAATTCCCAACAACTTCTCTCATTTTTACAGATTTATTTAAAGGAAATGATGATTAAAGGACATTGAAATGATTTGCATTAACCATCACATTAAACTTGTAACTGAGGATAGAGTAACAATGTGAGCATTTGCAGAACCAGGGTGAAGATGTAAGCTGAATTTAAATCAGTTTGAAGTTGATGGATTATGAAAAACTGAACGCAAATTTATGGGGAAAATTAAACTAATTATATGTAAAATTCTGGATTACTCTTAAGAAAATGAAAACGGAATTTTAATGAAAAGAAGAGTTATATCAATTGTTCTTTAATTCTGTATCTGGTCAGAATTATAAATTAGCTTTAACTCAGACAAATCATGGCATACAGTACTTCAAGGGATGGACATCAAACAGCAGATGAAACAGAAATCTAGCTCACTTGAATTCTGGTGTGTCGCTGTGGTGTGGTGTCCTTGTGGGCTTCAAGCCGGGTCCTTAGCTGAAGCTCTGTTTGCAGATTAACAAGAAATATCCGCCAGCGGATATTTCCTTACCAGGAACAAGCAATAGGTAGCTGAAGTTCAGCAAAGATGATGGCTGCTGCTGCTGGCCGCGTCATATGCCATGTGGAAAACTCGAGTATTTTTCAGTGGCATTCTTGAGCCCGGATATAAATGGGATTGAGTTTCAAAATCTGATTACAGTCACAGAATTAGAGAGGCAAGTTAAAAATAACTAAATTCAAACCACAAATGACTGGAGGTCTTCTGACGTCGTGGAATTCAGAATAGCTTCCATTATGGAGATGATCAGTCCTTGAAAAACACACGGTGGATTTAAAGAAAGTTTAACAATATAAAAAGTTAGAAAAACAGAAACGCTTAGGAACGGGAGTTTTAACTCCGAATCAAGATTTGAGCTCAGGAAAGAAAGAATTAATTCCTAGACATTTAAAGAAAAACAGTAAAATACACAGAAGTTTACACAAACACAATGTTCCATGTTCTCTGCTCTGAAGTGCTCAGGTCTGCAGTCTGTAGCGTTCTCTGAAACGAGAAGTGAAAAAAAAGCTCTGAAGGAGGGTGTCTCCCCTCTTTATAACTGCAGAGGAGTTTCCCGCTGTTAGGGTGATTGACATAAGCCCAAGCCAATAGTCTTCCTTCGTGAGTAGGTTTTATGAACTTTAGTCCAGTGAACAGTCTTTTGTCTGTAACAACCAATAATATTGAGAGAGCTGTTGCCAAGCAGAGACTGTTGGCGACCAGTCACATGACTTGAAGAAACTTTCCTCCAGAGGGACATATTTTAATACTGAAGATTCATCAATATACTTATGTATAAAATCTAACCTACTTCAGTGATTCATGCAACTTTATAACTAGTGCTTTTAAATTAACATGCAAGAATAAACATTCATTTAAACATTTTAACATGCACATATTTAAAATCAAGGATTAATATATTCTTTCAAACCCATTGATTGACCACAGAATATCAAAGTCCCACCGAGGCAGTGATCTTCAACAAATGGTGTCCTTAGAATTGTCCTGAGAAATGAAACTTGAAGAAAGAGTCACTTTCAGTTAATTAGTGTAAGTCAAAAGTGAGCATCTACTCCAGAGATGTCCACCAGGGGTAGTGTTGAGCTGTGGCCAATCCTAGGCCTTAGAAGATGCCTTTAAAGTTTGAGATGCCTGTTCTTTTTCCATGTTTTATTACCCATAAAACAGTCAGGAGAAAGCGCGTTTCCAGTTTATTTATGATGTGAGTTAATACGTTGAAAGCATTGCTTTGGTTTGCTTAACAAAGGAATGTTGGTTCAGCTGTGGTCCTGGGATGAAAAAGCAGTTCTTGACTGGCCTTTTCCTGGGTGAAACAATGTCTTTAAGATGAAGAATAACTTTATTGATGAGCCAAAGCAAGATGATGCTACAGCATGTATGGGTTACTTGGGTTGTCACTCATATCTGGTGAAAATCTCAGGTCAATGGCTCCATCAGAAATACGCTTAATGAGAAAAATGTTGACGTGTTCAATACTTATTTTCCCGGCTGTATATCAGCATGCTCTCGGTATCAGCTGGTAAAGCATTTAAAATAAAAAATAATATTTAAAGCCCATAGAATATTATGGGGGACAGTCTTAAGTGACATTCTGGTGGTGACATTTTTCTTTCAGCATAACGGACTGACATCACTACGTTGGCTAACATGGCTGCCCCCTTACACCCATGCTCACTGTAAGACAAAGCAGATGGAAATAGGTGGGAAAAAATATGTGCATATACTGGTATCGGCAAAAGCTAATTTTAAACTACTGGCATATTGGCTATTGGCAAAAATTCTACAATGTCCATCCCTAGTTTTTTTGTGAATATTACATTTGTATGGTGGGTAGAGTGCATCTATGGCAGAGAACATTACAGTCAAGGAAAGTGGAGGTTTTGAATAGTATGGTTTTGAAAATGGTTTAAAATGAGCCCCTAAGCCTAGCCATTTCAGTAACGAATGAGCCTCAGCCTGGACCAATAACGTCCCACAATTTCTCCTCCACCTATGTACAGTACTTAAAGCTCAATGGATCTGAAGCGGTCCAGTGGCAGTCTAACTGTGAGAAAAGTTTTTAGGACTGACTGTGTGTAACTCCTAAAACCACAGCATCACAGTAATTTTAGCTGTTTTGGTTTGTGGAGAAATGGTATATTATGTGACAGACAGTGTGAATGAGAGGGAGGCAGATGTAACAGTGAAGATGGAAAGACTAGAGGTAGTGAAGGAAGATGAGTTTAAATACCTTGGGTTAACCATCCAAAGCAATGGAAAATGCACAAGAGAGGTGAAGAAGAGAGTGCAGGCAGGGTGGAGTGGGTGGAGATGAGTGTCAGGGGTGATTTGTAACAGAAAGGTAGCAGCAAGAGGTGAAAGATTTACAAGACGGTAGTGAGACTTGCTATGACATACAGTATGGTTTGGAGCTGGTGGCACTGACAAAAAGACAGGAGGTGGAGCTGGAGGTGGGAGAGTTGAAGATGCTAAGATTCTCACTGGGAGTGACTAGGAGGGACAAGATTAGAAATGAGTATATCAGAAGGACAGCTCAGGTTGAGCAGTTTGGAGACACAGTAAGAGAGGCAAGGCTGAGATGGTTTGGACATGTGCAGAGGAGGGACGGTGGAGATATTGGACAAAGAATGTTGAAGATGGAGCTGCTATGATGTGTGTTGATTCTGCACCAGTTCAGCTTCAGACTGGGTTCTGTTGGCAGCTCTTGGTGCTGCAGCGATGAACAAGTGACCTGCTTTACATATGCGCAGAATGGGATAAAGGGCCGTCTCAAGGGAAGAATGACAGGCATGGGAGGCGGTGCAGTGGGTGAGCGACAGGGAGAAATGGCAGACAATTACTAGGCCATGGTCTGCCTGGTGTCATCACCTCCATCATCACTCAGCTGCTGTCCTTACTGGCTACCTACAGACACACCCACATCCTCACAGAAATGAATGTCAGTGTAGCAGCCACCCTGTCCTGTCTCTTCATCTGATTCTTCACCGTCAGTAGATCAGGTCAGATTCAGGGACACTTAGCTCTCATGTTGATTCTTGACAGATGATGACAGGCCCCGCACTCATAGGGGAAACAAATTCTCTTGACCTTGGTGAGCAATCAAGGACAAATGACAACAGTTTAAATACAAGCCTTAACTGTAATTTTTTAATCGGCAGAGAATGGGATAGAGTAGCCAGAAACCACAGAACACTAAACCTGTTACACTTCAACAAAATACTGTAGTTAATAGCAAGGAATCCTTTGTTTTACAATGACAAGAAACCATGCACTTTCAAAGTCTGTGTAAGTGAAGCAAAGAATGATGATCATTCTCTGCTGCTGAAAAGTGTTCTGATATTACACTGATCACACCAGCACACTTGTGAATCGTTGCAGCAGCAGCCCTTGTACTTCTCAGTTCTGTAAGGAGTCTTGTGTCATGCAGGCATGCATAACTGTTTGACATAGCTGTGACCCTTTGGGATCACGTGACATCTGAGCATGAGCGTGTATGTGGCTGTGACGCATTGATATTACTCTAGCCTAGGGCTGGGCAATTTGACCTTAAATCTGCACCACGGTTACTTGAAGTTCCTTTCTTCTCCCTTATAGTTCACTGACAAGGCTCTTAATCAAGCCACGAGAGTGTGGCATCAGTGAGTATATCACTGCAGTGATTTGGCCGTAAATGAGCATAATATGGCAAAGAATAGGCTCATTGTCACCCCACATACAACACTACTACCAAACTACAACCAAACACTGTCCGGTGCAGAAGCCATTGTCTACACATACCTCTTGGGGGTCTTCAGGTCATGTGGGAAAACACAGATGGGGCTAACATGGAACCCGTGGACAAACCCACATGGGACCCATAAAACAGCCCAGGTTAAACCTATTGTGGGGCCCACATGGACATACTGGCCAGCCCAGCCTTGGTGGACCCTGCTCGTGCCCTCAGCATCCCCAGATGAAAGAAAGAGTCAGTCATCTCATACTATGTGGATGGACACCACATTTTCAGTACAAGCCATTTTATTTTTTCTGCCATGTTTTGCTGTTTCCGGACAGCGCTGACTGCTGATGCTGCTACTGGGCTGCAGAGTCATGCGACCGCATGCGAGACACATCTTAAAGAGGCAGTACATGAAAGCTCTCTCTCTCTCTCTCTCTCTCTCTCTCTCTCTCTCTCTCTCTCTCTCTCACTCACTCACTCACTCACTCACTCACTCACTCACTCACTCACTCACACACACACACACACACACACACACACACACACACACACACACACACACACACACACACACACAGAACAGGAAGAAGGAAAGAACCACAAAAAGACATGAGCAAGATTATGTCGGTCTGTGTTCTGATGGTCTGTTTTGGTTTGAATTGGGTTAATTGCCCAGCCCTACTCCAGTCTTTCCATTAATAAATTTGTATGTTTCTTCTATTCCACACTATTTTATAGCTACATTTACAACAGGGATGGCATAGCTGACCATCTCCTTTCCTCTACTGATGAAAAGCAGAGCACACAGGAGGTGCCACCTCATGTTAAGCCATACCGTCTGAGCTGAACAGAACAGCAGTGTCCAAACAAACTTTCCCCAAACCGTTGCACATCCAAGCTCTTCATAATTAGTTGCAAATGCCTTTTAGGTTGAGCCAGTGAAGGCTGTGGAGATTTGTATACACAAAGCTCTTGAGCTTTAAAGTGCCAGTCCATCATGGTTGTTTTTTGAGTGAACTCTTGGACTCATGCATGTCAGTAACATCGCTGTTTGGTCTTGTTTAAGCTTCTAAGGAAATCTTTGGTTCCCATTTCATACTCCAGCACTAAATGTGATGGCATGATATTAATCTTCTCATTTAATTCCAATCATGGTGGAGCCTTTGATGTACAGACACAGGGTTTGTTTGTCAGAGAATCAGACAAACAGAATTAAAATGTACTCATGTGTATTGGTGTGCATAATTGGATTCTGGTAAACATGTCCGAGGTGCTTGCTGGTGCAGAATGTGGCATTGATTTGGCTTTTGTCATCAAGTGAAACCTCTCAGATGAGGATCCCTTTATGTTTGGACACTTCAAAGTGTTCCTGCGTGAGCCAGCTTCATGTGAAGGAAGTGTTTTGTGGATTGAAGGTCTTGAATAGTTTTTATATTTCGTCTCTGTGTATATGTATTGTAAAATGGGCATTCAATTGTAAATCGCTGTGAAATGCCAGGATGCATGTTTGTGTCTCCTCAGGGTCTGGGTTACTGTCCACACGCAGAATGTTGAGTAACTGTTCCTTGTCTCCCGTTGTTATCCTCCTACACTCACTGATCTGCACAGAGATGGTTTCATCCACGTCAGGAGAAACTTTCCAAACACAAAACGTTTGGACGCATATCAGGTTGATATTAATGTCAGCATCAGTTACTTGAGAACTGCAAGTAATCACAGATGATTAATGGTGTCATATGGGGACGTAAAGTTGTAAAAGACTATTGGAAGACTTTAAAGGGGTCACTGACTGAAAATGGTGTGTTTGTAGGATTTAAGTGTCTGAAATGTGTCTGTTGTTCATGTACTTATCCAAAAAATATCAAAACAGTCAATTCTCTTGAAAAAACACAGCCTTTATCTCGTTTTTCTCTCCCAGAAACGTTTTTGACTTTTCTGGGAAAATCCTATATGTCATGATTTGACAAACCCAACCCACTGCCATCCTTGAGACCCGCCCACTGCTCTATTATTGGCTGCCTAGCTGTCTGAAGGGGTGCTAAAAGTGGCCTATTAGCCCCTGAACTATTAGCCCCCCCCCAACTAACTACTGGTATCAGGAGGCTCGCACCAAGTGCGGCTTATTTTGTTATTTTCCTCAGATCTTAGTCACCCTAATAACCATCCCTGTTACCATCTGGTTCACCGGTCCACAGTCCACAATATACCTCACATCACTCCGGCCCATCTCCCAATAATTTCACCGTGATTCCACACAAAGCACCAGCATCAGTGCGCCAGTCATGGCAACTGACCTGGCCCAGTGTAGGTAGTCCCTACACCGGGACCCAAGACTGCTGGCTAGAGGCTGCTGGCTCTCATCGCCAGCTCCCCCACCGTGCCCCAGGGCTCCTCACAACTCTGTTCCACTCTCGCAGGCAGTGTAGGGGAGCCATCTCGTGATGCGGCTTCCCTCAGCTGGCCATGGGAGTGTACCGGCATCCCGCAGAGTGAGACACTGCCCTCTGAGACCTCATGGCTTGGCAGCTCAGCTTGGCAAGCAGCCTCAGGTCCTGGGCCAGGTCGGTTGCGGTGATCATGGGACCGCCCAGCATGCGATGCTAGTGGTTTGTTGTAGAATTACGGCAGAATTATTGGGAGATGGTACACCATCGACTGTGGATTAGTGAACCAGCACTGCTCATCCGAGCTAGAAGGAGGCTAAAGGCTAGAAGCTAGAAGCTAGTAAGCTAATGGCTAACTGACATAAGAGGGAGGACAGAGTTGAATAGGTGAAGGATGTTTCTTGAAGTGATAGACTTTAAATCTAAGCGTTGTAAAAGAGTCAGGAAAAATGCAAAACAAATTTGCTTCAATAGTTAAAAACATTAAAGAAAATGTGATAAAAAAAACCCCACAAACACTTCATTAAGATGTGTGAGCTGTTAAAATGTGGAAAAAGTGCAGTCAATAGCCACTTTAATTATTGCAATATCATTGAGATTCATCTTTTGTATCATTCCCCAGAACAGCTCATTTCAGTGCATGTCTCTTTAAGAACTACTGTTAACTCTGCCCTCCCTGTTTTGTCACTATTGCTAATCTAAGCTGGCTAGCTCCTAGCTCAGAATCAGAATCAGAATCAGAAAGCTTTATTGCCAAGCATGTTTACAGTGTAAACAAACGAGGAATTTGACTTGACATTGGGCGCGCGATAAGCGCCTCCAATGACGCGGCTGCCATGAGGGCGCCTGTCATCAGTGGAGGGTAAAGAGGGGGAATGGGGGAGGGAATGACACAATAGGCAGAGAGAAAAAATATAGTTAATCAAAATAAAGATTACATAGATAATCCAAATTGTGATTACATAGAAAAAAACCCTCTAAGCACAATTAGCAGACTAATACAGATCACACAATCCAAAGGTGCGAAGAGAGACCACTGTGTGTGTAGTCAGCATGTAAAATAATCAGTGTGAGTGCAGTGTTGAATGAATCAGTTGCTGATGTACAACAAAGGGGGCGCCTCCTGGCAACGGATAGTTGTTATGTTCATGTATACAAAACACAGATAAGCATGTCCCAGAGTCTCTCTCTCTTCGTGCATGCCAGATGGCAAAGTTCTGTATTAGACACATGATAGCGCTGTCCTTGAAGAGTCCGGTCTGCTGAACAACAGCAATTGATGTTAATTGTTTGGGTTAAGAAGAAGCCAAACTCTCTTCTGTTTTGTCTTCATCCAGGAGGAGAGGGCGCCGAATCAAGGTCAAAGGCACAGTTCACTCAGAGCATAGAATTTCCATCTCTCTTGCGATTCTGTGCTTCACAATTTCCATATACAGGCTTTAAAATCATTCCCTGGAGAGCACCAGCGACTCCAGATGTATTCCACCTACTGAATCAGCCACCATTCAGTTCACCATTGCTGCTATCAGTGCACTCCCCAACTGGTCGAATTTGTTGTTGAAGGAGCTTTGCCGGGTCCGCATTTTGATCAGCTCTCCCAACTTCTTTAATTTCTGATACATCAGGAAACTCCAGAGCCAAAATAGAAATCCTGTGATCAAAAGCCAAACAAATAGAGATGTCTTCCGCATCTCAGTCGAATCACACAAACACATGAATTCCCAATTGTCCATGAGTCCACTTGGGCTCCCCCTAGCCCGATCTTCTTTTGAAGTGGTGTCAATCGCATATAAAGCCCACCAAATCCCACCAAATCCATAGTTTTCCATTTGGAATAAGATTCAGCCAGAAGAAGAGTGACACAGACACAGACAGAACACAGCAAGCTGGGATCAGTAAGGGAATGGGAGGTGGGAGAGGGAGAGAAAAGCGTCTGTTCTCTCTGAAAGCCGGAAGAAGAAGATAGTGAGCCTAAGCCAGCTAATGTAGATTTGGTGGACAGGAGTGTGGTTTCAGTAATGGATAGGATATGACCGGTCCCTGGAGTACAATAAGACTAGAAACCTTCATGAATGAGGGGCTAAACTGCTAGCTTCAGAGATATAGAGTGATGATTTAGAGTGAAGTAAGTGGCGGTAATGCACCTGTAAGCTGGTTTGTCAACCACCAATCAAATCTAAAAGAAGAAGAAGAAGACGCAAGCCAAATTTGGTCTTGGTCACAGAAAATAATGCTAATGTCTGATGTAGCATCACAGCAAAAAATATAACAAAATAAGCCAGAATGATGCAAAATCCGTTATTTACTGTGAAGCAGGTGGAAACAGGGATGTCTGTTAGGGTGACTGAAATTTAAAGAAAGCACTGTTAGCGCTGAAGTAGGGCTGCAGCTATTGATTATTTTACTAATTAAGTAATTACCTCCACCAAGGAGGGGATGTAATCGGGGTGGTTTGTCCGTCCGTCCACCTGTCTGTTTGGTAGCAGGATTACACAAAAACTACTGGACGGATTTTGATGAAAATTTCACCACCTGTAGCCCTTGGGCCACCGATGAATCCATTAAAGTTTGGTGATGATCTGAGAGTGCATACCTCCACCAAGGATCTTGTTTGAATTTGTGCAGCAGGATTACACAAAAACTACTGGATGGATTTGGGATGAGATTTTTACCAGAGGTGGTTCTTGGGCTAGAGAGGAACCCATAACATTTTGGTGATGATCTGAGAACACATTACTCCACCAAGGTTCTTATCTTCTCACAGTGTGTTAGCAAGAATACTCCAAAACTACATTTTTGTTACATTTTGGAGGTGATCCATGATGGACGGAAGGAGCCTTGGCAGAGATGTGCGCTCTCTGAGTGCTTTTCTAGTTTGCTACTGTAATTGACCTATGATTGGGCAATAATTATGTTTTTATGTACTGAAGAACTTGCACTGACCATCATCTTCAATTTATTGTATCTTACTCTCTTGTATTTTTATTCCTTTTGTACCACGAAGAAGAGCTGCTCTTTAAATGTCATTGCACAGGTCTAAAATGACAAAAGACATTCTCACATTACGTTATACATTATGTTACACCATAAAGTTCAGTTTTGTAGCATTAGTCTCAATTTGCAACATAGAAAAAAAAACTAGCCAAGCATAATTAGCATGGACTGCTGACTACATCTTAATTTAAACTCTCAGTTTCGTAGCTTGTCTGAGGTCTACTACTCGTGCATGATGTGGCTGGGTATATTCTGAAGAGATGCTGTAACATCGATGTTGCACTGTTGGGGCATGCCAGCTCAGCTTTACAGTGTACACACTGTACAGGGTTTTCCTTCCTTTTGAGCTTGAAATGATCACAGACTGAAGATACTTTTTGTCATTTTTCTCCAGCTTTCATCTTCTTTTTTCGCGTCATTCTGTCACTTTTCTCTCTACCCCACTGAATCCATGATATTGTGCCACCAAACAAGTTTGCGTCTGGTTTACACCATCTGACCGGAAGAAGGTCACATAGACTGGAAGTGCTGCATTAAACAGAGCTTTGATTCATAGAATTTGAATCAATCATTTTTTGGAATTGAGTAATTGTTTCGACCTTACTCTGAAGCTTGGGCACCCCGTCACTTTTGCTGACTTACAGATCAGCTGGCCAATAATGGAGCAGTAGGTGGGTATTGAGGCTGGGCTTACCTTTCCATGATGTTCCATAGTAAACCCAGAAGAGTTAAAATGGTTCATCAGAGACAGAAACCATATAAAGGCTGTGTATTTTTTAAGAGAATTGAGTGTTTCGATGTTTTATTGATAATCAGTTGTCCAATAGATGCATTTCAAAAGTTAAAACTTACAAAAACTCCATTTTTCAGTCAGTGACCCCTTTAAGGGAAAGTCAACTGACAAGGAGGCACTTAACACCAGCAGGTGAAAAGGAATGAGGCAGACATGGTGTAGAGTGAAATGAGAGGAGGTAGTCTGGGTGTCAGGTGAAGGACGTGGACCAAATGGCATCCTTATTAGTACAAGGAAGAGAATAAGGTGATCCACCCAGGATGATACAGAATCCAGCAGCTTACTGTACCTCACCCTTACACTCAGAAAAAAGTGCTAAGTAGAACTAAAAGGTGTAGGAGAACCCATTTTAGTTTCTGGTAAAACTTTTTTTTTAATAAAGGTTCCACTAGCAACCCTTACAGAAGGTTCTACATAGAACTGATACCTAGAACCTGGTCTTTAAAGGGTTTCTCCGAGAACCCTCACTGAGGGCTTGACCTGAAAACTTGTAGAATTTTCAGAGGATTTAAACCAGAACCCTCCTCGGAGGTGTCACGGTAAACCCTTTTATGTTTTGAAGGTTCCATCTATAACCCAAATCAGAAGCTCTGCCAAGAATCCTTCATGCTTCAAAGGTTTTGTCTGGAACCTAAGGGTGCTTTCACACCTAAATTCATTTACTTTGGTCCAAATCCGTTGATAAATTTGTTATTTTGTATCATTTTCTCCTGGGTTCGGTTCCCTTTCACACAGGCAAAAATTCAAGCAGATCAAATTCTGTCACATGAAATCCCGCGAGACTTGTGTCAGAATGTTCTCTGTTCTTATATGTTAGATTTTTTTGCCACGAGAACAGGAAAGATGAATACAGGAAGTAGGATGACTACTGAACATTTATGCATTTCTGGGAAGAAAATAATAGAAATTGTAGCATAATCTACAGGGGGGTTTTTCATCACCCTGGTTGTCGTTTATTACATTACGTGCATATACCACTTTCGGCAAATCATACAGTTTGAAGATGAAGTGTGGCTACTGATGGAAAAAACCATGTTAACATTAATTAATCTTCCAGAACCGTGACATGCTCAGCCACAGATATTGTAGAAGATCCACCAGGTACAGTGATGTGAAAAAGTGTTTGCCCCCTTCCTGATTTCTCATTTTTTTTGTATGTTTGTCACACTTTATTTATTTATTTATTTTATTTTACCTTTATTTAACCAGGAAAAAAACCCATTGAGATTAAAAACCTCTTTTTCAAGGGAGTCCTGGCCAAGAGGCAGCAAAAAAAAATCACAAATACACTTACAATGACATACAAATCAAATAAAACAGTTATAAATTAGTGAGGCCATCTCAAGTGTTCTCAATCTGGTTTTAAAGTCATTCAATGAAACAAGTTCCGTTAGTTTCCAGTCTTTTTGCAACATGTTCCATGTAGAGGGGGCTGAGAACATGAAAGCTCTTTTTCCCAGCTCAGTACAGGCAAATGGAACAGAAAGCAACAAATGATCATTAGAACGCAAACCATAAGAATCAACACTCCTCAGTGTGATCAAATTACAAATGTAAGGGGGCAACAGTCCAAGCATGGCCTTGCAAATAAAAAAAGTACCAGTGAGTCAACCTCCTGGTGGACAAAGAGGGCCATCCCACTCTAGAATACAGTTCACAGTGATGGGTCAAGGCTCTACAGTTTGTAACAAACCTCAAAACAGCATGATATACAGAGTCAATCTTACTCAGACACTGAGCTGAAGCGTTCATATACAAGAGGCCTCCATAATCTAAAATAGATAAAAAAGTTGCAGTAACAAGACGCTTTTTAACCTCAAAAGAAAAACAACATTTATTTTGAAATAAAAAACCCAGTTTCAGTTTAAGTTTCTTCACAAGTTTTTCAACATGGGGCTTAAAAGTCAGAGCGTCATCAAGCAAGATACCAAGATACTTGTACGAGTGAACCACCTCAATTTCATTTCCCTCAAAAATGGACACTGTGGGAAAAATTTGTGGACTCTTCCTAAAATTTGAAAACCACATCAGTTTAGTTTTGTCAGCATTAAGGACTACTTTTAGCTGCAGAAGTGTGTGCTGCACCACATTAAAAGCTTTCTGCAGAGAAGCAACAGCATTAGCAGGGGAAGAGCCAAAGCAGTAAATAATTGTGTCATCGGCATAAAAATGCAAACTAGCATCAGACACATTTTGTCCTAGATCGTTAATGTACATAATGAATAGGAGGGGTCCTAATACAGAACCCTGTGGTACCCCCTTGTGGACACTGACAATTTCAGAACACAAACCATCATATTTAATACATTGGGTCCTGTCACTCAAATAATTTGCGAACCAGGAGACTACATGTTCCGACAGACCAAAACTGATGAGTCTTTGCTTTAAAACTGTGTGGTCCACAGTGTCAAAAGCCTTTGACAGATCAATGAAAAGTGCAGCACAGTACTGCTTTTTATCAAGAGCAACAAGTATATCATTGACCACTTTTGTAGCAGCGGTAATAGTGCTGTGCTTTTTTCTAAAGCCCGATTGCAGTTTTGAAAGAAGTTCATTTGAGTATAAAAACTCTTTAAGTTGATCACACATGAGAGATTCAAGACTCTTGGACAAGACACACAAATTTTATAATGGTCTGTAGTTAGTTAAAACTGCTGGGTCACCTCCTTTTAAGAGAGGAACCACAAAAGCTGACTTCCATACTACAGGAATCTCTTTGTTTTCAATTGATAAATTAAAAAGTACTGTAAGAGGCTGTGCAATAAAATCGGCAGCCATTTTCAAAAAGTAAGGCTCTATCAAGTCTGGTCCAGGAGGTTTTCTGTGATTCAAAGTTTTGAGAGCCTTATGAACTTGCTGTACAGTAAAAGGTACAAATTTAAAAGGTTCTCCAAAAAACATTTGGGAATTAGTACAGTGAGGCACAGATGTAGCTCCTGTAGAGTTAAACAGAAAACCAGATGACACAAAATGCTTATTGAAGCAATTTAAAACCTCAGTTCTATCATAAACTGGGACTGATGTGGCGGCATGAAATAATAAGGAGCGAACTGAGCGTTTTTGAGGGAGTTTATTAATCATACCGCCATCACAAGAACTCACTCCAGCGCCGTGCAGGCGCGCCGAAGCGAGCTCTCAGAGGCTCTCAGGCAAAGGCAATGCGTGTAGTCAGAAGCAGTGGTCAGAGAGAGTGAGCATATGATATTCAGTCACTTAAATACCCAGTTACAGACAATACATGAAAGGCATGTTATCATCAAAGAAACTGCAGGAAGGCATGGGACATTTGCATTTGAGTACAGAGCAGGAAGTCATACATAACAGCAGGATACTGGCGCCTGAACTAGACAAAGAGAGGCTGCCTATTGATATCAGCCATTGTTCTGCCAATTGCTCCAGCTGAGCGCTCTGCTTGTCCCAGTATGTTGTGGGGGTTACCCACACTACTCCCCCCCAGAGGGCTCAGCAGGGGGCTGAGGCCTCGATCGTCCGGCTTTGGGAGCGAGCTGCTGGGAAAGTCTGTGCCGGAGGAGGGGGAGGGAGGAGGGTGGGGGTAGCAAGTGCCGGCCCGTTGTCTGGGCCACGCAAAAATTGCATGTGGATCCACGGTGTTGAGGGGCTGTCCCGTTAAACGTGGCGGAGGTCCACAGCGGCTGTGAGAAGAAAAATTAGTCTGATTCCTCTCGCGATTCAGTCCGGCAATGAAGAAAAACAGGAGCTGAAGCTGTGTGAGGGACTTGGCGTTTTGGCTTTAGGTGCGTGCGCGGCCCTAAAGCCCTCGGGGACAGCTGACGGCTGGATTCCCGTCGTGCGGCGTGGCTGAGACCTACACAAAATCCTGTTTGCGGGCGGCGTGTGTGCTTCAGGTGTGTGAGCAGTCCTGAAGAGCCGTGTACAGCAGCGGAGGATGATGTATAAGTCCATAGAGCCAGCTTGTCTCTGGTGCGCGGCACGCGCTGCGGCCACGTACCTTCCAGCTGCGCTGTTCTGATGCGAGGCTTCTGTGCATGGCAGGTCTGCTGTCGCGAGGCGAATCAGGGTCAGGGGGCTTGACGGAGATCTGCGCAGTCGGCGCCGATAGTCTTCCCTGATCGGGCTGTTGGTCGTCGCTCGTGCCGGGTCATGGTGCGTGCGCGCTCGTGTAGATGCAGAGGATGTGGTCGATTCTCTGTCTCTGGGATCCACAGCACGATGAGAAGGAGCGGATGAGCTTTGTCCCTCGGCAGGTCTCAGCGTGGAGATCTAGAATCTCAGGCGAGGGTCGCAGAATGACGCTTTCTGCATGCAGCTTTCCCGGTCGTGGATGATCTCCGAGGGAGCTCGCCTGGTGTTGGCTCTGCGTCGCGGTTTTCCTGTAGCAGAAGGGAGGGCAGATCATTTGCGTCAGGCTGCTGCGTTCGCTTGTCGTCGGAGAGTCACCGCCGGGGCTGCGTCGTTCGTCGTCAGCGTGTTCTTTCTCGGGGTCACCAATGTGGCGGCATGAAATAATAAGGAGCGAACTGAGCATTTTTGAGGGAGTTTATTAATCATACCGCCATCACAAGAACTCACTCCAGTGCCGTGCAGGCGCGCCGAAGCGAGCTCTCAGAGGCTCTCAGGCAAAGGCAATGCGTGTAGTCAGAAGCAGTGGTCAGAGAGAGTGAGCATATGATATTCAGTCACTTAAATACCCAGTTACAGACAATACATGAAAGGCATGTTATCATCAAAGAAACTGCAGGAAGGCATGGGACATTTGCATTTGAGTACAGAGCAGGAAGTCATACATAACAGCAGAATACTGGCGCCTGAACTAGACAAAGAGAGGCTGCCTATTGATATCAGCCATTGTTCTGCCAATTGCTCCAGCTGAGCGCTCTGCTTGTCCCAGTATGTTGTGGGGGTTACCCACAACTGAGCCATTTAAAACAAAAGTAGGAAGAACCTGAGAGCTTTTGTTCACAGATAAACCTTTGATCACTTTCCAAAATTTCTGTGGATTATTAAGACTCTCAGTTATGACAGATAAATCATATTCAGATTTAGCCTTTTTAATAAAAAAAGTGCATTTATTTCTCAGTTGTCTAAAAATAGACCAGTCACTGGCAGTATCAGTTTTCCTGGCTTTGGCCCAAGCCACATTACGCTGATAAATGGCATCAGACAGTTCTGGAGAGAACCAGGGGTTTTCACGCCCCTTTACTCTGAATTTCCCTCTAGGAGCATGTTTATTTACAATTTTCTCAAAGTTTTCTTTAAAGAAAGTCCACGTTAACTCAACGTCTGGCAACGGGCCTATATGTTCCCAATTAACCAAGGACAAATCATGATGATAAGCTTGTTCATTAAATTTCTTTAAATTCCGCTTGAAAATAATGCACGGTTTACATTTGGGGATTTTTGTATCTCTGCACACTGCAACAACACAATGATCACTCAAGTCATTGCAGAAAACACCCACAGATGAAAATTTATGTGGAGCATTTGTTAAAATTAAGTCAATCAAAGTGGACTTTTCAGGACTTTTAATATTTGGCCTAGTTGGATAGTTAATCAACTGGCTAAAATTTACAGAGTCACAGAAAGATTTAAATTCTTCAGAAGCTACTACTTAAATGTTTCAGAGCATCAAACAAATTTAAATATTAAAGATAACACAAGTAAACACAAAATGCAGTTTCTAAATGAAGGTTTTTATTATTAAGGGTAAAAAAAATGGAAACCTACATGGCCCTGTGTGAAAAAGTTATTGCCCCCCCCCCCCACCGTTAAAACATAAATTAACTGTGGTTTATCACATCTTTGGAAAGCTGAGTTCAATTTCTCTAGCCACACCCAGGCCTGATTACTACCACACCTATTCTCAATCAAGAAATCACTTAAATAGGACCTTCCTGGCAAAATGAAGTAGACCCAAAGATTCTCAAAAGCTAGACATCACACTGCAATCCAAAGAAATTCAGGAACTAATGAGAAACAAAATAATTGAGGTCTCTCAGTCTGGAAAAGGTTATAAAGCCATTTCTAAAGTTTTGGGACTCCAGCAAACCACAGTGAGAGCCATTATCCACAAATGGTGAAAACATAGAACAGTGGTGAACCTTCCCAGGAGTGGCTGGCTGACCAAAATTACCCCAAGAGTGCAGTGACGGCTCATCCAAGAAGTCACAAAAGACCCCACAGCAACATCCAAAGAACTGCTGGCCTCACTTGCCTCAGTTAAGGTTAGTGTTCATGACTCCACCATAAGAAAGAGACTGGGCAAAAATGGCCTACATGGCAGAGTTCCAAGACGAAAACCACTGCTAAGCAAAAAGAACATAAAGGCCCATCTCAGTTTTGTCAGAAAACATCTTGATGATCCCTAAGACTTTTGGGAAAATACTCTGTGGAGTGATGAGACAAAAGTTGAACTTTTTGAAAGGTGTGTGTCCCATTACATCCGACATAAACGTAACACAGCATTTCAGAAAAGGAACATCATACCAACAGTAAAATATGGTGGTGGTAGTGTGATGGTCTGGGACTGTTTTGCTGCTTCTGGACCTGGAAGACTTGATGTGGTAAGTGGAAGCATGAATTCTGCTGTCTACCAAAAAATCCTGAAGGAGAATGTCCGGCCATCTGTTCATGACCTTAAGCTGAAGCACACTTGGGTTCTGCAGCAGGAGAATGATCCAAAACACACCAGCAAGTCCACCTCTGAATGGCTTAAGAAAAACAAAATGAAGACTTTGGAGTTGCCTAGTCAAAGTCCTGACCTGAATCCGAATGAGATGCTGTGGCATGGCCTTAGAAAGGCAGTTCATGCTTGAAAACCCTCCAATGTGGCTGAATTACAACAATTCTGCAAAGATGAGTGAACCAAAATTCCTCCACAGTGCTGTAAAAGACTCATTGCCAATTATCACAAACGCTTGATTGCAATTGTTGCTGCATAGGGTGGCCACCAGTTATTAGGTTTAGGGAGCAATCACTTTTTCATGCAGGGCCATGTAGGTTTGGATTTTTTTCCCCCTTAATAACACTGGTCAACACCAAATTTATTGTCTAAGTTTGTTTTTTTTTTTAAGCTCATTTAGGACAATTTTGATGTGGTTTTGCTCAATCAGGTCAACTTTTTGAACTATGGCCACATGTTTTTACGTTTTTGTTTACACTTACGGGTATTTTCGCTTTATATGATGCAAACTTCTTTTTTATTTCTTGAAATTCTCTGAATTTTGAGCAATGATGACATAACATTCAATTTACATGTACTTACCTTTATCAATGTCTACTGTTCAATTTACAATACAACTGTACAACTGCTGTACAACTGCTTACAACTTAGCATAGAAACCTGACCTGATCGAGAGAAACGGATGCCATTTTCGGATTCAGCAGTGCAAAATTGTCTTAAATCAGTTGAAAAAACACAGACAACTTACAAAAAAATTATTTTTGTTATGTTGTGTAATAAACACCTTCATTTAAAAACTGCATTTTGCGTTTACTTGTGTTATCTTTGTTTACTATTTAAATTTGTTTGATTATCTGAAATATTTAAGTGTGACAAACATACAAAAAAATGAGAAATCAGGAAGGGGGCAAACACTTTTTTCATACCACTGTGAAAAAAGTGGTATGAAATGTGGCATAAAATGTTTTACCATTTGCCTCTGGTCCTGTTTTAGTATGGTCCTTTTCTCACGTGCAGGACCACCAGTTGATTCAAATCGAGACCACCTCTTTCAGGTGGTCTCGGTACGGTTGTTTTGGTGCACACCTGAGTTTGATTACCATGTTCTCACCAGACAAAACGAACCGCACTAATGGAGAAAATGAACTGGAGTTCGATTCAAACGAACCAAAGCCTTTAGGTGCGAAAGCACCCTAAAAAATTCTACTAAGAATCCTTTATGTCCCTAGGGTTTCATTCACCCCTCTGTGCATCTCCACCTTATTGTGGTGGAGGGGTTTAGGTGACCTGATGATCCCAGGAGCTATGGTCTCTGGTCCTGGGTGAAGGGTCAGACCAAGACTGGTCTCGTGGAACTCTATGACAAAAGATACCTGCGATGACCATGATGGAGGAAAACGGACCGGTCACGTAAGCGAGCGAGCCCCCCCACCCCCCCCCCCCTCGCAAGAGGTAAGCGACGAATATATGTTTTTGGTTTTTGTTTTACATTTTATTGATTTTCTGGTTCATATACTTTGAAAATTAGATAAAAACATACCCCTGTAGACAAAACGGTGTCAAAAAACCCAAATCATTCTTTGTGTAAATGTGTCCAAATTCCACTTTTGACTGAGTTATGTAATTTATATAGCTACCGTGACATTATGCAAATTAGATGCGTAAATTTATTCCTATCTGAAATTTTGGATCATATTCTCCATCTTTCTAATTGACAGTAAGCCATTATCTCTTGCAGCTTTCATGTTATAGCCTTGGAAATCTGAACTATTTTATTGACAAAATTTTTTTACCACTCTTGACCACTAGGGGCCTTGACCGCTCTTTAACTGTTCCCGTTGCCATACGGCGACTGGGACAGCTAAAGAATTAAGACTATCCAGTGGGACAGGAACATTATAAGTAGCAGGAAAAGAAGGGGAGGAGGATTGACACTTTTTGTGAATGAGAAGTGGTGTAATCCCAGACACATTTATGTGAAGGAACGTCACTGCAGCCCAGATATTGAACTGCTGGCTGTGAGTGTGCGATCTTATTATATGCCATGAGAATTCACGTGTGCCATTGTGATTACTGTTTATGTCCCTCCGTCAGCTGATGCAACGGTGTCTGTGATGTCATCAGCTTCACTACTGCCACTTGACTGAAGAAGCACCCTGATGCATTTATGGCCATCACGAGTGATTTTAACTATGTCTCACTGCACAAAACATTACCAAACTTCCACCAATTGTTGACTGTCCCACCAGAGAAAGTAAAACACTGGGGCTTCTGTATGCCGATGTCAGAGATGCAAACAGCGCCACAGCCCTACCCCCACCCCCTTGGCAGATCAGATCACAACCTGGTCCTGTTATCACCTAAGTATGTTCCCCTTGTGCAAAGGCAGCCTGCTTACACAAAGACCTTGAGGACTTAGCCCACCTGAGGCCGCAGGTGAAGACGTGGCTGGACCCTCTGCAGTTTGCATATCAGCCCCATTTAGGAGTTGAAGACACTGTCATCTACCTGCGAATCTACCTGAGAATCACATTCTTTGATTTCTCCAGTGCG
This sequence comes from Pholidichthys leucotaenia, assembly GCA_020510985.1. Lineage (NCBI taxonomy): Eukaryota > Metazoa > Chordata > Actinopteri > Cichliformes > Pholidichthyidae > Pholidichthys > Pholidichthys leucotaenia. The sequence continues at coordinate 12,380,653 of CM035845.1, forward strand.
TTTAATACCATCCAGCCACTGCTGTTGAGTGAGAAGCTGCGGGGGATGGGGGTCAACAGCTCTGTGATCTCCTGCATTACTGATGACCTGACAGGCTGGCCACAGTTTGTCCGGCTGGGTAGTAGCTTGTCTGATGTGGTGGTTAGTGATACAGGAGTTCCACAGGGGACTGTGCTTTCTCCTTTTCCCTTCACGTTATACACCACCAACTTGCAGTACAACACTGAGTCATGCCACCTGCAGAAATTCTCTAACTCAGCTGTTGTTGGGTGTATAAGAAGGGGAGAGGAGAGGGAGTACAGGGCACTGGTAGACAGATTTGTGGAGTGGACTGAGCAGAATCACCTGATGCTGAATGTCAGCAAGACCAGAGAGATGGTGATTGACTTCAGGAAGAAGAGGATGCCTTCACAGCCATTGCAGATTAGGGGGCAGGATTTGGAGGTAATGGAGGACTACAGATACCTGTGTGTCATGATCAGCAACAGACTGGACTGGAAATCCAACAGCCCCCCTTCCATCTGCATGACAGAGAGCTAGGCAGGCCAATAATAGAGCAGTGGGCTGGTCTGAAGGATGGCGGTGGGTTGGCTTTTTCTCGACATGACGTATAAGAGTTCCACAGAAAAGTAAAAAAATGTTTCTGGTGTTTCAGGGAGAGAAAAACGAGATAAAGGCTGTGTGTTTTTAGGAGAATTGACTGTTTTGAAAATTTTAATTAGCTTACCAGTAGACTCATTTCAGACAATTAAAACCTACAAATACACCATTTTTCAGTCAATGACCCCTTTAAGTATCGGAATCTTGACACATAATAATGCATCAGATTTATATAGTGCTTTATCATAGACACTCAAAGGTGCTTTTACAAATAGATACATTCTCCATTCACTCCAGACAGACAATGGTAGTGGCAAGCTACTACTGTAGCCACAGCTGCCCTGGGGCAGGCTGATGGAAACGTGGCTGCCAATCTGCACCAATGGCCTCTCCAGCCACCACCGAACATTTATACACAATCATACCCAGTGTTATGGACACTGGAGGCAAGTGGCTTGCCCAGAGACACAACGGCAGGATATCTGGGAAGAATGGGATTCGAACCGCCAACCATCCGGTTATTGGACAACCTGCTCTACCTCCTGAGCCACTGCCACCACATGTGCATTGATTCAGGATTGTTCAAGTCTGCATCAAGATGCGAAGAAATTACAACATACAGAAAGCAGAGGCGATGCACACACCAACCTGGAATACTCTCTGTCCTTGAGTCGGATGAGAAACGGCTGGAGGTTTGCTACTAAGAACCAGCTGAGACAGGCACGTATACGATGTGAGACAATATAGACTGCCTACAGAGGTGAACACATTTGAACTGAAATATGTTGCCACACTTTCGTATCACCAAATATGGAGTTGGCCTTTTACTCCCTGGATGCAAGATTTCCACCTATCTATCTATCTATCTATCTATCTATCTATCTATCTATCTATCTATCTATCTATCTATCTATCTATCTATCTATCTATCTATCTATCTATCTATCTATCTATCATCTAGCTCTCGCTCTCTCTCTCTGTCTCTCTCTCTCCCTCTTCTAGTTGGTAGAGCAGCCGCCCCACAACCGAGAGGCCGGGGTCATACCAAAAACCAGGTAAAAATGGTACTTTCTGCCTTCTAGCTTGGTGCTCAGCATAATAGGACAGGGAAAGGAAAGTTAACACACAGAGCTACCAGAGGACTGACCCCTCACTGTAGCTTTCACTACTTACAGTAGCTGTGTGGCCTAGGGTCATGAAACAGAGATCGGTGCTGCCCTCCGCCATTGGCATGGGAATAACTTATCTACTACTGTCAATATTTTACTTTTTCATCTCAGTTCAGTTCCCCCTCCGCCCCAGCATCTCATCTGTGTGATTTTGGTTCAAGTCTCAGCTCCAGTACCCCTCTATACTTTAGTCCTTTAGACATCCATTCACAACATACCTACTGAGGGTTAAATTCCCACCTAATAATTGTTTGGTTGGATGATGTCTCATTCACTTCTCTGTATTTAAGCACTGCCTATTCACTGTGTTATTGCGGCAATATTGGATCAACTTCTTATCACTCCACTTCTCCCAGCCTCTGAAGTGTTGGCGCCATCCTACCTCTGCAGGAGGCAAGATGGCGCCGTTGTGTGTGGCTGGACGTCTGCCTGTGCTATGTCTTATGTGTTTAGTTGTCTTCTTGTTGTTTCTGGCTCAGAACGTGTCATCCCTACTGGTTTATGATCGTCTGACTCTTCTAAATATTCGCAATTCTGTGGTCAAATTCTCGACCTATGAATTTAATGGTCAGCCTCCTCCACCTCTGTTGGCATCTATACCACCCTATCTGAGATGTGCGCCCAGCGGACTGTTTCGGAACAGCTGCCACAAAAGACGCCGCAAAAGACGAGGTCGGAGAGGCGGAGTGTCATGCAAACTGAGGGCTTACCTGGCTTCTTCTTCAATTCACAACCCTCGTCAACTGCTGACTGAGCTCTCCAGGAAGCGTATCGGTTTTGACGTACGACAATCCATGGATTATCGCTACCGATGGCTGTCGCCGACTGTCCCAGGGGCTGGACACCCACTTCCCTGCTGCCGGCCCATTTGGATTCGCAGAAGGGGCTGTGCACCGGAGAATCTTCACCCGATCAGTCATGCTTCCCAGCAGGCTGATCAGTGTTTGATTCGCATGGCTCTGATTAACACCAGATCCATTGCAAATAAGACTTTTATTCTAAATTACTTTTTTACTTCACATTCCTTGGATTTTCTTCTGATGACAGAAACATGGGTTAAACCAGGTGACACCGCCGCCTTTTCTGAGCTCCTCCCTCCTGGCTGTTCTTTCTTCAGCTCCCTGCGAGCATCTGGTCGGGGTGGGGGTCTGGCTTCTGTTTTTAATGACGGTTTTAAATGTCGCCTTCTCTCCACAAATGCTTTTTCCTGCTTTGAACTGCAACTATTTGTGGTGGATCTCACAAGTCCTGTGTTATTTGCTGTTGTCTATCGTCCTCCTAAATATAATAAGGACTTCATTAATGAGTTTTCTGAATTTTTGGCAGATGTTATGCCAAAATATGATAAATGTTTGATCTGTGGGGACTTTAATATTCATGTCTGTTGTCCATCTGATCAGCTGGCATCTGATTTTAAAAGACTGTTGGCGACATTTAATTTAAATATTTTAGCAGACAAACTAACGCACCGTCTTGGTTACACTCTGGATCTTGTTATCTCTTTTGGGCTCTCAAACGTTCTCAAAGAAATTTCTGAGTCTGTCATCTCAGATCATTTCCCCATCATTTTTGAATCAATGACCCCTTCATCACCCAGCAAGCCTGTGGCTCCATCATGCTGGCGTCGCATCATCACTTCTTCAACACCAGAGGAGTTTTCTGCTGCTTTTAGGGATTCACAGTTTTTTGCCTTGAATGGACTCGTTTCCCCTTCCCATCCGGATAATATTCTTTCCTCCTTTCATACCACCTGCTCTGGGATTTTGGACTCTGTTGCCCCATTTCGGCTTAAATTGGCTTAACCAAAAACAGATCCCCGGCTAAACGATACTACCCGTGCCATTAGGCAACGGGTCAGGCAGGCTGAATGGAGCAGGAAAAAGGACAAATTACATGTGTCTCTGAGAATTTTTAGGGACTGTCTTGCTGATTACCAGAGGACCGTGCAAAAGGCAAAATTTCAGTATCTCTCTGATATTATTTCTAGCAGCAGTCACTGTCCTAGAGTGCTATTTAACACAATTAACTCTTTTATAAGTCCACGCACTCAGACTGTAACAGACGATTCGTTTACAACATGTGAGACTTTTCTTCACTTTTTTGTTGATAAAGTGGACTCTGTCAGACGAGTTATTAATAACAGTTTTAATGGAAGCTTGTCTGTTGTCCCGGGTTACTCTGCTGTGTTTGAACAGTTTGAGTTGGTTTCTTTATCATCACTTGCTGATATAGTGAAGTCTCTGAAGCCAACAAATTGCTCACTGGATGTTGTTCCCGCTGGAATACTGAAAAGGGTTTTTAATACTGTAGGGCCTGGTCTTTTGGTTTTTATTAATTCCTGCCTTAGTTCAGGATTTGTCCCACCTGCTTTTAAACATGCTGTGGTTAGGCCCCTACTTAAAAAAACCTCACCTTGACCCTTCAGTTTTATCTAATTTTAGACCCATTTCTCATTTGCCCTTTTTATCTAAGGTTTTAGAAAAAGCTGTTTTTATACAGTTGCAATCTTTTTTAGAAGACAATTCTATTTTTGAGAAGTTTCAATCTAGGTTTAGATCTCGTCACAGCACTGAGTCTGCCCTGCTTAAGGTGCACAATGATATTATGATGTCTGTTGATGCCAAATGCCCCGTCTTAGTGCTGCTAGATCTTACAGCAGCCTTTGACACTGTGGACCACACTATCCTTTTGTCACGCCTGAATCACCATGTTGGCATCCATGGCACTGCACTTAAGTGGTTTGGATCCTACCTATCTAATAGAACTTTTTCTGTAATGATTGATGACATGTCTTCTTCTAGTGCCTCTCTCTCCTGTGGGGTCCCACAGGGCTCTATTCTTGGCCACATTCTGTTTTCATTATATATGCTGCCACTCGGTTCAATAATAGCCAGGCACAACATGTCTTTCCATTGTTATGCGGACGATTTGCAGCTTTATTTACCTTTGAACCCAGAACAAACTAACTCACAAAGTGTTCTATTGGACTGCATCACTGACATTAAGTTGTGGTTAAGCCAAAATTTTCTCCACTTAAATGAAGAAAAAACAGGATGTATTGCATTTGGGAATACTGTAACGGCTGGCTTTGGTACCATCTCTTTAAAGCTCAGTCCAGCTGTCAGAAATTTGGGGGTGATTTTTGACAGCCATTTAAAATTTGATAAATAGATATGCACTATATGTTGGCATCTCTCAGTCTTCTCTTGGCCGCCTTCAACTTGTGCAAAATGCAGCGGCCCGTCTTTTGACCAACACACCTAGGTGAGAGCACATTACTCCGATCCTTTTTTCACTTCACTGGCTTCCAGTCCATTTTAGAATTAATTTTAAACTTTTACTTTTTGTTTTTAAAGCTCTTAATGGCCTTGCTCTGGTTTATATGTCTAAGATTTTGACTGTCCGTAACCAAGGTAGGGCTTTGAGGTCATCCAGTCAGCATTTGCTGGATGTGCCTAGGTCAAGGTATAAACATTGGGGTGACCGAGCCTTTTCTGTTGTCGCCCCCAGGCTCTGGAATAATCTCCCCCCTGACCTACATGCTATCTCTGACCCGGCCCTTTTTAAATCAGAACTATATAAGGGCTATATAAATAAAGTACATTACATTACATTTACTTCTCCAGAGCGCTCCCTACTCTGGGGCTCATCCTGTAAGTTATTCTTGTTTTGCATTTTTGTATTGTTGGCACTATTTTTGAACTTTATGTTATTTTTGTTAATAAATGCCACAAACTTAATTCAGCACCTGGGTTTGCCTTCCTGCCCCGAAAGGGGCGTATATGACACCTTTACACTGTGTATCTCACATCAGAGGAACTGACCTTTTAACATAGTTTCCATTTGTATCAAATTATTGATATTTTTTATTATATTACTATTATTGGTATGTGTTTGTTAACTTTTTAAATAAAGTACTTCTCAGAGTAACAAATTCAATGCCCTTTTGATACTTCAGCATCTCCTCAACGACAGTTCACTAAATTTGAGGGTTGGGAACTTATTAAGATTCAAGATTCAAAGGCTTTATTATCATGTGCACAGTTAAGAAATGCTACATTTCCTGAGCAATGAAATTCTTACTTTGCTCTCTGAACGAATGCCAAGGTAATAGGTACAGAAACAACAATTCTAATAAGGCCACGACACACTAACACAGTAAATCAATCCTAATACCAATGGATGCTAATAACACACCCACCAACACACAGTTAGGCAGTTAGGACTCCTTAAGCACACCTTGATACTAAATAGAAAAGCTAATGAGTACTAATAACACACACTAGGAATTTTGGACAGTTAAAGCAGTTAAAACAGTCAGACAAGAGGAATGAAATTGAAAATTCACTGGATGACTAAAGTGATATATTGATATCAGAGATGATGTGAACCTGAGATGGCATAAGCCTATGTACAGTGTGCAAATGAGCATTGTGCGACGAGCAGTGTATAACTACAAATTACAAATTAGCACCTGGTGCTAATTTCTGTACCGGCAGTACCAGTAGACTGTGCATGATAAGAAGCAGCAGAGATGAGATGGACTTCAGATGGGTGAGACTATACCTACTATACAGGTGATCAGTGTGCAAATTTAGCAGCTGGTGTGTGAGTTCCTATATGCAAAGTGTTGTGTGGTGTGTGTGTGTTGCCGTACCTGCCCCTCATGTGACGTCAGGCAGGCATGGTCATTCTGTATATATAGTTCTGTGTTCTCAATAAAGGTTGGTTTGCTGCATGACAGGAGAGACTCCAGTCCCTCATTCCTCATACATAACATTTAGGCGATGAGAGAGAAATTATGGGAGTGTATGGGCTACCTCCATCCCTGCTACCATTTCTGGAGTACACGGGAGATCTAGTGTACTAGATCTGTAGCCTTCGTCTTCGTGAACAGTCGAAACATGTAAAAACATCTCCTTTCCATTTTTGTGTTTAATAAGAACAAAAGGAAAACTATGCGGATGCTGTCGAGTGGCTGGCCGAGTACTTCGTCGAGCAGACAAGGACCACGAAGCTGAGGGTGGCCGGAGTGTTGGCGCCAAATGGAGCTAGGCTAGTTAGCTCGGAGAAGCTAACGGCCCACTCAGTGTCTATGGGCAAGTTAGCCACAAAGCTAACTGCACGCCAAAAGCAAGCTCCAGGCTACCAGCTAAGCATCGAGGTGGGACTGGGGCTGCGAGTGGAGGAGTCCCTGGTCACTGAAGACGGCAGGCCAGCCAAGGAGCTCAGCACAGTACGGGACCGTAGCGCTGGTGAGGTCGACAGCACGGTGAGCAACGACAGGGGAGAGGGAGAGCAGCGACAGGAGTCTTCCCCACAGCTGGAGCCTGGGCAGCGAGAGAGCGGGAGCATGCGGGCTGAGAGCCCCGGGAGAGAGCAGCGACAGCTGGGCGCCACGGAGGTTGGGCAGGGCCTCAGTGCCAGAGTTCAACGTGTCCTGGACGAGGGTGCTGGGCGTTACGGTGAGGCGCCCAAGGCGGTGAGCGATATTGACGAGCAAGCTTCGGTATTCCCCGGAGTGTGGCCACAGGGAGTCGGAGTGTCCGGGGCAACAATGGCAGCTGCAGTGGTGTGGAAAGCGGTCGGGAGCGGACCAATGGGCATGGAGGGACAGTGTGCTGGACAGCAACACTGCGGGTCCTGAGGAGTGAGGCAATTGATGGTGAAAAGAGACATTTTCGCAGGAGAGGTTGGTTTTGATCCTGGAGGCGGTCGGCAGCCAGGGGCGCACATGTTGTGGGGCTGCCCGAGGTCTCCAAGCCAGTCTTATCTTTGGCGGCCAGAGGGGGCGTGCACCTCTGGCTGCTGGTGGACACAGGTGTTACTTAAATACTGTTGATGTAAATATGTATATGTATATGTATATGTATATAGTGCTGGTGTGCATGTGAAGGGTTGTTGTGTTATGGGCTTATTTTACTTATTTTAGAGACATTTCGGATAGATTAGATTAAATTTAATTGGTCCAATTCGAGTTTTTTTTTTGGTGTGTGAATGCGATAGGCGATCTTATTACAGTTCATGGGTTCCTGCTTTCTTAGTGCTTGATTCGGGTCCTAAATTGGAGAGGGTCTTGATTGTGTGTGTGGTTTTACACTTTTGTAAGGGGGAAGGGAATGTTGTCTGGTGTGTGTGTGTTGCTGTACCCGCCCCTAACGTGACATCAGGTAGGCACGGTCATTCTGTATATATAGTTCTGTGTTCCCAATAAAGTTGGTTGGTTGGCTGCATGACAGAAGAGACTCCAGTCCCTCATTCCTTATACATAACACAAAGCCGTGTTACAGAGTTTTGGGAGTTATTATCTATTCAGGAGTCTGATGGCAGTGGGAAAGAAGGAGTTCTTCAATCTGGTTGTCCTGCATTTCACACTCCTGTGCTGCCGGCCTGAGGGTATACAGTAAGTGTGAACAGTCAGTGCTGGGGGTAGGTGGGGTCCTAGAGGATGGCGTCAGCTCTCCTTTGGACTCTGCGGTGGTAGATGCTCTGCAGAGAGGGGAGTGGAGTCCTGATGATCTTCTCTGCTGTCTTCACCACTCTCTGCAGGCATTTGCGGTGTTGCCGTATCACGCAGTGATGCAATTGGTCAGGATGCTCTCGATGATGCAGCTGTAGAAATTGTTGAGGATCCTGGGGGACATGCCAAACTTCTTCATCCTCCTCAGAAAGTACAGTCGCTGTTGAGTTCTCTTAACCAGCTCTGTGGTGTTGTGTGTCCACTTAAGGTCCTCGCTGATGTGGATGCCTAGGTATTTAAAGCTGCTCACCCTCTCCACCTCAAGCTTCCAGATGAACAGCGGCCGATCGAGTCTCCTCCTCCCTTTCCTCACGTCCACTATCATCTCCTTTGTCTTGTCCGTGTTGAGGGTGAGGTTGTTGTCTTCACACCATGACACCAGGTTGGCCACCTCTCTCCTGTAGGATGCTTCATCATCACCAGTGATGTGTCCTATCACTGCCGTGTCATCCGCGAACTTTAGGATGATATTGTCCTTGTGGGAGGCAACAGTCATGGGTGAAGAGGCTGTAGAGGATGGGGCTGAGAACACAACCCTGTGGGACACCTGTGTTTGTGATGATGCTGGCTGAGGTCCTGTTACCCATCCTGACAGACTGGGGCCTGCCAGTTAGAAAGTCCATTAGCCAGTCGCAGAGGGTGGGGTGCAGGCCAAGTAAAGACAGTTTGTCGGTGAGTTTGTGGGGGATGACCGTGTTGAAGGCAGAGCTGTAGTCAATAAAGAGCATCCTACTGTAGGAGTCTTTATCTTCCAGGTGGGAGAGAGAATAATGGAGTACTGCAGGAATGGCATCTGAAGTGGACCTGTTGTGCCAGTAGGCATACTGCAGGGGGTCCAGGGTGCCCAGTGTGCTGTCCTGAATAAGGGGCAGCACCACTATCTCAAAGCACTTCAGGATGATTGGAGTGAGTGCTACCGTTCTGTAATCATTCAAACAGGTTGGCGGGCTCCTTTTGGGGAGGGGGATGATGGCTGTAGTTTTGAAGCAGGAGGGGACTATGTTCTGGTTGAGAGAGAGGTTGAAGATTGCTGTGAGAATGTCGGTCAGCTCGGCAGCGCATGCTGTGAGAGCCCGCCCAGGTATGTTGTCTGGTCCTGCTGCCTTGCGGGGGTTGATATTCCTCAGTGCTCTGTTTTCCTGGCCTGATGAGACTCTTAGTGGGGGGGGGGGGGTGAGTGTGTGTCTCTTCTCTGTCCTGTGGCTGGTGGTCTTGAAGCGGGTGTCCTGTGTTTTTTTTTTTTTTTTTTTTTGCACTTCCGCCCTCCCAAGAGAGCAGACGCTTTTTTCTTCTCTCCTGCTGATTTTTTCCTCCCCTCCTACTGGATCCCAGCTTGCTGTTGTCTGTCTGCGTCTGACTGCGACCGCCGAAAAGAAATTATGGAGTTAATAAGCTGGGCTTTGAACACAATTGACACTATTTTTTCAACAAGGAAAAGTGCTCCGGGGGAAGCTGTTTGCCCCGCTGGAACGGCTCCAGTGGGCTATCTATGTGACACAGGTATTTGGAAAATGCTGTGTCTCTCTAATCTCTCTATCGAAGATATTGAAGATTTGTTTATCTTCGTAATCTTGGTGATTGGGATAATTCTGATTGGGACGGGAATTGTCTTGGTTTACCGCAAATTGCTGAAGATGGATTCAACCTATCAAAATGCTGGCCAGGCGAGGTGCATCCAACAAATTGAGAAACTGGAGAAGACCCTGATAGCGACTACTGGAGAACTGTCTCGTAAGGTGGATTACATCATGGGTTCGCTCAAGTCTTTCCACGACGAGTTCAAAGCTGCGCAATGAAGGATTAATGTACTGAATCTACAGAAGAAATACAAGTCTTCTCTGTGATCAGTCCTATTTGGCATTATTATTCCCCATGAAAATTCCTCCTGGCTGTCTGCAGACTGTGTTTTTTTTTTTCAAAATCATGAGCACAAGGCCTTGGACAGCCAGCTGCAGCGCCAGATAAGACTGGGCGCCAGACAGACAAAACATCTTCTGCCAAGGGTCCTTGGGTCTCTCTTATTATCATCAACACTGCTCAACACCGCACACACATTGATTCATGAACTGATTAAAGATATACTGTACACTGCTCTCTTGTGTCTCGTGAATTCTGAGTTGTTGCTCTGTGCTATTGAGAGATTTTTTTTCATTGTAATCACAATCTGCTTAAAAATAAGCTGTATTTTGATAACGAAGTTTTTTTTCTCCTCCCCCCTTGTGTCGTTCCCTCCCTTCCCCTCCCTTTCTTATCTATCTCTGTTTGATGAGGCGCCTTTATGGCTGCCGTGTCGTTGTGTCGCGCGCATGCGCACCAATGTCAAGTCAAGTTCCTCGTGTGTTTTTTTTACATGCTTGGCAATAAAGTTTATTCTGATTCTGATTCTGATTCTGAAAAGATGTTGAGATCATCCGGAAGGCTGTCTGTAGAGCTAGTGCTGCTGCTGTTGGTCCTCTTGTAGTCTGTGATGTGTTGCAAGCCTTGCTACATGCGTCCCGGGTCAGGAGTGGAGTAGAGGCTGTCCAGCTTTTCTCTGTACTGCCTTTTGGCTGTTGTTATAGCCTTTCTCCCTCCATACTTTGCAGCTTTGTACTCGACCTCACAGCCTGATTTAAATGCACGAAAGCGAGCACGCAACATCTGTTGATCCAGGGCTTCTGGTTGGGGAACTTTCTGACCTGTATGGTGGGTACAATGGTACCAACGCATGTGCTGATGTACCCAGTCACGTATTCAGAATAATCCTGTATGTTTACAGAAGAGTCCTCTCGGGTGGCTGCAGCTTTAAACACATCCCATTCCGTGAGGGCAAAACAGTCTTGTAGGATGCTCTCAGTCTCTGGGGTCCAGTGCTTAATTTGCTTAATAACAGGGTTTGTTTGTTTCAGCTTTTGTCTGTAGGCTGGGTACATAAACAGTGACATGTGATCTGACTCTCCGAAGTGGGGTGGGGTGCCGCTCTGTAGGCGCCACGTATGTTGGAATAAACATGATCCAATATGCTTTCATTGCAGGTGGGATTGTCCACATGCTGGTAATATTTGGGGAGTACAGTTCATAAATTACACTGGTTAAAGTCACCAGCACCAATAAAAACAGCATCGGGATGTTTCGTCTCTACTGCGCTGATGACGTCATGGAGTTTGTTTGGCGCTACTGTGTAGTTGCTCTGTGGACAGATGTATACAGCGGCCAAAAACACGGCAGTAAATTCCCTCGGTAGATAATAGGGAGGGCATTTCAGCAGTAAAAACTCCACGTCAGCAAGCAGTGCTTGTAAATGATTTGTACATCTCCGCACCACGAGTGGTTTATAAATACACCCCCCACCCCCACCTCTTGTCTTACCAGAGTCTCCTGTTCTGTCTGCCCAGTGTGTTGAATGTGTCTGTAGCTGAATAGCGCTCTCCGGGACTCTGTCTTAAAGCCAGGTCTCGCAGAAAATTAGGGCACAGCACTCTCTAGTTCGTCTACTTTATTTTCTAAAGACCGAATGTTTGTCATTAAGAGACTGAGTAGCGGTGGCCGTCTAGGGTCAGCCTTTAGCCTAGCATGTAGCCCTCTTCTCTTGCCTCGCCTTCGGCCCCGCCTCTGATGCGCTCTCTTGGGGTAAGCATGCTCATGTGGGCTTGGTGCTTCGGGGCTCTTCCTGGGGGTGCTGATGGTCACCGCGGGGGTGGACGATCGACTGCTTGACTTGGCGATATCCAGTAGTGTCTGTTGGTCGTATGTTAGCAGTGCATGACCTCCATGCTCTGTAGAAAGAACAGCAACTATGCAAAAAAGGAGGAAAGTTGTCATTCGGGAGCGGAACGAGCAAAGACGTTCGCCAACTGTGGGTGCCATCTTTTAAAATATAATAAAAATAATAATAACTAATTAATTACACATTTTTAAAAATAATTTATTCTAATTAATTGTGTTTTTTTCCTAAGTTAGACTGATTAAAGTCCCCACCACAATAAAAGCCCCTCTGGATAAGTGGTTTTAAATCACTGATGGAACAGCAGAGAACATCAAGGCTTCCTGAACATTTCCACTGTGAGGGATATCTGAGCAGACAGAAGGGTCTGGATTTAATTGTCAAAACCTCCATGTCTGAACAGCAGTGGCTTCAGACCACTGCAACATTACTACACCAGCTGGTATTAGTGTAAACTTGTGCATACCTGTCCATGCCCGTAGAAACTAAGTATAAGCAAGTATTTCTGCTTGGCTGTTGCTGAAGGGTCTCCAATTGTCTCAGATGGCTGTGTTGTTTACAGTCATGCCTGCGACGTGCTGCTCAAACCTCAGGTGTTTCATCTTCGCGGCATCTTTTATATATAAAAGCAGTTCTCCTCACTCTATTGCTGTCCATCTCGTGGGTCTTCTTCTTCTTCTTCTTCGTTCAGACCACTGGTTGAGGGATAGGTGTGTCGTAATTCCAGTTCATGGACAGGATCATGAAAATAGATCTGAGTCAAAAGTGGCTTTTGACCCTGTTCAGGAAGAGGAGCATCCATGTAATGATAAACTTTACCTTGTATACGTATACCTGAGTTGAAACAAGGCATAGGGTTCTCCTTAATGCCAATATTTGCCATTGGCAATGCACTGTTGTGTTGTTTTGCTTGTTTAACAATGTAATGATAAACTTTACCTTGTATATATGTATGCCTGGGCTGAAGCAGGGATCTCCTTAATGCCAATACTTGCCAATGCCAATGCATTGTTGTGTTGTTTTCTTCTTCTTTTAGATTTGATTGGCAGCTGGCAACCAGCTTACAGGTGCATTACCACCACATACTTCACTCTATATCATCACTCTATCTAGTCAGGAGCTGTAGTCCTTCTATCATCATTGCTGTGTCCAATCGAATCTCTTCTTCATCTCCTCGTACTTTACTCTATATCATCACTTCACTTTATATCATCACTCTACACATCTTGGCCATGGCAACTGCCACTGGCCGTTGTGTTGTTTTACTTCTTTCACCAAGTTTTGATGCATCACTGAGCCTATGATATGCCTATGATGTCTATATGACATCTTATAGACACCGTAGGCATAGACACTGTGACACACACACAGATTTTCTGGAATCAGTCTATATGGTGTCTATCTGGCATCATATAGACATCATGTAGACATCATAGGAACATCAGAGGTGTCTCTCTACTATGCTGTCTATATGACATCATTTAGACATCATGTGTAGACGTCATAGGAACATCGTGGGCAATCCTATGATCTCGTAGCCAGTCCTATTGTTTATATGACGGCATTGCGAGTCCTATGTTGCCTGATATCATAGGATCATCATAGGACATCATGCAAATATCATAGGAACATCATAGGCAGTCCTATGATCATGACACACTGACAGATGCACTGACACACTGACAGAGATTTCTTGAATTTATAGAGTGATGATGATGATACATACGCTAATGAGACTGCCACTCCTGTCCACCCGGTATGTTGTTAGCCTCTCCATGCTAACAGCAGCATCTGGAACAGATGAATTTAACCATATCTCTGTCAAAATTATGGCACAGTAATCTGTCATCTCCTGTTTGGTTGATGAATCCACCATCAGATAGTCCATTTTATTCTCCAAGCAGCAGATATTAGCAAGCAGAATAGAGGGAATGGGTTAGCCTGCAACCTAGCTCTTCTGCTTCCTGCCACACCGTCTCCTTCTCCTCCAGTCATGGACAGTCCTGTTAGGAGACTCTACTACTTCATGGGCTGTTTGGTGTAGCCGTCACAGCAGGCCAAGGATATGAAGACTAACCAGAGTTGTATGAACTGATGCTCGGATACTAATTTAGTGTTGTTATACTGAAATTTATCTATCAAACTATGCAGTCAAAAGCTGAGTTCGTGTCCCACCTCCAGTCTGTACATCTGCTGTAGCTAGGCTTGTGTGACAAAAATTACGTCTTTGTCTCCTGTCCCCGCTCGGTGGGGCCCATCGCAGCTCAGCATGTGCAGCCCAAGTTATGTGACTGGGTGTGTTGACTACGCAGGGATTAAAGTGCTCCACTGCTGCGACGGATTTCCCTCAATTGGAAATGAGAGAGGAAAAAATAAAAAGTTACACAAGTCTAAGCTTAGTGTAACATTTTCTCTCACACAACTCAACTTTTCCTGAAATTATTAAAAATAAAAGCCTTATAGCACTTCAGTGATTAGAACAGCTTTGTTTTTTTTCTGTGCTTTTATTTTGAAAGACTGTCAGCTGGATATACCCGTATGAAAATGGCAGTGACAGCTGAAGGGTTTTCTGATAATTTGTAGAATAGGGCTGTCTGTATGTACATCACCGATTGCGTGAATTTAGCCCTAGCAGCAGAACGAGGTATAAACAAATGACATTCTCAATGTATTTCAGTGGAAATGTTAGCTAAATTTAAACAAAAAAAAGCCAAAATGATGTGCAGTTGGCTCATATAGCCATTATCACCATCTTATGAAAGGTGGTGATGGCTAGCAGAAATATTAGCTTTTTAGATTCCCATTGGCCAGCAAAGATTACCAAAGGAGGTTGTTGCGGACTAATGCCTGTTGAAGGGGAATGCCTTTTCGTAATAGGATGCAGAGGCGGTGGGATGATGTGACCCATGTCTCTGTCTGTTCTGATCACTTTATAACAGGTATGTCTATCTACCAAAACTGTAGAGTCTTAATTTAGCATTAAAAGTCATTTGTCTACATGTAAAGTTAATCTGAACATGTGAAAACACCCGAATTTGCATTCGAGGGAGTAGATTGCAAGAATAGAAAAGACTATTAACGTGTCAGCTCGGTAGGAGTATTCATTCCAATTTGAGCCACTAATTAGCCTCAGAGTAAAAGGTTCAACACTGAAATTAAACTAGTTTAAAAAAGACTGACATTCACCTGAAGACAAAAGGACCAAAGCTCTGTAGAGCTGAAATAAAGTGTTGGTATTAACAAGGGTAGAAGTGTAAATCAACAATAGTCTCCCATCTTTGTGGAGGCAAGTAATGTTTTCCCAGCTGTGAGCTCCGGTGGATAAATTCTGCAAACCTAAACATGACAGCTTTTTGGGATTTCCACAGTAACTACAATTTATTTTCTGTTATCAAAGTGTTCCACTGTTGCAGAGTGAAGCTGGTACATGTGTCTGGGAGTTACTAATATCAATAAATGTTGTTTCTGGCCACTCCGTTGGATCATTCTTCCACATACTGGCTGATAGATGGTAGAGACACTTTTTTGACATCACAAATTTAAAGTTTTGATCATATCTGATCCAGTCTTACAGTGAAAGCTCGTCATAATATTAATATGACATGTTGTTTCAATGGTAAACTGCTACACCAAGTACCTGGATGTGTAGACAGCCCTATGAAAAGAAAAACTGTGAAAGAAGTTCAGATGAGGGCAAGGGAGATGAGACACTTTGATTCTGGTTGTCCGACATTGATGTAGAGGTGAGCCTCTATTTCTTTGTTCTGAACTTTTTTCTATAGTCTGTAATGTAGCCTCTCACTTGTTAGCTGATGTTGCTAACTGGGATTCTGAGAAAAAGCTAATTAAGATATGTGCAGACTGTCTCAACCCATAACCACAGTCACTGTTATCAGTGTTGTGCACATTTAATTGCACTGTACTAGTGCATACGCATGCATGCCTGTAGAAGGCAGATGTAAGCAAGCACGTCACCACTCGTTCAGCAATGCCTGCCTTTGATCTTTGATGATGTCATAGGGAGTCCTATGATCTTCCTTGTCTGTCGTACCCTATGCTGCTGAAGGATCTCCTTCTGTCTTAGACGGCTGTGTTGTTCACAGTCATGCCTGCGCCGTACTTCTCGAACCTCAGGTGTTTCATCTTCATGGCATCTTTTCTGACATGCAGCAATTCTCCTCACTCTACTGCTCTCCATCTTGTGGGCCTTCTTCTTCTTTTAGATTTGATTGGCAGTTGGCATCTTCTTCTTTTAGATTTGATTGGTGGTTGGCAACCAGCCTACAGGTGCATTTCCGCCACTGACTTGATTATCATCACTCTATGCAGAGCTGCGTGGAGGAATCTGATCAGACCTAAATGAAACCGTCATTGTCGCCCCTGACAGACTGCTGTGATGATGATGATGATGTCTTTGCATAAGGAGTTCATCTTCTTTTAGATTTGATTGGCGGTTGGCAACCAGCTTACAGGTGCATTACCTCCACTGACTTGATTATCATCACACTATATCTGTGATGAACCGAGCTGAGTTGTTCTTTGGGGCTCGGTTCTGACCTCCAGCGGCTCAGGTGCATCTGTATATTTGTGTTCTGTGTTATCTTTTGGGGTTTATTGTAGTCTTTTGTTCATTTGGTTATTTTTCCGTACCCATAGCCACAGTGCTCTGGCCGGCAGCTGTGATGCATTCCCTGTGGTCCGCACTCGTGTGAATGCTGTCTGATGCTTGGCGGTCCAACCACGCCCCCTGCTCATGACAGCCAGCTGGGTTTCTGATTGCTCTTCCCGCGCTTCGCCCAGGTGTCCCTAATTTGTGTCTCCAGCAATGCTCGTTACCTCCGCCAGGAGGTTATGTTTTTGCCGGGGTTTGTCTGTCTGTCTGTTTGTCTGTCTGTCTGTTTGTTTGTCTGTCTGTTGGTTAGCAAGATAACTCAAAAAGTTTTGGACGGATTTCGATGAAACTTTCAGGCGTTGTTGGAAATGGTAAAACTGATTAAATTTTGGGGATGATCCGGATCACCGTCTGGATACAGGAATTTTTTAAAGGATTCTTTATTGTAACAGTAATAGGTATCATGATCATCATCTTAACTACAATAACAGGTATCATCATCATCGTGATGATGATATGATGACTATGATGACTATGATGATGATGATGATGATACCTATTATTGTTACTACGATGATGATGATACCTATTATTGTTGTAACTATGATGATGATGATGATGATGATACCTATTATTGCAACTATGATGATAATGCTCAGATGATAATGCGCAGACCTCGTCTGTGCTCTCCGAGTGCTTTTCTAGTACTTAAACAGGGCTTCACCAGTCAAGCATTGTTGGATTATTGTTTGTGTCTTGTGAAGGTGTTTCATGCCACACCGTTGGCACTCCCTTCTGTGTGTGTAATGCTCTTTGGACTTGCTTGGACTTCTAGGACCACTCCAGTTCCGTGAGTACAAACTGCTGGCGTTTCCCCCGTGCCATTTTCCTGCCACACTTTGGAACTTTGCCCAGTTTCTTTACCATGACTGTAGAGCGTCCTGGAGGACTCCATTGTAACCCTGAGCACTAATGTTATTTTGAACTGTGTGTGAGTGATCCATTTGTTCAATAAATGTGTTGTGGTGTAACCTGCGTGTAAATCCTCCTTCCTTCTACTCCTCTGTGTGCTTCGTAATAGCGCAGAAGGAGGTTTATGACAATATCTTTGTATAAGGAGTTCTTATAAAGAGTTCTGAACAATCTTTTTCTTTTAGATTTGATTGGCGGCTGGCAACCAGCCCACAGGTGCATCACCGCCACGCACCTCACTCCACATCATCATCATCTGCATCTCGTCTCATTCTTCTTCTTCTTCTTTTAGATTTGATTGGCGGATGATCCACCAGCCCATGATGTCTGTGAGCTTAAAGATCCCTCAATTAACAAGTCCTCAACTACTTCCCAATGTAACCCCTTAATGCCAGGTTATTTTTCTGCTGCTTTCACAATGATTTTGATTTTTTCTGTTTTCTTGGAAGTCTGCACAGTGCAGTTTATCACATCTACCACAGATAAGAAAATTATTTTCCTTCATAACCAGAGAATCTTCCTCAATTCTGCTGCATGCACTGCAAGCCTGCACACTTTCCCTGTTAGAGTCCACTCCCACTTTTTTAGCTGGCACCTTTTATCACTTTCAAGAATTCAAGAAATCTCTGTGTGTCTGTCCGTCTGTCTTCTTCTTTTAGATTTGATTGGCGGTTGGCAACCAGCTTACAGGTGCATTACTGCCACTGACTTGATTATCATCACTCTATATCTTTGTGTAAGGAGTTCTGAACAACTCCGTATGTGTGAAAAAATTATCCGTCCTTGGACTGTGGTGCAGCTGTTCAAACGGCATCTCTCCTTTTCATTCCCAGCCAGCAATGACCATAGGACTCACTAAAAGGTCATAGGATCACCTATGATGTGCCTATGATCTTTGCATGATGTCTATATGACGTCATATAGACACCATAGTATAGCGTGATTCAAGAAAATCTGTGTGTGTGTCTGTGTGATCAAAGGCAGGCATCACTCATGATCATAGGACATCAAAGATCAAAGGCAGGCATCACTCATGATCATAGGACTCACTATGACAACATCAAGGATAAAAGGCAGGCATCACTCACGATCATGCAGGGTCATAGGACATCAAAGATTAAAGGCAGGCATCACTCACAATCATAGGACTCGCTATGACATCATCAAAGATCAAATGCAGGCATCACTCACAATCATAGGACTCGCTATGACATCATCAAAGACCATAGGACTCGCTATGACATCATCAAAGATCAAATGCAGGCATCATAGGACTCGCTATGCCATCATCAGAAGATCATAGGACTCACTATGACATCATCAAAGATCAAAGGCAGGCATCATTCACGATTAAAGGACTTGCTATGACATCATCAACTAGAAAAGCACTCGGAGAGCGCAGAAGCGGAGGTCTGCACATTATCATCTGAGCATTATCATCATAGTTACAATAATAGGTATCATCATCATCATCATAGTTACGACAATAATAGGTATCATCATCATCGTAGTAACAATAATAGGTATCATCATCATCATAGTCATCATAGTCATCATATCATCATCATGATGATGATGATACCTATTATTGTAGTTACGATGATGATCATGATACCTATTACTGTTACAATAAAGAATCCTTTAAAAAATTCCTGTATCCAGACGGTGATCCGGATCATCCCCAAAATTTAATCAGTTTTACCATTTCCAACAACGCCTGAAAGTTTCATCGAAATCCGTCCAAAACTTTTTGAGTTATCTTGCTAACCAACAGACAGACAAACAAACAGACAAACAGACAGACAAACCCCAGCAAAAATAACCTCCTGGCGGAGGTAAAAAAACAAAAAAAATCATCATAGTAACAATAATAGGTATCATCATCATCATCATCATCATAGTCATCATAGTCATCATATCATCATCATGATGATGATGATACCTATTATTGTAGTTACGATGATGATCATGATCGGTGATCCGGATCATCCCCAAAATTTAATCAGTTCTTCCTTGTACCATTTCCAACAACGCCTGAAAGTTTCATCGAAATCCGTCCAAAACTTTTTGAGTTATCTTGCTAACCAACAGACATTGCACTGTCCCTGTCAAATAAACTAATCTACTACTACTACTACTACAGACAAACAAACAGATAGACAGACAAACCCCGGCAAAAACATAACCTCCTGGCGGAGGTAAAGATCAAAGGCAAGCAGCACTCATGATCAAAGGACTCGCTATGACATCATCAAAGATCAAAGGCAGGCATCATAGGACTCGCTGTGCCATCATCAAAGATCATAGGACTCACTATGACATCATCAAAGATCATAGGCAGGCATCACTCACGATCAAAGGATTTGCTATGACATCGTCAAAGACATCAAAGATCAAAGGCAGGCGTCACGATCAAAGGACTTACTATGACGTCATCAAAGATCATAGGACTTGCTATTCCACCATCAAAGATCAATGGCAGGCATCTATGAACGAGTGCTGACGTGCTTGCTTACACCCTGCTTTCTACAGGCATGAAGAAATACCTGCTTATACTTGTTTTCTAAGGGCATGCACAGGTATGCACTAGTGCAGGGGTGTCAAACTCATTCCATGGAGGGCCAAGACCCTACATGTTTTGCTTCTACCCAGTGTCATCAGCAGGTGTTTTCACTGATCAGCAATCAGTGGGAAGAAATTCAGTGAAATCACCTGTTGAAGACACTGGGTGGAGGTAAAACCTGCAGGGTTTTGGCCCTCCATGGAATGAGTTTGACACCTGTGCACTAGTGTATATTGTTGTTCCGAAGGATTCCTACCTGCAGCTGAATACAACAAAAACGAAAGATATGATTATTGACTTTAGGAGGAAAACTCCCAGGCACAAAGTCACCATGCTAAAAGGCCAGACCACCGAATGTGTACAATCGTACAAATATCTTGGGACGATTATTGATAGTGGATTGAACTTTGAGGTGAACTGTGAAAGGGTGTGCAAAAAGGGTCAGCAAAATTTGCATTGTTTGAGGAAACTTGCACGCTTCCAAATTGACCGAACCATAATGACAATGTTTTATCGGGTTTTTATTGAATCTGTTTTATCCTTTTCTTTAATGTCATGGTTTGGTCAGATAAAACTGAAACAGAGGAAATCCTTGGATCAGGTAGTCAGATGGTCCAGTCGTTTGCTTGGTGAGTCACAGCTGAGCCTGACATCCCTGTACACCAGACAAGTACAGAGGATGGCCGACTCGATTTTAAATGATGACTCCCACCCTTTGCACTGCAACTTTCAGCTTCTTCCCTCCAGACGGAGGTTTGCTGTCCCAAAAAGTAGAACCCAGCGCTACAAAAACAGCTTTGTCCCTGCTGCTGTCAAAGAGTTGAACAAGCTATAAAAATTATATTGTACATATTTTATATTTACCTATTTTGTAAGATGTGTGCCTGTGTTTGTGTCTATGTTGAATGTAATTAGTGGCTTGTAAATATGGATGTCACCAACTGCAAAACAAATCTACCTACGGGTACAAATAAAGTAACCTGAACCTGAACCTGAACCTGAATAAGGGAGAAACAATATCATTTCAGAGGAACACGTATATTTCCAAAACCTTCAGTGAGAACTACCACCAAGCAACACTGTGTCTCAGTGCAGGGAGTCAAGACTATGGAACGCTTTTGGAGTTGAATTAAAATCATGTACAATGCTTGGACAATTTAAACAAAAAATAAAAGGAAGAAATACTCCGAACTTATATACAAAACGACATGTAAAATCACATAAGGATTATCATATCCAGTCTGTACTGTGTTGTTGCTTAGTTTTGTTTTGTTACGTTTTGTTTTAGCTTTCTTTTGTTTTGCAATTACTTATATTTTTTTGACTTCTTAGGTGTAACATGGGTGGGCAATATAAGCTGCGGCTTCAGCCATCACCCTTTTCGGATAATTTATGTTGAACTATATAATCCGAGGAGTTATTGTTTAATTCGACCTTGTTGGATTTTTTTTTCTCCCTGGTATAAAGTTCTGTTTCTTTCTTTTTTTAATCTAATCTATCTGAAATAAAGATTCATTCATCTATCTATCTATCTATCTATCTATCTATCTATCTATCTATCTATCTATCTATCTATCTATCTATCTATCTATCTATATATACTGTATATAATATATACTGTATATATATATATATATATATATATCGGCGGCGGCAGCCTCCGTCGGTCTATGATGACCATGGAAGACAATCCTAAACGTCTACTCTGCTGGAACAGCACCGCCTGTGGCTGAACAGGCCGATGCGCGAATGGCAGTCCCTGTCACACAGGTCGCACTTGTGGGTGGTCTCCGTGCTGCTGGGTCTGTGGCGGTTCTTCCTACGGGTCCTTTTTTCATCTGCTGCAGCAGTCAGTCTGTCTTCACCCGCCTTGAGCTGTCTGGTTAGGGTGCCTCTCCATTTGGAACGGTCCGTTGCAAGGTCCTCCCAGCGCTCTGTGTTGATCTCCAGGGCCTTCATGTCTCTCTTGCAGACGTCTCTAATGTGCAGCTGTGGGCAGCCAACGTCTCTCCTGCCAGTTGCCAGTTCTCTGTAGAGGACGTCTTTGGGGATTCTGCCATCCTCCATACGGTGAACGTGGCCTAGCCAGCGGAGCCTGCGCTGCCTGAGTAGAGTGAACATGGAGGGAAGGCCGGCGTGGGACAGAACTTCTGTGTTGGGCACTTTGTCCTGCCAGGATATGTCCAGGATGTGGCGAATGCAGCACAAGTGGAAGGAGTTCAGTCTCTTTTCCTGCCGGGCGTATGTTGTCCACGTCTCACTCCCATAGAGCAGTGTGCTGATGACGCAGGCGTTGTACACTGCCATCTTCGTCTTGACAGAGAGTTTGGGATTCTCCCACACTCGTGTGGTGAGGCGAGCGAGTGTGAAGGCTGATTTTCCAATCCTCTTGTTGATCTCTGTATCAAGGGAGAGGTTGTTGCTGATCGTGGACCCCAGGTACGTGAACTGATTCACGACCTCCAGCTTGTAGTCGTTGATGGTGATGGTTGGTGGTGCTTCCGTGCCTTGCGCCAAGACGTTAGTCTTCTTCAGGCTGATGGTAAGCCCGAAGTCCTTGCATGCCTGGGAGAAGCGGTCCATCAGGGTCTGAAGCTCCTGCTGTGTGTGGGTTGCGACTGCAGCGTCATCTGAGATCAGCATGTCTCTGATTAGAGCCTCGCGTACTTTGGTTCTGGCTTTCAGGAGAGCGAGGTTGAAAAGCCTGCCGTCAGATCTTGTGTGCAGGTAGATTCCCTCTGTTGCTGTGCTGAAGGCATGCCTCAGGAGCATAGCAAAGAAAATCCCAAAGAGGGTTGGCGCAAGTACACAGCCCTGTTTCACTCCGCTGCGTATGTTGAATGGCTCTGAGACGTTGCCATTGTGCTGCACTATCCCCTGCATGTTGGTGTGAAATGATTCGATGAGGCTTTGCAACTTTGGTGGGCATCCTATCTTTGGCAGGATCTTGAAAAGGCCCTCTCTGCTGACCAGATCGAATGCTTTGGTGAGGTCGATGAAGGCGACATATAGGGGCATGTTCTGTTCTCTGCATTTCTCCTGGAGTTGGCGGATGGAGAATATCATGTCTACCGTAGATCGTTCAGCGCGGAAGCCACACTGAGACTCGGGGTAGACACGTTCGGCAAGCTTCTGTAGACGAACAAGAACAACTCGTGCATAGACTTTGCCAACAATGCTGAGGAGGGAGATGCCCCTGTAGTTGTTGCAGTCGCTTCTCTCCCCTTTGTTTTTGTAGAGGGTGATGATCTTGGCATCCCTCATGTCCTGTGGTATGGCACCTTCCTTCCAACACTGGCAGAGGACGTCATGCAATGGCAGCAGTAGGGCGGTCTTGCAGTGCTTGATCAGGTCAGGGGGTATGCCTTCGTTGCCGGGTGCCTTACCAGCGGCCAAGCTATCAATGGCCTTGCTGAGTTCATCGATGGTTGGCTCGGCGTCAAGCTCGTCCATGGATGGCAGGCAGTCGATGGCATCAAGGGCTTACGGTGTCACGGTGTTCTGTCTGGAGTAGAGGTCGGAGTAGTGTTCCACCCATCTCTCCATCTGCTTGTTCTTTTCTGTGATCATCTCCCCAGTGGAGGATTTGAGGGGGGCTGTCTTGCTCTGAGCTGGACCAAGTGCTTTCTTGATGCCATCATACATACCACGGATGTTCCCTGTTATGGCAGCGGTTTGAATGTTTTGGCTGAGCTGAGTCCAGTACTCGTTGGCACAGCACCAAGCAGTCTGCTGAACTTTGCTTCTCGCAGCCCTGAGAATCTGGAGATTCTTCTCGTTTGGGTACTTCTTGTACTCAGCAAGTGCTGAGCGCTTGGCTTCAATGACGGGGGTCATCTCGGTCAACTTGGCATCAAACCAGTCCTGTGACTTCGAGGTCTTCCTCCCAAAGGTAGCCAAGGCTGTGCGGTGGATGGTGTTTCGCAGCTCTTCCCACTTCTGCTTTGCAGATTCTCCTTCTTGTGGTACACCAAGTTCCTTCTCAAAGGTGGAGGCAAACTGCTCAACAAGTTCTGGTTGAGCCATCTTGCTGGTGTCAATCCGTGCCTTTCCAGGCTGTCTAGCACGATGGAATTTCTTCAGCTGCAGCTTGACCTTGCAACGCACCAATGAATGGTCTGTGTCGCAATCTGCACTCTGGAACGAACGGGTGATTAGCACGTTCTTCAGTGAGGTGCGCCTGGTCAGGATCAAGTCTAGCTGGTGCCAGTGCTTTGAGCGCGGATGTTGCCAGGAAATCTTGTGTTGGGGCTTGGTCTTGAAGAACGAGTTTGTGATGCACAGATCGTGATATGTGCAGAACTCGAGCAGCCGCTGTCCATTGTCGTTCATTCTGCCCACGCCAAAAGGTCCAAGACAGGAGGGCCAGGAGTCGTGGTCAACACCCACTCTGGCATTGAAGTCTCCAAGGAGAATGAGTTGTTCAGAGTTGGGGATGATCCTGACAGTTGTTGCGAGATTCTCATAGAACTCGTCTTTTGTCTCTGGTGTGGCTGTCAGTGTTGGGGCATACACACTGAGCCAGTGCTGCCCGGTTCCACCATCTTCAGCAAGGTGTTCTTCACTGCGAAGCCCACTCCGTGTTCCCTGTGTTTGTCACTGTCCTTTCCCTGCCAGTAGAATGTGTAGTCCTTCTTTCTCAGTATGCCTGCGTCAGCCAACCGTGTTTCCTGGAGAGTGGCGATATCCACTCCCAATCTCTTCAGCTCATTATTGATGATGGCAGTCTTCCTGGTGTCGTTGATGTCCTTGAGGTTAGCAATGAGTCCTGTCATCATAGTGCGGACGTTCCAAGTTCCCAGTTTTAGAGTTGGTCTCTTTTGTTTTATTGTCTTGCCTGGTGCGAAGGTTCTCAGCCTGCTGTTCGGATTTCTCCTCATCCCCATGCACCCAATGAGGAAAGCAAGCTGTGGCGGGACAACACCTTATTGGCTGGGGGCTGCCCAGCTTGAGGCGGGCGGTAGCTGTCCAGTGAGATCCGATGATCCCTCCCACCGTCGGGAACAACCCCTGGCGCCACGCTCTACGCCATTTGAGCGGTGGCTTATAACTGGTAACTGTCATTCCCCATGTTTTGTCTACGCCAATGGCGAAGCTGGAGTGTCCTCTCCAGTGATCCAGTGTTCTACCTTCCAGTGTTGGGCGTTGGTAGGATTCAAGCCTGGGCAGGAAGACATGGAGGACAAGATGTTGCCCATGCAGCATGTCCCCCCTCTCCACGTCACTGATGAATCCAAAGGAACAGCAGGGCTGCTACAGTTTGGCACAGCGCCGTTGCAGGAGCTGCCAGAACGATGTTGAGCACAACATAGAACTGCCTTAGGGGCTCCGACTCCGGATTTTTCCTCAGGGTTGACTCCCGAAGCCTTTCCCGTGACCAGGTATGCCGCAAGGCAGCGGAGGTTTGAAATCAGGGTTTACCTTCCCCTAGATGGGCTACCTTCCCAGGTTGACGAGCCACCATCTACCCGAAGCATCTGGTTTTAAGGCACCAGAGATCCACGAGATCCGCCCTCGCCCCTTCTCCTATTAGTAAAAGCAGTTCCGCTGGGCTTAGAGACTAAACCACATGGGCAGGCTAGGAGTTGGACTTAGTTGTCAGAGGCTTTTCGAGACGCACGCCATAAGGAGCATTTTATGAGCACTGGGAGCTTAACCCCAGTGCCGCTCCTGGCTATGACAACCTTGGAACCATATATATATATATTGTGGAGATTAAATAACCAGACCGACTTTCTGAGCAGATGAACTTTATTTCAATCTCACATCTTCCAAAATCAGAACATTGAACATTAAACATTTGTAGCAGGGACTCTCTTTTGTATCCTGAAACTCACACCTCCCTGCTACCTGAGGTCCTGCATTCACCATTCACTCCCCCAAGCCAATTCCCCTCACCCCCCCAGCCCTTTGATCTCCATGCTCTCTCAGTCTGAGAGGAAAACTACTGAACTCTACAGCATGGGTCCCAGCATGGGTCCCCCACAATATATATATATATATACATATATATATATATATATATATATATATATATATATATATATATATATGTATACTTTATTAATCTCAGAGGGAAATTCAGGGCATCCACCTGGATGGATGAGGCAGCCACAGTACGGCGCCAATCCCTTCACCATTTACACACACATTCACACCTAGGGCCACTTTACAGTCTCCAATTAACCTAACCTGCATGTGTTTGGCGTGTGGGAGGAAACCGGAGTACCCGGGGTAAACCCATGCAGACACGGGGAGAACATGTAAACTCCACACAGAAGGGTCACCGATGGTTAGGGGGTGGGATGGAACCCACGATGGTCAGGGGTGGAATCGATCCCATGACCTTCTTGCTGTGCTGTTGCAGTGCTAACCACTGCACCACCGAGGTTGGCCAAGTAGACCCACCAAAATGAAGCATATATACAGCTGCGTGCACACCAGCCTGGTTCAGAGGGTACAAGCACTGCTGACACAGAGAGGAGGTGGATGTCTGCTGCTATCAAGAGGCAGTGGCTTAAAAAATCATTAATTGGACTATCATAATTATTTACATTGAAGTGTTAATGTTCCCAGCCCTACTAAACTCACACAAAGGGGATCTTTCTGGTACCACTTTGATGTAAAGAACCCTTGAATGAACTATTGCTCCAGAAAAGGGTTGTTGACCGGCAAATGGTGCTGGGTGGAACACCTGCTCTTCAAGAAGAACCCTTATTTTTTACAGTGTAGCACAGAGATGGAGAAAGAGGAGGATGTGGTGCGGGGTCTTCCCCATTGCATGGTGGGTCTCCAGCCGTTCACACGGGTGGGGGACACTGTTTGTTTTAGTGGCTCTGCATGGCAACCACTTACAAGCTGCTCCTGTGAAAAACCTCCGCTGGCTTAGCAGGAAGGTGAGGGGGTGCACCACTCGAGGAATAAACCAATAAACACCAAAAGGAAATCTCTTTTCCTCCTTTAACCTCTCTGCTCAGTTCATAAGCCCCTCCCCAAACAGAGGACAAGTCAGTGAAGTAAACACGGTACTGTGTGAAGGAACGTGACGTAGTGCTGCTGTTCACTTACAGATATTGAAGTTCAAGACACAAAATGGGATGTCATGTAATTTATCATCCACCATCCATCCATCCATCATTTATCCATCCATCCACCCATAAAGTGTTTCATGTTAATTGTTTTCTTTCAGACATGGACGAATGTGAAAATGACTACAATGGAGGCTGCGTCCATGAATGCATCAACATACCAGGAAACTACAGGTGCACGTGCTACGATGGCTTCATGCTGGCCCATGATGGGCACAACTGTTTGGGTAAGAGTCCACTCTGTAGCTGTTGCTGCACTCACTCGCCATCACAGTCATAGTCTTAATACTGGACGCATGGAAGAGCGTTGTCTAAGCATCAAGCATTCCGGATGCCTTGTCAGCTGCTGCTGTGAAATTGTGAAGTCCTTTAGTCATTCACCTTATAACTGTCATCTCAAGGATTTAAACATTGTTCTTTAAACATGTGAGCTTATTTTAACCTCCAAACAGAAGAGTTACGTCTGTCTGTCTGACTGTGTGTAAGAGCTCATGGATGTGTGGATGTTCCTTTGTGTGTCTTTGTGTGTATCCTTTTATCCCTTAATTCTTTGTGGCTCAGTTTGTAGCTCAGAGTCCCCCGTCATCGTTTGGAGGACAGGCATGATTTGAGCAGTTTTCTTCTCCTTTCTGTGTTCTGTTGGGAGGCGGTTGGGGTTGAAAAGTTCCCCTGCAGATATCTGGCTGTGCTTTATCGCTGACAGATCCAGCTCATTTAGCCTCAGTACTGTGTTATTTAGTTATTTAGCTGACATTCTTCACTTCCCACATGTTTCCATCCAAATGTCAGTGGATGCTTGGGAGGATGTGTTTTGGCATTTGCAAGTGTTGCTACTCATTCTTTCAACCTTTGGATAGAGCGAGTGAAAGACTGAGTGGTAAAAGGAGCAGAGTCAGTGCAGAGTAGCTCAACAGTGGTCTCACCTCACAGGAATGACTGATAAAAGTAAAAATTAGAAATGGAACTGCTCCTTGACACAGCACGGAGATTTTTGGGTGACCGCTGAGAGCTCGAAAATAGGCCTGATCTCCTTAAGGGGCATTCAGACCAAATACCAAGCAAATTTTTTGTGCGCCACAATTACATGTAAAGTTAATGTAAACACGAGAATGCACGTGCATTCACATCCGATGGAAGCTGGCCACGAGTCGGTAGTCAGCCTTGAGATTCTGCCATCACCCAGTGCTGGCCCTTAAGTTAATTCCCTTCCACAGCATGTGGTGTATAGGGGCGGTGCCTATCTCGGTTTCTCTGACCCTGGGTCACACAGCTGCTGTAAGCAGTGAAGGCTACAGTGGGGGGTCAGTCCTCTGGTAGCTTTGTGCGTTAACTTTCCTTTCCCCTTTCTATTATACTGAGCACCAAGCTAGAAGGCGAAAAGTACCATTTTTTTATGGTCTTTGGTATGACCCAGCTGGGGCGTGAACCCACAACCTCCCGGATGTGGGGCTGATGCTCTGCCACGAGGCCACCACTCCGGTAGTGCTGGCCCTTGGTGTAGGCCATATTGGTGGTTGCCTAGGGTGCCACCTGCTGGAGGGGGCGCTGCTGGAAAACCTCAAAAAAATCTGTGATTCAATTAAAATTCATGAAAAAAATTCAATAAAATAAAATTCATAATAGTCAGAGGCTCTGAGCTGACAGACAAGGCAGAAAAATAGTTGGAGCCCCAGGCCAGAAGGGGGCCCACGAGGGCTGACCAACTTTGAGTCACTACAGCAGTGACAGTGTGGAGAGTTTGCATTGACAGTGGCAAGTGACAGCAGGCCTTTGTAGAACTCCCTAAAGGGGCCCCACCCCCACCTCTCACTCCTGTACCAGTGTGAGTCTTATGTAAACACACTGTGGAAGAACTTGTTGAAATATGACAGTGACTAAAGATAGAAGAGAGTCCAGTTTTGCTTATTCCTGTGCACGCCAGATGACCTCTGGAACAAACTGCTTTAACAGAACTGATCGATTAAACAGCATAACCAGCGCGAGTAGTACCGGCGGCAAATTCACCTCTGGCTAGCTGATACTGAGTATTCAGTCTCTGGCTACAAACAGCTCCAGCTGCTGGTCCTGTGTGTTGCCTCTCAAATATGATTTATAATGACAAAACAGTAAAGGAAGGATAACATTTATTGTGGTGGCTGTATTAAGTGAAGTTTGTTTTTGCTCTTCTTTGGCTGCTGGCTCAGTGAATGTTGTTGTACAGTGATAAAACTTGTAATCTGCTGACTCTCCAGTTTCAGACGATGTGTTGTGTTGATGCTGCCCCAGCACGCCAGTTATTGTGCAAACTGTGTGGACATGCTAACCCTAATCTCTCATAGGGTGCTAAAATGCCTGTCATCACTGGAGTAAAAGTATCTACACTGGATAGTAAACCAGTTTGAACTCACCTGCAGACAGATGGACCGGAGCTCTGGAGCTGAGATAAAAGCATCAGGAGTTTATCCACCCACGTACTCCTGCTACGGATGTACTAACGAGGGTTAGCTCGTTTCTGGAGGAGGCAGTGACATTTTCCCAGCTGTTTGCCCCGTTGGATAATGTTGGAAACCTAAACGTGATTGCGTTTTTGGGATTTTCACAGCAGGTAGAAAGCAGCTGCAGAGTATGAAGGCAACCCCACTCCTCTGCAGCTCGCTTGGGTGCGATTTCACATCTATGCACGTCTTTGCATTGATTTTATATGTAATTGCACCGTGAAAAAAAATTCACATTTTCACATTTGGTCTGAATTCACCTCTAAGGCTTGAAAAAAAAAATGTTTCTGTGTAAATGTGTGGGAGGTCGTTGTGTGATCAGAAACTCTGTTTTTGTCAACTTACATGATCACTGAGAGACCAGAAGAGATTGCTGAGGGATCATTGAGAGATTCTTGAGTGACAGGGAGCCTCTGGGTATATATTAGAGGTTTCTGGGGCTCTAAAGGTGGGGATGAACAAATCGGTGGTGGAGTGGTTAGCACTGTGGCAGCACAGTAACTCACCCTTGGCGGGAAGATCCTGGGTTCGATCCCAGCCCCTGACCAACAGTGATCCGTGTGGAGTTTGCATGTTCTCCCCGTACCTGCGTAGGTTTGCTCTGGGATTTCTCCGGTTTCCTCCCACATGCCAAAAACATGCGTCAGGTTAATTGGAGACTCTAAAGTGGCCCCAGGTGTGAATGTGTGTGTGAATGGTAAAAGGCTTGGGCACCGCACCAGTGGCTGGACTCATCCACTCATGTGGATGCCCTGTAATTTCCCCATTGTGGGACAAATAAAGGAATCTAAAAGAGAGTCAAAGTCAAATTTATTTATGGAGTGTGGTGGACACCTGACTCAGTGGGTGGACATCCTCTCACACCCAAGAGCACATTTAAAAACAATCAAGTTGACTAAAGTGCATCAAGATAGAGTTAAAATCAAACTGGACAACCTAACTTACACGATAAATAGAAATAAAATCCATTAAAAGGAAATAGAGTAAAAACAGCTCAGAATACAGCCAGCTGTTGAGTTCTTACTCTTTGCTTGAATCGAATGCCAATGAGAACAGATGTGTCTTCAGCAGTGATTTAAAATCAATTAGTGACTCAGCAGTGTGTATGTGCACAGGTAAACTGTTCCACAGTCTTGGAGCAGCCACAGATGGCCTGTCCTTTCTCCAAGCCTAAACGTTGCCACCCTTAACGGACAGTTCTCAGTATGTACTCTTTGTTTCTCTGTTAACTGGCCATCTCTACAAAGCATTCATTGGTTCATGCTCATTTAGAAAACACTGGCAGCTGTCAGTTGCACCCCTCTGCCTGCTGCCATCAAGAGCGCTGCATGGTCGCATTACTTCCATGTTTACATTTGGCAGCCACAAAGTGGACTTGCCAATGTTAATTTATCAACAAAAGTCACAGCTAAAGATTGTGCTCAACAGTTCCTGAATATTTTTTATAAAGCGGGGATAGACGGTTTTGTACTACGTGTAGCGCTGTGTTGGAACACAAAAGTCGACGAGTGATTTCCAATTTACAAACGGAAAACAAACGGAGAATGACAACAGTCCAGAGAGGGAGACTGTTGCAGCTGCTGGGGGTAAGTAAAATATTGTTTTTTAACATTTGTGTTGTAAATTACTAATTCAGCCAAGAAAATGGCAGAATTAATAAAGGCTACAGTACAATGAGCCACTTTTACTCAGTAGAACTAAAGTGAAATGACCAAATTTTCCTGGAAATGAATTGAAACCCTTTTCAAAAATTGAAATTTAATTTGTAGTTAAAATATAAACAACAAAAAATAAAAGAACCTAAATTATTAAACCCTACTGTGGTGTGGAGATCTTAAAATAGGATTATTAATTTAACTTTGAAAGCTATTCTCCTTTTCATCTCCTCTTCAGATCCGTGAAGACTGGGTTTCCACTCCAAGCTCCACCCTGCATACAGATGTTCTCAGTGTTGCCAACTCCTCAGTAAGGAAAGTAGCTACTGGCTGTCCTAAAAGTCACTAGATGTCACTAAATGATGTCATCAGCTAACTTGCATAATTGGCCCTGTGTATGTAATTGTAATGGATGCTGTAGGAGAAAGGAATAACATTGTGGGAAAGACCAAACGTGAGTAAAAACACCCTAAATATGTTTAGAACTACAAAGGAACTTCTGTTGATTCTTGTTTTTTTATTGCAACAATCTCAACCCTTCTCCTTTATCCATTCTTGGGATTGGCAAAAGTGACCAAAAAGAGGTACTCTGGTGGAATTACTTAGATTTTTTAAAGAAAATTTTACAACATTCATGATCAGCCAGTGGCGGCTTTGCACATGTGCCACTGATTTGCAGTCTGGATGCAGATGGGTGAACATGTCCTGCTCTGACTGCAGCTGAGAGAGACTGCTGGTTGAGGACTGGGCCATCTGTGAGTGCTTTATGACAGGGGAGAGGCTCACGGCAGCACTTGCTACTCGTTGAGAAGAGTAAGAATGATATGTACTTTCATGTCAGTCTCCAAAAGTCTCCAAATAAAAGTTGCTAGATTGTTGCTGGTCACTTTTTGGAAAAAAAAAAGTTGCTAGTGGGGTCTGGATACTCACTAAATACAGCAACAAAGTCGCTAAATTG
This sequence comes from Pholidichthys leucotaenia, assembly GCA_020510985.1. Taxonomy (NCBI): domain Eukaryota; kingdom Metazoa; phylum Chordata; class Actinopteri; order Cichliformes; family Pholidichthyidae; genus Pholidichthys; species Pholidichthys leucotaenia. The sequence goes on from CM035845.1 coordinate 12,412,967, forward strand.
GCAACACTGGATATTTTATCATTCATACATGGATAAGTACCTGTAGCAGTAAAACGAGGCTGAGTCCCCATGTTCTTTGAACGCATCACGAGATGGGGAGAAGCTTATGGTAGATTGCAATAGTGCTTTCATGTCAGAGTCTCCAAAACACCAGAAAAATCTCCAGTAACACCAGAAGAAGCCACTAGATTTGTCGCTAGTCACTTTTGACCAAAAAAAAGTCACCAAGAGGATTTGAAAAGTCTCCACATTTAGCGAGAAAGTTGCCAAGTTGGCAACAGTGAGACGTTCTGAAGGGAAGAGGTTGTCAGTGGAGGAGCCACCCCTTCTTCATTGTGGATTTCAGGATAGAGGATCTCAAGTTTTTCAGAGGTCTTAGTTTTCAAATTCAAGATTCATGAAGGTGCTGCCATAATTTTCTCCAGACTCTAACATGCATTCAATGCAATTTAATTGTTGTAATGACTAATTCTTTTATTTATCTTTTTTATTTAAGTTCTTAGCAAGAATACAATGTTGGTCATTTTTGACAGTTTTACTGAGCATTTAATTCTAAATAAATCACTGCTGAACAGGAAATTTTTGGCAATCCTGTGCTTTTCTTGTGGTGTTACATAGAACAGCATGACTGTAAACTAAAGAAAAAGCAGCTACTTTAAAATCTGTACTTCCTCACATAACTTTCAGTGCAACAAAAAAAAATGCTAAAAATGTTGCAACTTTTAGCGCAAACATTTTGGAAAAGCTCCACAAATTCAGGCTTTTTGGGCCACAACAATCACAAAAACAGCTGACGAAATCCTGGAGGGACTGAACCACAGTGAGATTATGTCTACATTCTTCATGCATTGAATTTGTTTACTGACTCTGGGCTGTTAATGTGACACTGCACACCCTTTGCACTAAAGAAAGCAGTTGTTAGCATTTTGTGAAACCATAAGTTAAATAATAAAAAGTGCATTATTGTAACTGATTTTGGCTCAGTTCTTTGTGATAATTTATGTATTAACAAAGTTGGAGTATTCCTGCTACAATTTGCAGCATTAGGCCTCTAAGATTTTTTTTCCTGGCACACAAAATAGCTGTTAAAATGGTAATTTCCCTGATTGAATTGGGATTGGATCGAATTAAATCGGAATTGAATCGATTTAGAACCTCAAGAATCGGAATCAAATCGATTCAGGAAATTAATGATGATGGCCAGTCCTAGTCAACACAGTCACACGGGGGGATACAGCATAACCCCATTTGTAGAGGCTTGATTTGCAATGCCCAGCATCTGAACAAAACTGATTTAGCAGTCTCCATTGTCCTTGGGGAAGTTCCATTTCTGGGAGCTCAATGGTAGGGTCACCAACCAAGAATTTGTTGGGTATATCTCTGTGTACATGCCATCTCTTGTGCCACAGATCTGTTGATGTTGTTGTGGTCTCTGGAGCCTTGGACCAGATCGGGTGTCAAGATTTAAGTCCTGGTCTTGGATGGTAAACAATGTTCTCGAGGACTGGCAGTGCTGGATTGTCTCGGATCTTCTGAAGTAGTTTAGATGTAGCAACCTCTCTGCAGATGTCTGGGGGAGTGATGTTGCTCAGCAGTGGAAGCCAGTCTGTCTTGGCACAGCAGACTGCACTGCTGATGGTCCTCATTGTGTTGTTTAGTTGGACATTGACGAAATTGGTACATGCAAAGTTTCTCCATATTGGGCAACAGTACTCTGCCACTGAACAACAGAGTGCCAGTGCTGTTGAGCGGAGTGTCTTTGATTTTGTGCGCCAGATTGTACCTGCAAGCATATGGAGGAGGTTGTTTCTGGTTCTCAATTTGGTGGCTACCCTCAAAAGATGAAGTTTATATGTCACGGAGCAGTCAAGAGTGACACCGAGATCTTTGGGCTGAGGGTCATGATTCAAGTGTTTTCTGTTTGGATTAATCTATTATATCTAGTTCTTGTTGTCTTCTTGCATTGTGCATTGCTGAAGACGCCAGCGCTTACAATATTCAACAAAATACTCTGATGATGTGCATATTGCAATTTCACTCACATCAGATGACCTTGAGGTCAAAGGTCAGAGGTCAGATTTTCCCTAAATCATCTAAACACAGTAACTACTGAAAGAAATGATGTAGGCTTTTCAAATCAATACAGTAGTTATATCTAATACACATCTTAGACGATTTACACCCTGACCTAATGATGGGTTTGGGGTCAAGGGGTCAAAGGTCGATGTTAGTATTCCAGTTATACTATGATACCCCCCTGGGAGAATATGTTAATCTGAGGACTGTCACCGGCACAACCACCAGAGCAATCACTAAAGGAGACTGTGAGATCCCCCACAGAAGCACCACATTTGCTCAACCAGTGCTATCAGTGAGGGGCACCAAGATCTGGAATAATATCCCACCTGCAATCAGAGAATGTACCACCCTAAACACTTTTAAGACTCAAAAATTTGCTTTTAAACAACCAAAACTGTACCCATAACCAGTGGTTGCTCTGCAGCATGTGCATGTATAAATTACTCAGGAAAAGTTAGGGATATTTGGCTTTTGGGTGAAATTTATGGAAAATGTAAAAAGTTCACACTACGGTGATATTATATCATGAAAGTAGGGCATTTAAGTAGAAGCATGCAATGGTGATTTCCTCATTTCAAACAATTTATTGAAACAAAAGCCAACAACAGCGGTGGGTATACCACAACAAAAAATGTCAGTGTCTCAATAACTTGTCATGTGCCCTTGAGCGTCAATTACACCTTGACTACAACATCTCATGCTGTTCACAAGTCGACTTATTGTCTGCTGAGGCATGGCATTCCATTCTTCTTGAAGGGCGGCCCTCAGGTCATTGAGTTTTGGAAAAGACCATCAATCTGGCCGTGAACTTACGAATAGTCTATGAATGCTGGATTTTCCTTTGGCAACCTCAAGAAGGCCCTACGAAATGGTCCAAAAACTGTTCGTATGGTGTTCGCAGCTGTTCATAAGGGGATTGGTGACCATAGCTTAAGGTCACCAAAATTTTGAACTCATCCCAGATTTTCCAAAGATAGAACTGCGGTGTCAATGTGAAACATTTACATCAATTCCTTTCTGAGTTATCATGCTTACTATGTTTTTGGAAAAGTTGACCTGTGGCCTTCACCTTCACCCAAATTTGAACTTGTTCTAGATTTTCGATCTTAGATACAGCTGTGGTACTAATTTGAAAAGTCCACATCATTTCTTTCTGTTTACAAGGTAGGTGTTGACGCCGCCACTGCCCATCCACCTAGCAGGATGATGATAATACCCCCATCAGCCTTTAAGAATTGTGATGGGTCAAACATTGCTTTATTGTCTTCCCATTAACTTTAATTTGCTGCAGACTTCATCAGCTGTTTACAGCAACCACGCTGCTTAAAGTCCCTAAAATTAAATGCTGTTCTTGGCCAAGTGTCATTTCAGTCTGCTTCATCCACTGGTTGAGTGGAATCATCTACAGAAAACATTAAGCTGCACAAAGTCATCCCAGAGTCATTTTTTAACAAATCTGTAGTTTGAAAATGGACTTTAAAAACTGACATTTTTTCCTGATAAATGCAGCTTTTTTTCATCCTACTGATTTCAGTCTTATATTAGCTTGCCAGGTCATTTTGGATTTTTTTGATGTGCATTTTACTGTTTTACAGGATAATGTCGATATCTAATATATAAAAACAGAATATTGTGATTTTATTTTTCAAAAGAAACATATTCATCTGAGTAATATGAAAATTTGAGCTTTTTCTACCTGGTCTTGAACTTGTCCATAAAATCAGGATATTTGCAGAGTGAGGATATAGAATTTGTTTAACCTGTTGAACTCTGTTCAACTTCCCTAAAAACGCCTAAAAATAACATGCCCAAAGTAAATCAAAAGCTGTTCTTCAACCCTTTGCAGCATCTTCATGGGGTTGGTCTCATTTAAAAGAAAACACTCTGAATTTTTTGGCAAAACAGTCATAATCTCTCTAAGTGCTCCTGCCACTGAGTAACAAGAAAGTTCGCCTGGGTGTTTTTTTAGATACAAATGCTTGCAAATAACATACAGCTGTCAGATACTGGCTGGAAAACACAACAGAAATGTAGAACCAAGTGTTTTCAAGCTCAGGTCAAAATTTTGTAAAAATACCACAAAAAATGAATATATTACACAGCTTTTTTCTCAGGTTGTAACAAGGCTGTGTCTGTACTGGAAGACCGGAAATACAGCTTTTTTTTTTCAGTGCGTACTGAGATGCACTAAGATGCAGAGACGTGACCGCCCACGGAATTCACAGAGTTCAGCAGGTTGCACTGAAAAAAAAAAAAGCTGCATTTCCGTTCTTCCAGTACAGACACAGCCGCAAACAGAAAGCCAAAGGAGTGTTTGATTGGTTTAGATTTGATTGACCTCTCATTCGACTAATACGAGCCTTGAATTGGGTTTCTGAAACCTTGAAGAACCAATGACTGAAAACCTAGCAAGAAGGACCTGCCTACCAACGACCGCGAATACAACGAGCCAATTGAAGCAGAGAAGTTCGACGATTGCAACGCGTGCGTCGCCGTGCGTAAAATCTTTTTTGTCTAAGCCGCTGGGTGACACACATTGAGACCTGTGTGTAACGGTAGTATTAGCCACTCTCAGCCGTTAGCCAGTCTTTTTTTATTACTACTGTTCTTATTTGTTTTGAAAAATGGTTCGCAAAAACCGCAATCATGGAAGCGGAGATGGTTTGACCGGGTCGGGTGACCAGAACCACGAGTCCGTAACAACCGGACCAGCTTCATGTTCGTCTGACAATGAGGAACAGATGCTTGCCAACGACACTGCTTTTGTGGACAGGTAAGTGTTATAAGCTAAATTATTCTTTATCAATGAAAATAGTAATAAAAATGACTTTTGACCTATCGGTAATTACAATGGTCCGTCATGGCCACAAGTTTTTTTGTGCGCCGAGCTCCTCTGTAGCGGGGGGGGGGATGTTATCCTCTACATTGCAGATATTTTAGTATAATTTTTATTGCACTGTAGGTTATTTTTTCTTGTAAAAAAAGTCCACACATTTTTTACGTGGCATGTTTCTTTGTGTGTGGGGGGCTTGTTTGTTCATTCATTCATTCATGAATGAACAAACAACCCCCCCCCCACACACACACACACACAGCCCTGAGTGTCACCTTTCATTAGAGCCCAAGATGAAGCTTCTATGTTGAAGCATTCAGAAGTAATAGACATTTTTCCAAAATGTGCCATTTGGCACAGTTTGGCACAGTTCAAAAATGCCTGGGAGCAACCTGAGAAAAAAAGCTGTGTAATACACTACCGTTCAAAAGTTTGGGGTCACCCAGACAATTATTTTGTGTTTTCCATGAAAAGTCACACTTATTTACCACCATGAGTTGTAAAATGAATAGAAAATATAGTAAGACATTGGCAAGGTTAGAAATAATGATTTGTATTTGAAATAATAATTTTTTCAGATACTCAACCTGCTCAAAGGAAGGTCAGTTTTATAGCTTCTCTAACCAGCTAAACTGTTTTCAGCTGTGCTAACATGATTGCACAAGGGTTTTCTAATCATCCATTAGCCTTCTGACGCAATGAGCAAACACATTGTACCATTAGAACACTGGAGTGATAGTTGCTGGAAATGGGCCTCTATACACCTATGTAGATATTGCACCAAAAACCAGACATTTGCAGCTAGAATAGTCATTTACCACATTAGCAATGTATATTAGGTATTAGAGTGTATTTCTGATTAGTTATCAGAAGAAGAAGAAGTTATCTTCATTGAAAAAAACAGTGCTTTTCTTTCAAAAATAAGGACATTTCTAAGTGACCCCAAACTTCTGAACGGTAGTGTATATTCATTTTTTGTGGTATTGTTACAAAATTTTGACCTCAGCTTGATAACACTTGGTTCTACATTTCTTTTGCATTTTCCAGCCAGTATCTGACAGCTGTGTGTTATTTGCAAGCATTTGTTATCTAAAAAAACACCCAGGCTGTGGTCTATATTAATCATATATTCCATAACCTACACATGTTTAAGCATGTGAGAATGTTTGGTGATTACATATGTAAGGCGACTTCACACCTCAGAACAGGACAAAGAGTCTCAACCGCCAGTGAAGATCAAAGAGCATCCGAGGCGCTGCGGTGGAGACCGGACGGGTTGCCCTGACCCCCCAGGGCCAGGCGGAGGAGTACGAAGACAATGGGGGGATTAAGATAATGAGGGATGTCAGCTTTTGATATGCATGTCTTTTGTTATGTGTGAGTATAAGTTCGTAGAGCCGAAGGTGTTCGCTCTCTTACTTCTTCTGCTGCTGCACCTAGATGAGACTTGTTAGAGGAGCTGATAATAAACTTTGGTTTATGAATCACATTGCCTCGTTATTTCAAGCTCCTCTACACTGGTGACCCTGACGCGAGAATGGACCAGAGGCGTTCCCCCGCGATCGACTCATCTGTGGCGACCCAGGCAGACGCCAGCGCCCATGCAGACAGGGGAACAGATGGACGACGTTCCCCCACGGCAGAAGTGATAGAGAGGGCTCAACCGAGCACCAGCGCCGCTGAGAGAGCCGAAGCAAGGCACTCTCACCCTGCGGACACATCAGTGACAGTCCACACAAACGCCGTCACCGTCGGACTTCTGGCAGGAAGACCCCGCCTCGTGGTTTCAGCAAGCTGAAGCCCAGTTTGCACTTGCGGGCATCACGGCTGACGATACAAAGTTCTGTCACATCGTCGCCAAACTCGACGCCGCCACTTCGAGATGTGCGCGGAGCATAATCCAGTGGCCGCCGGCCCAGGACAAATATAAAGAACTGAAAGCGACCATCGTGGCAAATTACGTCCCCTCAGCCGAGGAGAGAGCCGAGAGGATCCTGGCGGTCTACGGCCACAGAGGAGGCAGACCCAAGGCCCTCATGGAGGACTTGCTGCAACTTAAAGAAGAGGACAATGACAACTTCCTCTTCCATTTCATATTCCTCAGTACGCTGCCGCCACACATGAGAGGGACGCTTGCCAACATGCGATGCAGCACCCAGCAAGACTTCCGCACGCTGGCTCACGAAGCTCAACGGCTCGTCAACGCCTACAAGAAGCAGACACCCACAGCAGCATCCGCAGACCTCAACGCTGATGTCTGGAGCCACGAGGAGCCACAAATCACCGAGCGGAATCAGCCCGCGGTGACAGCGACACGGCCAGGACACAACAGACGGAGCGACGTTTGTTATTACCACCACCGCTTCGCTGAGAAGGCTTACAAATGCGTTCCCCCCTGCAAATTCACGATTTCGGGAAAACGCCGAAGCCGAGAGCCGTTAACAGCGGCGGTTCTCGGCGAAAAAAGCAAGCTTTTATATGTGATGGACGGACACACCGGCAAGCGGTTCCTTATCGACACGGGAGCTCAACTAAGTTTTGTCATGCCCTCCCAAGCAGACCGGGCCATGGGCCCCCGGGGCAATGGAGCGGTGGCAGCCAACGGCTCCACCATCGACACTTTTGGCGAAAAGAGCCTGCCCCTCTGCATCCACGGCCGCAACTACAGATGGACATTTGTTGTAGCGGCGGTGAGTTTTAACTTGTTGGGCACAGATTTTTTGTGTGCACATGGGTTATTAGTTGATCTAGCGAACAGACGCTTGGTTAATGCACTGTCCTTTGCTTCTATTCCCTGCTCAGCTCGACTTTCTCCACCACCCATGCAGGCTAGCGTCACCACAGCAGGAGGTAAGTTTGATCAACTCCTCACCCAATTTCCAGCACTCACAATTCCCAAATTCTCAGCCACAGTGGCTAGACACGGGGTCGAACACTTTATTCCCACAATGGGCCCACCCGTATTCGCCAAAGCTCGGCGCTTAGACGCAACCAAGCTCGCCATAGCTCGGGACGAGTTTACCACCCTTGAAAAATTAGGCATTATCAGACGCTCGAAAAGCCCCTGGCCGTCACCACTTCACATGGTCCTGAAATCCGACGGTTCTTGGAGGCCGTGCGGCGATTACCGCAGATTAAACAATGCGACAGCACATGACCGCTACCCAATTCCTCACATTCAAGACTTTTCACTACATCTGGCGGGTGCGCGCATTTTTTCAAAAATAGACCTGGTCCGCGGTTATCATCAAGTCCCAGTTCGAGCAGAGGACATTCCTAAAACAGCTGTAATAACCCCCTTCGGTCTTTTTGAAGTTTTGCGGATGCCTTTCGGCCTCAAAGGCGCTGCTCAAACCTTTCAGCGGATGATGGACGCAGTATTACGCGACCTCCCTTTCATGTTCGTCTACCTCGACGATATGCTGGTAGCCAGCTCGTCTGAGGAGGAACACGAGCGGCATCTCACTATGGTTTTTCAGAGGCTAGAAGAGCACGGGTTAATAATCAATCCAGCCAAATGCAAATTCGGGGTGTCACAAATTGATTTTTTAGGACACAGAGTTTCTCCGAAGGGGGCAGTCCCACTTCCAGACAAAGTTCACGCAGTAAAAAGTTTCTCACGGCCACAAACGGTCAAATCGCTGCAGGAATTTTTGGGCATGGTTAATTTTTACAACCGCTTCCTCCCCCACGCAGCTCAGCTCATGCAGCCCCTATATGACGCGCTCAGAAAACAAAAACCTTCCAACGCGGTCGAATGGACCCCGGAGCGTGAACGCGCCTTCGCGGAAGTAAAAAGCGCCCTAGCTAATGCCACATTGTTGGTTCACCCCGATCCCTCGGCCCGCATTGCGCTAACCACAGACGCTTCAGACCTGGCCATAGGGGCAGTTGTAGAACAACACGTCGGCGGAATCTGGCAACCTTTGGCATTCTTCAGCAAATCGCTAAACCAAACTGAGCATAAATACAGCACTTTTGACAGAGAGCTACTAGCGCTCCATTTATCCATCCGCCACTTCCAGTTCTGGTTAGAGGGGCGGCGTTTTACGGCTTTTGTAGACCACAAACCGCTCACCTTTGCTATGGCTAAAATTTCCGAACCGTGGTCAGGCAGGCAACAAAGACAGCTAGCTGCGATTTCAGAGTTCACCACAGACATTCGACATGTGGCAGGCAAACTTAACGTGGTAGCAGACTGCCTCTCTCGCGCTGTGACATCACCAGAGCGCGAGAAGACAGATTATACTACCTCAGCCGCGGAACTCTTCACCAACGCGGACACATACGCAGCACCAATCCACGCAGGGATAGATTATGCAGCCATGGCAGAGGAACAAAGTAGTGACGCGGACGTGCGCGCACTCCTGTCTGGACCAACAGGGTTAAGGCTGGAGAAAAGGGGTTTACGTGACGGTGTGCCCCCCCTAATATGCGACATCTCAACTGGCCGACCTCGCCCGTTAGTTCCAGCTGCATGGCGCCGCCGTATTTTCGACTCGATTCACTCCCTCGTGCACCCAGGTGTGCGCGCTTCAGTTAAAATGGTCGCCGAAAAGTTTGTGTGGCCTGGCCTGCGCAAAACGTAAAAGAATGGGCAAAGACTTGCATTTCTTGTCAGCGCGCCAAAGTACACAAACACACAAAAGCCCCTCTGGAGCCTTTTCGAATCCCTGCTAGAAGGTTCGACCACGTTCATGTCGACCTCATGGGGCCACTACCTTCCTCCCAAGGTTTCACACACCTGTTAACAATGATAGACTGCACCACGCGCTGGCCAGAGGCAGTCCCTCTGGCGTCAACCACAGTGGAGGAAGTCGCTCGCGTTTTTTTGACAAACTGGGGGCACGTTTCGGCGTCCCATCGGACATCACGTCCGATAGGGGGCCTCAATTTGTCTCGGAGCTTTGGTCAGCCATGGCCAGCAGCTTAGGGGTGACAATTCACCGCACCACCGCTTATCACCCTCAGGATAATGGGTTATGCGAGCGTTTTCACAGATCTTTAAAGGCCGCCCTCAGAGCCTCACTAACGGATACAAATTGGGTAATAAACTTCCCTGGGTTTTATTGGGGTTGCGTGCTGCGCCCAAAGAGAATCTAGACGCCTCTCCAGCAGAATTAGTTTTTGCACAACCTCTCAGGCTCCCAGGTGAATTTTTACCAGAGAACCCAGAGCCAGGGCATCTCCCTGCCCCGAGGTTTTTAGGCAGCAACGGACCGGACTCTCTCCCTGGACCGGCACATCACTCTTTTCCATGGGTTTTTGTCCCACAAGCTTTAAAGAACGCCAAATTCGTTTTTGTTAGGCATGAAGCTTTAAAACCAACTTTCCGCCCACCATACGATGGGCCATTCAGAGTGCTGGAACCTGGTGATAAACACTTTGTGCTTGATTTTGGGGATAGAAAAGAAACAGTCAGCATTGACAGACTCAAACCTGCCTTCTTGTTGAGAGACGAGCCTGCACGGTTGGCGAGAGCACCTCGGCGGGGTAGACCCCCCAAGAGAAAAGACTCAGCCCCCCTGCAGGAAACAAATAATCACTCTCCTTCCCAAGCTGCAGATTCCTTACAGGAAGGTCCCAGCAGGACGCCCAAGCGGACCCACAGCAGATTCGGGAGAAGATTAAAACCCAGACGGCACAGAGACTGATGCAAACTACTCAACAGTTGTTCACTAATTGTGCTGTAACAGTTTAGGACTGACTTGTGATTTTACTATGCTGTTATGATTACCACTGAACTCTCTTAGGAGCATGGCTGCTGGAAAGTTTCTTCTGTGGCAAGAGGTGTAGCAGTTAGTATGTCATAATAATTATCTTAAACTGTGAATTTTTCTATTGTTCTTTTCTTAGTCGTTTGGGGGGGCTGTGGTCTATATTAATCATATATTCCATAACCTACATATGTTTAAGCATGTGAGAATGTTTGGTGATTACATATGTAAGACGACTTCACACCTCAGAACAGGACAAAGAGTCTCAACCGCCAGTGAAGATCAAAGAGCATCCGAGGCGCTGCGGTGGAGACCGGATGGGTTGCCCTGACCCCCCAGGGCCAGGCGGAGGAGTACGAAGACAATGGGGGGATTAAGATAATGAGGGATGTCAGCTTTTGATATGCATGTCTTTTGTTATGTGCGAGTATAAGTTCATAGAGCCGAAGGTGTTCGCTCTCTTACTTCTTCTGCTGCTGCACGTAGATGAGACTTGTTAGAGGAGCTGATAATAAACTTTGGTTTATGAATCACATTGCCTCGTTATTTCAAGCTCCTCTACACAGGCGAACTTTATTTTCTTCAAATTCAGTATGTTTAGATGACTGTTACTCAGTGGCAGGAGCACTTAGAGAGATTATGACTGTTTTGCCAAAAAATTCAAAGGGTTTTCTTTTAAATGAGACCAACCCCATGAAGATGCTGCAAAGGGTTGAAGAACAGCTTTTGATTTACTTTAGGTATGTTATTTTTAGGCGTTTTTAGGGAAATTGACCAGAGTTCAAGGGGTTAAAGGTCCTTGTTTTTTCCTCCACATTTTGCTGTACTTTTGTTTATGAAATGGAGCTGGTTTATGTGTTTTTAATGATTTTGTTGTTTAAGTATCTTGAAATGTGTGTATTCATATAAATAAATAAATGGTAAATAAATAAAGGTTACTGAAGGTTTAATCAAAATAAAACCAAAATATAGCAGCAAGTAGTGATCATCGGGATCCAAGTAGCTGTACACTTCAAGGTCTGATACTGTGTACTAGGGGTGTAATGGTACTTGTATTCATATTTGGATTTTTCGGTAGGCCACCCACAGTACGGTACAGACACGTACTGAAGTATGACACAGACTATATTGAGTGACGGACAGAAAGTTGTAACTGTCATATCACGCCCCCTCCTTCTCTCAGTTTCCCCGTCTCCGGCCGCCTGTCAGCGGACTTCTGCAGCGTTCTGCCCTGGTCAAGAATGACCAAAATTAGACTACTTCTAAACACAACATCGGAAAGTTTAGTGAGTTTTTAGCAAGTAAAGTTAGCGCTTTTTATTTTCAGTGAGCGACTGTCTCAGCTTTAGAAAAATGGTTAAACTGTTAGCATGTGCTAACATTACCTGTCGGACAATGATCTCTCTTGAATGATGTTTGCTGACAGTTGAGCTGTTTCAGTTCTGCTGGTAACATGATAACAGTGAATAAGTGAATTACATGAGTAGCTTTCTTTTTCATCTTCTCTATTATTGTTGCTACAATAAGCCCTCATTCTCAATATTAGTGCATCTCGATAAATTAGAATACAGTGTTTCCTCCTGCTTAAAGACCTTGGTGCGGGAGCAACATATTTTTCCGGGAAGGGGGGGTGCACACATGATCCTATTGTAACCGGAATATGTTAATTTTATACTGTTTATTTCTTTTTAAAAATTTTGCACAGTGACTTTGCATATGGAACTTACCATTTGAAGTACTGTACAACCAAGGCTTGAATGTTGGAATATTGAGCCAGTTGGGGTCCCACCCAGATGTTCTGTGTTTGGACCTTTTACTGGTGACATCCTTCTCTCCTTCCTCTGCTCTCACCTTTCCTGGACCCTCTGCCTGAACACTTTCCTCTCCTTTGGCTCCTCTCTTCTGTCTCATCTTGCCCTCTCTGAGCCCTGTCTAATTCAGGTTCTGTCTCTGTCTATGGTGGTATACAAACAGGTTGAAAATACCAAGTGTCACGTTTTATCCTGCAGGATTTTTTTTTTGGCATAGTTTACATAAATGACAAAAATATGTGTATTTTTTTTGTATTTTATTCTAGTGTTTCATTTTTTCCATTGAGAAAGAGTAGGAAAGGGAAGGGAAACAAACATTCATAACAGGAATTTACTCTTGCATACTTAAATTATATGATCAGAGGTGGGTATAGTAGCCAGAAATTCTACTCATGTAAAAGCAGTGCTTTGAAATTAATAATTAAAAGTAGACAACCAAAAATTTCTAGTTGAATTAAGGGTACAAAGAGCACCCACATAAAAACTTGAGTAATGACTTGAGTCTTGAAGGTTTGAGGTTTTACTCCAAAATTAATAACAATTATCTTGTAGTTTTCTACTTTTCTCTGTAAATATAACTAAATTTGAAACCATTTTCCTCAAATTTGTAATTTCCTCTTGTAAAATTGACTTTTCTTGTACATTTGAGACTTTAGTATAAATTTGTGGATTATGTGGATTTATGGCAAATTTTTCTCTATTTTTTAAAATAAAATTACTTTTTTAAAATAAATTTGAAACAGACTGTGGTAATTTTTTACTTTTTCCTTATAACAATTTACATTTTTGACCATAATTTTGGAGAACCAGAACAGAACAATAATTTAACTGACTTCAAAGAAAAAATATTAATAAAATTGTATTTAAATAAATTAACTTAAATGACCAAAGATGCAGTTTTTTTCTGTTATAATATTTCTACATATTTGTAGTTTTTTGGAAATCACCTTACCACCCAGACAGCAGGAAAAACCTCTCTTATTTTGAAATCCATATGTTGGCACGTTTAGTTTGCCGGAAGGCTGCTGACGGATTAAAGTCATTGACTTTGTGAATTTTGGTCGTCTTAACTTGCCAGGTACATAATAATGAACATAAATTAGTTAATATTGTAGTGGCTGGCTTGAGTAAATTCTCAGAATTTCGTCAGTCATTCTTACCTTTTCCTGCATATGAAGATTAACGACATCTGTTTGCTAAGCGATTCTTCATTATTGTTCCCGTTACCAGCGGGTTAAAATCACCATAAATACCTCCACTGCTTACAAACCACTTCTAATTTTTTTCCCCCGCATTTAAAGTACTTTAATAAGCTCATGCTTCTCTTGGACATCGACACTAGAGAAACACTCTGCCTGCTGAATGGAATGGTCACAGGCGGCGCGCTTCCGAACTCCGCGTGGATGACGGTCAGGCGCGTTGTTCGTGTGCACCTTGTGGAGCGTCATTCCTATATATTTTTTTCTTAAATTCATGTTTCCTTAGCATGGCGGCATAAATCGAAGCATGGTGACCTGCCACGCAGAAATGTTACTAGAAGAAACCCTGGAATTGTCAGAGAGCGCCCTCTCCGAGGGCAAACAGCAATGCCAAACACAGACTCTTGAGTTTGCCAATTTATTAACAGCAAAGAAACCAAAAATACAAAACACACATGAATGAAAAACACAGCTCTGAGGCTGGGGCGATGAATGCCAGGAAAAACAAGGACCCGTGAGCAAGACAAGTAAATGAAAACTCCTGTGAAGTCCTGTGGATTCCTGACTATATAGGTTTAACGCCACTGCGCCACATGCGCCACTGATGGCTTAAATAGGAATCCCCGGATTGACAACACCTGTGTGTTGATCAGTGGTCACCTGTGTGTTGATCATGAGTGGTAATCAATATTTGCAGCTGTGACAGCCCGCGAACAGAATCTGACAGCTGGAAGTGACGGGCGAACTGTCACAGCGCGTGCAATGATCAAAACAACAAACCATAAAAGAAAGTACAGAAACTAATAATGAACTGACCAAAAACAGGAACCAAATACAGCATACAAGGTAAATAGAAAAACAAACAAACAGAAAAAGACTAAACTAAGCTGAAGACCGGGCACAGCCCCCGCCCGTGTACTGGATCATGACAGAGCCCCCTCCTCAAGGGGTGGCACCCAGACACCCCAGGGTAACATCCAAAAGAGAAAGGGGGAAAAAAAAGGACCCCCACTCCACAGAAAAACAAGAGAACATGACCCACCCGGGGAGGGGGGGGGAGGAGGGGGAACCAGGCATGGAGGGACTGAACCCAACCAAAAAAGAAAAATGCTTGTGGCCCACAGTCCTGCCACAGATAAGGTGGCCCGAACTCTGGGGAACTAGGTGGTGGAAAAAGGCAGTTCAGGTGATCTTCCTGAGTCCCAAGGCCACTGGGGCTTGTGATGGAGTAAGTTGGGTGGCCTCCCCGAACTCCACAGCCACCACAGCACGAGGAATAGACAGTCGGGTGGCTTCCCAGGGTTCATGAGTGGATCACGGGGCACTACACGACCCCCCCGGAGGTGGCAGTGACCAACCAGCAGGGAAACCAGATGAGGGGAGAGGCTGCTTAGCAGGGGCCTTCGACGAGGAGAGGGGATCCAAGATGACTTCAGACGAAGGTGTAGCATCCACCACAGCCCCGGGCTGGGTCGTAGCTGCACCCGTGGAGGCCCCAGGCTGGGGCGTAGTGGCACCCATGGAGGAGGCCCCGGACTGGGGCGTACAGCACCCTCGGAGGAGGCCCCAGACTGGGGCATAGTAGCACCCTTCGGAGGAGGCCCCGGACTGGGGCGTAGCAGCACCCTCGGAGACCTTGGGCGAAGGGGGCACAGTATCCACGGCAGCCTGGGACGGAGGCACTGCACCCCTGGTGGCCTGGGAAGTAGGCGCAGCACCCGCAACAGCCTCGGACAGGGGCGTTGCACCCTCGGTGACCTCGGATGGAGGAGCTGCACCCACCGAGGCCCTGGACTGGGGCACAGCATCCACGGAGACCTCCGGTATCGAGGCGGGACCCACGGAGACCTCCGCCAACACCAGCTGGGATGTCTGAGCCTCCACTGTCCGGGCCACTTCTCCTGGCACAGCCACCTCAGGAAAAGGAGAACAGACACACACCAGAGAGGAATCACTGGCAGCAGTGGAGCCCAGTGAGGAGAGCTCAGGGGCAGAGGGCATCTGCAACTGATTCTCCCCACCCTGTGCCAGACAAGATTTCTCTGAATCTGAAGATGTTAGAACAGAACAGGGCACTTGCCTAGACTTGAGCTCCACCGCCATCCAGGACTCTGACAACTCTGCTGCAGTGACCCAGGCAGCAGGCATGGTGGCTTAACAAGCTGGTGACCCTCCAGGCATGGTGGCAGTGACTGGCAGGACCCTGGATGAGGCGACGGGCGCTGGTGGATCTCTAGGCATGGTGACTAATTCTGGTGGACCCTCCGACGTGATGGCTGAAGCCAGGGGAACTCTAGAGCAGCGTGAAGAAGCCAGGACTCGCCTCACCGATGGTACCGGGTCCCGTGATGCCGAAACAGGGGACTCTTTGTTGGCTCCGATTTTGGACCACGGAGGGTGCTCCTCTCTCGTCCTGGGTACGGCGGCACAGCGGGGACTGGATCCTCCGGAATTGCTGACCTCCTCTTCGTCTGACGGCTCCCTCCCAGGACCGGCGGACAGACAGGAAGAACAGGGGCGAACACGGGAGAGGCAGGTGAACATGGGGGGGAAATTGCAGCAGCAGGTGGGGGAGGCTTAACCAAAGTGGGTGACTGCAGCTGAGCCCCCCCAGCGGGAACAAAGCAAGATGATTCATTTTCAGGGGTAGTAAAATGAAAAGGTATTTGCCTTTGCTCCTGCGATGCGGTGGTGGCTGCTGCAGATGACCTTGAGGGCTCCTCCCTTATGGCTGTAGCGGGTGAGGGCACCAATACAGTTCCTGGTCGATCTGGCCCTGTGACCAAGGTGGCAAGTGGAGCTGGGCATCCACCCCCTACTTGGGCTGCATGTTGGGGGAGTAGCCATGGCTTATAATCCAAGAGTAGCTCTGCCTCCACTGCCAAAACCTGCTGGCGTTCCTCCCGCTCCTCCGGTGATGGTGCGGGCCACTGTCTGGGAGGAGAAGGCGGGGCTGCTGCTGCTGGAGAGTGGCGAGAGGCTCGGGGCTTCCGCGCCCAGGGCCACTTCCTCATTGGCGCAGGCTGGGGTATGGCGGAGGTTCCCCCCAGCCTGTGGAGCATGGATAATGGGTTGGTTATGGAGAGGAGTAGGTCTGTGAGCTCTGGATGGCTCCACAGGCTGGGGCATGCTTCCAGCACTTGTGTGGCCCCCAACAAAACACTACCGGGCCACCCCAGGAGTCAGGGAAAGCACGAGCCTCTGCTAAGAGGTGATGTACAACGTTAACAGTCTGGCACTCCTCCTCACTAAACCCACATCAGCTGTAGTCGGGAAACGCTGCCATGCCAGTGGATTTTTTAAAGAAAAACACGGGAGGGAAAAAAGCAGAACTCACAGTCTGCTGGCGTCTTGCTGGCAGCAGCGTACTGTCATAAAGCGCTGTCTCTGAGAGCAAACAGGGATACCAAACGCAGACTGTGAGTTTGCAAATTTATTAACAGAAAAGAAACCAAAAATACAAACAAAACACACACAAATGGAAAAACACAGCTCTGAGGCTGGGGCGATGAACACCAGCATATGTGAGCAAGACAGGTAAATGACAATTTAACTGCTGTGAAGTCCAGGGGATTCCTGACTGGAGAGGTTTAGCATTGCTGTGCCAGGGAAGTGGCACCGACAGCTTAAATAGGAAACCCTGGATTGACAACACCTGTGGGATCATGAGTGGTGATCAATAGTGGCAGCCGTGACAGCCTACGAACAGAATCTGACAGCTGGAAGTGACGTGTGAGCTGTCACAGCGCCCGCAATGATCAAAACAACAAACCATAAAAGAAAGTACAGAAACTAATAATGAACTAACCAAAAACAGGAACCAAATACAGCAAACAAGGTGAACAGAAAAAAAAAAAACAAACAGAAAAAGACTACACTTGTCAGGAACTGAGTCGGCTTGGTTTCCCCAACTCGGTCCTGACCTCCCTGTAGGTTTAGGTGCCACTGTGTATGTGTATATTATGCATTTCTATGCTGCTTCCTTATCCATAGCCACTGCTCTATGGCTGGCAGCTGTGAGGCAGCCCGCTTTGGCTCACTCTTTTGTGTACGCTGGCTGACAGCCTGCCGGTCTGACCACGTCTCCTCTCTCAGTGCCGGGAGAAGCCTTCTCCTCCTTCAGCTGCTGCCGTCCCTCCAGCTGCTGCGAGGTCAGACAGGGCTGCCCCGGGAGCGCCCACCTCCATCACCTGGGAGACGGCTCCTCCACCTTCGACAGAGAGGAACGGCAGTCAGCCTGCTGCAGCCGTGAACAACAAACTCCAGGAGAACAGGCAAGTGTTTTTTCATTCCATTTAATTAAATCATGAAGGTCTGTTGGGTCCTCTCCTCCGGCTGCAGTTGTTAGCTTACCCTGTTTTTCCTCTGTGTCTCTTCCTTTTATTCCTGAGTTCCCATCAGTTCCAGAACCAGGCCGTCAGACGTTGGAGGAGTTTGGGGCCCTGGATGATTCGGCCCAGGGGCCCGCACAGAGGTGTTTCCCTGCAGCCATGCCGGTGGAGTTTCCAGAGTTGGAGCCACTGCAGGAGTATGAAAGGACTGCAATGACCATCTCACCTGCTGTGGAGATTTCTTCAGCAGAGTGGGAGTCAGAGTTGGACCTCCTCAAGGCCAGACCCAGGATGTCATCATCAAGTTTGATGGAGTCCTGGACGGCGGTGGAGTTCCAGCTTAGGTAAGCTCTCTCCCTTGTATTTCTTATGTCTGTACTTGAGAGATCTTGCCTGGCTCTTGGGGAGGAGAGTCCTGCATCTGAACTCGCCTTGCTAGGCTCTGCTGCTGCCGGCGACCCTAACCACCTTTCTTCTCCTGCTGTCTCTGAGCCTTCGTCTAGGGTCGCCGGAGAGGGTGCAGCATTGCCGGAGGTCATCGGGGGTCTGGTCCGACCAGCGGAGGATGCTGCTTCTCCAGCTCCTCCTGCCAGGGTCTTCAGGACTCTCCCCATCAACCGCCTCTTCAGCCTGGTGCTCCTGCAGGTTGGCCCGCTCGCCGTGGGGGCAGTAGTGACCCGGCCGGGTCCCACCACGGGTGCTGCAAGGCTCCAACCAGAGTCCACCGCGGGTGTTTGCTGAGCTCCAGCCGGTAGCCACTGTGGGTGCAGCATTGGCCTGGTTGAGGTCCACCGCGGATGCAGCATTGGCCCGGTCGGGGTCCTCCACGGGTGCAGCTGTGTCCCAAACCGGGACCACCGGGGGTGCTGTGGGTCAGCCTGAGAACACCGTGGCCCCCTTCTCCTCCCTGTCCAATGCCGTGGGAGTCCCCTTCCTACGGTCCAGTCGTCCACCAGTGAGTCTCCCGGTGGGCAGGCTGCCTCCTGCTTCTCCCCGCCGGCCCGGATGGCTTAACAGCATTGGCCGACCACCGGAGGGACTGAGTCTCTGGGCCAGATGGCCCGTGTTTTTCGGCAGGCCACCGGACTCTGTTCGCCGGTCTGCCTGCTGGGCCTGGGACTCTGGGCGGCCTCCTGAGCCTCCATGCATTTGGACTTGGGGGGTTAATTGTGGACCCTGGGCGGGGTCTTGTGTTCCCTCCTTTCCTGTTCCCCCTACTTCCCACCCAGGTTTGTGTTGTTGTTTCTGCAGGGAGGTGGGGGGGGGGGGTCCTCGGGATGTTACCTTGGGTGTCTGGGAATCCACGCCTTGAGGGGGGGGCTATGTCAGGAACCGAGTTGGCTTGGTGTCCCCGACTCGGTCCTGACCTCCCTGTGGGTTTAGGTGCCACTGTGTATGTGTGTATTATGTATTTCTGTGCTGCTTCCTTACCCATAGCCACTGCTGTCTGGCCGGCAGCTGTGAGGCAGCCCTCTTTGGCTCGCTCTTGTGTGTATGCTGACTGACAACCTGCCGGTCCGACCACACCTCCTCTCTCATTACCATCAGCTGTTCCCATTCCCGTTTGCCATCTCCCCGCTCCTCGCCCAGGTGCTCGCAATCTCACCATCACCAGCAATGTGTGTACTTAAACAGCCTTTTGCCAGTCACGCATTGCTGGGTCATTGAATTGTCAGTGTTTAGCCTGTTGTCGGGACTGTAACGACGTGTAGCCACTCTGCGTTAATCGTGGTTCTCTCACATCCGCTGTGGGATGCCAATGTGGTTACATGTCTCTCTGTGATGGTCTGCTCTGGCTGATTATTCTTCCCAGCTGCGCACACACCTGTTTCTCACCACGGTCGGGGCTATATAATCCACGCTGCCCTGGGATCCGTGTGGAGTCGTCTGTCTTACTCCATGAAGACCACGCACGCCTTCATCCTTGATTCCAAAGACCTAAGCCTCAGCCTGATTCCATCCCTGCTGTCTACCTTCGGCCCACCTGCGTTTGGAAGGAAACCCTCCACCACGCAAGTAAGCCTCAGCCTTCCCTCAGCTTCTCTATCTCAGTCCCCTGTGCACAGGTGCAGCTCTATGGCGGTGGACTTTCTCCTCCCTGGCGGCGGACTGAACCTCACCCTCTCCCAGACCACACTTCCACCATCTTCACGCTACAACTGGCTCTGTGGACACTGTCCTCCTGTCCATAGCCGCCGAGCTAACCTGAGCATCACAACATCTCTTCAAACAGTAAGTTGCAGATTAACCAGCATATTCTCGGCTGTGAGGACACTAACCATCCTGCCTCTGTTTGTCTGTAGGGTTGCTAGGTCGAACGGCGTTCTGCTCACCCCCAGCTGCAGCAAGAACACACACCCACGCATTCACACACAACATATGGTTGTTGATAAAGTTAATTTTATCTACTCTGGTGTACCATGTCACTCTCCTCCTGCGTTCGTGGGGCGATGCCGGCCCCCGAACATCAACTGTAAGTGAGCCTTTGTGTTGTTGTACGTCTTCACCCCTTGGACTGTTTGTCATTACCTTAATAAATGTGTTGTGGTGTAACCTGCACGTAAATCCTCATCATTTCTCCCCTCTCCGTGCACTGCGTAAAAGCGCATGGGGGGTCATGACAAAACTAAGCTGAAGGCCGGGCACGGCCACCGCCCGTGCACCAGATCATGACAGGAATACCATGATTTGTAATTTAATTTAAATAAAGATAACCATAATCATCACAAATAAATTGAAACAGCTTAAATATTTCACTGTATGTGTAGTGAAGACCAGTGTTGGGAGTAACACCTTTCAAAGTAACGCATTACTGTAACGCCATTACTTTTGCAGTAATGTGCTGTGTAACAAAATTAGTTTAAAAATTCAGTAATGCGTTACAGTTACTGAAATTTGATCAGATGCATTACTCATTTTATTAATATGGATAGATATTTTTAGCACAAATAAATACCAACTGACCCGATGTAGCTGACAGCCGTCAGTCTGCGTGACCTGTTGCTAAGAGCCTGTTCACTACTGAGCGGAGGAAAAGATGAAGCTACTTTGTTTTTGTGGAACTAGATAATTATTTTTCCTTTGTCGCGGTTAAGGACAAAAGCATGCTGGTGCCAGAGCTCGCCCCTCGGGGCAAAGAGCAGGACCCAGGTGCGGGAATGACCCTACGGTCATCACCCCAGACCCTGACAGTTGGTGGGTTGCAAGCTTAAGTGCCGTGGAAGACTGACTGCAATCTTCAGAAGCACCTGAGAACAGCAGCAAGCTCTGACAAAGCTAGTGCTGTGCTATGCTAACAACACCGTGTTAGTGGATTTACGTTATCTGAACAGCCATGGCTTGATTTCAAGCACAGGTACAAATCTGGACAGTTTGTGACCCAGCAAGAATTAAACCGACTGATTGCCGGATACGTCATTACAGAATGAAGACATAATAAGTCATTTTCCATCAGACAGCTGAGACTGTGATCCACTGAAGTTAAAACACAGTTCCTTGCTACTTGGATAAAGATTATTCAAAAATGGACTTTGATCTCCAAAAGGAATTTGAGCGACTGGATGATGTCTCTGTCATAGCAGACATTTGAACTGTGGATAATGGACATTTTGTTTAGATCACTGCACATCAAATTAAATCCATAATATAAAGGTAAGATAAACATGGACAGCTTTATGCAGTGTTGCCAACTCACTCTTTTGGAGTGTTTCTCACTCTTTTTCCCTCTCTCTCACTCCACAAACCCTATTTCTCACTCCAAAATGAGGAAATTACTGGCAATTTTGTGTTGATTTTCTTCAGATTTTTCCTGCAATCAGAGCTCTCAAGGCAGGATCAAGCAGACTGAACATGTTCTAAAAGCTCTGTCTGAAACAGTTTGTTTTCAGCCTGACATTAATAAGCCCCTAATGTAATCCATTAATTAAATTATCTTGCTATGTGTACAAGATGATTTAAGTATGCATTTAAAAGTAACATGAAAGTTACTTTTCCAAGTAACTAGTTACTTTAATCATGTAGTAATTGCTAAGTAACTGTTACTTTTGAAAAGAAGTAACTAGTACCTGTAATTAGGTACTATTTTTTAGTAACTTGCCCGACACTAGTATTCAGACCCCACTAGCAACTTTTTTTTTCCCCAAAAGTGACCAGTGACAAATCTAGCAACTTTTTCTGGTGTGACTGGAGACTTTTGGAGACTCTGACATGAAAGTTCATATCATTCTTACTCTTCTCAACGAGTAGCAAGTGCTGCCGTGGGCCCTCCCCCTTCCCAAAGCACTCACAGGTGGCCCAGTCCTCAAGCAGCAGTCTCTCTCAGCCGCAGTCAGAGCAGGACTGCTTTATGCATTGTCACACTTAAACACACCCAACCACGCAGAATTGCACATCTTTATACAACCACTGCTGCTGTCCTTAACATAAGGTCTAATTCCCAGGCAGGACAATAAAGCTGTTGTGCCCTGTGGAGTTGCTTTGTTTTCTGACAGCACCTGACTCTTTTCTTTTAGTACTTTTTCACTCGGAGTCCGAACTCATGTTCACTGATTTTTTTTTAAAAAATTTGTTGTGGTGCGCTGCTGACGTGATTGGCACATTTGGCAGTGAGGAGGAGCCAGCCTGGTATGGGCTGATCAGCTATGAGCAGGCATCAGTTTCTGTTGATGCGTGGGTGTTCACATAAATCAAAATGACATTTTTTTTGGGGGGGGGGTGCGCAGAAATGCCAAAACTATCGTATATTTCACCTTTTTTAAAGCTATTGATCATATAGGCCCTAAAACTGTCGTATAAATACGATAATGATTGTATATCTGGCAACACTGGTAGGAATGGATGCAAGACTCCAGCTTTACTTTGTCTCTAAACTGCTCAACTTGAGCTGTCCCTCTTCATTTCTAAGAAGAAGAATGGGAACAGAAGCATGAAGCTTCCCACAGCTGTGTGGCTTGGAACCCTAAAGATAACCTCCTTGGTGGAGGTAAATAAATATCTTCACCTAAACCATTTTTCCCTCTAATGGAAAATATTTTGTTTCCATTGTGGTGGTGATCATCCAGTGAGCTCAGACAGATGTCACAATAGAAGTTTATTTGTTCAGATTAATTTCTCCTCTTCTTAATGAACCACCGTGTATAGTTTGAAATGATCACAGAACTTTAGAACAGAATCCAGAACAAATGACATTTTAAACCTGTACCTTTGCTGATTTCTTACCTTTTCACAGTCCCATTCACTGCTGTGTAGTCACAGTGAGAGGAAATGGAACTGTGCTATTTTTCCTGAGAACCTGCCAGTTTTCCATGATGGAGCTGATGTTGGTAGGGCGCTGTCGTCACAATTGTGTTTCTCAGCTCTGCATTGTTTGTTTGTTTTCGCTGCCTGCGTGCCGTTGGCTCGTCGGCTGGCTCTCGTGTCGCCCTGTGTGCTGTGGTTCAGTGAAGAAAAAGGCCACGAGGTTTGTGGGATTTCACCACTAACTCAGATGATACCAACAGAAAGCTGTGAGAACTATCACGGGCTGCTTGGGAGGAAACCGACTTTATTAGATGTTGACTGGATGTGGCTGTAATGAACTGCCACTAATTAAAACCGGGTTGGTGAGTTCAAACGAGGCAGTGAAGTGTGAAATCAGATGCAAGATACAGTATGTGCGTGTGTAATCTTGATCAGAGGCTCAACAGTCTGGATGCTACCACTTCCTTTTAGTAGGTTTTGCGTATCTGCAGTCTATTTTCATTTTTGGTGTTTTTTTTTTTTTAATTTAAGTTTTTGTAAAGGGTATACAGGTCATTACAGCATTGCATTGTTTACAATTTCATCACGTTCCCTTATTTTTTGCTATATGACAACATTGGAAGAATAATTATTACAACACCCCTTTTTTTAAAAAAAAAAAGTGAAAGAAAAAGTGAAATTAAAGAGAATAAAAAAAACAAACAAAACAAGAGCAAAAAACAAACAAACAAACAGAAAAATAAAAATAAGTAATTAAAAATAAAAGAGCATCTGAGTAGCGTTGGAACAAAGAGCGGGACCATTATTGAAATGGTGTTTGTCAAAGATTAGATCTAATGGAAGACACATATGCGATCCAGGGTTGCAAAAAGTTCATGAACCCATCCATGTCCTGTCTCAGTGCGAATGTCAACTTTTCCATCGAGTAAATGTCTTGAATCACGTTAATCCAATCTTCAGGTGTAGGACAGTCCTTCAGCATCCATTTTTTAGTTAGGGCTTTTTTACTTGCCAATATTAAAACAGTGAATAAGTATTTATCTCCTCGTCTTTCCAGTGAGTCCGGTAGTAAACCCAAATACAAAGTTACAAATGAAAAGGTAACTGTTATTTTGAATATTTTCCCCAATATTGTCTGTACATTGGTCCAATATTGGTGAATAACTGGGCATGACCAAAACACATGAAAATGATTTGCAGTCTCTTCACCACACAAGCGCCAACAATTCAACCCTTTACGAGTAAATTTGTTTTATGCAGGTGTTCTGAAAAATCTTACCAAATTTTTCCATCCAAATTCTCTCCACTGCAGGGATGAAGTACTTTTCCATTGCTGTTTATTTAGCTTTTCCCATATTTCCAGTTGTAAAGTGAAATTCCCCTCTTTTTCCCATCTCTCTTTTATATATGATGTGTTGTCTCCTTTTAAGTCTTGAAGACCTTGGTATATTTTAGAAATGTATCTGATCCCTGGGATCCCTTTATATGCCATTAAGAAGACCTTCAGAACACCTGACTGGGCCCTTTCCAAAACCTCCTTTTTAAGTATATTGTTTATGTGGTGTCTAAGCTGAAAGAACCTGTAAAGGTCTTGATTTATTAGACCTTGTTTTTTCAAATCTTCAAAACTTCTTAAAATTTGCCCCTTAAAAAAATCGTAATATTTTATCAGCCCGTTCTCTTTCCACTTTTTAAATCTAGTGTCTGTTTTATTAGGAGTAAAGTCTTGATCATAGGCAATCCATTGCAGAAGTCGATAGGACTCTTTAGTTTGATTCTCTCTGACTATCTTAAACCAAATTTTTAGCGGGGTCTCTATCCACGGGTTAGTGTTATTCAAGGGTTAGGTAAGGCATTGTTCCCTATTATCGCCTGTAGGGGGATGTCACTTGTTATTTGGCATTCCATCTCCTTCCATTGTGCAGTGTAGACTGGGTTACATATCTCTACTAAAGTTTTAATTTGTGCGGCTTTAAAATAGTCCCTGATATTTGGCAGCGCAAGCCCACCTTTGTCTTTGTTTAGCTGTAAGGTTCTATATCTGATTCTAGGTCTCTTGCCCTGCCATATGAATCTTGAGATCCTTCTGTCCAGCTCCTGCCATGTTTTTTTGGGAGGTTCTACCGGTATTGTTTGGAAAAGATATAGAAGACGTGGAAGTATATTCATTTTGACTGCTTCAATTCTTTGTGCAGTACCCAAGAATGGTATCATATTCCATCTTGCTAGGTCAGATTTTATTTTTGCCACCAGTGGGTCATAGTTTAGTGTTATAATTTTGTTGTTTCGGGATATTGACCCCCAGATATTTCATAGATTCCATCTCCCAGTTAGTTTTGAGTTTGCTTAGTGAATAATGATTTGGGTCATAGTTGAATGTTAAAACTTGGGTTTTATGCATGTTTAATTTGTACCCCGATAAATCTCCATACTCTGAAAAAACTGAGATTAGTTCTGGTAAAGAGGTGTCTGGCTGCTCCAGGTATATTAAAATGTCATCAGCAAAGAGTGCTATTTTATGTTCCTTCTGACCAAATGTAATACCCTGAATTTTTTGATTCTGTCTTATCCATTGGCTCAGAGGTTCTATGAAGATTGCAAAGAGCAGTGGAGACAAGGGGCAGCCCTGACGACATCCTCTTTCCAGCTCAAAAGATGATGATAAATTACTGTTAATCCTTATTTTAGCTGTTGTTTTTTTATATAATGCCTGGATAGTTCTAATGAAGTTGTTATGAAAATTGAAACTGGATAAGATTCTATATAGGAAAGACCAGTCATCCGAATCAAATGCTTTTTCAGCATCTAATCCCAATATGACTGCATTTAAGTTATATTTTTTTATATGATGAATTATGTGTAAAGTGCGTCGAATGTTGTCTTGTGTCTGTCTTTGTCTTATAAAACCTGTTTGGTCTAAATGAATTAAGTCTGTCAGTATATTTTCTAACCTTTTGGCAAGGATAGTGGTAAAAAGCTTATAGTCCTGATTTAATACACTGATTGGTCTGTAGTTGGAGCATTCTAGTTTATCCTTTTCAGGTTTAGGTATAACTGCAATGACCCCTTCTCTCCAGGAGGGGGGGGGTTTCCCCTGTGTGGAGGACATAGTTAAATGTTTTCAGGAGGAGAGGAGATAGTTGCTGTTTAAAGGTTTTGTACCACTCTGCTGTATAGCCATCTGCTCCTGGGGATTTGTTAGCTTTAAGTTTCATAATTGCTTTTTCCACTTCTTTAGGTTGTATTTCTGACAGTAGTGTTTTATTTTGAGACTCAGTAAGTTGGGGAAGGTTTAATGTGTTTAGGAATGCTTCAGATGTGTTTTTATGTTTTTTGAGGGAGTATAAGTTCTTATAGTAGTTCTCGAAGCTTTTAAGAATATCCTGAATTCTGAATTTTATTTCCTTTGATACTGGGTCTCTGATTTTGTAGATTGCTCTTTCTGTTTGTTGTTTCCTCAATTTATATGCTAGTAATTTTGCCGATTTGCTGCCTGCTTCATAGTATTTTTGTTTCAGAAATGTAAGTTTCTTCTGGATTTCTATTGTGTAGATCTCATTTATTTGATTTTTAATTTCCTTAATCTTGAGCGAGTCATTAGAATGAGTGTTGCCTTTGTGTTCTTTTTCTAGATTCTTAAGTTCTGACTCTAATGTGATTAGCTTTTCTTGTCTCAGTTTCTTTTGGATTGCCAGTTTTGCAATAATCTTTCCCCTTATTACAGCTTTGCATGCATCCCACAGTATTAAAGGGGATACTTCTTCATTATCATTTTCTTCCAAATATCTGAGAATATCTGATTCCAATTCATCTTTCAGTGGTCCTTTCAGGACATTTGAATTCAGCCTCCAAGAAAATGTATTATTTGTGTATTTTTGGATACTTAAGTCGATATAGATCGGACTGTGGTCAGAGAGATCCATCAGTCCTATTTTACATGTTTTTACTCTTCCAATGTCTCTATTAAACATAAAAAAATAGTCAATCCTTGAGTAAGATGAATGTGGTGTTGAGTAAAATGTATAATCTTTTACACTGGGGCTGAATTCCCTCCACACATCACAGATTCCCATTTCTTTTAGTAGCATCCGAGTTTTCCTACTTTGAGTGTTATTTTGATGTGGAGAATTACCTGATGCATCCCAGTATGGATTCAGTCTTAGAATGAAGTCTCCACCACATATCACTAAACCTTGGGCTTTAGTTATCATTAGGTCAAATACATTTTTATAAAATTTCCAGTTAGCCCCTGGACGTGCATATACATTCAACAGGGTGATATCTTCTCCCTCTAGCCGCCCAATTACCAAACTGTATCTCTCTTCTTTATCTTTGTGTTCTGATTTTTTTTCAAATGTAATTTTGGTTGATATCAATGTCGCTACTCCCCTCCTCCTCCCTGACTTATATGAAGATGAAGAGATCATATTAAACCCTTGTCGCTCCACGTCTGTTAGGTGGGTTTCTTGTAAAAATATTATTCCTGCTTTGTCTTTTTTCATTTTGCCTAGAATCTTGGATCTTTTAACTGGATTCAGGATCCCTTTTACATTATATGAGATTATTTTGGTTATACCCTGTTTCTCCATTGTATTGTCTTATTTAGTATAACAGTGTGGTGGCTCTCTTTTATGCTACTCAGAAACTGAAAGAACATTAAGAACATAAAAAACATTAAGAACATAGTGTATAAAACTTTAAAACAAAAAACTGTCAAAAGAACTTCCTGAGCTGAGGTCTTTTTAAAGACCCTGGAAGAGCCTTGATGGAGTGTAGGCTCTGAGGGAAATTCCTCAAACTCTGTTACGTGTTGAGGGCCCTCTCTTACCCCTGTAAGTTGTCCCATGTTTTTAACGTGAATTTCAGATCCCAATCCGAACTTGTAATGAGTTTTTTTTTTATGCCTATACCCTATGAAATTGTGTGCACCCTCCCACCCCCATCACAACAAACATTCACGCTAATACAGTATTTGTTAGTGTGGGGAGAACATGCGGATCATTGTCACATTTCTATTTTAACAAGTTTTTGTTTTTTTTTTATTAAAAAGACTTATTTGTTTCTAATTTTATGACTGTTCCATGAAATGTTTTACCACATGCTGATTCTGCATCTCCTTTAATGTTTGTTACCTTGTTGGAGGGGGGTTGGATGTGCAGATTGACTAAAAAAAAAGGTCGCTATTCCCTCCTGTAAACGGCCAGTTTATCCTTGTAGCTCTGGTGCTGGGTTTCCCGCTGCTGGCCCGTGGATTTTGAAGGTCTCTGTGTGGACCACGTTTGAGCCTTGATTCTATCACTCGGGTCTGCTGCGGGTTTAAACACCGTTACCGGGAGCCCTCTTCTCGCCATGTCAGCTGTTGCTTCTTCCGCCGAATTATAGAGACATGTCTCTTCACCGTAGAAGACCCTTAACTTCGCAGGAAATGGCATCTGAAAACGCAGTTTTTTCTCTCGTAGCACCTTTTTAGTGTCGTTGTATTCCCGGCGCTTTTTAAGGACCTCCGGGGCGTAATCGTGTTCCACGAAGACTTTTCTCTCTTGGTGCATAAATCCTTTTTTCTGCCAAGCCAGTCTTACAACCTCTTGTTTTGTTTTGAAATTGGAGAATCTCACCACCACTGAACGTGGGGGCGCTTCCGCCGCCGGCCTAGGGGCTAATGTACGATGGGCCCTTTCTATCTTCAAGTCGGTGGTTTGGGGAATGTCCAACTTTTCTCTCAGTAAAGATTCCACGCATTCCGCCATTGTGTTGAAACCATCCTCGGTTCCTTCTTTCAGACCATGAATTCTTATGTTGTCTCTTCTCAGTCTTCCTTCTTGGTCGGTTAGCTTAGCCTCTAGTCTTGACTGTCTTTTGTGTAGATCCAGCACGGAATCTTCAAGCCCTTTTATTCTTTCTTCTGCTTCCAAGATTCGGTTCTCGGCCTGGTCCACTCTGCTGTTTGTCCTTTTTAATTCTTCTCTGAATTCACGAAATTCGGCCCAAACCTCTCGGCGAAATCGTCGTAATTCTTCAAATAACGTTTTCAAGCTAACCTTCTTGTTAGCTACATTCAGCTCCTCGTCTTCTGAATGGAAATCCTCCGGTTCAGATTCTTCGGCCGATGCGTGTCCTGGCCTGGAAAATGTTGATTTCTTCTGTTTTCCTTTAGGCATGATGATTTTGTCTTTTGATTTTCACTCTTCCAAAAATCCGTTAAATCTGATTTTCAAGATATTTTCCTGGATTAGGTCTGGGAGCTTCAGCGTTAAGCTGCTATCACCATGGCGTCCAGACCGGAAGTCATTTTTGGTGTTTTATAAATTTTTTTGTCCTTATTTTGTGTCACACTGTTTTTGTTGACTTTGTTCACCCTCTGTATTGTTTTGATGTTTTCCTGCTCTCCTTCCCTCACCTCAGGTGAGTCATTCACAGGCATCATTTTTTCATCATCAACCCATCTGTTCTCCCCATTTTATCGGTCATTTCTTTGTTTTTAGTTCATCATTGCTGTCCTTGTTTGTCTCTGCTATTTTTATTGTCTCATTTAAGCTACAGTCACAAAGTTTCTTACAAATGAGTTCTTCCGGCTTTCAGAGAGAGCAGACGCTTTTCTCTCCCTCTCCCACCTCCCATTCCCTTACTGATCCCAGCTTGCTGTTCTGTCTGTGTCGCTCTTCTTCTGGCTGAATCTTATTCCAAATGGAAAATTATGGATTTGGTGGGATTTGGTGGACTTTATATGCGATTGACACCACTTCAAAAGAAGATCGGGCTAGGGGGAGCCCAAGTGGACTCATGGACAATTGGGAATTCATGTGTCTGTGTGATTCGACTGAGATGCGGAAGACATCTCTATTTGTTTGGCTTGATCACAGGATTTCTATTTTGGCTCTGGAGTTTCCTGATGTATCAGAAATTAAAGAAGTTGGGAGAGCTGATCAAAATGCGGACCCGGCAAAGCTCCTTCAACAATAAATTCGACCAGTTGGGGAGTGCACTGATAGCGGTAATGGTGAACTGAAGTCACCATTGCCACCATTGAAGAGCACCATCTGGAGTCGCTGGTGCTCTCCAGAGAATGATTTTAAAGCCTGTATATGGAAATTATGAAGCACAGAATCGCAAGAGAGATGGAAATTCTATGCTCTGAGTGAACTGTGCCTTTGACCTTGATTCGGCGCCCTCTCCTCCTGGATGAAGACAAAACAGAAGAGAGTTTGGCTTCTTCTTAACCCAAACAATTAACATCAATTGCTGTTGTTCAGCAGACCGGACTCTTCAAGGACAGCGCTATCATGTGTCTAAAACAGAACTTTGCCATCTAGCATGCACAAAGAGAGAGAGACTCTGGGACTTGCTTATCTGTGTTTTGTATACATGAACATAACAACTATCCGTTGCCAGGAGGCGCCCCCTTTGTTGTACATTAGCAACTGATACATCCAACACTGCACTCACACTGATTATTATTTACATGCTGACTACACACACACTGGTCTCTCTTCGCTCCTTTGTATTGTGTGATCTGTATTAGTCTGCTAATTGTGCTTAGAGGGTTTTTTCTATGTAATCACAATTTGAATTATCTATGTAATCTTATTTTGATTAACTATGTTTTTTCTCTCTGCCTATTGTGTCATTCCCTCCCCCATTCCCCCTCTTTACCCTCCACTGATGACAGGCGCCCTCATGGCAGCCGCGTCATTGGAGACGCTTATCGTGCGCCCAATGTCAAGTCAAATTCCTCGTTTGTTTACACTGTAAACATGCTTGGAAATAAAGCTTTCTGATTCTGATTCTCCCAGTTCCTATGAATTCTGGAGTTCGCAGACATTCGTGGAGGGGGGCATAGTTTCTTACGGCTGCCGTTCAATTCACAAGAGCAACTTGAGGCATTCTTAGGAAATAAGATGCTTTTCTGTTGTACGATGGCCCTAGAATTCTTACGTTCTTCGTAAGAGTGCCTTGGGATCTTCAAACGGCATACTTAGGGCCATCTTACAAAAATTTTTGTGCAACTCATGGCACTCTCAAGTCGTTGGTAGTAAGATCTTACTGCTTTTGGCACATTTTATCGGTACAAATATCACACGAATGATGTACTTCCGCCTTATAAGCGCCTCACTACCGCCTTACACACACTGTACGAACTCTGTGCAGTGTTTCTTACGAGCGCTGTAAGAGGCCCTCAAGAACAACTTAATGTGTTCTTGAGGCATACTTTGGCCAACATCTTGTGTAGTTCTTACGTTGTTCCTATGGTATTTGTACGGCCGCCCTATGATGAGGGATCTTCGTGGGGCGTTTATAGAAATCTTGAACAACACCTTTGACCTGGCCATGAAGTTATGAACAGTCTACGAACGCTCGATTCTCCTACTGCTGCCTTAAGAAGGCCTTACGAGATGGTCCAAACATTGGTGAGGTAAGGATATTTGTGACCGTACAGTAGCTGTACATCTCTCTATACATATGTGGTTCTGTAGGTTTCTCCACTCCTATCCTGTTTTAAGACCTGTACATTCTTTTTCTTGAGGCGGTAAGAACAAGAACAAAGTTCTTTCTGGCCAGGATATTTCATGCTTCACAAGAAATCAAGTGCAGAACTCCTGGGAAATTCTGACCAATCACACAATAGGTGTCGGCCACCACACAAGAAAAAGGTTCTGCCACGATGATGTCAGGAACAAGCTGCTCTGCACTGTGTGTGTTTATATATTTACATATTTATTCCATCTATCTACAATGCTCTGCACTGGGTGTGTTTATATTTATATATCTATATATTTATTCCATCTAGCTACAATGCTCCGCACTGTGTTTTTATATATCTACATATTATTCCATCTAGCTACATTGCTCCGCACTGTGTGTGTTTATATACTTGCATATTTATTCCACCTAGCTGCAATGCTCCATACTGTGGGTGTTTATATATTTACATATTTATTCCATCTAGCTACAATGCTCTGCACTGTGTGTTCATATATTCATATATTTATTCCATCCAGCTACAATGCTCTGCACTGTGTGTCTGTGTGTGTGTGTGTGTATATATATATTTTATAGTAATATGTACATATGTATATTAGCTGCTCTTGCTTGCTTGTTTTTTCTTGCCTTCTGATTGTTGCTCTGAGTGTTGCTATCCCTGTGCTGTTGCAATCCTGGAATTTCCCCGTTGTGGGACTAATAAAGGCTTATCTTATCTTATCTTATCTTAAGCTGCAAGAACTCCCAAACCAGGACTGCAAGAACAAAAAGACGTTGGCAGAGAGAATCAATTTCTCTGTTCTTGTGGAGTATGTGAAGGCCTTTAAACAGCTAATGTTCTCTATTGTTCTTTTATGTAATGTTCCACAATTGTTCTTACTCATGTATTTGTACCCATGTGTTCATTAACCATTTATTGGGCAAAGAACCATATTTGGTAACTTATATTGTAATACGGTTATTATAATAACAGTAATAACAGTCACTGAAACTATCTTCTAATGTCAGCCAATAATCTAGAGTTGAAATTTAAATTTTTCCAGTATATTCATGGGTGCCCTATAAAGTGCTACGGGTACCTTTAAGCTATGGTCACCAATACCCTTAGGAACAACTACAAACGCTGTGTGCGCTGCCCACATAAACTGTCCCAGTCGGCAGGCAGAGTGTCTCTCTAGCATCAGTGCCCAAGAGAAGCATGAGCTTATTAAAGTACTTTAAACGCAGAAAAAAGCAGAAGAGGTATAAAAGCAGTGGAGGCATTTATGGCGGTTTTAACCCGCTGGTAATGAGAACAATAATGGAGAGTCGTTTAGCAAACAGGTGTGGTTAGGCTTCATATGCAGGGAAAGGCAAGAATGACTGATGAATTGTACCATGCACTGTAACAGATTTAGCCACTGGCTAATTTCCATCTGCAGTCCAAGGGCAGGTAAGCACAATAACAGAAATGTATAAATACATGTCCAACAACTCAGTATAATTACTACTTCAATATAATCAGTTCCATTACCATAAAATCCATGTGTTGTGAACCAGTCCTTAATGTTGACAATACTGATTCATTAAAATCCCTGTTTTGGCCTTGTGAGAGAACGTATGAAAGTCTATGCAAGTTTCTAGATCATCAGGACGACTACTCCATTCCTTAATTGCTTTAAAAGAAAAAGCAGACTGAACAAAAGCAGATCTTCTTTTAGAGATTCCACACTGCCCTCTTAAAGTGGATCATAAATGTTTTTTTTTTATCTGCTCTGAGCATAATTGTACAAATGTTTTCAATGGTGGAGGAGCCTTATCGTGAACTATTTTAAAGACAAGCCGAACATATGAAAACACAATACGGTTATCAAAACTCAACATTCTGTGTTTACTGAGCTGTGTTTACTGAGTATTTCACAGTGATGATGATGTAATGGTTTTTTAACTAAAATGTTTAAAGATTGATTATAAAGTGACTTAATTGGTTTTAAAGTGGTCTGGCTTGCTTGAGACCAACAAAAGATACAATAGTTAATATGAGAAGGTGTCTGTCATGAATGCCCTACGGGGCAGGAAGGGGAGACCCATGTGCTGGACTGTGAGTTTGGGTAATTTATTGAAGAAAGCAACAAGCATAAAGTTCAACACGGTGCTCTAACACAAAATACCACCGAGGGAGAAAACTTACAGATATTGTGGAGCAGGGCAGGGCTCTGGTGGAGACGAGAAGCAGCTTGTAAAGTCAAGACAGCGGCAATTGAAAATGAAAATAACTCCCCTTAAACAGGGATCAAAACCCTTTACATAATTAATGACTGGTGTGGGTCTCTGAACGGACAGGAGAAAGCAATGACATAAAATTCAGACCAGCTGGGAATAATTTTTTTTTTTTTTTTTTTTTGTTACTTATTTGTACCCGTAGGTAGACTTGGTTTGCAGTCTGGTGACAAGCCACCGGCTGCTGGTTGCTGCGTGCGCGAGCGCCCTAAACCTACATGTTTTTGGTATGCGGGAGGAAACCGGAGAAATCCCGGAGTAAACCCACGCAACACGGGGAGAACATGCAAACTCCACACAGCTCACTGTTGGTCGGGGGCTGGGATCGAACCCACGATCTCATGATCCCCGCGATCCCCCGGCCGAGGGTAAAACTGTGCTGCCACAGTGCTAAACCACTGCGCCACCGTGCAGCCATAATGAGGAAGCCATCGGGGCTGACAGCTGGCAGGGCCACACCCACGCTGAGCAAACCCTCCAGAAAGCCATTGACAGCTGTCAACCCTGAGAGAAAGAACACAACAGAATACAAACATAATGATGTGACAAAAAATGGAGACAGACAACTCAAAATATAATAAACAAACTATGATGAACGTAAACAGGAAAATAAATCATACTGAGAAACAATAAAGGGTAAGTGACAACTCAAAATGACAACACAGTACAAGTATGAAAAAAAAAGATTTGCAAGCTGGAATGTTCGCACCATGCGCCCTGGACTTACCGCTGATCTCCAACAAATGGATGACTCTCGCAAGACTGCCATCATCAATAAGGAACTGGCACGACTTAACATCGATGTTGCCTGCCTTCAGGCTCTCTTACGTAGAGAATCAAACTACACCTTTTATTGGCAAGGCCTGTCCCAGGACGAGTCCAGGCAGCATGGTGTAGGTTTTGCAGTGAGGAACTTGCTGATCGCCACCACAGAAACCCCTACAGGAGGGTCCGAAAGAATCCTCGCCTTCCGCATGAAGACATCGTCGGGCTTTGTGAACATCCTTTCTGTGTATGCCCCGACCCTCACGCCCACTCCAGAAGCCAAAGATCAGTTCTACGAGGCTCTAGAGGAAGTGCTATCTAGAATCCCCCGCTCTGAAGGCTTATTTTTGCTAGGCAACTTCAACGCTCGCGTCGGAGCAGACTGGCAAGTGTGGCCACCCTGTCTTGGCCACTTTGGCATAGGCAGGATGAATGTGAGCGGACAGAGGCTGTTGGAATTCTGTTGTCGTCATGGCCTCTGCATTACAAACTCCTACTTCAAGTGTAAAGAGCTGCGGAAAGTGTCTTGGAGACACCCCCGGTCCCGTCACTGGCACCAGCTAGATCTTGTCATCACCAGAAGAGTGGACCTCAGCAGTGTTCTTCACACAATAAGCTATCACAGCGCTGATTGTGATACAGATCATTTCCTTGTTGCCAGTAAGGTCAGACTGAAGCCAAGGAAGATCCACCATGCCAAGACTAAGGGTCGCCCCCGCATCAACACTTGCAGAATTTCTGATCCGATCAAGGCTCAGACCTTCGCTGACAGCTTTCAGAGGAAACTTGAAGTGCACCTCCAGTCCAATATCCCAGGCGACGTCAAATGGAACCACCTTCGCGACGCCATCTATGACTCTGTGGTCATGAAATCCTTGGAGAGATTGGTGCTGAACCACCTGAAGGTCGTCACAGGCCCCCTGATGGACCCACTGCAGTTTGCCTACCATTCAAACAGGTCAGTGGATGATGCAGTGAATATGGGAATACACTACATCCTGCAACACCTCGACTCCCCAGGGACGTACGCCAAGATCCTGTTTGTCGACTTCAGCTCGGCGTTCAACACCATCATCCCAGGCATTCTTCATCAGAAACTCCTCCAGCTCAAGGTGCCCCCCTCCACCTGCCAGTGGATCTCCAGCTTTCTGACTGACAGGTGGCAACAGGTGAAGCTAGGGAGATTTACATCCAGCTCCCGAAAAATTAGCACTGGCGCCCCCCAAGGATGTGTCCTTTCCCCACTGCTCTTCTCCCTCTACTCCAACGACTGCACCTCAGAGGACCCTTCGGTGAAGCTCCTGAAGTTTGCGGACGACACCACAGTCATCGGTTTGATCCGGGATGGTGATGAGTCTGCATACAGGCGGGAGATGGAGCAGCTGATCCTCTGGTGCGGCCAGAACCATCTTGACATTAACCCAGCCAAAACGGTGGAGATGACTGTGGATTTCAGGCGACACCCTCCTTCATTCCCCCCACTCACCATCCTCAACAGCACAGTGTCCACTGTGGACTCCTTCAAGTTTCTAGGTACCACAGTCTCCCGGAACCTGAAGTGGTCCTCCCATATAGACACTGTCTGGAAAAAGGCCCAGCAGAGGTTGTTTTTTCTGCGTCAGCTCAAGAAGTTTGATTTGCCTCAGGAGCTGCTGGTTGTCTTCTACACCGCCATCATCCAATCTGTCCTCTGCTTTTCCATCACTGTCTGGTTTGGATCTGCCACTAAACAGGACAAGACCAGACTGCAGCGGATCATTAAGTCTGCGGAGAGGATCATTGGTACCGACCTACCCTCCATTGAGAACTTATATCGGTCCATAACCAGGAAACGGGTGGGAAACATCTGTGCTGACCCGTCACACCCCGGCCACAAACTGTTTGAACTTCTATCTTCTGGTCGTCGTTACAGATCACTGAAGGTCAAAACCGCCCGTCACAGGAACAGTTTGTTTCCTCAAGCCATCACTCTGATGAACTCCTAACATTCACCTAGTCCTACCTGTTGCTGTACTCATGACTTTTCATCCATTATTACATTGCACATAACTCTCACACTGCTTTTTACTTTATTCACATTATATCACTGAATCTGAGTTCACATTGAAATACTGACTGTATATTTTTTCATATATTTCTGCAAAGTGTGGATAGTCTGAGTAAATAACTGCATATATTCCTGTATATATTTGCATCCTTTTATAGAAACGTGGAGACACTGTAATTACTGTACATACTCTGTTGTCATTGAATTCTTATTTAAATCCTCCACCTGAACAACGAGAGCAAGTTTTTAGTCAAAGTCAAATTCCTTGTATGTGTTGTGCATACTTGGCCAATAAAGCTGATTCTGATTCTGATTCTGATTCTGACTCAGCCATGACCGCATTCAGAAAGAAAGAACGCAAGAATGCTGACTGGTTTGAGGCTCACTGGAATGAAATGCAGCCAGTCACAGAGGCCAAAAGAGAAGCACTGGTGACTCACAAGCAGTACCCTTGCCCTGGCACACGCGATGCCTTCGAGCAGCAAGGAGCAAGGCACAGCAGATTGCTCGCCGTTGTGCCAGTGAGTGCTGGCAGAACCTGTGCTCCAACATCCAGGTAGCTGCCGATTGCGGATATGCCAAAGGAATGCATGAGGGCATCAAAACAGCTATCAACCCCACAAGCATCAAAACAGCACCGCTCAAAGCCAAGACAGGCGAAGCCATCACCGACAAGAGGAAGCAACTTCAGCGTTGGGTCGAGCATTATCTTGAATTGTACTTGACCCAGAACATCGTGACAGATGTTGCCCTCGATGCCTTGCCTGGCCTACCAGTCATGGAAGAGCTTGACAAAATGCCCACGCTGGAATTGCTCAGCAAAGCCATAGACTACCTCACCTGTGGCAAGGTTCCAGGGAATGACGGTATCCCCCCAGAAGTTCTGAAACATGGGAAAACAGCCATCTTACAACCACTATATGAATTCTTCTGCCTTTGCTGGGAGCAAGGTCACATTCCCCAAGATATGAGAGATGCCAACATAGTCATGCTGTATAAGAACAAAGGCGACTGCAATGACTGCAACAATTACCGCGGCATCGCTTTTCTGAGCATAGTTGACAAAGTCTTCGCCCGGGTCACCCTGTTCCGCCTGCAGAGCCTCGCTTTGCGAGTCTATCCTGAGTCCCAGTGTGGCTTCAGAGCTGGAAGGTCCACAGTGGATGTGATCTTCTCCCTCTGTCAGCTGCAGGAGAACTGTCGAGAGCAGCAGCAGCCATTGTTCCTTGCGTTCGTGGACCTGACCAAAGCCTTTGACTTAGTTAGTTGAAGCGGGCTGTTCCAGATCCTACGAGAGATCGGTTGTCCCCCAAACCTCCTTGCAATCATCTCCTCCTTCCACATGGACATGCATAGTACTGTTTGCTTTGATGGAGCCACCTCAGATGCCTTCCCAGTCAGCAGTGGAGTATAGCAGGTTTGCGTTCTAGCACCGACTCTCTTTGGGATTTTTTTCTCAATGCTCCTCCACTATGCCTTTGCTGACTGTCCTGAAGGTGTCTATGTCTGCACGAGATCAGATGGAAAACTCCTCAACATCGCAAGACTTTGTGCTAAAACCAAAGCCTACGAGGTCCTCATACGTGAGTTGCTGTTTGCAGGCGACGCTGCTCTAGCATCGCACAGCGAGGAGGGCCTGCAGCACCTGGTTGACAAACTGTCCCACTCCTGCAAGGAGTTTGGGCTCATGATCAGCCTTAAGAAAACCAACATCATGGTGCAAGATGCTGTCTCCTCTCCTGTCATTACCATTGACAACACACAGCTGGAGGCTGTGGACACCTTCACCTACCTAGGGTCCACTGTTTCAAACACGCTCTCGCTGGACACCGAGATCAGCTCCAGAATTGCCAAAGCAGCTGCTGTCATGGCCAAACTAAACAAGCGTGTGTGGAACAACAATCTGCTGAGTTTGAAGACCAAGTTACCCGTATACCAAGCTTGCATCCTGTCCACTCTCCTGTACGGCAGTGAGTCCTGGACAGCCTATGTCAGGCAAGAGAAGCGGTTAAACGGGTTCCACCTCCACTGTCTTCGGTGCCTTATGCACATCAAGTGGCAGGACAGAATCCCCAACACGGAGGTCCTTGAGTGCGCTGACTTGCCAAGCATCCCTGCATTTCTCAGCCAGAGACGACTCTGGTGGCTCGGCCACGTGCACTGCATGGAGCCTGACCATCTGCTGAGAGAGATCCTTTACGGAGAATTGCGGGTGGGCGTCGACCGTGTGGGCCGACTGCTGCTGCGTTTTAAAAATGTCTGCAAACGCAACATGTGGTGTGCGCAGATCAACACCCATAACTGGGAGGTTTTTGCCAAAGATCGAGCCACCTGGCATCACAGTGTCAAAGAGGGTATTCTCAAGATGGAAGAGAACACAAGAGTCCAGATGGCGATGATGCGTGCGGCGAGGAAAGAACGTGCAGCATCAGCACGTGCACCATCAATCTTCATCTGTGCCAACTGCTCCAAAGACTGCCACTCAAGGATTGGGCTGTATAGTCATTCCATGCACTGCTCCAACCCTTGACGTGCTAACCATCGCCTCTTCGAGACGAGGATACCAGAGAGAGAGCGAGAGAGACAAGTATGAAAAAAAAAAAACAGAAAACCTGAGCCTGGTGAAATCCCCCCACGCTCAGAATGTGACAGAGCCCCCCCCCCCCCCCCCCCAGGGGTGGACCCTAGACACCCCGGGGTAACATCAAAAGAAAAGACCCCACACACACACACACACAGAAATCCCACCCCAACAAGAAAAACAACTCCACCCCGGGTGGGAGGAGGGGGACCCAGGCATGGAGGAACCAAACCAAAAGGAGCAAGAAAAACCCTCAGGATAGCTTCCCAGCAAGGCCCATGCTGAAGGGAAACAAAACAAAATCTCGTTCAGGACACACACAGAACTGGGCACCTAGGCCCCCCTAGACCAAAGAACAAAGCAGTTCTGGTGGTCGGCTGAAGTCCCAGGCCTGACATATGGCAAGGTGGTAAGAGTCGGGTGGTCTGCCGGAGAATGTGAACCACCCAACCCAATGGCAACACCTGTCAGGCAGTTGGCCAGAGTTCTTTAGCCACCACCACAGAGATGGTGAGTCCAGGGGGCAGCTGCCCAACTGGGTTGACCAGAGGACGAGGCACCACGACGGCATCAGGCAGAGGAAGGGGAACCATGACAGCGTCAGGCAGAGGATGGGGGACCATGACGGCATCAGGCAGAGGAAGGGGAACCATGACGGCGTCAGGCAGAGGATGGGGGACCATGACGGCATCTGGCAAAGGAGGGGAAACCAGGATGGTGCCAGGCAGAGGATGGGGGGCCACGATGGCATCTGGCAAAGGAGGGGGGACCACAACGGTTTCTGGCAAGGGAGAGGGGACCACGATGCCCGCGGACTGGCCAGCAGCACCCTCAGAGGTCCCGGACTGGGACATGGTTGTACCCTCGGTGGCTCTGGACTGGAGCGAAGTTGCACCCGTGATAGCTCTGGACTGGAGCGAAGTTGCACCCGCGATGGCTCTGGACTGGAGCGGAGCTGCTTCTGCGGCGGCTCTGGGCTGGAGCGGTGCTGCACCCTCGGAGACTCTGGGCTGGAGCGGAGCTGCACCCGCGAAGGCTCCAGGCTGGAGTGGAGCTGCACCCGCGGCAGCTCCGGGCTGGAGCGGAGCTGCACCCGCGGCGGCTCCGGGCTGGAGCAGAGCTGCACCCACAGTGGCTCCAGGCTGGAGCAGAGCTGCACCCACGATGATTTTGGGCAGCGAGCCTGGACCCATGGAGACATCTGGCACAGGTGGAATATCCTTGGTGACCCTGGGGAAAAACTCAGACAGGAGATACACAAACACAGGGTCAGGGCCACCGGTGGCAGTGGAGCCCCACGAGGTGAGCTCAGGTGCAACTGATGGCTGCACTTGGCATTAACCACCTGGAGTCAGGCAAGATTTCTCCAAAAGAGGGACAGAGACAAAAGGAGTGCACTTGCCTGTTCTCAAGCTCCATGGCCATCCAGGACTCCGACGATCCAGGTGGTGGTTCTACGGACCCTGCTCTCTGGGGGTTCAACTCCGGCTTTGCTGCGGCAACCCCTGCAGCAGGCATGGTGGTCAGCTCAGTCTTGGGACCTCCCCGCGAGGTGACCCGCACAGGTGGCTCGCCCTGCATGGTGACAGGAGGTGGATCTCCTGCTGGCGCTGAATCCTGCTCAGCTGGAGCCTGGGGCTGCTCTTGTGTTGACCTCTGACCTTCAGAAGGTCTCAGTGCAGGATGGAGCTTCCAGTCTTCACACATTTGAAGGCAGATGAAAAGAATAGATTTCACAGTAAAATTAACAATCATGTTTTTAGATCCTCACACCACAGTCGGGTTTAATAATTTAGTTTTTTTATTTTTTGTTGTTTATATTTTAACTACAAATTAACTTTCAATGTTTGAAAAGGGTTTCAATTCATTTCCTGGGAAGATTTGTTCATTTCAGTTTAGCTCTACTGAGTAAAAATAGCTTGTTTGTACTGCAGTCTTTATTAATTCTACCATCTTAATTTTATTGTGATTTATTCTCTTCACATCTCTTAAGTGGCAGAAGTCCATAATCTCATAAAATATACCTTTATTCTGCATTTATTCACAGCGCTTAACCAACAGTTCTCTCTGTGTCCATAGTTTGTAAAAGAAACCACCATCATGCTGGATAAATTATTAATTGACGACACAAATGTTAAAACAAACAAATGATATTATACTTACAGTCTCAGCAGCTCCAAGTCTCCCTCTGCTTCACGGGTTTCAGTCTCTGTGCATTTTCCGTTTATCAGTCATCAACTTTATGTTCCAACACAGCGCTGCACGTAGTAAAAATCCGTTTATCCTCGCTTTATGAAAAATATTCAGAAGCTGCTAAAGACCGTCTTTACGGTGACTTTTGTTGATAAATTAAGAGACATGCACATTAATAACTCCGCTCATGTAAACATGAAAGTAAAGACGTGTGCACGCGCCACAGGGAACTCTTGCCGGATGAGAACCGTTTTAACACCACAGAAGAAGAACTAGCATATCCATTAGCTTGCTAGCTGTTGGCTCCATTAGCTCGTCGGCTATTTATGGTTCTTGGCCATAGTTCCTGGCTCACTGACCCGGTTTCGACCCGATTAGACTCAGCAGACGTTCACAGACATAAAAATATTATATTAAAATATATTAAATATATTATATTAAAAGATCGATCCGCGGATTTTGTGGATCAATATCGGCTCAGTCAAACGTGGATCGATCCATATCGTTGTATCGATCTTTTGAACCCACCCCTATCATGGACCCCTCGGAGGAGCATGGAGGAGCTGCCCCTGCTGACATGGTTTCAGGCGGAGCTGGGGAAAAAACAGCAGCGGGAGGAGGTGTCAAGGGGAAGTAAGGAGCAACAGTAGCAGAGAGGGAGAAGGCTGACAATTCAGTCGAAGAAGACGAGCTTGGAAGATGCACTGCTGAAGGAGGCTCCCATCCTGGTGTAGGAGAAGCTACCATTTGAGAAGTTGGAGTGTTCCTCCAGTGGAATTTCCCTGAGCAAAGACAAGGAGTGGGAGGCAAAGACGTAGGTTTGAGGTGGAGAGGGAGAGGCTCCGGAGTCAGGGGACGCTCACTCGTCGGCTCAAATTCCAGGTCCCTCAATGAAATCTCCTCCAGCTCCTGAGCCAAATCTGGAAGGAGCCATGGTTTAACTTCCAGGAGGAGGTCAGTTTCTGCCAGTATAACCTGTCTGCATTCCTCCAGCTCCTCCCCGATGGAGCAGGCCAAGGCTCGGGAGGAGGAGGCGGAGCTGCCGCCAGAGAGCAGTGCGAGGCTGGAGGTTTTCATTTGTGTGAGCACTTGCTCTTTGTTGGCGCAGGCATAGGCATAGGAGCTGGTTCCCCTGGGTCATCACTCGTTGAATGAGGGAGAAATATGGAGAGGAGTAAGTTTGTGAGCTCCGGATGATCCCACAGGCTGGGGCATGCCTCAAAGCACCTGTGCCGCGCCCTCCAGACACTCTTGGGCTGCCTCGGGAATCCCGGAGACTTGAGCCTGAGACAGAATATCCTCCAGGATGCACACTGACCACCGCACCACTTCGTTCAGTCTCAAAGTGGACACCTCCGGGAGGACAGACATGGTTATTTCCAGTGAAAAAGAAAACCAACAGGTAAAAATAAGGAAACCAATGGGCTATTGCTGCCACTGAGGTGAAAGGAAAAACAAAAATCCGCAAACTCACAGCAGCTGAGTCTCTACTGGCCGCTGTCTTCTGCCATGAATGGCCTGCGGGAAAGGAAGGGGAGATCCACGCGCTGGACTGTGAGTTTGGGTAATTTATTGAAGAAAGCAACAAACATAAAGTTCAACATGGTTCTCTAACACAAAATACAAATGAGGGAGAAAACTTACAGATATTGTGCACCAGAGCAGGGCAGGGCTCTGGTGGCGACAAGGAGTAGCTTGAAGAGTCAAGACAGCGGCAATTGAAAATGAAAATAACTCCCCCTAAATAGGGATCAAAACCCTTAACATAATTAATGACTGGTGTGGGTCTCTGAATGGACAGGAGAAAGCACTGACATAAAATTCGGACCAGCTGGGAATAATGAAGGAAGCCATCGGGGCTGACAGCTGGCAGGGCCATGTCAATGCTGAGCAAAACCCCCAGAAAGCCATTGACAGCTGTTAACCCTGAGAGAAAGAACAAAACAGAATACAAACATAATGATGTGACAAAAAATGGAGACAGACAACTCAAAATATAATAAACAAACTATGATGAACATAAACGGGAAAATAAATCATACTGAGAAACAATAAAGGGTAAGTGACAACTCAAAATGACAACACAGTACAAATATGGAATAAAAAGCAGACAACCTGAGCCCGGTGAAATCCCCCGGCACTCAGAATGTGACAGTGTCATTGCATTCAAATGTACTGTTGATGCTTCCTGTGTGAGAGAGTTTCTGATATGTCTAAAATTAGCAATATTATATTTCAATTTCACCATTTTCTTTATGTGCTTTTTAAATGTCAGGACTGGGTCCAAGATCACACCTAAGTATTTAACTTCCTGTACATTATTATTATTATTATTATTATTATTATTATTATTATTATTATTATTATTATTATTATTATTATTTACCACCAACATAAATATTAGAGAAGGACTTTTGGTTACATTTCCTAGTGAAATACATTGTAATAGTCTTTGCAGTGTTCAATCTAAGACAATAAGATTTAAGCCAGTCCGAAATTTTGTCCATTACAAGTGACAATTTGGAAGTCACTTGATCAGCTTGCTCCCCATGTAGGAAAATAACTGCAGCATCTGCAAAAAAAATGAAGCAAAGATACAAAAAGATACAAAATTTTTTTTTTTTGCTATTTTATACGGAAAAGATACAAAATAACACGACCTGACAAAAGCAAACAAGACAAAACACAGATGATAGAACAAGACACGCAAAGGATAGTCACGGAACTGAGCCAGGAGGACAAACTGGCCCGGTTCATGACAGAGTCCCCCTCTCAAGAGGTGGATTCTAGACACCCATGTACCATCAAAAGAAAAAAAAAAAAGAAGCCCCCCCCCTTCCCCAGCAGGAACAACAACCACCAAACCAGGGCAGGAGGTACGGGGAAACAGGTCAGGAGGGAATAAAAAACACCCCGCTCAGGGCCCACAACAGAAAAACAACAATTAATACCCCCCCCCCCCCCGCCAAGTCCAGGGGCGTGGAGGCTCGGGAGGCTGCCCAGAGTCCCAGGCCCAGCAGACGGCCCAACGGATAGAGTCCGGCGGCCTGCCAAAGGAGATGGACCACCCGACCCAGAGACTCAGTCCTTTGGGCGGTTGTCCAGCACTGTTAAGCCACCAGGACTGGAGGGGTGATGCAGGAGGCGGCTTACCCACTGGGAGGCTCACTGGTGGGTGGCCGGGCTGGAGGAGGGGAACCCCAACGACATCTGGTGGTGGAGAGATGGGGACCACGTCGGCGTCCGGCAGGGAAGAGGAGGGGACAGCGCCTTCGCTGGCCCCTGGAAGGATAACTGTAGCACCCGCAGGGGTCCCAGTCTGGGACATGGTTGCACCCAT
Organism: Pholidichthys leucotaenia; assembly: GCA_020510985.1. Lineage (NCBI taxonomy): Eukaryota > Metazoa > Chordata > Actinopteri > Cichliformes > Pholidichthyidae > Pholidichthys > Pholidichthys leucotaenia. Next base: position 12,457,838 of record CM035845.1, read on the forward strand.
GGTGGACCCTTACTAGGCCAGTGTTGCACCCACAGTGGACCCCAACTGGGCCAGTGTTGCACCCATAGTGGGCCCCGACTGGGCCAGCGCTGCCTTGATGGTGAGCCAGCCGGCCTGCCTGAGCACAAAAGCCAGGAGGCAGTCAATCACGGGTACCCTGGGCTGGTGTTGTGTGCCCATGATGACCTTAACGGGAGGAGCTGGACTCACGATGTCATCTTTGGACTGGACTGGACCCACGGAGGCCCCAGGTGATGACAGGCCCTCTCCGGTGACCCTAGGAGAAGGCTCAGGAGAAGAAAAGTAGTTAGGGTTGCTGGCAGTGGCGGAGCCCAGCAAGGTGAGTTCAGATGCAGCTGAGGGCTGCACCCAACTTCCCTCACCAAGAGCCAGATAGCATCTCTCCAAACAGTCATGAGAAAAACAAGGGAGATCACTTGCCTGAGCTTGAGCTCCACCGCCACCCAGGACTCCATTGATCCTGGCGATGACGTCTTGGGCCCGGCCTCCAGGAGGTCTAGCTCTGGCTCCCACCCTGCTGCAGGGGCCTCCGCAGCAGGCAAGATGGTGGTGACAGTCCTAGTGCCCCCAGGCGAAATAACCCATGCTGGTGGCTCCTCCGGCGTGGCGGCTGAGGGTTCCACTCCGTGCTGGCTCTGGTCTGGGCTCTGCCAGGGCCACAGGCTCCTCCACCATCCGGCGGCTTGGTTCTGAGGCCAGCGGACACTCAGAAAAAAATGGAGACATGGAGAGGAATGGAAAAAGGTCAACAGTTGCAGCTGGAGGAGAGGACCAAGTGGACTGCTGAAGCTGGGTCTCTCCCTCGGGAGACAGACAAGGTTTATCATGATTAATTTGAATGGAATGGAAAAGCACTTGCCTGTCATCCCGGTCTCTGATGTTCACAGCTGCGGGTGGTAGGCAGTCATCCCTCTCCGTACCTACGTGGGATCCAGGTCCCCTAGTGGAGTGTGGAGGAGCAGTTTCCATGGCAACGGAGGTGGGCGTAGCCAGAGGAGACCTGGAGGATCTCTCGACAGTGGGAGAACTCGTCATGGTGACTGGGAGCGCTGACGAGGGGGAAGTGGCTGTCGAAGAGGAGGGCTTCTTCCGGTGTTTGGACACGGGATGACTCAATGGCTGCACGGTGGCGCAGTGGTTTAGCACTGTGACAGCACAGTTTTACCCTCGGCCGGGGGATCGCGGGGATCATGAGATCGTGGGTTCGAGCCCAGCCCCCGACCAACAGTGAGCTGTGTGGAGTTTGCATGTTCTCCCCGTGTTCCGTGGGTTTACTCCGGGATTTCTCCGGTTTCCTCCCGCATACCAAAAACATGTAGGTTTAGGGCGCTCGCGCACGCAGCGACCGGCAGCCGGTGGCTTGTCACCAGACTGCAAACCAAGTCTACCTACGGGTACAAATAAGTAACAAAAAAAAAAAAAAAAATCTTTGGCGACCTGGAGACACATGGGCTGAGGCTGGGCCAATGAGCAGACTGGATGAAGAGGAGGACGGCTGATGTGGAGAGCTCCTTCACTTCGGCTCGGCAGGAAACCCCCTCAACGAGAAGTCGGGAAATGCTCCCTGGAGCGCACAGACCATGGAAAGCAGCTCTGCATATTGTGGGTATCCCCAGAGGCCAGGATGCACCTCCAAAATACCCACGGCTCCATCCAAGCATTCCCACTTATTTTTGGGGCCCCGGGACTCCAGAGATTCCTCCACGAGGTCCCGGATAAGATCTGCTGCCCATTCTTCCTCCAGTGTGGGAATCCCTGCTGCCATCCCTCCTTTGCTTCGTCGTGGTCGGCGAGCCCGGGACATTGTGTGCTCCAGAGAAACAGGTGGGTGAAAAAAATGAAAAACAGTGCCCAGGTGTAACCTGCTGAATCCTTAACTGGCTGGATTATTCTGTCGTGGATCCCCACGCGCTTTTACACAGCGCACGGAGGAGGAGAGATGGATTCAAGCGCAGGGTTACACCACAGACAAATTTATTGGCATAAAGTCCCAAGACTTGTGCAGATGTACAAAAATATATAAAGAGGAAAACTTACATTTGACACGACGTAATGTGTTGCGTGCAGACCATGGTGTAACATGGAAGAGCAAAAACACAACAGCAGACCACGGCGTAACGTGGCAGACAGAGACAATAATTCAGCAATGAAACAAAGAACATGAGCTGGCTAAATACACAAACAGATGAACCAAAAATTGGGAGCACCTGAGCGTGGGAGCTGGGCAGTAATCACAGGACAGGGAACAGCTGAATGTCGAGAGAGAGAGAGGGGGCGTGGTCTGGCTGGCAGACTGACAGGCAACGCCCACACCAAGTGCAGACTACACGTGCTGCCTGACAGCCTGTCAGCCAGAACCCAAAACAACACAACAACACGGAAAAGATACAAAATAACACATGACCTGACAAAGGCAAACAAGACAAAACACAGATGATAAAACAAGACACGCAAAGGAGAGTCACAGAACCGAGCCAGGAGGACAAACTGGCCCGGTTCATGACATTTTTCTGTAATTTATTTCATTAAATACAATTTTATTAATATTTTTTTCTTTGAAATCAGAGTTAAATTATTGTTCTGCTCTGGCTCTGCTAAATTATAGTCAAAAGTGTAAACTGTATAAGGAAAAAAAGTCAAAATTTTTACCACAATCTGTTTCAAATTTATTAAAAAAACCCAGTAATTTTATAAAAAAAATAGACAAAAAATAGCTATAAAATAATCCACAAGTTTATAATAAAGTCTCAAATGTCCAAGAAAAGTCATAATTTTACAGGAGGAAATTACAAATGAGGAAAATGACTGCAAATTTCAAAGCCAATTTCAAGTCCAATTTCAAAGCGCTGCTTTTACAAGAGTAGAATTTCTGGCTCCTATACCCACCTCTGATCCTATAATTTAAGTATGCATGGGTAAATTAGTTATGAATGTTTTTCTTTTTCTTTCCTACTCTTTCTCAGTGGAAAAAAGAAACACTAGATTAAAAATACAAAAAATACACATATTTGTGTCATTTACTGTATGTAAACCATGACAAAAAAAGTCCTGCAGGACAAAACATGACACTTGGTATTTTGTAACCTGTTTGTATGCCAGAGACAACCTGAATTAGACAGAACTCAGACAGGGAAAGGTGAGATATGTATATGGAAAAGAAACATTCTCTTATTTTGCTCCTGCATTTTCTATTTAACCATCTTCTTACCATAGAATATACATGTCTGTATTTAACTGTATGTGCTTTTGTTTTTTGTCACACTTGCTATGGCAACGTAAACATACATTTCCCATGCCAATAAAGCCAAACTGAAATGAATTGAAAGATGAGACGGACAACTTGAGCCAAGGAGAGGAAAGTGTTCAGGCAGAGGGTCCAGGAGAGGTGAGAGCAGAGGAAGGACAGAAGGAAGACACCAGTAAAAAGTCCAAACACAGGACGTGTGGGTGGGACCCCAACCGGCCCAGTATTTCAACATTCAAGCCTCGGTTGTACAATACTTCAGATAGTAAGTTCCATATGCAAAGTTACTGTGCAAAATAATAATAAAAAAAAGAATAAATAGTATAAAATTAACCTATTCCAGTTACAATAGTGTCATGTGTTTTCTGCCCCCCCCAAAAAAAATATGTTGTCACCGCACCAGAAGAAACTCTGTCAGGGGCTGCCTCTGGCAGGCAGTAAATGGCTCCTTAAGGCGAGTTCGATGGTGAGCACAAAGGATTTATTACAAAACCAGGATGACGAGGACAGAAGACAGACTGAGCTGTCAAACAAACACATAACTTGGTTTTAACTAAATAAAGAAGTAACGGGCACCGGAGAAGCAACCCATGTAACGATCAGCACAATGACACACAACGTTCAAGCACGAGGCAACAGAAGAGGACGTCTAATAAAGGAAACAGGTGATTACTAAACACAAAACAGGTGACACTAGTCAAGGGCCAAAAGATAACACGGGATCAGCTACAAGTGAGGGAAACAGCACGGGTGGGGCTGTGCAAATAATGGACACCGGGGAGCTAGCGTAGGATACTAACACACAGGAACGACAACTACAGAACATAATTAGAGACATGATAATGAAAAATAAACACAATAATCAACCGAATCTAAGGTAGGAAAACACAGGGAAATCATACAAAAGTAACAGCTGGTGCTGGACATAAGGAACTTAAATAATATAAATGATAACATAAAGTTGGGAGACCGTTCCTGCCCCTGATCCGGTCCAGGAGTTCTTGCCATCTGGGGGCTGTCGAAGACGTTGGCGCCACGGCCAAGGTGAACCTCAGCAGAATCCCCGGCTGGACCCGCTGCCGGTGTAGCCCGTCAGCAGACCTCTGAGAGCGGCTCCACCTCGTCCTTCGAGGGAGCCCTCTGTCGCCATCCAGCGGGGAGAGGGAGGAACTACGTTCCCTACAGCAGGCACCATCCTCCCTCCGGGAGAAAGGCAAGTGCAAGTTCGTTCTTTACACCATAATTGTAACCTGCCTTGTCTGACTCCTGGGGGCGGAGTTCGGGGTTCGCAGCCCCCTGAGCTCCCGCCACCTGCTGTAGTTATAGTAACCAAACCTGCTGCCTCTGTGTCTCCCTCTGCTGAGCGGTCCGCGACGCCAGGTCTACGTCGCGGGGTGAGGAGGGGGCCTGCGGTGCTGGAAAGCCTGGATCCGGCCCTGTAGCCACGTCGTGGACAGAGGAGAAGAGCGGACTGCGGCTCGGAACCTGTGCCGACGATGAAGCGTCCCCGGGTCTCCTCGCCGGAGTGGTCCGAGCCAGTGGGTCGAGGGTCCCCTGCCTCCACGCCATACGGGTCATCAGCATGGGCATCAGCGCGAGAGGAACCTCAGGCTGCGAAACCCATCTTGCCAGCTGCGGAGCCCGACGCAGCTGAGTTGGAGCCTGCGCATGAACTTCTTCGCCCTGAGCCTGGATCGACGGAGTCCTGGACGGCAACAGAACCCGAGTGCAGGCAAGTGCTCCCTCTTGTGTCTCTGTCCACTGTTTTGGAGCATTTTTGCCTGCCTCTCGGGGAGGCAAGTGAGGGGCAGCCGCCTGCTGCGCCTGAACTCGTCTCGCTGGGTTCTGTTGCTGCCGGTGACACTGATCCCGGTTTTTCCTCTGTGTTCTGAGCCTCCTTGCAGTGTCACCGACGTGGAGCCAGTCGGGGCCACCGAGTTGGAGGTACCAGGTTCGGGGGTGGAGGTCGTCAGCGGAGCTGCACCGACCCTGTCGGGGTCCATTGTGGAGGCTGCCGTGGCCCAATCGGGGTCCGATGTGGATGCGCCCGAGACCCAATCGGGGTCCTTTGCGGGAGCTGCTTTGGCCCAGTCGGAGTCCGACGTGGGTGCGCCCGAGACCCAATCGGGGTCCATCGTGGGAGCTGCTTTGGCCCAATCGGGGTCCGACGTGGGTGCGCTCGAGGCCCAATCGGGGTCCACCGCAGGTACTGTTCTGGCCCAATCAGGGTCCGATACGGGTGCAGCCGGGTCCCAATCGGGTTCCAGCGGAGGTGTAGTGCCGGTGTGGTCCACGGACGGTGGAGGAGCTGCAGTCCCTTCGCCGCCTGACCCAGTTCGGGCTCATCCTTGCCTTCTGTCCCCTCTTCAGAGTCATCGCCCCTGCGTATCATCGCCAGGGGCCGTGGGGGTCCCTTTTCGCTCGCCCTGGCTCTCCCGAGTTTTGTCCTCGCCAAGGAGGCCGCTGCGGGCTGTTCTCCCCCGGTACTGGTGGCTGAGGGACGCGGGTCGGGCGCCTGAGGAACTGTTTTGCCGGTTCGGCGCCTCGGGTCAGCCACCCGACATTTTGTGTGTTTCGCTGGGTGATCTGGTTTGGCCACCGGAGGAGGGGACTTTCCGGGTCTGGGACTGTGGTAAGCCGCCCGGTCATGTTCTGCCTCCCATGACCACCCGCCAGCTGTTGGACGCGGGGAGACCGCCTGAACTGTTCCTGTGGCACTTGGTCTCCGCCGCTCGGCATGAACTGTCGGGGGGGGGGGGGTAGAGGTCATTCCTTTGTGGTAGTCTAGCTCTGAAATTGTTCTGTGTTTTTTTTTTTCTGCCCTGTGTCGTATTTACTTTTTGACCTGAGAATTTGGTATCTTTGTTTTCGTGACTGTATAATTGTGTTTCATGTATTTTGGAAAGTAGTCTGGTCCTGTAATTGTTCTGTTCTTTTCGCTGTTCCTGTGTTTTGTTTTTGTAGTTGCCATTTGTGCTTTTTGGGAGTTTGATTTGTGTTCTGCAGTTGCTTCATTTGTCCTGTCATCACGTTTTATACTGTAGGGAGTCTTTTTTTTCTCTCCTGTTATTTCGTGTCTGTGTGACTGTTTCATGTATTTTTTGAGTCATTTTTTTTTTCCCTGTCTGTGCTCTGGTTCTCGATCTGTGGTTTGATCCTCTCCTGTCCCATCTGCCCACCCTGGAGGGTGTGTGTGTGTGTGTGTGTGGGGGGGTTTGATGTCTATGGGCGTTCAGGAGCCCGCCCTCAGAGGGAGGGTACTGTTATGACCCGAGCGCCGATCTCGTCCACGCTTGGGCTATGCATCATCTCTGCCGGCCTTGACAGCTGTGGATTACATTCTGGCTCCACTGGGCTCTTATTGTGACAGCGCTCGGTGGGGTTTCCGGCTGTCAAGGTCGATCAGCTGTTCGGCATCACCGCTCGTTAGCTGCCGGCTTTATTAACGGGCGCTGACAGCTGGTTGAGGCTGGAGTATCGTCGAAACATGCTGAGAGATTCCTGGTGTATCAGCACGCTCATGTCAGGTTCGTGTCTTGTTCATGTCATAGTTTAGGTCGTAGTGGCTGGGGTTAGCCCTACGATCCCTTGTATTCGGTAATGTGTGTTTTGCCCTCAGCGGCTCACAGCTTTGTCTCGTCTTGTCTTGTTAAAATAAACATCTAATGCAAAGCTCACCGGCGACTTTTGGCGTCTTATGGTGGCCCGCGAGGGTCACCACATGACAGTTTGTCTGTTTGTCTGTCTGTCTGTCTGTCTGTTACCAACATAACTCAAAAAGTTATGAATGGATTTTGATGAAATTTTCAGGAAAGGTGTGTAATGGCACGGGGAACAGATGATTACATTTTGGTGATGATCTGAGAATGCATACCTCCACCAAGGGCTTTGTTTGTATTTGTGCAGCAGGATTACACAAAAACTGCTGCATGGATTTGGATGAAATTTTCACCAGAGGTGGTTCTTGACCTAGAGAGGAACCCATTATATTTTGGTGATGATCTGAGAATGCATACCTCAGCCAAGGCTCCTATCTTCTCACAGTGTGTTAGCAACAATACTCCAAAACTGATGGACAGACTTTGATGCAATTTTCACCACAAGTGGCTATAGACCTAGGCACAAACCCATTACATTTTGGAGGTGATCCATGAGAAACGGAAGGAGCCTTGGCGGAGGTATACGCTCTATGAGTGCTTTTCTAGTTTCAAAGGTGTGGGATTTCCGGGTCGCGGATGCATAATTTCTTGTCAAACAGCGCCTCACTGTGGACAATAAGGTATCCAAAAGGGTACTGCAATTCTCACTGAGAATTGATAGTAGATTACTGTTAGTAATTAACGGTTCCATGAACACCTTTGAGTGATGCATATCCAGTGAAACATTGGAGTGCAATTATCATGGAATATACAGTAGTTACTCCTGGAATCCCTATTGTTCAATCAAATTGCTTGGCCGGAAGTAACTGTTGTATAATGAGTCATGGAGGCTGTACATCACCATCTTCACACATGCTTGATGTTCTCTGTCATCACAAACTATAAAGGGGATTACTGCCATGTCATGCACAGTAACACTGTAAACAGAACTTAAATAGAGTGACACGTAGGCCTTTAGTCAAACTACAGTTTAAATTGAGCTCCAACTGTCCTCTTCATGCTGCCCATCACCAGGGACCGCAGTGTTTGTTGTAATGGCTCACTCTCAAGTGTCTCAGTCAGCAGCAGATTTACTGTATAGATGTAGGCATACAGACACACATGCACACACACATAGTATGCTTACTCATACACACACACATTGCTAATGTGTGTGGAACTGTGATACCCCATGTGTCAGTCCTGTAGCTGTAATCAGCTGTGATGAGGTCACTGATGTAAATGGAAACAGTTTGTCTTCCATTTCTGTCACCACTTTGCCATTCTGACTCATTAATCATTGCTGGGCGCATTGCGTCATGGACCCCCAGCCCACACTGTGATGTTTATAGCTATCAATTCACTGTCTAGTGCAGGGGTCAGCAACCTCGACTATGGTAAGAGTCTTTCTGAGTTGTTTTTGGCCGCACCAAAAATTGTATGGAGCTACGAAACACATATGAGCCTTCTTCACTGAAAAATTGTGTTTTTGTAGGTCTTAACCTTCTGAAATGTGTCTGTTGGTCATGTGATTATTGACAAAACATCAAAATGTTCACTTCTCTTTAATAAACACACAGCCTCTGAGGAGCTGATGTAACTCTTCTGGGTTTGCTCCTGTATGTCAAGAAAAGGTAAACCAGTGTTTCCCCTACCATTATATTGGGGGTGCGGTGGTGGTGGGGGACCCTATCCCCCTAATGGCACCAGCTCCACAGCAGCCACAGATGGTCATCTCCCCCACCTGCTCACTTTCAACCCATGCCCAGAGGATGGCTGCCATAAAAATTCACTTAGAGATATGGTCTGTAGGCTTTTTTTTTTTTTTTTTGCTTCAGACACCAAGTTAAAAAAAATTGTGGGCAAAAAAATGAATGAAATAAACCCGGGAGCTGACCTGAATAGAACCCAGAGCTATTCCACACTGGTCACCAGGTGGAAGAGGCCACGGTTGGGGCACCGTCTCAGCAGGACTCTTCCCCAAGATCAGCTGTTTTCCTCAAGAACACAGCAGGGAATATACACTATTCACAAAAAGTTAGGGATATTCGACTTTCGGGTGAAATTTCAGGATGCATCTAAAATGCACTACAACCTTTCCAGGTGAACTTAATTTGATCTTCTCTAACCTTTTGAATGCACATGTCCAACTGTTCAATGTTTCAGTACTTTTTGGATAACTTGCTGTTCTCTAACAAGGTCCTTAATGGCAAAATTCACAACAGGTGTTTGATCCATGAATCGACCAATAAATTTTCTGGTTCAATTAGAATTGGTATTTAAACAGTCCTCTTCATCCTGCTGTTCACATTTTGACATCATGAGACCAAGACGACACCTCACAATTGATCAACAGTACCTCACCATTGCGAGGCTTCAAACAGGATGTTCTCAGAGGGAAGTGGCTACTGAGCTTAGAGTGTCACAGAGTGCCATCAGCAGGTTGCAAAAGAGATACAGAGACACTGGAAGAGTCACAGAAGGGCATAGAAGTGGACGTCCTTTGGCCACATCCCACACTGATGACCGCTTCATTGTGAACAGTGCCCTGCGAAACCGGATGATGACTGCCACTCAACTCTAGCCACATTTAAGGGAGGTGAGAGGCACCAAAGTGTCACGTCAAACCATTCAAAATCGTTTACATCAGTGTGGTCTGCGTGCTAGACGACCACACCACCAGGCACAGGCATAATTGTGTTGCATGGGCCAGGTAACATTTATGCTGGACAAGGGACCAGTGGGCCTCAGTGCTGTTCTCTGATGAAAGTTGATTCACGTTTAGCAGAAATGATGGCCGCCAACAATGTTAGAGACATCAAGAAAAGTGCTATGCATCAGCCACTGTTGTCACCATATTACAGTCTGGACAGGTGTGTCTAGTCAACACAGAACTGCCCTACACCTTGTGAATGGTACAGTGACAAGCCGATACCTCCTGAATAACATCATTAATCCAGTCATTGTGCCCCTGCATGAACAACACAGGCCTAATTTCATCTTCATGGATGACAATGCTCCAGCTCATCGAGGTCTTATCATTAGGGAACGGCTGCTGGAGGCTGTGGTACCTCAAATGGAGTGGCCTGCACTTTCTCCAGGCCTGAATCCCATAGAAAACCTATGGGATCAGCTGAGTCACCATGTAGAGGCTCGTAACGCTGCACCCCACAACCTCAGTGACCTGAGGACCGCCCTTGAAGAACAGTTGAATGCCATGACTCAGCAGACAATAAGTCGACTTGTGAACAGCATGAGACATTGTTGTCAAGCTGTAATTGATGCTCAGGGCACATGACAAGTTATTGAGACACTGACATTTTTTGTTGTGGTATACCCACCACTGTTGTTGGCTTTTGTTTCAATAAATTGTTTGAGATGAGGAAATCACCATTGCATGCTCCTACCTAAATGCTCTACTTTCATGATATAATATCAGTGTAGTGTGAACTTTTTTCATTTTCCATAAATTTCACCTGAAAGCCAAATATCCCTAACTTTTTGACTAGCGTATATGCATGGGCTGCATGTCCATCAAGCTTGTTTTTTCCCAGCCAGCATGTCCATGTGGGCCCCACTATAAGCTAAATCTAGGTTGTCTTATGGGTCCCATGTTGGCCTCATCTGTGTTGGCCCACATGGACTTTACGTGTGGTACAGGTGAGCAAATAAACTGTTTACCTGCATTAAACCCTACTGGGCCCCACATGGGTTTAAGGCGGGTGAGCAGGTTTCAGTAACACTGGCATCATAGATGAAAAAAAAAAAAACTACAAGAAAAACATTCACAAATTTATGAGAAAATATGAACATTTGGGAGAGAAAAGTTGCAAATTTACAAGAAAAAAGTCACAAAAAATTTAGAAAAAGTTTCAAATGAACAAAAAAAGTAGCAAATATGAGTAATATTATATATTATATTATAATATTATATATTATATATATATTATAATATTATATTATTAATATGTACAAACCCCTAGTGCACAGACAACCTCCGGCCATACGCACAGTGATGTTATGGTCTGAGGAGGCAATGGACACTCTAAAGGGCTGTTTTGAAGCCACCGCCTAGAAGCAGCTCTGCGATCCACATGGTGAGGACATCGATGGCCTCACTCACACCTTCACAGACTACCTCAGCTTCTGTGTGGACAAATCCGTTCCCACCAAGACCATACGGTGTTGCTCAAACAACAAACCCTGGATCAACCCTGAGATAAAAACACTTCTGAGAGAGAAGAAGAGGATCTTCAGGTCGGGGAATAGGGAGATGCTGAAGTCCGTACAGAGGGAGCTGAGGAGAAAGATCAGAGAAGGCAAGGACAGCTTCAGGAAGAAGATGGAGGACAAGCTGCAACAAAGCGACATCAGCGGGGTCTGGAGAAACCTCAAAACCATCTCTGGGCTCCAGAATACCTCCCCCCAGGCCACGGGGGGCAGGGAGTGGGCGAACAATCTGAATCTGTTTTTCAATAGGTTTGACCAACCGCCCTCCCCCCTGACTGCACAACAACCACTGCTGCCTCTAAAGACATCAAGTCCTGCTGCCCACTCCCCACTCCACTCCCCACTCCCAACACACAGCCCCCCATCCTGACCCTGACCAGGACCCAGGTGAGGACGGAGCTGAGGAAGATCAAGGTGAGGAAGGCGTCGGGACCGGACGGCATCAGCGCAAAGCTCCTCAAGTCCTGTGCAGACCAGCTGTGTGGGATTGTGACGTACATCTTCAACCTGAGCCTGAAGCTGGGGAGGGTACCACAGCTGTGGAAAACATCTTGTGTGGTACCTGTACCAAAAACTTCCCACCCCAAAGACCTGAACAGCTACAGACCGGTGGCCTTGACGTCCCACTTGATGAAGACTCTGGAGAGACTGCTCCTTGCTCACCTCCGCCCCCTGGTGGAACCAGCGATGGATCCACTCCAGTTCGCCTACCAGCATGGCATTGGGGTGGAGGATGCGGTGATCTTCCTCCTTCACCGTTCTCTGTCCCACCTGGAGAAGCCCGGGAATGTGGTGAGGATCATGTTCTTTGACTTCTCCAGTGCTTTCAACACCATCCAACCGATGATCCTGAAGGACAAGCTGCTGTGCGCAGGGGTGGACCAGCACCTGTCATCATGGATCCTGGACTACCTCACGAGTCAGTTTGTGAGAACCCGGGACTGTGTGTCCGACACGATCATCGGTAGCACGGGGGCCCCCCAGGGAACGGTGTTGGCTCCCTTCCTGTTCACTCTTTATACTGCGGATTTCTCTCACAACACAACACACTGCCATCTACAGAAGTTCTCTGATGACTCTGCGATCGTTGGCCTCATCTCCAATGGAGATGAAGCTGAGTACAGAGGGCTTATCCAGGACTTCATGGACTGGTGCCATCGGAACTGCCTCCAGATCAACGCGAGGAAAACTAAGGAGCTGGTGGTGGACTGCCGCAGGCAAGGACAACCCCTCACAGCACCAGTAAATATACAGGGAACAGACATTGAGATGGTGACATCCTACAAGTACCTGGGTGTTCATCTGAACAATAAACTAGACTGGTCACACAATACTGACGCACTCTACAAGAAGGGACAGCGCAGGCTGTTCCTACTGAGGAGACTCAGGTCTTTTGGTGTACAAGGGGCGCTGCTGAAGACATTCTATGACACGGTGGTGGCATCAGCCATCACTTTTGGAGTGGTCTGCTGGGGCAGTGGCATTACTGCAGCCGATAGGAAGAGACTGAACAAACTGATCAAGAAAGCTAGCTCTGTCCTGGGGCAGCGCCTTGATCCGGTGGAGGAGATAGGAGAGAGAAGGACGGTGGCTAAACTGTCATCTCTGCTGGAGTCTGAGTTCCACCCTATGCAGGACATACTGAATGCACTGAGGAGCTCATTTAGCAGCAGACTACATCATCCCAGGTGCACAACCGAGAGGTTTCGCAGGTCCTTCCTACCAACGGCTGTCAGACTGTACAATCTAAGCAGGGCTGCTCGCAGAGATAGCAAAAAGACGTAACAACCTAATAGTTTTTTGAATGCAAAAGATGCAATAGACTTACACAATGGTCCTCTCCGGCATACAACTAGGAACATACCGGTCGCTATGGAGGGTGAGAATATGTATGGGCACATAATCATACCATGTAGGATAACTAAGTAGACGGTTGTGCTGTTTCATCCCATCTAGCAACAATGCTCTGCACTGTGTGTGTTTATATATTTACATATTTATTCCATCTAGCTACAATGCTCCGCACTGTGTGTCTGTGTGTATATATATATATATATATTTATAGTAATATGTACATATGTATATTAGCTGCTCTTGCTTGCTTGCTTTTTTTTTCTTGCCTTCTGATTGTTGCTCTGAGTGTTGCTATCCCTGTGCTGTTGCAATCCTGGAATTTCCCTGTTGTGGGACTAATAAAGGCTTATCTTATCTTATCTTATCTTATCTTATCTTATCTTATCTTAAATAATTTTAAAGTTCATGAGGAAAAAAGTCACAAATTTATGATTAAAGTTTGTGTTTCAAATTTACAAAAAAGTTTCACATTTACAAAACTAGAAAAGTACTCACAGAGCACATACCTCCGCCAAGGCTCCTTCCGTTTCTCATGGATCACCTCCAAAATGTAATGGGTTTGTGTGTAGGCCTATAGCCACTTGTGGTGAAAATTGCATCAAAGTCTGTCCATCAGTTTTGGAGTATTGTTGCTAACACACTGTGAGAAGATAAGAGCCTTGGCTGAGGTATGCATTCTCAGATCATCACCAAAATATAATGGGTTCCTCTGTAGCCCAAGAACCACCTCTGGTGAAAATTTCATCCAAATCTATGCAGTAGTTTTTGTGTAATCCTGCTGCACAAATACAAACAAAGCCCTTGGTGGAGGTATGCACTCTCAGATCATCAACAAAATGTAACCATCTGCTCCCCGTGCCATTACACACCTTTCCTGAAAATTTCATCAAAATCCGTTCATAACTTTTTGAGTTATGTTGGTAACAGACAGACAGACAAACACCGGTAAAAACATAACCTCCTTGGTGGAGGTAATAAAAAGTCTCATTCATGTGAAAAAGTCACAAATTTACAAGAAAATAGCAACTAAAAGGAAAAGTAACACATTTATTTCTTTTTATTTTTTTTACATTTTTATTGAGCAGTTGTCTTCCAAAATTTCAGTTATACATTCCGGGCTTGTTTTCCACATTAACCTTGTTACAGTTGTGCATGTTGCTTTGAAATTTTAACACTTTAAGTGATCTAGTGGTCAAAAAGTATATTCAGATTCAGGTGAAATAAGAACAGAAGAACAGTGTAAAAGAACAGCGAACAACACCACAGAAAACATATCTGTCACAGAACTTACAAAAACCCTGTTTAAGCACTGAAGTCCCACCCACACCCACTCCCCTGCCAACGCAGCCAGTGGCTAACATACTGATCCCAGTACATCACCTGTTGCCATCAGTGGGGACTACCACAGATACCTCAGATATTGTGTAATGTGAGCTTAAGTGTGAACTAGTGTAAATATACAGTTGCAAGGTGTGATATAAGCGCTTTCCAGGTCTTTTTGAATTGCTGAAGTTTTCCTTTCAAAACATATCTTATCCTTTCTAGATGGAGTGTGTTGATTAAGTCCACTAACCACAGCTTAGATGTGAGGACTGATGTAGTTTTCTTCTTCTTCTTTTAGATTTGATTGGCGGTTGGCAACCTGTTTACAGGTGCACTACCACCACTGACTTGATTATTATCACTCTATATCTTTGTATAAGTTCTTATAAGGAGTTCTGAACAACTCCTTATGTGTGAAAAAATTATCCGTCCTTGGACTGTGTCCAGGAGCTGGGACTTCATCTCGGTTTGTCACGAACTCCCCCGTGCGCCTTATATTACGCACGGTGGAGAGAAGGAAGGATGAGGACTTAAATGCAAGGATTCACCACACACACATTTATTAGCAGTCAGAGAACAGTTACAGTAAACAGAGATATGATAGCTGCGCTTGGGGAAGCAGGGAAAACAGCAGGTAGCCCAACACACCTGCGGGGAGCGTAAACTGGGCTAAGCCAAAGCATAATGATGGTGCTGCAGGGGGGAAACGCTCCCAGAAGTGAAGCGGGATGAAACCGAGAAAAGGAACGCTTCTGGGATAGTGTAAAGGCAACACAAAGAAAACACTTGCAGTTTACTCACAAGGGGAGCAGTCCCAAAACGTACAGCAATCCAGGCAACCGAAACAAGCAATCCTTCCTCGACGTGATGGCTAGGTGGCAGAGCAAAGCCATCCAGCACATACAATAATCCAGCGGCGTTTGTCTAGCAAAGAGCTACCTTAGTACAAACACCGCTGGCGTGGCAAATTGGGAACACCTGGGCGAGCACCGGAAAGATGATTATCGGGGCAAACAGCTGACTGTCAGAAAGAGGGGGGCGTAGTTGGACAGGCAAGATCGGCAGCTACAGGCAGGAACAGAAAGGTGCACGGACAAGAAAACAACAAGAAATCAAAACACAACTCCACATAATAAACCCACTGCCTGAGCCACCAGGATCGATTAGAACCGAGCCCACAGGAAACACGGGCTTGGTTCATGACAGAGCCTCTCCTTCTAGGGGTGGATACCAGACACCCACAGTAACATCAAAGAACCCCCCCCCCCCCCACACCAACCCCAACAGGCACAACCATAACACACGAACCCGGGTGGGAGATAGGGGGAACGGGAAAGGTGGGAACACAATATCCTGCCCAGGGTCCACAACTAACCCCCCCAGTCCAAAAACATGGAGGCTCAGGATGCCACCCTGAGTCCCAGGCCCAACAGGCAGTTTGGCGAACCCAGTCTGGTGGCCTGCCGGAGAACACGGGCCCTCTGGCCCAGAGACTCAGTCCCTCAGATGGTTGGCCAGCGTTGTTAATCCACCAGGGCTGACGGGGTGAGGCAGGAGGTGGCCTGCCTATCGAGAAGCTCATTGGTGGGTGACCAGACAGAAGGGAGGGAACCCCCATGGCATACGACTGGGGGGAGAAGGAGGCCACGACATCCTTATGGCGGTCCGCAGCGCCCTGAGGAATCCTGGCTTGGGACCCAGCTGCACCCGCGGTGGGCCCCAACTGGGCCGGCTCTGCTGCACCCATGATGGACTCCAGCAGGAGCCTAGCTGCACCCATGGTGACCTCCAACTGAGGCTCCGCTGCCCCTGCGGTGGCCCCCAACTGGGTCGGCTCCACTGCCCCCGTGGTGGTCCCTGACCAGGCCAGCTTCACTGCACCCACGATGGACTCCAGCAGGAGCCTGGCTGCACCCATGGTGACCTCCGGCTGAGGCTCTGCAGCACCCGTGGCAGACCCCGATTGGGACAGAGCTGCACCCGCAATGGGATCCAGTTGGAGCACCGTTGCACCAGCGGTGACCCCCATTCGGGGCCTCATTGCTCCCGCGGTGGCCCCCCCAGCGAGGGAGGTAGTGCTCCTAACGTCACCTGGCGCTGGGCCCCGATCCTCGGCAGTCTCCGGCGAGATCAGCTGCTCTCCGGCGGCCCTGGCAGGGGGCTCCAACCCCGGAGGGAGAGAGAAACAGACCAGGTCAGGGTTGCCGGCAGTGGCGGAGCCCGGTGAGGCGGACCCAAGGGCTGCTACGATCTGCCCCGGACCCTCTTTGCCATGAGTCGGGCAGTGTGACATAGATATCTGGGGTATTGATATAATGGAGCACACTTGCCTGAACTTGGGCTCCACCACCGTCCAGGACTCCGGCGATTTGGGGTGCGTAGCCTCCATCGTCGCGCTCGGCGCTGTGCCCCCGTCAACCTCCTCCGGGGCCGCCAGTGTCCCGTCATCGTCAGTCGGCAACCCTGGTGATGGCAGCTCCTGCCCGGTGGCCCTAGTGAGGGGCTCGGCAGACATGGGAGAGAAGGAAAGGTTAGGGTCGCTGGCACTGGCAGAGCCCGGTGAGGGGAGCTCAGGCGCGGCCAAGGGCCGCACCCGACTCTCCTCCCCAAGAGCCAGACAAGATCTCTCGATCAAAGGCAGTTGAATTACAGGAGAGACAACTTGCCTGTGCTCGAGCTCTACCGCTGTCCAGGACTCCGACACTGTCAACGATGACGGTCCGGGTCCCATCGGCTGGGGGTTTGGTCCGGGCGATGAGTCTGCTGCGGCAGTCCCCGCAGCAGGCGTGATGGTGGTCACAGTCTCAAGGCTCCCAGGCGAAGTTCCCTCTGCTGGTGACTGATCCAGCATGGTGGCTGGGGGCTGCCTTTCCACCGACCCTGGGAGAGGATCCTCCAGGGCCTCGGGCTCCTCCTCTGCCTTCCGACTCGGTGTGGAAACCGGAGAATTCACCAAAACACACAGAGGAGACATGGAGAATATCGGTGAGGAGCGGTTACATGCCGCTGGCGCAGAGAACTCAGGGGACTGCAGGACCCGAGTCTCTTGGCCAGGGAACAGGCAAAATTGTTCATTAGTAATAGGAAAATGGGAAGGAACTTGCCTGTTCTCCTGGTTCACGATGTCTACAGCGGCGTCCAGAGTTCTCCCATCCCCCTCCGTGTCCATGGCGACTCTGGGCTCCTCAGTATATGGTGGAGAAGCCCCCCAGACTGGCACAGGGGCAGATGGCTCCGACGGGAAAAAGGAGCTCTCCACATTGGTGGAGGTAACAGCAATGGAGGAGAGGGCTGCAGGCGACACTTCAGGAGAAACAGGCGGCTTCGCTGCAGGATTCTCCTCATCTGGTGAGAGGGGGGTTGCTGGCTGGGTAATGATGGAATTCTTTGGGCGAGACCTCCGGGAACGGTGACGATGAGGAGGAGGAGGCTCCGAGGTGAAAGCGTGCTCTGCTTCGAACAGGAGCTTCGGTTCCCTCTGGGCTAATTCCTCAAACTCTGTTGCCAACTCCGGGAGGAGCCACGGCTTCACCTCCAGGAGAAGCTCAGCCTGTGCCAGCAACACCTGTCTACGTTCCTCCTATTCCTACGTGAGTTCCTTCCCACTGCAACAGTCTCCGCAGCCGGTGAGATGGCAGTAACAGCCCTAGGTTCCTCCTGCCTGGGCTCCAATGCTGGGGATTCCTCCAGCATGGCTGCAGAGAAGCCTCTCCATGATGGCTCCGGGAAAGGATCATCCGAGGCCATTGGCTCCTCCCCCGTCTGATGGCCCTGGCCTTGGGCCAACAAGCCCTCAGGGAGAATAGGAGGAGACACGGAGAGGGGAAAAGGTGAGTTAATATTTACAGCCGGAGGAGAGGACCCAGCGGAGGGCTGAAACTGGGCCTCGCCCTCGGGAGACAGACAAGGTTTGTAATTGGATGGAGTGAAATGAAAAAAAACACTTGCCTGTCACCCTGGCTCCTAATGTTGACAGCTGCAGACTGTTGGCAATCACCCCTCTCCATTTCACTGACTCCTTCAATAGATTGTAGAGGAGCCAGCTCCGATGACGCGGAGGTGGGCGTAGCCGGGACAATCTCAGCGACTGGAGCAATGACGGCCGCCAAAGATGAGAGGGGCTTCCTCCGGCGAGGCTTCCTTCTCCTCGCGGGCGGCTGGAGCACCAGATAGTCCGGGATTCTGAGCACACCACCTGGCAGCAGATAATCAAGGCCGATGCACTCCAGATTATCAGGAAACAACAGCGGTGTAGCCGCGGGGGGCTCGAGCACTGGGAGCTCCTCACTCGACCTCTTGGATGTCACGATGACAATCTCCCGGAAAATCTCGGCCGCCTCCAGATGGTCCCACAGGCTATCTCGATTCATCACTCTGACAGTAGCGTCCCGAGCCCGTTGAACTGCCTCAGGAGAACAGGGCTCCAGCGCCCACGAGAGTATGTCCTCCAGCAGACAGAGCGAGCACAGCTCCCTCTCCAGCAGCTCAGCCATTGCGCCCAGAAAGCAGGTGAGTGAAAATGAGACATCAAATCAAATCATCAAATCCTTTTTAGGGCTGGATTATTCTGTCACGAACTCCCCCGTGCACCCTATTTTACGCACAGTGGAGAGAAGGAAGGATGAGGACTTAAATGCAAGGATTCACCACACGCACATTTATTAGCAGTCAGAGAACAGTTACAGTGAACAGGGATATGATAGCTGCACTCGGGGAAGCAGGGAAAACAGCAGGTAGCTCAACACACCTGTGGGGAGCGTAAACTGGGCTAAGCCAAAACGTAATGATGGTGCTGCAGGGGGGAAACGCTCCCAGAAGCGAAGCGGGATTAAACCGGAAAAAGGAATGCTTCTGGGACAGCGTAAAGGCAACACAAAGAAAACACTTGTAGTTTACTCACAAGGGGAGCAGTCCCAAAACGTACAGCAATCCAGGCGAGCGAAACAAGCAATCCTTCCTCTAGGTGATGGCTAGACGGTGGAGCAAAGCCATCCAGCGCATACAATAATCCAGCAGCGTTTGTCTAGCAAAGAGCTACCTTAGTACAAACACCGCTGGCATGGCAAATTGGGAACACCTGGGCGAGCGCGGGAAAGATGATTACCGGGGTGAACAGCTGACTGTCAGAAAGAGGGGGGCATGGCCAGACAGGCCAGAGCGGCAGCTACAGGCAGGAACAGAAACGGTGCACGGACAAGAAAACAACAAGAAATCAAAACACAACTCCACATAATAAACCCACTGCCTGAGCCACCAGGATCAATCAGAACCGAGCCCACAGGAAACATGGGCTCTGTTCATGACATTAATGATGTAGTTTTCCAAACCATCACTCTATAAATTTAAGAAATCTCTGTGTGTCTGTCTGTCACAATCATAGGACATCATAGGACGGCTTATGATGTGATATGACATCATACAGACCGCAGGACTTACTAAAAGACATACACATAGACACAGGTAAGCAACATTACACAGAACAGTAACAAGCAGGAGAAGAAGAAGCAAGCAGGGGCAAACAGAGATGGCAGGGCATGGTTACAGAAAACGGCGTGGCCAGGGCTGCACAGATAATCACATACCTATGATGTCAGCGATCATAGGACTGTCTCTCGTCAGCCTCCGTCAGTCTATGATGACCATGGAAGAGAATCCTAAACGTCTACTCTGCTGGAACAGCACCGCCTGTGGCTGAACAGGCCGATGCGCGAATGGCAGTCCCTGTCACACAGGTCGCACTTGTGGGTGGTCTCCGTGCTGCTGGGTCTGTGGCGGTTCTTCCTGCGGGTTCTTTTTTCATCTGCTGCAGCAGTCAGTTTCTCTTCACCCGCCTTGAGCTGTCTGGTCAGGGTGCCTCTCCATTTGGAGCGGTCCGTTGCAAGGTCCTCCCAGCACTCTTGTGTTGATCTCCAGGCGTCTCTAAAGCACAGCTGTGGGCGGCCAACATCTCTCTTGCCAGTTGCCAGTTCTCCGTAGAGGACGTCTTTGGGGATTCTGCCATCCTCCATACGGTGAACGTGGCCTAGCCAGCAGAGCCTGCGCTGCCTGAGTAGAGTGAACATGGAGGGAAGGCCGGCGCGGGACAGAACTTCTGTGTTGGGCACTTTGTCCTGCCAGGATATGTCCAGGATGTGGCGAATGCAGCGCAAGTGGGAGGAGTTCAGTCTCTTTTCCTGCCGGGTGTATGTTGTCCACGTCTCACTCCTATAGAGCAGTGTGCTGATGACGCAGGCGTTGTACACTGCCATCTTCATCTTGACAGAGAGTTTGGGATTCTCCCACACTCGTGTGGTGAGGCGAGCAAGTGTGAAGGCTGATTTTCCAATCCTCTTGTCAATCTCTGTATCAAGGGAGAGGTTGTTGCTGATCGTGGACCCCAGGTACGTGAACTGATTCACGACCTCCAGCTCGTAGTCGTCGATGGTGATGGTTGGTGGTGCTTCCGTGCCTTGCGCCAAGATGTTAGTTTTCTTCAGGCTGATGGTAAGCCCGAAATCCTTGCATGCCTGGAAGAAGCGGTCCATCAGGGTCTGAAGCTCCTGCTGTGTGTGGGTTGCGACTGCAGCGTCGTCTGCGAACAGCATGTCTCTGATTAGAGCCTCGCGTACTTTGGTTCTGGCTTTCAGGTGGGCAAGGTTGAAAAGCCTGCCGTCAGATCTTGTGTGCAGGTAGATTCCCTCTGTTGCTGTGCTGAAGGCATGCCTCAGGAGCATAGCAAAGAAAATCCCAAAGAGGGTTGGCGCAAGTACACAGCCCTGTTTCACTCCACTGCGTATGTTGAATGGATCTGAGACGTTGCCGTCGTGCTGCACTATCCCCTGCATGTTGGTGTGAAATGATTCGATGAGGCTTTGCAACTTTGGTGGGCATCCTATCTTTGGCAGGATCTTGAAAAGGCCCTCTCTGCTGACCAGATTGAACGCTTTGGTGAGGTCGATGAAGGCGACGTACAGGGGCATGTTCTGTTCTCTGCATTTCTCCTGGAGTTGGCGGATGGAGAATATCATGTCTACCGTCGATCGCTCAGCGCGGAAGCCACACTGAGACTCGGGGTAGACACATTCGGCAAGCTTCTGTAGACGAACGAGAACAACTCGTGCGTAGACTATTCAAACGGTTTGAATAGGACTGTCTACATGATGTCTATATGACGTCTATAGGACGTCACATAAACCATAGTCTATATGACCTCAGATAAACTGTAAGGCTGCAGTTCCTATGATCTCAGAAGGAGGTCTATATGACGTCATACAGACCGCAGGACTCGCTAAAAGACATACACATAGACACAGGTAAGCAACATAACACAGAACAGTAACAAGCAGGAGAAGAAGTAACAAGCAGGGGCAAACAGAGACGGCAGAGATAATCACACACAGGGGACCAGAGGGCAGTCAAGACCAAGGCAATAATGATAATGATGATGACGATAATAATGTGGGCTGGGACCCATGCCCTGGAGACAAGGAATGTCATCACTCTATATACTGTATAATTCAAGAAATCTCTGTCACGATGTCATGGGGAGACAAGACCAAGGCATTTACTCTATAAATTTAAGAAATCTCTGTGTGTCTGTCTGTCTGTCAAGATCATAGGACATCATCGTTTGCTCTCTACATGTCTGTTCTTTTCTTCTTCTCTATCCCCTCACCCCCCAGCCAGTCGCAGCAGATGACTGCCCCTCCCTGAGCCTGGTTCTGCTGGAGGTTTCTTCCTGTTAAAAGGGAGTTTTTCCTCTCCACCGTCGCCAAGTGCTTGCTCACAGGGGATCGCCTGATTGCTGGGGTCTTTCTGCAACTGTGGGGATCCCCCCTACAGTTGATAGTGCTATGAGATGACTGTTGTTGTGAAATGGCGCTATATAAATAAAGTTGAATTGAATTGAATTGAATTGAATCATACGACGGCCTATGATGTCTGCCTGATGTCCTATGATGATCCTATGATCTCAGGCTACATAGGACTCACGATGCCATCATATAGGCGATGCTGTCATATAGACAATAGGATTGGCTACCTATGATGTAGTGTCCTATGATGCCTTCCTTGATGTCTTTATGATGTCATACGGACCATCACTCATGATGCCAGCCTGCCTATGATGTAGTGTCCTATGATGCCTGCCACAGGAGGAGACCCTTCACCAGCATAGTTTACCACAGACAAGGGATGCACAGACAGACAGGAAACGTGTGGTAGAGCGCCATGAACGTGCTGAGTCACTTGAAGCCTGAAATGCCCGCAAAGTGAGCAACGCTGCACGCCAGGCAGGCACAGACAAGCTGAGACTCAGGAGATGCGGAATAGTCGGCTGGCCACCAACATTGCACGCCAGCCTCACAGAGAAGCTGAGACCGAATAGGACACACTACTTTAAACCACACCTATTCGAATCATTAAATCTGTAAAGGCAGAAGGCACTCTATAAATTCAAGAAATCTCTGTCAATGTGTCAGTCTGTTTAAACCACACCCATTCGAAGCAGTACCCATGGAGAATGGCAGTCTACGCTACAAATGTGTAAAATGCCAAGCAAAGTGCTGATTTTGTCTGGGTGCTCCAGTTTCTGGGTTTCGACGGGCATGCACAGGTCTTCCTGAACAGGGTTGAAAGCCACTTTTTGCTCAGATCTATTTGCATGATCCTGTCCATGAACTGGAATTACAACGCACCTATCCCTCAACCAGTCATCTGAACAAAGAAGAAGAAGAAGAAGTAGAAGAAGATCCACCAGATGGAGAGCAATAGAGTGAGGAGAACTGCTGCACATCAGAAAAAATGCCGTGAAGATGAAACACCTCAGGTTCGAGCAGTACACCACAGGCATGACTGTGAAGAACACAGCTGTCTCAGACAGGAAGAGACCCTTCAGCAACGGGCATGCAGACATACTTGCTTGTACTTGGTTTCTACAGGCATGGACGGGTATGCACGGGTATGTACTAGTAAGGATTAATTTCTTTGCCATTATTAAGCAATTAAAGAGGAAATGTTGCTGGGTCACATTTAGTTTTCTAGTTGTCTCTGATATGCCAAGTATAATAAATAAAGGTTCAGGTTTGATTGTTGTGTTGATAACCTTGGATATGATGTTGCAAATATCAGTCCAGAAAGATTGGCTCTTGGGGCATGACACAAACTTATGAAAATGGGTGGCTGCTGATATTTTCCACTTGTCACATAAGGGTGAGATCTCTAGATATATACAATGTAACCTATCTTTGGCATAATGAATAATGATTATAAATTGGATGAATTAATGTCTTGCATTATTTGAACACGTGCAAATGTTTTCAAGACTCTTTTTCCACAGGCCATCATGGATTGATTCTCCAGAATCCTCCTCCCATTTAGATTTACTAGTGCATACCTGTGCATGCCCGTGCATACCCGTGCATGCCCATAGAAAGCAAGTGTAAGCAAACATTTCTGCATGGCTCTCGAAAGTTACTGTTACCATGGCAGCAGCAACCATGGTGAAACCTGCCTTGGATCTTTGATGTCACCACTCGTTCGTTGATGCCTGCCTTTGATCTGTGATGGCTGCCTTTGATCTTTGATAATGTCATAGTGAGTGCTATGATTATGAGTAATGCCTGCCTTTGATTTTTGATGATGTCCTAGCGAGTCCTATGATTGTGAGTGCAGCCTGCCTTTGATGTCATAGCACGTCCTATGATCTTTTACTATGTCCTATGATCGTGACATCATGACAGATAATTTGTTGAATTATATATACTATATATAATTCACCTCCTCATGGATCGTCACCTTATCGTGGTGGGGGGGGGGGGGGTTGCGTGCCCCAGTGATCCCAGGAGCTATCTTGTCCGGGGGCAATTTGCCTCTGATAGGGTCTCCCAAGACAAACTGGTCCTGGGTGAAGGGCCAGACTAAGAACGATCCAACAGACTCTCATGATAAATTGTATATCAAGGATTCAGTGTATCCTGCCCGGTATGGGGTTACCGGGGCCCCACCCTGGA
Source organism: Pholidichthys leucotaenia (assembly GCA_020510985.1). Taxonomy (NCBI): domain Eukaryota; kingdom Metazoa; phylum Chordata; class Actinopteri; order Cichliformes; family Pholidichthyidae; genus Pholidichthys; species Pholidichthys leucotaenia. Next base: position 12,482,137 of record CM035845.1, read on the forward strand.
GCCAGGCCTGGGGAAGGGGCACGAAGGCTAGCGTCTGGTGGCCGGGTTTCCACCCATGGGACCCGGCCGGGCTCAGCCCGAAGGAGTTACATGGGTCCGCCCTCCAGTGGGTTCACCACCTGCAGGAGGGATCATGGGGGTCCGGTGCTATGTGGATTAGGTGGCGGTCAAAGGCGGAGACCTTGGCGGACTGATCCCAAGCTTTCTAAACTGGCTTTTGGTACGTGGAATGTCACCTCTCTGGTGGGGAAGGAGCCTGAGCTGGTGTACAAGGTTGAGCGATACCGGCTAGATATAGTCGGCCTCACCTCAACACACAGCTCCGGTTCCGGAACCAGTCTCCTGGAGAGGGGCTGGAGCTTGGCCTTTTCTGGAGTTGCCCCGGGCGAGAGGCAACGAGCAGGGGTGGGTATTCTTGTATCGCCCCACCTTGCTGCCTCTATATTGGAGTTTTCCCCGGTGGACGAAAGGGTTGCTTCCCTACGCCTTCGGGTTGGGAAACGGGTCCTGACCATCATTTGTGCCTATGCACCAAATGATGCTTCAGAGTACCCACCCTTTTTGGAGTCTGTGACTGGGGTGCTGGAGGGTACTCCTCCTGGAGACTCCATTGTCCTACTGGGGGACTTCAATGCGCATGTGGGCAACGACAGTGAAACCTGGAGAGGGGTGATTGGGAGGAACGGCCTGCCCGATCTGAATCCGAGTGGTGTTCAGTTATTGGACTTCTGTGCTAACCACAGTCTGTCCATAACGAACACCATGTTCAAGCATAAGGGTGTCCATATGTGCACTTGGCACCAGGACACCCTAGGTCGCAGGTCGATGATCGATTTTGTTATCGTATCATCAGGGACTGGTGTGAAAGTCATATAGCAGGTTTTACTGTTTGGAAATTTAAATCCCCAGTCATATGACCACTTTTCCACTTTCTCCATTGCTTTCCTGATGTTTTTGAACACAAATTTCTCATTTCTTCCCCTCGTCCATATGGCTCCATCATCTGCATATGCTATGATGGAGCATATGCAAAATATGCTATTTTGATGGATCCCTCTTCATCCTCAGACATGTTATTAGAATCAGAATCAGAATCAGAATCAGAATCAGGTTTATTGCCATTGTTCATGTAGTACACAAACTAGGAATTTGTCTCGGTACAATGCTGCAACATTAAACATGATAAGATAAGAGAAATAAACTATACATGTAATAAAGTGTAGGATAAGATTAAGTGATACTGGTCAACAGTTAAAATATATATTAGCCAGCAGCAGATACTGTGGAGAACTATATAGTGCAGTCGGTAATGCAGGAAGAAAACAGTGATGATTGACATGAGTCTGGTTGAGCTGCTGTACATGGTGCACGAGAGTCACTTAGTGTTCAGCAGTCTAATGGCAGAGGGGAAGAAGCTGTTCATGTGACGGGAGGTTTTAGTCTGGATGGACCGAAGTCTTCTACCAGAGGGGAGGGGGGCAAACAGTACGTGACCAGGGTGTGAGGGATCGGCTATGATCTGGCCAGCACGCCTCCGGGTCCTGGAGATGTACAGATCCTGGAGAGATGGGAGCTTGCAGCCGATCACCTTCTCAGCAGTGCGCACGACGCGCTGCAGCCTTAGTCTGTCCCTGGCAGTGGCTCCTGCGTACCACACGGTTATGGAGGTGGTGAGGATGGGCTCGATGATGGCTGTGTAGAACTGCACTAACATCTTGGTGGGTAGCTTGAGCTTCCTCAGCTGCCGCAGGAAGAACATCCTCTGCTGGGCTTTTTTGATGAGTGAGCTGATGGTCAGCTCCCATTTGAGGTCCCTGGTGATGGTAGTGCCTAGGAAGCGGAAGGAATCAGCAGTGGTGATGGAAGAGCCTGAGAGGGTGAGGGGGGGCAGAGGAGTAGTGACTTTCCTGAAGTCTACAATCATCTCCACTGTCTTCAGAGCGTTCAGCTGCAGGTTGTTATTGCTGCACCAGGACGCCAGCTGGGCCACCTCTCTCCTGTAGGCGGACTCGTCGCCGTTGGAGATGAGCCCGATGAGGGTGGTGTCGTCCGCAAACTTGATCAACTTGACAGACTGGTGGCTGGAGGTGCAGGAGTTGGTGTAAAGGGAGAAGAGTAGGGGGGAAAGTACACAGCCCTGGGGTGATCCGGTGCTGATGCTAGTATAGTCTGAGACAGTCTTTCCCAGCCGCACATGCTGCCTCCGGTCCGTCAGGAAGTCGATGATCCACCTGCAGAGGGAGTCAGGCACGTTGAGCAGGGACAGCTTGTCCCGGAGCAGAGCGGGGCGGATGGTGTTGAATGCGGAGCTGAAGTCCACAAACAGGATCCTGGCGTAGGTTCCCGGGGAGTCCAGGTGCTGCAGGATGGAGTGGAGGGCCAGGTTGACTGCATCGTCTACAGACCTGTTGGCTCGGTAGGCAAACTGCAGCGGGTCCAGGAGAGGGGTGGTGATGGACTTGAGGTGGGACAGGACCAGGCGCTCAAAGGACTTCATGACTACAGAGGTGAGCGCTACAGGTCTGTAGTCATTAAGTCCAGTGATCCGTGGCTTCTTGGGGACAGGGATGATGGTGGAGGATTTGAGGCAGGATGGCACGTGGCATAACTTAAGGGAGGTGTTAAAAATGTCTGTGAATACAGGAGCCAGCTGTTTCGCACAGAGTCTCAGGGTGGAGGGAGACACGCCGTCTGGGCCGGGGGCCTTGCGCGGGTTCAGTCTGGAGAACTGTTTGAGCACATCCTGCTCACTGATGATAAGGGGAGGGGGGGGGAGGGGTGTGTGTGCCTTAAATGAAGTAGGGAATGTGGAGGCTGTGGAGCTGGAGGGAGGGGGGGAGTTGGACACAGATGACGAGGTGTCAAAACGGGCATAGTGTTGGGACAGTCTCTGACAAAGGGCTTTGTCATCCTGACCTTTAGGAGCCTGAGGCCGATAGTTGGTGATTTGCCTCAGTCCTCTCCACACGGAAGCCGAATCATTAGCAGTGAACTGCTGCTGGAGTCTCTCTGAGTACACAGATTTAGCCCTCTTCAGCTCTCTGTTAAACCGGTATTTAACCTCCCTGTAGCAGTCCCTGTCTCCACTTTTCAGCGCTGCTTCCTTCTCCTTCCTGATCTGTCTGAGCTTAGCTGTGAACCAGGGTTTGTCATTAGAGTAACTCACCCTGGTGCGTGATGGAAGAATGTTCTCTTCACAAAAGTGGATATATGAGTTCACAGTGTCCGTGTACTCATCCAGATCATGCGTGGCTCCTTTAAGCATGCCCCAGTCAGATATTTCCATGCACGTTTCCAGCTTCTCCTCAGCTTCACTGGTCCGTATCTTCGTAGTGCTCACAACAGGTTTAGTGAGCTTCAATCTCTGTCTGTATGTGGGAATGAGGTGAACCATCACGTGATCAGATAATCCCAGCGCAGCTCGAGGGACAGCGCGATATGCGTCTTTCACTGTGGTGTAACAGTGATCCAGTGTGTTTAATCCTCTGGTGGGGCATTTAATAAACTGTTTGTAGCGGGGGAGATCGTGGCTCAGATTGCACTGATTAAAGTCGCCAGCCACAATAATCAGCGAGTCTGGAAAACTCCGCTCTGTGTGTTGAATGTGATCCGCGAGCACGCGCTGAGCTTCGCGCGTGTCCGCGTCGGGAGGGGCGTACACAGCGATCAGTATAAAAGAAGCAAACTCCCGCGGGGAATAGAAGGGCTTGCAATTGATAACAAGAAATTCCAAGGCAGGAGAACAGTGTTTGGAAATTACCGTTACATCAGAGCACCAGATGCAGTTGATGTAGAAGCAGACTCCGCCTCCTGTGGTCTTGCCGAAAAGCTCTGTGTCACGATCAGCACGGAAGAGCTGGAAGCCGTCGAGGCGCAGCGCGCTGTCCGGTATATTTTCCCGGAGCCAGGTCTCAGTAAAGCAGAGGACAGCTGAGGAGGCGAGGTCCTTAAAACGCATCAGCAGTCTCAGTTCATCCACCTTGTTAGTGAGAGAGTTGGTATTGGACAGAAATATGCCAGGCAGCGCCGTTCGCGAGCCTCTCCTGCGAAGTCGCACGAGAGCGCCCGCTCGTCTTCCTCTCTTCCGCCGTCTCACTTTCCGAGCCAAACAATAAACCAGATCGGCGGCAGGGGCTAGAAAAACTGGGAGGAGGTCCGTGGGGGTGAAAGTCCTGATATTTAAAAGTTCTTCACGGGTATAAGTGCAAGCAGACACACAATTGACAAACAAAAACAAACAAAGAGCGCAGCGAAGCACCATGTCGACCGCTGTGGGCGCCATCTTGGATCGAAAATTAATCATTAACATTAATCATTAATCATTAATCAAATATTAATCATTATATTGAATAAAACAGGGCTTATCACACTCCCCTGAGAAACACCATTTTCTATTTCTAAGTCATTAGAAACTTCTGATCCTACTTTAACCCTAATTGTCCTGTGTGTTAAAAAATCCATTATCCAAATATATACACTACCGTTCAAAAGTTTGGGGTCACTTAGAAATTTCCTTATTTTTGAAAGAAAAGCACTTTTTTTCAATGAAGATAACTTTAAACTAATCAGAAATACACTCTATACATTGCTAATGTGGTAAATGACTATTCTAGCTGCAAATGTCTGGTTTGTGGTGCAATATCTACATAGGTGTATAGAGGCCCATTTCCAGCAACTATCACTCCAGTGTTCTAATGGTACAATGTGTTTGCTCATTGCGTCAGAAGGCTAATGGATGATTAGAAAACCCTTGTGCAATCATGTTAGGTCTGCAATGCTGTAATTGCTGCAAATGTTGGATTCTTTGACGAAAGCAAAGTTTGAAGGAAAAAAATATTATTTCAAATACAAATCATTATTTCTAACCTTGTCAATGTCTTGACTATATTTTCTATTCATTTTACAACTCATGGTGGTAAATAAGTGTGACTTTTCATGGAAAACACAAAATAATTGTCTGGGTGACCCCAAACTTTTGAACGGTAGTGTACATACCACCAATGTCCATTTTATTCAGTTTCATAAGAAGACCGTCCCTCCACAGTGAGTCATAAGCCTTTTCAATATCCAGACAAACTATAACCATTACTTCTTTCATTTTGAGAGTCTTTTCAATATCATTACTTACCCTAATTAGAGCATCCACTGTGGATCTTCCTCTTCTAAAACTATTCTGATAGTCATTTATTAGTCGTTTTTGCGCTAATACATATGAGAGTCTGTAAACTAACACCTTCAACATCCATTTCCCTAAATGTGACGTTAATGCTATTGGCCTGTAGTTGCCTGGATGAGCTGGTTCTTTCCCTGGCTTATTAAATGGTAAAATTACAGCCCTTTTCCACCCACTTGGGATAACCCCCTCCTTCCATATCCTGTTAAACAATTTCAGCACCAGTTGCACTGATTGCATAGGCACCTGCCGGAACATAGCATAGCTTAACTGATCATATCCTGGAGCTGTGTATCCACTATCTTGCAAAGCTCTCTTAAGCTCTGACATTGTGAGCTCGAGGTCTAACACAGTCATGTCCTCTTTTACTTCATTTTTTAAGTTTGCATTTTTTCTGAGTTTATGCTGCCTTTGCTGTCTATGACTCTCACCACGATGGTCTCCTCTGTGCACTGCTGCAAATGCTCTACCTAGGACTTGTGCCTTTTCTTTGTCTGATACAGCCATCTTGTCTCCATCCACTAAAGCTGGACTTTTAACTGATATCCTTTTCCCACTCATTTTTTTAAACATACCCCAGACATCACCTAGTTCTGTTTTCCTACCAAGGGTGGAACAAAATTCTCTCCATGTTGACCTTTTCCTGTTTTTAATAATCTTTCGAGCTACTGCCCTTTTCTTTTTATATTCTATTAAGTTTTCATGAGTCATATTCTTCCTCAGCTCTCTAAATGCCCTGTTTCGCTCTTTTATTGCAATATTATATTCGTCATTCCACCAGGGTACAACCTTCTTCCTACCCTGTGTTGTTTTCTTAGGTATACTTGCTATTGCAGCATTCAGAATATGATTGGTTACCTGACTTGAACACTCTTCTATGCCACCTTCTAATGTCACCAAATGACATGACACAGTATTGCCTAAATCCTTCCCAATCTGCCTTGTCAAAACACCATCTTGTAAAACATCTTCCCTCTTGTATACATACTCAGTTTTAATGACTGTAAGTATTGGGAAGTGATCACTTCCCATAGTTGTCCTGTTCATAACCGTCCATTCACAGGCGCTCACTAAAGAATCAGATACCAGAGTCAGGTCAATACAGGAGAATGTGCCCCTATGCACATCCACCCTGGTACCTTCACCACTATATAGACAAATTAACGATCTTTCATCTAACATCTCTTCCACAGTATTTCCATTGTTATCTGTATGTGTGCTTCCCTGCAAGCTATTGTGGGCATTAAAGTCTCCACACCATACCTCTTTCATATGCCCTTCCCCTGCCATAGCACTGAAAATATCTGCTGTTAACTTCCTACATGGATTGTAATAATTAATCAGCTTAATATTTCCTTGTCCATTTGGCCTACATGTTTCAATAATATTACACTCTATATCCTCAGGGGAGGGAATCACCCTATACGCCAGGCCATCTTTAATAAAAGTGGCACATCCTCCTCCATTTACAGTGTTAATTCTATCCTGTCTGATTGAACTGTATCCTGGAATAACAAAATCTAAGTGAGGTTGTAGCCATGTCTCCTGTACACACACTCCTGTGGAACAACTTCTAGTTCGTAAAGATACTTCTTGAGTTTTTGTCCGTTTGCTATAAGACTCCTCGCATTCCACTGTAGTATATGTAGCACCATAATTAAAGTCTTGTTTCAGCATGTGCAGTCTTCCCAGTTTCAGCTTTCAATAAAGCATGAATCTGGTCAGCTGTGATATCTTTCACATCTAGGAAGCCTTTTGTTGATTCCGCAATGGTTTTGATTCTGTCACTTTTCTTCTGTAGCTGTGCAGCAACATTCATGGTGTGGCAGATAAAAGCTATAAAGTTTGTCCTCTTAACTATCAATGTGTCATCATCCATTTTGCATTTGTGAACACAAACATTCCTTGCAGTTGCACGATCCTGTGCTTGCGTGGGACCTGTTGATTGCTGGGCTTCCATTTGAACTGCACTCCTTTGAGGAAGGCCTGCTGTGTTTCTGACTATTCCTGCCTCTCTAACTGTCTTTAGAGCTTCCGCATACGAGATTTTCTTAGTTATTATGATTTCCTGGGCTTGTCTAGGTTCCCTCTGCACAACACATCCTCCATATGCAGCACTGTGCTCACCCCCGCAAGTTGCAACACTTTACTTTGGCGTCCTTGTCACATTTACCATACTCATGCTCCCCTCCACATCTAACACACATTAGCTTTCTCCTACATTGCTGAGCAGTGTGACCATCCTTTGACACTTGTAGCACCTGAGTGTCTTTGGGACGTATTCTCTGACACTGAAATACATGTATCCTATTAGGACTGATTTAGGGAGCGTTTCCTCAAACTGAATCATGATAGACTGTGTGTCCTTCAGCAAGCCTTCTTTTTTTCTTTGTAGCCTTTTCACATCCTTCACCTTTCCTCCTTGGATCTCGTTTTTCACTTCTTCCATAGACATGCACAAAGGGACACCTGATATAACTCCCCTCAAGTTAGCTGTCACACTAGGAACATGCGCTTCATTTGTTCTCCGTTTAGACATGTCATTGTCAGTATTTTCTGTTGCTGTTGTTTACTTGTGGCATGAATTAACAGCCGGTTATTCTTCAAGAACTTAGCAAACTTAACTCTCCCAATTTCTTTCTCAGTTGCTTTTGTTAGCTTAACTGGGTGATAGTGCCCCCCACCCTGATTGAACTCAATGACAGCCTTGCAGTCATTCCCTACATCCTCAAACTGCCGTCCATTTTGGCCAGTTTGTGTTTTCTTCGCATTGTTACTTCCTCCCACATCACTGTCATCTGAGCCGCTTCTAGGTCTTGTTGGCCCCCTAGCTGCTCTTTTCCGGCCCCCAGGCCTGTATAGTGTCCAGCGCACCTCATTTTTATCGTACCCGTCAGAGCTAGATGCCATAATGTTACAGATAGCATACAGTTTTTGCTATCCGCCACAAACAAATCAATCCTACTGCCAGCCGAACACAGATGTAAATGCGGTCCCAATCTTCTTCTTCTTCTCTTTGACGCCTTCCAGTCCTCCAAGGCTCTCCAGCAGTTCGACTCTCTCTTTCCTCCTTCTCCACTTTCTTCCTTCTCCATCCTCCAGCAGAGGGTTCAATCTATTGGTCAGTATCTTTGCAAATAATGTTCCATCAACATTAAGGAGGGAGATTGGACGGTAGGCACTCACTTCCTGAGGGTCCTTCCCTTTTGTATGGATTACTGTAATCACAGCCTCAGTTAGTGTTGGTGGAAGACTACCAGTTACCTTGGCTTGCTTAAACATGTTCAGCAAATAGGGGGATGGGTCTTCACTGAATGCTTTATATAATTCTCCTGGAAAGTCCATCAGGGCCAGGTGTTTTATTATTTTTTTAGTGAGGCCGTGGCATTCTGGATCACAGTAATAGTGAGTTCGACATTTAGGATGTCACAATCTTCCTAAGTCAATCTTAGTAGATCACAGTTGTCTAAAAAAGAATTAATTATTGCAGAAGCTACAGTGGTCTTTGATGAGTATAAGTTGGTATAGAATTCTAGAAATCTGTCATTGCCTGAGTGGTGGTCTAGTTGATAGAGCATCCACCCCACAACTGGGAGGTTGGGGGTTCAAGTCCCAGCCGGGTCATACCAAAGACCATATAAAAAAATGATACTTCCCGCCTTCTAGCTTGGTACTCAGCATAATAGAATGGGGGAAGGAGAAGTTGGCGGTACCTTGCATGGCTGTGACCCCTGTGATTAACATTGGAGACATGTATTTTCCTTCTACTGTACATGACTGGCTGTATGGACTGAATAACAATAGAAATGGTGTCGTGAAGTGCTCGTTCCACAAGTGCAAATTGGGACACCAGATGCTCTCTGTGAGTTTATACATTTATTAACATAAACACAGACAAGAACATGAACATAACAAAACTAAATCATAAAGTTCATGACACAGACCAACAGGAACACTAACATGGTAAATGCTGGAGGTGAGTGGGGCTCAACGTCCAGGGGGACATGAAGCCAAGGAACGCCTGGCCAGGGGCGGAATCCAGCCACAGCCCTTCCGAAGGCTGCGAGGGCTCACGGCTGGAAATAAGGGAAAACGTACCTGGACGGAGCCCTCCACTCACCTCAACAGCAGAACCCCAACACACTCTGGACACGTAGGAGCTCTTGAGAACAGGTGCACATGAAGGAAGGACACGACAAGGCCCAGAGGTTTGCCATGCCCTATAAGCAGTCCATAATGAGTGACAGGTGTGGATTCATGAGTAACAGAATGGACAGCAGCTGTGCAGCCACGAACAGTTTAACAGCCGGAAGCTGCACAGTGCTGCCAAAATAAAACAAAGCGGAAACCGTAAAAATACAACACAACAGAACCCAAAATGAACATAACGAACTGGGCAACACCCCCCCCCCCCCCGTGCCCCAGGATCATGAAAGTCCCCCCCCCACACACACACACGTACAAGGGGTGGTTCCCAGACACACTCCGGGCAACATCAAAAGGAAGAACCCCCACACACAGAAGACCCCCCCAAACACACAAATGTCACACAGAAAACATGACACTGAGACCGTGACAAAAACCCAAACCAAAAACATGGCAACATTAATAAAGTAAAAGCATAAACTTAAAGCGAGGCATGGCCAGATTCAAATCTTGATAAACGGCAAACGTAAATAAACCAAACTTAACCATAACTACAACACTAAAAAATAAAAACTAACAAATGGGACTATAAAGAATTAAACTAGGATTGAGATATAATCAAACTGAGGGTGTATGTTCAAAAAACATAACAAAAGGAAAATAAAGACAGTCAAACATGAAATATAACAAAGGCCACTAATTTTCTCCAAACTTAACCCCTTGCACTCTGGCCAATTTTCCAAAAAATGCCAAAAAATAATGTGCCCAAAGTAAATCAAAAGCTGTTATTCAACCCTTTGCAGCATCTTCATGGGGTTGGTCTCATTTAAAAAAAACCACTTTGAATTTTTTGGCAAAAAAAACATGATGTCTCTAAGTGCTCCGGCCACTGAGTTACAGTCATCTAAACATAGTGAACTTGAAGAAAATAAATTTGGCCTGGGTGTTTTTTTGGATACAAATGCTTGCAAATAACACACAGCTTCAGATCCGGGCTGGAAAATGCAACAGAAATGTAGAACCAAGTGCTATCCAGCTGAGGTCCAAATTTTGTAACAATACCACAAAAAAATGAATATTTTACACAGCTTTGTTCTCAGGCTGTTCCCAGGCGTTTTGGAACTGTGCCAAATTGTGCCAAATGGCACAGTTTGGAAAAACGTCTGTAACTTTTGAATGATTCAATGTAGAAGCTTCATTTAGGGCTCTAATAAAAGGTCACATTCAGGGCTGTGTCTGTGTGTGTGTGGGGGGGGGTTGTCCACCCCCCACCCCCCCGCTACAGAGGACGGAGATCCGCCCTCGCCACATAATGGATTACACTCGGATGTGGCATGTTTCCACAGCACCGCTGTCACCGCGGCTTCCCCCCCCCCCTTGCTACTGTGTGTGTGTGTGTGGGGGTGCCCCCCCTTCCCTCGCTACAGTGGACGGAGATCAGCCATCGCTACACGACGGATTACACTCGGATGTGGTGATGTTTCCACAGCAACGCTGTCACCGCGCCCCCCCCCCACCCCCCGCAACAGAATCGTAGCGGTAGGGGGGGCGTTCATGGTCCGGAGGCGGCGAAGAACCGTGTAACGCAGTGCACGCACTTCGGACATCGTGCGCCGCACAGTTGTAATTTACCGATCGGTCAAAAGTCATTTTTGATTACAATTTTCAGGGATAAAAAATAATTTGTCTTATAATACCTTACCTCTTCACAGCCACATTGTCCTGGCCAACTTCTCTTCCCCATTGTCAGACGAACCGACGCTGGTCCGCTCGTGGATCTGGTCTCACGACCCGGTCAAAACATAATTCCATGATTGCGGTTTTGGCGAATGATTTACGACCTTCGTCATCGGCCTCCGTCGGTCTATGATGACCATATAAGAGAATCCTAAACACTCTGCTGGAATTAAAAAAAAAAATAATAAAGCACTGCCTGTGGCTGCTGAAGGAGTCTCTCTTCACTCAGCTTTAGACAAAACAGCTCAGCGAACTTCTGTGCTTCAATTGGCTTGCAGCCGTTGGGAGGCGGGTCCTTCTGGCTAGGTTTTCATTCATTGGTTCTTCAAGGTTTCAGAAACCCCATTTAAAGCTCTTATTAGTCGAATGAGAGGTCAATCAGATCAACTAATCTGTTCGCGGCTGTGTCTGCAGCTTTTATTTTCAGTGCGCGCTTGGACGCCATCACCAACTACATCACCACCATCAGGATCATGCGTCCGAGTCATGCATCGTGCACTCTCGTGCGCCCTCGTGCGCTCTAGGATGCAGAGACTTGCCCGTCCGCGGTACAACGGAGTGCAAGAGGTTAAGATAATAACTCAAAACAAATTAGCAAATTAATTTCTCCGAATAACTACATAAAGAAAAGAAACAAAAGGACTTAAACAGAAACATAATTAACAGCAAACAACCCAGCCATTTCAGCAAACCCTCCCAGCGAGAAGAACAACACACCTCGGGGGGGGGGGGGGACACAGGCACGGAGGGACCGAAACAAACAATAAAAACAAACCAAAAGAAAACACTCAAGATCCATGCACTGTCCCTCAGGTGGTCTCCAGGAACTCAACCCTGACTGATTTCTGGCCAGGGCAGTTCAAGCAGCCTACCTGAGTCCCAAGACCACCGGCGTCTGCACTGGAACACATCAGGTGGCCTCCCTGTGTTCCAGAATCAACGAAGCAGGAAGAGCAGCCCATCAGGCAGCCTGCCGGCATCCCTAAGCCAACGAGCCTTCGGAGCTAGGGGGCAACATCCCCAAACAAAGGGCGGCTAATCAGCGAGAACCTCTCATGACGCACCCACGGTGGCCCCAGGCTGGGACGATGCACCCACGCCGGTCCCGGGCTGGGGCACAGCTGTACCCGCGGCGGCCCCGGACTGGGACACAACTGCACCCGCGGTGGCCCCGGGCTGGGGCACAGCTGCACCCACGGCAGCCCCGGGCTGGGGTATAGCTGAACCCGCAGCGGCCCTGGGCTGGGGCATGGTCCCCAAGACGACTAGGTTGACCCGTGAAAGCACCAGGCCAAGGAGGCGGTCAACCAACAGGGCCCTGGACTGGGGCAGCACTGCACCTGCGGTGACCCCGGACTGGAGCGGCGCTGCACCCGCATCAGCCCCGGACTGGTGCATGGCTTCACCCAGGGTGGCCCCAGACTGGGGCATAGCTGCAACCGTGGAGACCATTGACGGCGCAACAGCAGCACCCTTGGAGACCATAGACGGCGGAACAGCAGCACCCTCAGAGACCATAGACGGCAGGGGAGCAGCACCCACGGAGATCTTGGATGGAGGGGGAGCAGCACCCACGGAAATCTTGGACGGAGGGGGAGCAGCACCCATGAAGACCTCGACCGGAGGGGAAGCAACACCCACAGAAGCCTCGCTGACCCTGGACCGACGCAAAGGCAAAGGCACAGAGACACACACATACACACCGGGTCAGGGTCATCGGCAGCGGTGGAGCCCAGGGAGGAGGGCTCAGGTGCGGCTGATGGCCACACCTGGACCTCCTCACCAAGAGCCAGGCAAGATCTTTGAAGAACAGAGAACGTGAAAAAAAGAAAGAGCACTTGCTTGAGTTTGAGCTCCACCACCGTCCAGGACTCCGGCGATCCAGGCTGGGACGTCCCGGCTCTCCCTTCTTGGGTGTCCACACCCAGCACAGCTACCTCAGATGGGGTGGGTGTCTCGGTCCTCTCCGTCTGGATGTCCACTCCGGACACAACCACCTCAGACGGGGAGGAGAGAAAAAACACTGGAACAAAGTTGCTGGCAGTGTTGGAGCTCGGTGAGGAAAATTCGGGAGCAGAGGACATCTTCAGCTGGTTCTCCTCACCACAAGCTAGACAAGAGTTCTCTAGAACTGAGTGTGTTTGAACAGAACAGAGTACTTGCCTGGACTCGAGCTCCACTGCTGCCCAGGACTCCGGCAACTCTGCTGCAACGGCCTCAGCAGCAGGCGTGATGGTAGATGCAGCCAGACAACGTCCAGGCTTAGCTCCTCCTGCTGGTGGGCCTTCCAGCGGGATGGCTGCAGCTGGAGGTGACCTCTCCTCCTGTCCCGGACGTGGCCGCAGGGCAGAAACGGGAACTCCAGGGACTGCGGTTATCTCTGCCGTCCGGTGGCTCCTTCCCAGGAGCGACAGGCTCTCAGAGGCCACAAAAGAACACACGGGAGAGGGAGGTGACGGTGAGCAGCAGGTGGTGAGAACTCAGCAAAAATTGGCTGCTGTAGCTGAGCCTCATCATCGGAAATAAGGCAAAGTATATCATTATGAGAGGGAAACGAATGACAACCCACCTGCCTTATCTCCCGGCGACCGATGGTTCCTGCTGCTGCGGTGGGATCTGATGGCGCTCCTCTGCCCACTGCTGACGTAGGAGGCAGAGGCAGAGGAGCCCCATCGGAGGTGGAGCCCCAGGCGGAGGTGGAGGCGGGGCGCTGAAACTCGGGGCTGGCGAGGAGCTGACAGTGCTACAGTCCTGGGAAGCCCTCCCATTGGGCCAGACCTCGGTTCGCTGGCCGAGCTCCTTCTGAGATACTCCCGCTGCAGATCTTCCAGAAGAAAAATCCTCTCCCTTTCTTCGGCATGCAGCACGAGCATGACAGATGGCTTCTTCTTTAGGCTTTCCGAGTATTGTATTATCTTCTGCTTTTGTTCTGCATATTGCTTGATCATTTTCAGTTTTCCTGAGTTGTCTTGCTACTAATTTGTGTGGTTCATCACCAAATTCAAAGTATCTTTGTCTAGTTTAAAGGAATTCTTTACTTGTATTTGTTGATATGATTTTGCTGTATTCATATTTCAGTGTTATTTTCATGTGTAAAGACATAGAGGGAGCTTGTGCATTTTGTTTGTTGAGGAGTTTTATTTGGCTTTCTAATTCTTTTAACTTAGACCTGTTTTCTTTCTTTTTGGTGGCCTTAAAAGAAATTATGCTGCCTCTTATGAAGGCTTTAAATGCTTCCCAAAGAGTAGGTCAAATGGGGAGGTTCCAGGAATATCATTCATCTCAAAATAAGATCAATCTGTGTCTTTAAATATTCCCAAAATTTACTTTCAGTAAGTAAGTGAGAGTTCAACCTTCATGGGGTATACAATTTATCTACTTGATCAAGACATAGCGAAAAAGTAAGGGGGCTGGGATCTGACATCACTATGCTGTGATACTTGGCATTCAAAGTAAAAGGTATAAGCTTAGTGTCGACCAGAAAGTAATCAGTTCTACTGTAGGATCTATGGACAGGTGAATAAAATGAGTAGTCTCTACCTGAAGGATTGTTTATTCTCCATATATCTGAAATATTTGTATTACTAATAAAAGGGTTTAAAAATTCACTTGAAGCATTTCTTGAAATTCTTTTTGTGGAGGATCTGTCAAGATATATATCTAAAACAGTGTTGAAATCTCCTCCAATTATCAAATTTGTCAAAGACATGTCTGGTATCAATGCAAAAACTTTTTGAAAAAATGAAGGGCTATCTATGTTGGGGGTATATACAGTATATTTACTAAAGTGAGAGAGATGTTGTGAAATTCCCAATAACTATAATGAAGTTGTACAAAGGGGAGACTTTTTCTTACCAAAATAGCTTTACCTCTCTCTTTACATGAAAAGAAGGAGTGGTGTATTTCACCTACCCATTTTAGTTTTAACCAGCCATGTGATTTATTATTTAAGTGGGTTTCTTGCAAGAACATAATATCTGAAGCCATTGTCTTTAATGAGCCAGAACCTTTCCTCTTTTAGCTGGATTATTTACTCCACCTATGTTCCAAGTGGAGAATGTAAGACCCCTTCTCCCTATGGTATTATTTACATTTGGGCTGCAGCTAACGACTATTTTATGGCTTGAGTAATCACCCACTCCAATTGAAGATTACTCGAGTAGTCTGATACTTTTTTAATGAAACTTGCATTGACCAACATTTGCAGAACTTTATTTCCTAAAGAGCAGGAGCAATTGTACCAAACACTCAATAACACAGGTACTTATTTATTGCAACGCTTATTGCAATGTTTATTGCATAAAATGTAACTTTAAACGGTACGTTACACCATAAAGTCCTTTTGCTAGCTGTTAGAATCTTTTAGCATCTGCTAGCGGACACTGTTAGCATTCGTTACCATCCGGAAGCTAACGGCGGTGGCTATATGTTCTTTGATCATATAAGCATAATTAGCATAGATGACTACATTCTATTCATCTTAATTTAAAATCTCAATCATGTACCTTGTCTTGGGTACTCTGTAACATCCGACGTTGTAGCATGAGCTTGCTGCTCAGCTTTACCATGTACACACTCAACTATGTTTTCCTTCAATTTGAGCTTGAAATGATTCCAGACTTGAGATACTTTTGTCATTTTTAAAAAATTTTCTTTGTCTTTGCCAGCCCGTCACTATGCCACTCTGATATGGTGCCATTAAGCAAATCAGTGTTTTGTTTAGGTAGTGTGACCGGAAGAAGGTTGCACCAGAAGAAGGTCATATAGACCGGAAGTGCTACATTAAATGACATGTCGATGCATCAATTTTGAATCGAGAATTTTTTGTAACTGAATTATTCAAATTATTCGAGTAATCGTTGCAGCCCTAATTTACATTATCTTGCATCAGAAGTTTCTAACCAATACAATATCTTAAGTATGGCAAAAATCAATATGTAGTATCTGAGTGTGTAGTCCACCACTGGTATAACCCACCCTGACCTCTTCTCCCACCCAAACCCCCATCCCAAAATCAACAAATTTCCCTTTTACAAAACATAACTTATGATATGGATGCGCACTTGCATGGGTATCACATGTATTTGTGTACGCGTGTAACCTTACAGAAAACAGTCAGTGTTATGTTGAGAGTTACCAGCCTTTACCCACTTCCATCCATGGCAGTCTAAGTGTGTCCTTCTGCTGGTATAGTCCCACTTGAAGTGGAGAGGCGTTCAGCATATTCTTCGGCTTTTTTGGCATCTGTAAAAGAAGTCTGTGTGCCTCCCTGGGTTACCAGAAGTCTTGCTGAATAAAGTAACCCATATCTGTTGCTAGGCAGGTCTTGTAAGAGTTCCCTGGTATGACTGAAAAGTGATCTCTGTTTAGCCACGACCGGAGGGTAGTCTGGGAAAATTTGAATTTTCTTACTACTGGGGTAAAGTTGTTTTGCCGCTGCAGCTTTACGCAGAATGTCCTTCGTCATATGGTAGTAGTGTAGCCTCATCACAATGGGTCTGGGTGGTTCCTGAGGTTCGGGTCATTTTTGTAGAGTCTGGTGCACCCGGTCAATAAGAGGCTTTTCATCCAGGGATAACACTTCTTGTAGCAATCCAGCAATAAAATCTCTTGTCCTTGGCTCCTCCGTTTCCTCAGGGATGCCAGTTATTCTTATGTTGTTTCTCCCGGAACGCCCTTCTATATCCTCGCATTGTTCAGTTAGCTTGTCCACTTCAGAATTAAGGCGACTGACCTGGTGCTGAAGTGCAGTGACATCATCTGAGTGATATGAGGCAGATTTTTCAATCTCCCTAATAGGTTTTTTTTTTTTTTTTGTGCAAGGCCGCAGTTTCCTCAAGAGCTGTGATAGATGACTTTATTTCTTTTTTTTTGTTGCAGCCAGTTCCTCTCGGAATTCGGTGCATACCTTCTTTATACGGACGTCTACAGTAGCACATATCCTCTCTAATCTGGGTGACTTAATTTTGTAGCACTGTAATGACTGTCAAGACGACACAGTTTGGTGGGTCTACCTCTTGGCTCACATCATCGGGCGTTCCCGTGTCACTTGAGGCCGGTGTCTCATCCAGGCCTTGTTCCTGCTGATCGTTCCGTTTGGACTTTGTCTTTTTCATCATCGTATTTTCTCTTCGGCCGATATTTTATACTTGCTTGTATCTTTATATAAAAGCCCAGAGCACTTTGGTACAGATATTTTGAAGTTTAGTATATTAATAAAAGTAAAGTTACCAGAGTTACCAAATGACACATCCTACTCCTTCTTCACTAAACAGCGCCCCCCAAAAGTAACACATTTATGAGAAAAAGTTGAAAGATTACAGCAAAAAAGTGACAAATTTATGAGAAAGTTCCAAAATTACAAGACAAAGCTAGCAAATTTGCAAGAAAAAAGTCACAATTTTACATGAAAAACAAATTTATGAGAAAAAATTTTAAATTTTCAAGAAAAAAGATCACAAATTTGAGAAAAAGTTGCAAGTATATAGAAAAAAAAGTTTAAAATTTATGAGAAAGTTTCAAATTTTCAAGAAAATTTTACCAAATTAGGGGGAAAAAGTCACAAATTTACAAAAATGCAAATTTATGAGAAAATAAGTTTCAAATAGGTAAACAGGTAAAGTCCATGTGGGCAAACGGAGATGGGGCCAACATGGAACCCGCTGACAAACCCATCTGGGACCCATAAGACAGCCCAGATTTAATCCTTGGTGGGGCCCACATGGACTGGGTCTGAGTGTCTAATTTTTGTTCATTTTATATGTAGTCCAGCATATAATCCACTCAGAGCAGAAATGTTCTCCACAGTGAACGTGTTTTGTCGCTGCACGACAGATGCAGTTCACCACAGACTTCGTCTGGCCATTGGTGAATTGAGCGTAGTATTGAATGAATTTATATGAAATAAAAGAAAATACCAATGCTTAATGTGCAGTAGAAACTTAGCTTACAGCAGGGGTGTCAAACATACAGGCTGCAGGCCCAAACCTGCCCATGGGATTAATTTGCAAAGTGTGAAAATGTAGGCTGCCATTTTTAATTAAAATAATAATAGCAATTTGGGCAGCGCGGTGGCAGAGTGGTTAGCACTGCGGCAGCACAGCAACTCACCCTTGGCCGGGGGATCCTGGGTTTGATCCCAGCCCTCGACCAACAGTGATCTGTGTGGAGTTTGCATGTTCTCCCCGTGGCTGCATGGGTTTACTCCGGGATTTCTCCGGTTTCCTCCCACATGCCAAAAACATGCACGTTAGGTTAATTGGCATCAAACTGGGGATTCTAAATTGTCCTTAGGTCTGACTGTGAGAGTGAATGGTTGTCTGTCTCTCTGTGTTGGCCCTGTGATGGACTGGCGATCTGTCCAGGGTGGACCCTGCCTCTCGCCCAAAGATGCTGGGATAGGCTCCAGCCCCCCCACGACCCGAAAAGGATTAAGCGGAAGAAGATGGATGGATGGATGGATAGCAGTTTGTATACTCGGGGGTCACACTGTTTTATTAAGAGTAACAGACAGCTATTTTACAGGTCCAGCCCACTTGAAATTGAATCGGGCTGTATGTGGTCCCTGGACTAAAATGAGCCTGACACCCGTGGTTTACAGTCAGAACAATTTACAGGGCTAACATGCTAACATTCCCAGCCACAGGGGGAGTACAAGCGGTCTCTGTGCCAGTCTCAAGCCCGGATAAATGGGGAGGGTTGTGTCAGGAAGGGCATCCGGCATAAATATCTTTGCCAAATTAACATGTGTTTCATTGCAATATCAAGTAATGACACGCTGTGGTGACCCCGAAAGGAAGCAGCCAAAAGAAGAAAAAAAAGCAAATATTGTCCATAAGATGAAATACAGTGGCTATAAAAAATCTACACACTCCTGTTCAAATAACAGGTTTTTGTGATGTAAAAAAATGAGACCAAGATAAATCATTTTTATCACTTTTAATCACTTTTTCCACCATTAATGTGACCTATAACCTGTACAACCCAATTGAAAAACAAACTGAAGTCTTTACGGGGGGGGGGGGGGCTTACAATAACCTGGTTACATAAATATGCACACCCTGTTATAACTAGGGATGTGGCTGTGTTCAGAATTAACCAATCACATTCAAACTCATGTTAAATGGGAGTCAGCACACACCTGCCACCATTTAAAATGCCTCTGATTAACCCCAAATAAAGTTCAGCTGTTCCAGTAGGCTTTTCCTGACATTTTTTTAGTCACATCTTACAGCACAAGCCATGGTCCACAGAGAGCTTCCAAAGCATCAGAGGGATCTTATTGTTCAAAGGTATCAGTCAGGAGAAGGGTACAAAAGAATTTCCAAGGCATTAAATATATCATGGAACACAGTGAAGACAGTCATCATCAAGTGGGGAAAATATGGCACAACAGTAACATTACCAAGAACTGGACGTGCCTTCAAAACTGATGAAAAGATGAGAAGAAAACTGGTCAGGGAGGCTGCCGAGAGGCCGACAGCAACACTTAAGGAGCTGCAGGAATTTCTGACAAGTACTGGCTGTTTAGTACATGTGACAACAATCTACATTTTGCAAAAACACATTTGAAATCTCCCAAACGCATGTGGGAAAATATGTTATGGTCTGATGAAACCAAGGTTGAACTTTTTGCCCATAATTCCTAAGGCATATTTGGTGCAAACAACACTGCTCATTACCAAAAGAACACCATACCGCCAGTGAAGCATGGTGGTGGCAGCATCATGCTTTGGGGCTGTTTTTCTTCAGCTGGAACTGGGGCCTTAGTCAAGGTGGAGGAATTCTGAACAGTTCCAAATACCAGTTAGTGTTGGCACAAAACCTTCAGGCTTCTGCTAGAAAGCTGAAGATGAAGAGGAACTTCATCTTTCAGATGAACCAAAGCACACATCCAAATCACCAGAAGAAGATTTTGGTTTTGGAATGGCCCAGCCAGAGTCCAGACGTGAATCTGATCGAACATCTGTGGGGTGATCTGAAGAGGGCTGTGCACAGGAGATGCCCTCACAATCTGACAGATTTGGAGCATTTTTGCAAAGAAGAGTGGGCAAATATTGCCACATTAAGATGTGCCACGCTGACAGACTCCTACCCAAAAAGACTGAGTGCTGTAATCAAAGCCAAAGGTGCTGCAACAAAGTATTAGTTTAAGGGTGTGCATATTTATGCAAACAGGCTATTGTACATTTTTTATTTATTATTTTCCCCCTTAAAAGATTTCAGTTTGCTTTTCAATTGGGTTGTAAAGGTTGTAGGTCACATTAGTGGTGGAAATTTTTTTTTGAAATGGTTTATCTTGGTCTCATTTTTTTACATCACAAAAACCTGGCATTTGAACAGGGGTGTGTAGACTTTTTATATTCACTGTATCTAGAAATGTATAATCATATACAACGGCCACTGCTGAAAGTAAAAGCTAGCTGCATAAACTATCAGTGTCAGTATCTGTGACTGTGTGAGAGATACAGCAGGGAATATAAGTATTGAACACGTCAACATTTTTCTCACAAAACAAATTATATTTAATAAAGTGGAATGACACAGGGAATAAGTATTGAACACATTAAGAAAAAGAATTGAAAAAGGGCATAGAAAATCAAGAAACCAGCTGAAATCCATCAGAATTTAGGAAGCCATCCCATCCCCCATCAGTGCAAATTAATTACAGCTGGTTAAGTCCTGGCTGACAGCCTTTAAAAAGGTCTGTGAATATCAGATTGTTACACCACAAATAACTCATGATGGGTAGAAGAGCTCTCTCTAGACCAGGGGTGGGCAGTGAGGGCCATTCCAGTGCAGATTTTCTGTTCCACCCACTGTCTTCAGCAGGTGTTTTCAATTATTAGCGATCCTTGAAGCTGATCAGAGCAAACACCTGCTGAAGACACTGGGTGGAACAGAAAAAGTGCAGTGGAATGGCCCTCACAACCTTATTGTTGCAAAACATAATGATGGCATTGGTTACAGGTGCATTTCTAAACTGCTGAATGTTCCAGTGAGCACTGTTGGAGCCACCATTCGGAAGTGGAAAGAACATCATTTTACCATAAACCGGCCATGACCAGGATCTCCTTGCAATATTTCTGACAGAGGAGTTAAAATAATAATCAGAAGAGTTTTCCAAGAGCCAAAAACCACTTGTGGAGAGCTCCAGAAAGACCTGGAGTTAGCAGGTACTGCTGTTTCAAAGAAAACAATAGTTAATGCGTTCAGCCAACATGGGCTTTATTCCCACTCATCTCACAAGACTCCCCTGCAGAAGAAAAAGCATGTTGAAGCTCATTTAAAGTTTGCTGCACAGCATTTGGACAAACTAGTAAAATACTGGGAGAATAAATTGAACTTTTTGGATGCCATAACACACTGCATGTTTGGAGGAGAAATGGCACCGCACATCAGCCCAAAAACACCATACCAACAGTGAAGTTTGGAGGTGGGAGCATCATGGTGTGGGGGTATATTTTAACACATGGTACAGGCAGACTTCATATAATTGAAGGAAATATGAATGGACAAACGTACAGAGACATCCTTGATAAGAACCTGTTGCCATCTGCCAAGATGCTGAAGATGAAACGAGGGTGGACATTTCAGCAAGACAATAATCCCAAACACACAGCCAAGGAAATTCTCAACTGGCTCCTGAGAAGGAAAATAAAGCTGCTAGAATGGCCCAGTCAGTCACCTGACCTGAATCCAATTGAAAATCTATGGAGCGAACTGAAGATCAGAGTTCATGGGAAACACCCACAGAACTTTCAAGATTTGAAGACAGTTTGTGTGGCAGAATGAGCTGAAATCCCTCCTGAGCAATGCATGTGCCTAGTTTCTCCATACAGGAGGCATCTGGAAGCTGTTATTACCAACAAAGGCTTTTCTACTAAATATTAAAATGAATTTCACCAAGCATGTTCAATACTTATTCCCTGTGTCATTCCACTTTATTGGCTATAACTTGCTTTTTGAACACAGTTGCCTTGATTTCTTTGTATGTATGGATTACTTGGGTTGTTACTGATATCTGGTGAAAATCTCAGGTCAATGGCTCCATCAGAAATACAGTATGTTTCATGAGAAAAACGTTGACGTGTTCAATATTTATTTTCCCCACTGTATGTGTGATATGTGTGCTACCGACTGTATAAATTTACATATGTATACAATTGTTTTAGTTATTTTTTTGGTGATTTTTTTACCAAAGTAATTTATTCAACATTTTTAGTTTACATAACACAGTTTTTTATCGAGATATTGATTATCAAGATGAATAATTATTTTGAGACATGATTTTTGACCCATATCACCACCCACTGCTCTATTATTGGCCAGCCTTATTGATCCCATCCAGCGCTGTTTCCTGAGCAGGGAGCCAGAGCGTTAGCTTCAGAGGTAACAGTGCTAATGGTAGTTAGCTTCCTAAGTGTGGTTTATATTATTTTGTTTAGATTTCCATCACCCTAACAGAATCCCTGTTTCCACCTGGTTCACTAATCCACAGTCGATAATATCTCTCATGTCATCCTGGCTTGTTTTGTTTTATTTTTGCCATGATGCTTCATCAAACCAGTACTATTAACTTGGCTACACAGTCAATGTTAGTCTGTGTAACAGAATTGGAGATCACCTCAGTGGGAGAGGCTGATAGATAGGCCGCCTGGCGTTAGCTTAACTGTTGATCTGGCCAGTTTTGATTGCCATTTTCTATAAATTCTGTTCACCACCACCGCCTCTGTAATCTTTGTTCATTTACCAACACTAGGCCACATATGTTCTTAGATGTTATTTATAGTGTTGCCTTGAGCCATCATTCACTCATTCCTGAATGTTTCTGTTCTCCAGGGACCGGTCATATCCTATTGACCACTGAAACCACACTCTCCTGTCCACCACTGATGCTTTATTTCATTAATTCTTTAAGACAAGTTCACGTTAGTTGTGTCAGGCTTGCTATCTGAGTTAAGAGCTAGCCAGTTAAGATCAGCAATAGTGATGTAAGAGGGAAGGTAGAGTTAATTGCAGCTCCTGGGCCTTTAAAGAGACATGGTGCACTCAAACGAGCCGTTCTGAGTTGAACCATTTTTGAGATGCATCACATCACCACGTGTGGAAGATTCTGATTCAGTGCACAAATGTCAAAGAATCAGTTTCTGAATGTCCAGAGTCCAGTAGCAACCCATGTCTATGTCAAAGCTGAAGGGGAAGCAGTCGGTTCTTTAGTAGCTGTAGTGGATGTATGCTGCTTATGGGACATTCCAGTTGACTTATTACATCTCTCTTCTTTTTGTTTTATTAAAAAAGATACTGGTTCGTAGATTAATTGTGGATCATAACAGATACTTTGCTTGGAAAGTACCAAGTAGTCACACAGTGAGAAACAAGATAAAAATGCTCAAAGTCAAGGTTGAGGTCAACAGGCAGGAGGTCGGAGCACTGTTGGGGTGATTTCGTCAAGCCAGAATGAGCTATTCCAGCACTGATGGTCTGGTTTGTCAAAGCCACAGGGAGACACTGGTTATGGGTAAAAGAGCTGCATCTGGCTCTAGAGCTGCAGGTTTCAAACCTCTGGTCAAGGGGATGTGATGTGAGTTTAAGCTACTGTCACAGTTCCTTTGAATTCATGAATTTGCACACTTTCATGGAGGGGGGCATAGTTTCTTATGGCTGCCTTTCAATTTGCAAGAGCAGCTTGAGGCATTATTGAGAAATGAGGTGCTCTTCTGTCAAATGATGGCCCTGGAGTTCTTATGTTCTTTGTAAGGGTGCCTTGGGATCTTCTTATGGCCTACTTACTGCTATCTTATGAAAATTTTTGTGAAATTCATGGCACTCTCACGTCGTTGGTAGGATGATCTTACAGCTTTTGGCACATTATTTCGGCACAAATGTCACACGGATGACGTATTTCCGCCTTATGAGCACCTCACTACTGCCTTACGCACGCTGTATGGCTCTCCGTACAAACAAGGATTCGTATGACGTTTCCTACGACCACTGTAAGGGGCTCTCAAGAACAACTTAAGGTGTTCTTGAGGCATACTTATGGCCATCATCTTGCGTAGCACTTACGTTGTTCCTAAGGCATTTGTACGGCTGCCCTATAATGAGGGGTTTTCATGGGGCATTTGTAGAAATCTTGAACAAGACCATTGACCTGGCCACGGACTTACTAGTGGTCTACGAGCACTGGATTCCCCTACGGCCACCTTAAGAATGCCGTACAAAATGGCCCAAAAATCATTCGTATGGTGTTCTTAGTCATTCCTAAGGATATTTGTGACCGTAGCTTAATTCTCTTACGTCTAGGGTTGTCCAACCGTGCATTGTCCCCACAGTGCGTTGTCCCATATATTGACTGCGCTAACCACTAGATAGCACCCCAACACAGCAGATCCTAGCTCTAATGCAGTTAAAGTAGCAGACTGCTGTGCTGGTCACACCCCAGTCACCCCTGGTGTCAAGGGTGACAATTAACCAATCACAGTTCCCGTAGTGTGCATTGCTCCAATCTAGTGTAGAAACCGGCAGAGAAAACGTTTTGGTGGTCCCTCTTGCTGTTTGGTCGGTTTTGTGACTTGTAAACATGGATAAACCTGTGAAGAAGAAAAGACTGCAGCTACAACACGCAGTATCTGTGAACTGTGACTTATCATGTAAGGGTTTCTCTCCGGCTGTGCAAAAGTACAAGGGACTGCTGGAGTCAGTCAAGAGCAGCAAAAAATATTTATGGAAAACCCAACCGGAATTGCTTTCTAATATGTGTTGTTTTTCTTCTAATATCTTCCTGCCTGCCCCAGGGACTACAGATGGAAATTAATAATGAGAATGCTGTAATGTGGTACAGAGCATCTTTACTGTGTTGAATGGTTTTTCTGTACATGGTCCCTGACAAATAAACCAATAAACTAACTAAAAAAAATGATTTGTTGAGTAATGCCTGATGGATTTGAAATGGCTTTGTTTTTTATGTTTTATTTTCTGTAAATGTCCACATTTATTTTAGGGTTTTTTTTTTCACAAAACCTCACAAACTACAGAATATCCACTAATGTTTTCAAAATATTGAAATAGCAATATATTTTACTTCAAGATATTTGAAGTATTCATTTTGTTCCCAATAGATATGTTGATACCAGCTGCAGCTTTCCTGCTGTCTTCTATCAGCAAGTTGACACATGGGCCTTTTAATAAAAATCTTAAATTTCTAGGTATACAGTGTGGTATTTTTTTTCCTTGTAGTATTAAGGTTAAACATGACATTGCATATAAGTATTTTTTAAGGTATTATCAAGGTAAAAAAAATCCCAACATTATCACAACACTAATGTCCACAACATCGTGGCACTGAGCAATAGTTAAAACCATCTGTCCTTTATTTGGCTGTGAGAAAGTTGGCAACCCTATATACGTCGCTTGCAGCCAATCAAATTTTGCTTGGGTCGCAGCATGTAAATGTGAGCATGACACAGTCACACTTCTGGGTTCAGGTTGCACACAGCAGCAAATACCAGTGATTGAAGTGGAAAGTAGAAATTAATTCTGAATTCTGTCACCATCTGACACCTGACACCTGTGGTCTAGATTCTAGACCACAGGTGTCAAACTCATTCCATGGAGGGCCAAGACCCTGCAGGTTTTACCTCCACCCAGTGTCTTCAACAGGTGATTTCACCAGATTTCTTCCCACTGATTGCTGATCAGTGAAAACACTTGCTGAAGACACTGTGTGGAAGTAAAACATGCTGGGTCTTGGCCCTCCATGGAATGAGTTTGACACCCCTGATCTAGACACAAAAATACGGCCCAATTTTATTGTCTCTCTTTTGTGAAATGTCTCTGGAACTTCTACAGGAAAAACAAAATGATTTTGTGGCTTTAATAGAGCCATATTTAGTTTAGAAATTCAGAGGCGGTCTTATTCTGAGTAAGTCTAGGGTGACAAACTAAACTTAATGGATTATCATTGTTGGGGGCTGGAAGACAGAAGACATCAGTTTGCGTGAGCAGAAAGTCTCTCCATCATCTCCCATATGCACTGTGTCAACATATTGGGGCACAATTTGATTTAAGATTGCCTAATCGTGCTGTGATTAAAGAGCGGCCCTGCTCGGCTTCTTTCTGCCTTGTGATTTGGACTTTATTTATTTGACTTTGGCATGGACACAGCTGGACTCAATGTGTCGACGGTTTTGTGCCCAGTGCGAATGTCTAGTGTACTCGTGTGAGTTTATTTTCCTTCCGACATGTCCTTTGGATTTCAAAGCGGATGTCAAAGATCTTAGAGGTGGCTGCACGGTGTAGGATTCATCGACCGCAGCACGTCACACAGCTGGATGGGACAGGAAAGAAGGGCGAACTGATATACAATCCAGCTGTCAAATGGACGTGAAGAGGAACACGTTTTCCTCATTAGAAATAGTCGTAGTGAACACATGAAATATCTCCACCAAGTAAAAAGAGAAAGGTGGGGGAAATTAATACTGAACACACCCACATTTATTTCCAGGTTTTTCACAAGACTTCATTATTAAATCAAGAAATCTGCACCGATAGAAATCAAAACATTCAAGTCTACAAATAAAGTGTAATAATGTAGGATGACACAGGAAAAAAGTATTGAACATGTTACTGACATTTTTTTTAATATTTAGTGTTTTCAGTGACATTTTTAGGATATTTCCTGTATGAAGAAATTAATCTAATTAAAAAATATTATCACAGTAGATGCCTCTCAGATGATGCTGTTTCCAAATTTATGCAGATTGTTTCCTCTATGCCATGTGTCAACACAACTAACTACTAACTAACTAACTAACCTGCACTTATATAGCGCTTTTCTAGTCACAAAGACCACTCAAAGCGCTTTCATTAATACTAACCCTCTATTCTAAGGGCCTATAGGAAACAGATATCTAGGGACAATTTAGAACAGCCAATTAACCTAACAACAACAACGGAAATAAGCTATAGACAGCTTGCTCCTTCTGTAATTGATAACATGGTGGATAGTGTTTCAGCTTCTCTGCATCAGGCTCTAGACTTGGTGGCCCCCTTAAAAAAGAAAAAGTCTAATCAGAGATTTTTAACTCCTTGGTTCAACACAGAAACTCGTAGCTTAAAACAGAAGACTCGTCAATTAGAAAGAAAATGGCGCTCTACTAATTTAGATGAAATCTATTTAGCTTGGAGAAATCATCTTTTAATTTATAAAAAATCTCTTCGAAAAGCTAGAACGAGTTATTACTCTGCATTAATAGAAGAGAACAAGAATAATCCCAGGTTTCTTTTCAGTACTGTAGCCAGGTTGACAAAGAGTCAGGACTCTGTCAATCCTAGCATCCCCTTAGAGCTTACTAGTCAGGACTTTATGAACTTTTTCAATAATAAAATTTCATCCATCAGAGATAAAATCAATCAGATTCTTCCCACAGTTAACTTAAATACCGTAACTACTACAACTCCTTCTATTGATGTCTGTCTTGATGAGTTTACTCCAATCGACCTTTGTGAGTTAGACAAAGTAGTTTCCTCATCCAAACCTTCAACTTGTCTTTTAGACCCTATTCCTACCAGGTTATTTAAAGAAGTCTTCCCACTTATTGGTAGCTTTATTCTTCATATAATCAATTCTTCATTAACTTTAGGCCATGTACCACAGGCTTTTAAAACGGCTGTAATTAAACCCTTACTCAAAAAGCCAACGCTAGATCCAGGAGCTTTAGCTAACTATAGACCAATCTCTAATCTCCCTTTCATTTCAAAAATTTTAGAAAGAGTTGTTGCTACGCAATTATTTGACCACCTGCAGGAAAATGGTTTACTTGAAGAGTTTCAATCTGGGTTTAGAATCCATCATAGTACTGAAACAGCCTTAGCGAAGGTCACTAACGACCTCCTCATTGCATCTGATAATGGACTAGTTTCTGTACTTGTCCTTTTAGATCTTAGTGCAGCTTTTGATACTATTGATCATAATATTCTACTTGATAGATTAGAACACTATGGACTTAATGGAACTTCGTTGCAGTGGTTTAGATCTTATTTATCTGATAGGTTCCAGTTTGTTCATGTAAATGATGAGTTTTCTTTCAGCTCAAAGCTTAGTCATGGAGTTCCACAGGGATCTGTGCTAGGCCCTACTCTTTTTAGTTTATATATGCTTCCGTTAGGCAACATTATTAGAAAGCACTGTATACATTTTCATTGTTATGCAGATGACACACAATTATACCTGTCAATGAAGCCAGATGATAGTAATCAATTAGCCAAGTTAGAAGCCTGTCTTAAGGAAATCAAAGCTTGGATGACTTGTAATTTCCTGCTATTAAATTCAGATAAGACTGAAGTCATTCTTGTTGGTCCAAAAAACCTTAGAAATTCCTTTCCAAATCAAACTTTCAGTTTGGATGCAGTTACTCTTTCTCTTAATAGCTCTGTGAGGAACCTTGGAGTTATTTTTGATCAGGATTTGTCCTTCAATTCACATATTAAATTTGTTTCTAAGACTGCCTTCTATCATTTGCGTAATATTGCCAAGATTAGGAGCATCTTGTCTCAGAGTGATGCTGAGAAACTGATCCACGCTTTTGTTAGCTCGAGATTAGATTATTGTAATTCTTTATTATCAGGCTGTCCTAAAACATCTTTAAAAAGTCTTCAGCTGATCCAAAATGCTGCAGCAAGAGTTTTAACAGGTACTAGAAAGAGAGATCATATCTCTCCGGTTCTGGCCTCCCTTCATTGGCTTCCCATAGAGTTTAGAATTAAGTTTAAAATCCTTCTTCTTACTTACAAAGCTCTAAACAATCAGGCTCCTTTTTATTTAAAAGATCTGATACTACCGTATTATCCTAGCAGAGCACTATGCTCCCAAAATGCAGGATTACTTGTAATACCTAGAATCTCCAAAAGTACAATGGGAGGCAGAGCCTTCAGTTATCAAGCTCCTCTCCTGTGGAATCAGCTGCCAATCTGGATTCGGGAGTCAGACTCGATCTCTGTTTTTATGAATAGGGCTAAAACCTACCTTTTTGATATAGCCTACAATTAGGGAGGGATCATGTGTTTCTGAACCCTCCCTTAGTTATGCTGCTAATAGGTTTAGTCAGCCGGGGGACCTCCAGTAATGCACTGGGCCTCACTTCTTTCCTCACTCTCTATGAAATATTTTTTTTTTTGCTGGTCATTAACATTTGTTTGTTCTCTCCCATAGATTGAGTCCCCATCGTGCTGTTTGCTCTCTACATGTCTGTTCTTTTCTTCTTCTCTATCCCCTCATCCCCCAGCCAGTCGCGGCAGATGACTGCCCCTCCCTGAGCCTGGTTCTGCTGGAGGTTTCTTCCTGTTAAAAGGGAGTTTTTCCTCTCCACCGTCGCCAAGTGCTTGCTCACAGGGGATCGCCTGATTGCTGGGGTCTTTCTGCAACTGTGGGGGTTCCCCCTACAGTTGATAGTGCTATGAGATGACTGTTGTTGTGAAATGGCGCTATATAAATAAAGTTGAATTGAAATTGAATTGAATTGAATTGAATCTCCTGCAGTGCTCAAGTAGAAGTTTGACTCATTCTTCTAAGCAGACCCCAGCTAGTTTACCCGCAATAAACCCATCTGGGCCCCACATGAGTTTAATATGGGTGAGCAGGGTTCAGTAACACTTGTGCCATAGGCAAAATTATGCAAAAAAGTCACAAATTTATGAGAAAAAATGTGAAAAAAAACTTTTGTGAAGAAGTCCGCCGTTTCTTTGTTGGAGAAAATTGTGGCGCATCAGCGCCTTGGCGCTACCTGTCGGGCGGGAATGAAACTACAAATGATGGTTGTGCGCATGCGTCAACTGCTCGGCCTGGGTAGATGAAAAAAGTGAGCATGTATAGTGCCACGTGCGTGCCGGGCTTGTCCAAAGCGTACGCGGACCAAGGCGGACTAGAGGGGAAATGGAGCATGAAGCAGGCTTTAAGGCAGAGCTGGAAAATAATGGTGGCCACACAAAATATTGACTGTCACCATGGGATGAGATGCCGTCTCAGCGCTCAGCCCATGTTTCCCTTCATCCCTGCTTCTCATTGAGCAGCGTCTCAGCAGGCTCCCAGCTGGCAGCATTACGGACGGCTGGGGTCAATTAGTCCTCATCAGCTGGGGCGCTGCCAATGAGAATAAATAGGAGCAGCCTCGATGACTCGGGGCTGCGACATAAGCACTGCTAGGCTGAAGCCCCTTCGTCTGGTGTCAGCCTCTACTCCCCTTACAGCATTCCTGTGATTGTTACCCGCTGTGAGTATGTATGCCTTGTTACCCCCATGTCCGGTACGAGCTCCCTGCTCCTGCGCTGTGCAACTTGTGAGTGAACCTCTGTACGAGTATCTGTGCTTTCCTCATCCCTCACCCCTTACCTTTAATAAAACATCACGACTCACTGGCTCGCCCTCGGCTCTTATTGCGTGGCTCCCTAGAGCCCCGCGTGACATTGACACTTTGGGCACAAATTGGACATTTTCACTTTGGGTTGTACTCACTTTTGTTGCCAGCAGTTTAGACATTAATAGCTGTGTGATGAGTTATTTTGAGGGGACAGCAAATTTACATTGCTATACAAGCTGTACAGTGACTACTTTACATTGTGTCAAAGTGTCATATCTTCAGTGTTGTCCCATGAAAAGATATAATAAAATGTTTACAAAAAGGTGAGGGGTGTACTCACTTTTGTGAGGCACTGTATGTCACCCTTATGTGTCATGTTTGTTTTTCTGCTGTGAAAGTTCAGTTAAGCTCCTTCTCCTTCTAAAAGGCAAGTTTAGACAAACCATTCTAATGGTGTCACTAGAACAGTGACTCATTCAGAGCTAAGCACTGGGTATAGCCTCGGAGGAAAAGGGCGGAACTGAGGATTCAGCTTGGTCTCCAGGGCCAATTAGCAACAGCTGCTTAGAAAACCATTAAAATGCTTTTAAATCCCCTTACCATTCCAGCCAGTTTTTGTAAAAGCGCCTTAAAAAACATACCCAGAGTAAATCAAAAACTTTTCTTCAGCCCTTTGCCGTATCTTCATGGGGTTGGTCTCATTCAAAAGAAAACACTGTTTTTTGGCAAAAAACACTGTTTTTTGGCAAAACAGTCAGATTCTCTCTAAGTGCTTCAGCCACTGACAGTGATCTAAGCATACTAAATTTGAAGAAAATAAAGTTCGCCTGGGTGTTTATTCAGATACAAATGTCTGAAAAGAGCATACAGCTCAGAAAACACAATAGGAATGTAGAACCAAGTGTTATGAAGTTCAGGTAAAAATTCTGTAAGTACTGTAAGTAAAGTTTATTTATAAGACATATCGTCACAAAGCACTGTACAATAAAATGGAATAAAAAACAACTTAACAGACACGATTAAAAAGAAAAGAAAAAAGAGAGAACAAATTAAAACACAAGATTAAAAGATTTTAAAAATATCAGACATACCATTGAAAGCAGTTGAATTCAACAGAAAGCCTCGTTAAACAAAAAAGTTTTCAGCTGCTTTTTAAGACTCCACAGAGTCAGCTGAATATATCTGGAGTGGGAGATTATTCCAAAGCCTCGGAGCTACAGATTGAAAGTGTCATGCTGCGGTCCTCGTGGACCGCAAATGAGACGCTGTAGGCTGCCGATGAGTTTGCATAATTTATTAACAAAAGACAAATGATAAAATAATGAGCCACGGGGGGCAAAACACACTATAACTATGACTTCGACTAAGAAACAGGAAGAACAGACTCTCAACAAATACACTTACTGTGAAAAGGCACAAATCGTGAATCTAGGACGAAGGTTGGACTAGGGAAAGTTTGACGAGGAATGTTAGATGAGGTCGCAGCAGAGTAACCTAAGCTGCTCCCTTAAGTAGGGCTCGGGATGAAACAGCTGATGAGGCAGTCATCAACTCAATGCAATTCAGCTGTCAGAGGAGCTCAGCTCTGACAGCCGGAAGCCCCTCTGAGAGCTGTCACAATAAAAGCTTGGAGAGCCACAGGGAACACACACCAGATGGGAAGAAAATACTGCATGACCCGACCGTGGACGATATCGGCGCTCAGACCATGACAGTACTCCCCCCCGAACGGCGCACTCTGGGCACTGCGCATGACATCCAAGCCTCCCCCCCACCCAGGGTGGGAGGATGGGGGAAAAGGCCAGGAGGGCGAGAACCAGAAAAAAACCCATCAAGACAAGGAACCGGAACAAAAAGTGACAGGGGAGAATACAGAAAATATAACATGGAGCAATTACAGAGCATGGGGAAAAACAAAACAAAACACAAAAATAATCCATAATGCACGGGTGGCACAACAGACTGGACAATAAATGCAAATAACAGGAGTACAAAGCCTACAGGCCACAAACAGAAAAAAACTAAGTCTACAGACCAAGATACACCGGCCCAGAAGAAATAAAATGGCAACCACTTATCCCTCAAACAGAGGAAGGGAGAGGGAAAAAAACCCCACGCTAAATAGCGGCGAATACATACCGTTCAATATAGTACAAAAACCAAAACACCAGAGCGACCCAATATTTCAGAGGAGAGGAGAAAACAAAACAGGGATGACAACAGGCAGAGCACAATGAGACAACAATTAATTCTGGTGGTGTACCTGCGTCCAGCGTCCAGATCGCTGGCAGGGGAAAAAGGAAGAGCTCGGGCGGCCTACCCCAGTCCCAGGCCCAGAGAAACAGTACCTCTGGCGGCCGGACCAGGTCGCCAAACAGAAAGTTCAGTTTGTTGGGTAGCCGACCCAGAACGCCAAACTGGCGAAACAGTTTCCCAGGCGGCCGACCCGCGAAATCAGGCCACCAGGACCACAGGGGAGAACTCGGAGGCGGCCTCCCTATGGCGAGGAGCAGCGAGGGAGTGCCGAGCCAATTACAGAGAATCCCCGCGGCAACCGATGGAGGGAAAGAGGCAACGGGGAAAGGAAGCGGGACCAGTCCGGCGTTGATCGAAGGGGGATCTGCAGCTCCTGCTCCGAACTCCCCACGGACTGGTGCTGCGCTCCTGTTGGTTCCCAAGCGGGACTGTGCAGCACCCACGACGGACCCCGATTGGGCCGGAACCACACCCATGACGGACCCCGACTGGGCCAGAGCTGCACCCACGACAGACCCCGATTGGGCCAGAACCACTCCCATGACGGACCCCGACTGGGCCAATGCTGCACCCGCGATGGACCCCGACTGGACCGGGACCACACCTATGACAGACCTCGACTGGGTCGGTGCAGCACCAGGGATGGCCTCCAAACCCGAACCCGGAACCTCCAGCACAGCGACCGGGATCGACTCCGCACCAGTGACCCTGGGAGAAGGCTCAGGAGAAGAAAAAGAACCGGGATCAGGATCACCAGCAGCGACAGAGCCCAGCGAGACAAGCTCGGATGCAGCGGACGGCTGCACCTGGCTCGCCTCCCCGAGAGACAGTCAAGAACGCTCCAGAATTGATAGGAGGAAGACAAAATAGAGCACTTGCCTGATCTCGAGTTCTGTCGCTGTCCAGGACTTCGACGATCCGGGTTCAGACGGAAGAAGGTCGCCATCTGGTTCCCACTTGGCTACGGCGGGCTCCGCAGCCGGCATGATGGAGTCCACAGTCTGGAGATTCCCTGACACAGATGTCCACGCCGAGGGCCCGCACAGCGTGATGGCAGGGGCTCCGTGACCTGCCGGGTCGGACTGTCCCTCCGTGGAGACCCGGGGACGCTTGCTCGTCGGCGCAGGCTCCAATCTGCAGTCCACCCTCCTCCTTTGCCCATGATGTGGCTGCGGGGCTGAAACCAGGCTCTCCAGGCCCACAGGCTCCCTCCTTGTCCGGCGGCGTAGTCCTGGCGCCAAGGAACGCTCAGGGGAAGGAGATACAATGGTGGCAAGTTCACAATTAATTTCTGCAGCAGGTGGAGGGAGCTCGGGGGACTGTGAACCCCGAACTCCACCCCCAGGAATCAAACAAGGCAATTCACCCAGTGAAGGAACAGAATGAAGAGACACTTGCCTGATCTGCTGAGGGCTGATGAAACCAGCTGCAGTGGACTTGGTTCTTCCCTTCCCCCGCTGGATGGAGACGGAGGACCCCCCGGGAAGACGAAGAGGAGACACTCGCACCGGATCAGGAACGGGGGCAGCCGGAGACGGACTCGTGGGGCTCACAGCAGCTGGGGGAAGCGTTGAGGAGGAGGGAGAAACAGCCGAGGCAAACCGGGATCGAGGAGCTGACGGAACAGTTTGGACAGATGACCCGGAGGCGGAGGCAGCTGTCTTACCCCTCCGACGAGACACGGAGGCTGCAGCTGGCTGGGAGACAGAGTTCGTGCGGCTACCCGGAATTGGATCCGGACGGGGTTCTCGCTGAGGGTTGCAATCAGCATGGTGACGACGTTTTCCGGCAGAGGGCGAGGTGAAGGTGAGATTTGGGAAACGCCGCTCCTATCCCTAAAGGGATAGGAGCGGATAGGAGGGTGTCCCCTTTAGGGACACCCTAAAGGGCTGTTTTGAAGCCACCGCCTGGAAGCAGCTCTGCGATCCACATGGTGAGGACATCGATGGCCTCATTCACACCTTCACGGGCTACCTCAGCTTCTGTGTGGACAAATCCGTTCCCACCAAGACCATACGGCGTCACTCAAACAACAAACCCTGGATCAACCCTGAGATAAAAACACTTCTGAGAGAGAAGAAGAGGATCTTCAGGTCGGGGAACAGGGAGATGCTGAAGTCCGTACAGAGGGAGCTGAGGAGAAAGATCAGAGAAGGCAAGGACAGCTTCAGGAAGAAGATGGAGGACAAGCTGCAACAGAGCGACATCAGCGGGGTCTGGAGAAACCTCAAAACCATCTCGGGGCTCCAGAATACCTCCCCCCAGGCCACAGGGGGCAGGGAGTGGGCGAACAACCTGAATCTGTTTTTCAATAGATTTGACCAACCGCCCTCCCCCCTGACTGCACAACAACCACTGCTGCCTCTAAAGAAATCAAGTCCTGCTGCCCACTCCCCACTCTACCAACACCCCCCCACTCCCAACACACAGCCCCCCATCCTGACCCTGACCAGGACCCAGGTGAGGACGGAGCTGAGGAAGATCAAGGTGAGGAAGGCGCCGGGACCGGACGGCATCAGCGCAAAGCTCCTCAAGTCCTGTGCAGACCAGCTGTGTGGGATTGTGACATATATCTTCAACATGAGCCTGAAACTGGGGAGGGTACCACAGCTGTGGAAAACATCTTGTGTGGTACCTGTACCAAAAACTTCCCACCCCAAAGACCTGAACAGCTACAGACCGGTGGCCTTGACGTCCCACTTGATGAAGACCCTGGAGAGACTGCTCCTTGCTCACCTCCGCCCCCTGGTGGAACCAGCGATGGATCCACTCCAGTTCGCCTACCAGCATGGCATTGGGGTGGAGGATGCGGTGATCTTCCTCCTTCACCGTTCTCTGTCCCACCTGGAGAAGCCCGGGAATATGGTGAGGATCATGTTCTTTGACTTCTCCAGTGCTTTCAACACCATCCAACCGATGATCCTGAAGGACAAGCTGCTGCGCGCAGGGGTGGACCAGCACCTGTCATCATGGATCCTGGACTACCTCACGAACCGGCCTCAGTTTGTGAGAACCCGGGACTGTGTGTCCGACACGATCATCAGTAGCACGGGGGCCCCCCAGGGAACGGTGCTGGCTCCCTTCCTGTTCACTCTTTATACTGCGGACTTCTCACACAACACAACACACTGCCATCTACAGAAGTTCTCTGATGACTCTGCGATCGTTGGCCTCATCTCCAATGGAGATGAAGCTGAGTACAGAGGGCTTATCCAGGACTTCGTGGACTGGTGCCATCGGAACTGCCTCCAGATCAACGCGAGGAAAACTAAGGAGCTGGTGGTGGACTGCCGCAGGCATGGGCAGCCCCTCACAGTACCAGTAAATATACAGGGAACAGACATCGAGATGGTGACATCCTATAAGTACCTGGGTATTCATCTGAACAATAAACTAGACTGGTCACACAATACTGATGCACTCTACAAGAAGGGACAGCGCAGGCTGTTCCTGCTGAGGAGACTCAGGTCTTTTGGTGTACAAGGGGCGCTGCTGAAGTCATTCTATGACACGGTGGTGGCATCAGCCATCACTTTTGGAGTGGTCTGCTGGGGCAGTGGCATTACTGCAGCCGATAGGAAGAGACTGAACAAACTGATTAAGAAAGCTAGCTCTGTCCTGGGGCAGCGCCTTGATCCGATGGAGGAGATAGGAGAGAGAAGGACGGTGGCTAAACTGTCATCTCTGCTGGAGTCCGAGTTCCACCCTATGCAGGACATACTGAATGCACTGAGGAGCTCATTTAGCAGCAGACTACATCATCCCAGGTGCACAACCGAGAGGTTTCGCAGGTCCTTCCTACCAACGGCTGTCAGACTGTACAACCTAAGCAGGGCTGCTCGCAGAGATAGCAAAAAGACGTAACAAACTAATAGTTTTTTGAATGCAAAAGATGCAATAGACTTACACAATGGTCCTCTCCGGCATACAACTAGGAACATACCGGTCGCTATGGAGGGTGAGAATATGTATGGGCACATAATCATACCATGTAGGATAACTAAGTAGACGGTTATGCTGTTTCATTCCATCTAGCAACAATGCTCTGCACTGTGTGTGTTTATATATTTGCATATTTATTCCATCTAGCTACAATGCTCCGTACTGTGGGTGTTTATATATTTATATATCTACATATTATTCCATCTAGCTACATTGCTCCGCACTGTGTGTGTTTATATACTTGCATATTTATTCCACCTAGCTGCAATGCTCCGTACTGTGGGTGTTTATATATTTACATATTTATTCCATCTAGCTACAATGCTCTGCACTGTGTGTTCATATATTCATATATTTATTCCATCCAGCTACAATGCTCTGCACTGTGTGTCTGTGTGTGTGTGTATATATATATATTTTATAGTAATACGTACATATGTTTATTAGCTGCTCTTGCTTGCTTGTTTTTTTTCTTGCCTTCTGATTGTTGCTCTGAGTGTTGCTATCCCTGTGCTGTTGCAATCCTGGAATTTCCCCGTTGTGGGACTAATAAAGGCTTATCTTATCTTATCTTATCTTATCTTATCTTATCCTATACTACACACCTTTTTTCTCAAGCTGTAACCAAACGTTTTTGAACTGTGCTAAACTGCCAAATTAAATCATGGTCGCCCACCTCCAATTCTTCAGCTGACAACTCGTCACTCGGCCAGGTCAAGTAATTAATAATTTCTTTGATGTTCGTGTTCATTTTAGCCATTTTTCAAAAAAGTGAGTGACGTTGCAACGCTGTTACCATTTGGATTCATGGATTTATGCAAACTTTATGGCATTTTTATACTGGGCGGGGGGTGGGGGTGCGATGAATCCCCCCCGTAAGGTATCGCTGAATTCAGAGATTAATTGGCTACACAACACGTCCATCATCAGCATACTCAGCTGCAATTGGCTCATTGTGTTTCCGTTAGCCATGGGGCTGGTCCTTCATGCTAGGTTGTCACTCATTGGTTATTAAAGGCTGTGGAAACACAAATGGAGGCCCTAGTTTGTTGAATGAGGTGTCAATCAAATCTAGACAGTCACACCAGTCTTTTGGACTTCCATTTCTGGCTCTATCTACCAGAAGTGTAGTTTTTTTTATCCCGTACGCCACAAACTGATGACGTTTGCTGGCTGAGTTTCAAACAATGCTCCGATTTTATAGGCAGTTTCCCCAATCATCATCTAGATGGACAATAAATCTTACTCAAATGGATCTATTAGGCCTTTTGCAGTATAAATGGACTGTATTTGTTGGACTATCATTAATTGCAGGACTCCAAGAAAGCTTCATTGCTGAGTAAATGCTACATTGCTATGCTGTGCTAGCCTGTTTGATGCTTTATTTAAATCGTGTTATGATTTTATCTGAAATCAGTTTTAATAACCAAATAGATGAAATTATAAACTTTCAAATGATGTAAGGCATGACTACTTACTCTAAAGATGTTTACCACACTTCACTGTTGTCATGAGCTGAGCAGGAGGGAACCGCCATGCTCAGCTCCTTGTCTTTTTCCACATTTGTATATTTGTTGTATTTCTGTTTCTGGTTATTTGATAGTATATGGTATTTTGGGTTCTTTGTGTGTATGATTATCTCTGGTTGGGTTCCTTATATTGTGTTGTGTAATTTATTTTCCTGTTTATTGGTATCTTTAGAGTTGGCATTTATATATTTCCTTTCTGCCTTGCCTTCCAGTTTTTCCCCAGGTCTATTTTGTCTTTACGTTTGTTCTCATTTGGTAATTGTGCTTTTGACCCTGTGCTCCTCCTCTCCCTCTCTTTCCAGGGCTGCGCTGTCAGTGGCGCTTCCGGGTTTTGCTCTGGTAGTGGGCAGTGCTCCTGTCAAGTTGTCAGTCCTGTCTCCTCTCCTCTCATGACTCACAGCTGATTCAAATTGTGTAATCACTCTTACCTACTGCCCTATTTAAGCCCACAGCGCTGATCATTCCACACTGCGGTCTTCTCACTTATCAGACTGTCATGAGTCTGGGTGCAGTGTTCCCACAGAGCCCAGACTCTTTATTTCTGAGTATTGCATGTCTGTTATTATTATTTTATCAGTTTTTGCAGGCCCGCACCTGCTGCTCATTTGTCTGTCTGTTATTTAAGCACCGTCAGCTTATTGTTTCTCTGCGGCAGTCTTGATGTGATTTGAATGGACTTCATTCTACTGTGTAGCCTCCTCATCTCCTCCAGAGCGATTCCGGTTCTGGAGTGCCTCTTTCTGTAAGTTGTCCTAGTTTGTATTTTTGTTGCCTGCACTGTTTTTGGATTTTCTGTTAATAAATGTCACAACTGCAGTCAGCGTGTGGGTCTGTCTCTCTGCCCCGGAGGGGCCATTCATGTCAGGCTGCCTGCAGTTAGTGAATTTTTTGCTCTTTTGTGCTTTTCCACTCACCTGCTCGTTGGAGCTCATTATGGATTCAGCAGGTGAATCAGTCAGGAGGAAAAGGTGGAGTCGGGACGAGCTGGAGTTTGTGACCTCCAGTGAGCCCGTTTCTGCCCCACCTGCACCATCAGCTCCACGGCGATACCGTTGTCTCACGCTGGACCGCCGGAGGAATCCTCCCGCCTCTCCAGCAGCCATTTCCCTGACACCGATGCAGAAGCCTCCCTCAGCAGCTCAGCCTTCCTCTGTCTCTCTTCCGGCTGAATCATCAGCTTCACTCCTCTCTGTAGCTCCTGTTCCCTGCTCCACTTCGGCGTCCTCTCCTGCTGCCAAGAGGTCCTCCCTTTGTTCCCCGGCTATGTCCATCTCTGTGACAACAGGGGCGGCTCTTCCACAATCCTCAGGGGGGCCCACATTTCCCTTAGCCACGGAGAGGGATGACATTCCACCTGCTGCAGCAGACAACAGTGAACACCGGGAAAACAGGCAAGTTTCATTTCATTCCATTTCACTTTATGATATACCTTGCCTGATTTCCAGTGGGGAGGCTCAAGAAATGCAGTCCCCTGAGCTTTCTCCACCTGCTGCAGTAATTAATTGCTCACCAGCCCTCTTTGTGTCCTCTCCTGCGGCCCCTGAGTGTTTGTCGACCCAGTGATTGAGCCACTAGATGTGGGAGGAGCCTGTGGCCTTGGAGGACCCAGTTCCTGTGCCAGCAGTGAGCTGACCCCCAGCTGCCACACTGGACGAGCCACCAGTGTGGGCCACTTCGTCTGGGGAAACCGAGACTGCAATCACCATGGCTGTTGCGGAGGCCGCCGCCGCCGCAGAGTTAGAGCCGGGCTTCCTGAGGACCGGGCCTGAGACGTCTTCATCATCTGGATCGACGGAGTCCTGGATGGCGGTGGAGCTCAAGCTCAGGCAAGTGCTGTCCTTTGTTTTTCTCTTATCTGTTCTGGAGAAATTTTGCCTGGCTCTTGGTGAGGAGAGTCGGGTGCAGCCATCAGCTGCACCTGAGCTCACCTCGCCGGGCTCTGCCGCAGCCAGTGACCCTGACCCTGTCTCTTTGTCTGTACCATCTCAGCTTTCTCCCAGGGTCACTGAGGAGGTTCCAGCACAGCCATGTGTTTCCGTGTGTCCAGGCTCATCGCCTGAGGCTGCCATGGGTCCAGCTGCCCCCACAGTGGAGGCCATTGCAGGTGCTCTGTCCCAGCCCAGGACCTCCGTGGGTACAGCTCGTCCTCTGCCCGAGGCCGTCGTCTGAGTTCCTCCTCCCTTGTCTGAGTCTCCGTGGGTGCTGTGTCCCAGTCGAGGACCATTGTGGGTGCTACGTCCCAGCCTGAAGCTGACCTGGGTGCTGCGTTCCAATATGGGCTTGCCATGGGCGCTATGCTCCAGCCCGGGGGGCCGCCAAGATTGCAGCACTGGCCCAGTCCGGGCCCACCGAGGGTGCAGCATTGGCCCAGCCCGGGCCCACCAAAGGTGCAGCGTTAGCCCAGTCCAAGCCCACTGAAGGTGCAGCCATGGTCCAGTCTGCATCCACCGCAGGTGCTGCTATGCTCCAGCCCGGAGCCACCGCGGGTGCTGCAGTGCTCTGGGCTGGAGCATTGTGGCACCCACAGTGGATCCGGACTGGACCATAGCTGCACCCCCAGTGGGCTTGGACTGGGCCAACACTGCACCCTCAGCCCGGAGCCACCACAGGTGCAGCTACGTCCCAGTTTGGGACCCCTGTGCAACCGTTTCTCAGCCCAGGACTACTGTGGGCGTCGAGGCCTCCCCTCCTCTGCCTGACACCATCATGGTTCCCCCTCCACTGCCAGACGCTGTCGTGGATTCTCCCCCACCACCAGACACCGTCGTGGTCCCACCCCTTCGGCCCTTCTTTCTCTCATCGGGCCTCCCCGTGGGGGAGCCACCTCCTTGGTCACCCCTCTGGTCGTGGTGGCTGAAGAACTCTGGTCGGCCACCCAGTAGACTGAGCCGCTGGGTTGGGTGGCCCATATTCTCCGTCAGCTTATTGTTTCTCTGCGGCAGTCTTGATGTGATTTGAATGGACTTCTTTCTATTGTGTAGCTTCCTCATCTCCTCCAGAGCGATTCCAGCTCTGGAGTGCCTTTTTCTGTAAGTTGTCCTAGTTTGTATTTTTGTTGCCTGTACTGTTTTTGGATTTTCTGTTAAAAAATGTCACAACTGCAGTCAGCATGTGGGTCTGTCTCTCTGCCCTGGTGGGGCCATTTATGACACAGACATGTGTTCCAGGTCTGCCCTTTAAAACTGTAAGTACCATTCCTCCCTGACAGGAGTCCTCTCTCAGTTTATTTTTTCTCTGGCGGTTTGCGTTGCCCTGACGGGCATTCCCCGTCTTCCGGCATCCCCGCATGCCTTAGCCTCTGCTATTCTGTGCAACGCACCTCCACTCCAGCCAATATTTTCCCTGAGCCCTCTGACTCTTTGCATTTTTGTCTATTTTTGTAGTTTCCCCCCATGTTACTTTGTGTGTTTAGACTTTGTGTTCACCTTTAATAAATTTGCAACTCACAGTCCTGTGTGGGGTGTCCTTAATCAGCCCTTGACAGGGCAGTTCATGACAATTGTGTAGCAGAGACAGTTAACTGCCCCACCCACAGGACCCGGAACATTAAGAGGAAGACTGATGCAGTTTCAGTCATTATCATGGACCACCGTCCATACAAGTGGGGAAGTCTGTATTATATGACAGGATTTATTCTGTTAATGTAGCTAGCCACCATTAGCCATTAATGTCCCTGTTGCTGTACAGTAAATGTCAAAGCCTTGCATCAAATAGGTAATGAGCTAGAGAGAAAACAATCCACAGATATCCAGATAAGCCTGGATATATTTAGATGCTGCAGGTGTTGATTTGTTTGTTCAGACTTATTTGGAGAGACACTGCTGCATGTTAAAGACGAGGAGAATAGCGATGTAATCAGACATGATGTCTGACAGTTTTACCCCGATGCAGCGTGGTAAAGTAAAATAATTTTGGAGTGTGTTGAGATCATATAGAGATGATTGTGCACAGAATGGATGTGTGGTGTTTGGTGATTCCTGAGATGACCGGAGCAGGTCTGTCCCCAGCTGTGTGTGGCCGAAGCTACCTCTCTGCTGTGTTCCATGTTGCCCCAGTGCATGTGGGGTTGCATGTGATATACAGTGATCTGGTCATTCCTCTAAACAGTGATGATGGGGGTTAACTTTTGAAGTTCTGGTTGTTATAGGTACATGAGCACCAGGGGGGAATGGCGGTCTGCTTTTGGGCGGCTGTACGTAGCTCGTGTCCCAGCAGAGGACAGTGGTGGCGACCAGCATGTGCTCCATGAGTGCCGAGTAGTTGTTTGGACCATCCAGCAGCATTGTATTGTAATTTTTTAAACATTAGATCTTTAGTACTATCATTTTCTGTTCAAATTTGTCAGCTTGCAGACTTCTGTGTGCTGTGGTTCTCAAGGAGAGGTGGCTCATCAGCATCCTCGTGGGTGGGATGTGGGTTTTTACAAGCAGCTGTAAGACCATGAATGAAAGAAGGGCATAAGATACCATTTTAGACAATGTAGATTTGTGTTTAAGGGGATTTATATCCACTGGAGTGTGTCTTTAACTAACTTAATACTTGTTTATTTAGCTTTTAGATCTGCCTGTGTGTCTTACTGTGGAGCTCAGAGTTGCAGATTGATTTAATATCCCTTACAGAGACTTGGTTAGGGCAAGAGGATTATGATGGTTTAAATGAATCAACTCCCTCTGGTTATTTAAACTGTCAAAATCCCAGAAGTTCTGGTCGTGGAGGAGGAATAGCAAAAATTTACCATTCCAAATTACTAGTTAATGTAAAGCAAAAAACATGTTATAATTCCTTTGAGGGCCTGGTCCTCAGTATTGGGCACTTTAGCAATTTTAGGTTAAACCCAATTTTATTTGCCATAGTTTATTGTCCCCCATCAACCTACTCAGAATTTTTATCCGAATTTGCTGATTTCTTAGCTGATTTAGTGCTGAAATCTGATAGAATAATTATAGTAGGGGACTTTAATATACATGTGGATGTAGATAGTGACTGCCTTAATGTGGCATTTAATTCAATATTAGACTCGATTGGGTTTTCTCAGAAAGTAGGAAATTCTACTCATTACCTCCACCATACATTGGACCTTGTTCTGACATATGGCATAGAAATAGAAAATCTTGTAGTGTCTCCTCATAACCCTGTACTGTCAGACCATTGTCTGTTAACCTTTGATTTTACTATTTCTGGCTATTTGGCTCCTAAAGAAAAATATTATTACAGTAGATGCCTCTCAGATGATGCTGTTACCAAATTTATGCAGATTGTCTCCTCTATGCCATGTGTCAACACAACGGAAATAAGCTATAGACAGCTTGCTCCTTCTGTAATTGATAACATGGTGGATAGTGTTTCAGCTTCTCTGCATCAGACTCTAGACTTGGTGGCCCCCTTAAAAAAGAAAAAGTCTAATCAGAGATTTCTAACTCCTTGGTTCAACACAGAAACTCGTAGCTTAAAACAGAAGACTCATCAATTAGAAAGAAAATGGCGCTCCACTAATTTAGATGAAATCTATTTAGCTTGGAGAAATCATCTTTTAATTTATAAAAAATCTCTTAGAAAAGCTAGAACAAGTTATTACTCTGCATTAATAGAAGAGAACAAGAATAATCCCAGGTTTCTTTTCAGTACTGTAGCCAGGTTGACAAATTCAATTCAATTCAATTCAACTTTATTTATATAGCGCCATTTCACAACAACAGTCATCTCATAGCACTATCAACTGTAGGGGGGACCCCCACAGTTGCAGAAAGACCCCAGCAATCAGGCAATCCCCTGTGAGCAAGCACTTGGCGACGGGGGAGAGGAAAAACTCCCTTTTTAACAGGAAGAAACCTCCAGCAGAACCAGGCTCAGGGAGGGGCAGTCATCTGCTGCGACTGGCTGGGGGGTGAGGGGATAGAGAAGAAGAAAAGAACAGACATGTAGAGAGCAAACAGCACAATGGGGACTCAATCTATGGGAGAGAACAAACAGATGTTAATGACCAGCAAAAAAAAATATTTCATAGAGAGTGAGGAAAGGAGTGAGGCCCAGTGCATTACTGGAGGTCCCCCGGCTGACTAAACCTATTAGCAGCATAACTAAGGGAGGGTTCAGAAACACATGATCCCTCCCTAATTGTAGGCTATATCAAAAAGGTAGGTTTTAACCCTATTCTTAAAAACAGAGATCGAGTCTGACTCCCGAATCCAGATTGGCAGCTGATTCCACAGGAGAGGAGCTTGATAACTGAAGGCTCTGCCTCCCATTGTACTTTTGGAGATTCTAGGTATTACAAGTAATCCTGCATTTTGGGAGCGTAGTGCTCTGTTAGGATAATACGGTAGTATCAGATCTTTTACATAAAAAGGAGCCTGATTGTTTAGAGCTTTGTAAGTAAGAAGA
Source organism: Pholidichthys leucotaenia (assembly GCA_020510985.1). Lineage (NCBI taxonomy): Eukaryota > Metazoa > Chordata > Actinopteri > Cichliformes > Pholidichthyidae > Pholidichthys > Pholidichthys leucotaenia. The sequence continues at coordinate 12,526,656 of CM035845.1, forward strand.
AGGATTTTAAACTTAATTCTAAACTCTATGGGAAGCCAATGAAGGGAGGCCAGAACCGGAGAGATATGATCTCTCTTTCTAGTACCTGTTAAAACTCTTGCTGCAGCATTTTGGATCAGCTGAAGACTTTTTAAAGATGTTTTAGGACAGCCTGATAATAAAGAATTACAATAATCTAATCTCGAGCTAACAAAAGCGTGGATCAGTTTCTCAGCATCACTCTGAGACAAGATGCTCCTAATCTTGGCAATATTACGCAAATGATAGAAGGCAGTCTTAGAAACAAATTTAATATGTGAATTGAAGGACAAATCCTGATCAAAAATAACTCCAAGGTTCCTCACAGAGCTATTAAGAGAAAGAGTAACGACCTCCTCATTGCATCTGATAATGGACTAGTTTCTGTACTTGTCCTTTTAGACCTTAGTGCAGCTTTTGATACTATCAATCATAATATTCTACTTGATAGATTAGAACACTATGTTGGACTTAATGGAACTTCGTTGCAGTGGTTTAGATCTTATTTATCTGATAAGTTCCAGTTTGTTCATGTAAATAATGAGTTTTCTTTCAACTCAAAGCTTAGTCATGGAGTTCCACAGGGATCTGTGCTAGGCCCTACTCTGTTTAGTTTATATATGCTTCCGTTAGGCAACATTATTAGAAAGCACTGTATACATTTTCATTGTTATGCTGATGACACACAATTATACCTGTCAATGAAGCCAGATGATAGTAATCAATTAGCCAAGTTAGAAGCCTGTCTTAAGGAAATCAAAGCTTGGATGACTTGTAATTTCCTGCTATTAAATTCAGATAAGACTGAAGTCATCCTTGTTGGTCCAAAAAACCTTAGAAATTCCTTTCCAAATCAAACTTTCAGTTTGGATGCAGTTACTCTTTCTCTTAATAGCTCTGTGAGGAACCTTGGAGTTATTTTTGATCAGGATTTGTCCTTCAATTCACATATTAAATTTGTTTCTAAGACTGCCTTCTATCATTTGCGTAATATTGCCAAGATTAGGAGCATCTTGTCTCAGAGTGATGCTGAGAAACTGATCCACGCTTTTGTTAGCTCGAGATTAGATTATTGTAATTCTTTATTATCAGGCTGTCCTAAAACATCTTTAAAAAGTCTTCAGCTGATCCAAAATGCTGCAGCAAGAGTTTTAACAGGAACTAGAAAGAGAGATCACATCTCTCCGGTTCTGGCCTCCCTTCATTGGCTTCCCATAGAGTTTAGAATTAAGTTTAAAATCCTTCTTCTTACTTACAAAGCTCTAAACAATCAGGCTCCTTTTTATTTAAAAGATCTGATACTACCGTATTATCCTAACAGAGCACTATGCTCCCAAAATGCAGGATTACTTGTAATACCTAGAATCTCCAACAGTACAATGGGAGGCAGAGCCTTCAGTTATCAAGCTCCTCTCCTGTGGAATCAGCTGCCAATCTGGATTCGGGAGTCAGACTCGATCTCTGTTTTTAAGAATAGGGCTAAAACCTACCTTTTTGATATAGCCTACAATTAGGGAGGGATCATGTGTTTCTGAACCCTCCCTTAGTTATGCTGCTAATAGGTTTAGTCAGCCGGGGGACCTCCAGTAATGCACTGGGCCTCACTCCTTTTCTCACTCTCAATGAAATATTTTTTTTGCTGGTCATTAACATTTGTTTGTTCTCTCCCATAGATTGAGTCCCCATCGTGCTGTTTGCTCTCTACATGTCTGTTCTTTTCTTCTTCTCTATCCCCTCACCCCTCAGCCAGTCGCAGCAGATGACTGCCCCTCCCTGAGCCTGGTTCTGCTGGAGGTTTCTTCCTGTTAAAAGGGAGTTTTTCCTCTCCACCGTCGCCAAGTGCTTGCTCACAGGGGATCGCCTGATTGCTGGGGTCTTTCTGCAACTGTGGGGGTTCCCCTGCAGTTGATAGTGCTATGAGATGACTGTTGTTGTGAAATGGCGCTATATAAATAAAGTTGAATTGAATTGAATTGAATTGAAACTTAGAAAACAGCCAGTACTTCATTATCCTGTAAGTTAAATTCATCATTTATTTCAGTGGCATCTGCTGAAACACGAGATTTGCCTGAAAGAATGTGAGTGCAAACAAAGCTCAGAGTTCAGTCAGAATACGGTCATGTTTGTGGTGATAATGACCTGGGCTGGACAGTGTTATGACTGTCATATTCCACAAACAGGATGGTTGATTGGACTCATTCACGAATCAGAGGAACTCACATTCACATAATGCTGTGAATGGATCTGTAGGCTGCTATGCTGTCACCATGATTGTATTTCTCAGCTTTGAGTGAATTTGTGAGGCATTGTTAACCTTGGCATTGAGTTTGTAGTTAACTGTAAATATGTTGTGCGTAGCTACAGCTCCAAATGCACTGGGCCATTTTACAACCTCGTGTGAACTATTTGGCATGGGAATGAATACTTTCAGACATGGCTTCAGAGTCAGAAAATGGCTGTTTGTCCCGTCGGTTTGTAGACGACTTCCCATTCTTAGTGGAGGAGATGAGGTGTCTCAATGTCAGCGTCTGCAGCAATGCATCTGTTGTCGCTGTCCACTGTGGTGGAAAGAGGACTGAACAGAAGAAGTTCTCAGTTACATCACAAGTCATTCTACAGTAGGGCTTGGCAATATGGCTTTTAACGTGTAGCATGATACATTTAGGGTTTTATTGTGATATGTGATATATATCGCAATATCTTGAGATCTCCTCCAAACTATTATATAAATGTAAACCATTTGCATAAAATGACACCGGCATGATAACAGAAACAGACCCATGTATTGCATTTTTTTAAAAAAATTGCATACACAAAAGGGGAGGGGGGGTAAAATCAAGTTAAATTTAGCAAACTTTGTTGAACCAGTCAGACAACCCCACTCATAAATTTGCAGCAAATCAGAATAAATAATGGTAGGCCTACCTATTATGGCCTGTAATAAAACCATTAAAAACAAAACAAAAAAGGACTCAACACAGTAAAATGTGCATTAAGCAAGAATTCTAGAGGAAGATATTTTAAAACCATATAGATTAAAGTCCACTTTTGCTGTTTGGTCATGTCTTTAACAATAAGGGCCATGTCTTTGGCAGTATAATTTGTGACTGCAATTGTGATGTCTTTCCATTTTACACTTTTGTTGTATGGGATAAATTTTCCAAATGAAGAAGCTATATAGTCATTTTCTTAGGGATGGTTCCTTTATTTTTTTATTTATTTTTGTAGGGCCTACCTGGGATGTTGACAGCAAATTTTAATGCATTCTTCATATTATAGTGGATGACATCTCAAGTGATGAAGCAAATTAGTGGTAGTGCGACATAATTTGCACAAAACTATGTTTTGTTCAATTTTTACCTTTTGAAGCCTGAACCACTGCCAGAGAACGGAGCTGGGGCCTCATGTACAAAGGGTACTTATGCACAAAAACATGGCGTACGTCCTTTTCCACGGAAAATTTCAGATGTATCAAGAATGAAATGACCGTGGAAATATGTACAGCCCCATGCCAACTTCATGGCTGGCATACGTATGTTTCTACAGTTATTGGTCCATTGGCGACACTTAGAGGTGATGTTGGGAGACTGATGACGTGAAAATTATTGTACACATCATAGACACACGATGAATAAACATCCAAGTGTGCACAATTAGATGAGTGGATATAAAAGCAAGCACAAAGAAGTGCAGAAAATACCTCGAACAACAATGGCGTGGCATTATTAGAGGATGTTGCAAGTCGCACAGTGAGAAGAGAAAGGGTATTTAGAGACAGAGAAGATTTTCTGGCTCAGGATGATGACTGACTTGTCAGCCAGTTTAGGTTTCCACGGGCAGTCCTTGTGGAACTGTGCTCAGAGCTACGGCCGCTCTTGGAGCGTGTCATGGCAAGAAGTCGTGCACTGCCCATCCTAGTGCAGGTGCTGGGGTTTCTGGCAACAGGGGCATTCCAGAGTGAGCTGGGAGACCAGTCGGAAATTTCCCAGTCGACCCTGAGCCGAGCTATGCCAGCTGTGTGGGATGGCATTATCCGGCTGTCACCCAGGTACATCATATTCCCATACAATGCAGTTGAACAAGGCAACATCAAAGCGCAATTTGCAGCGAGAGACGGTTTTCCTAATGATTCTGATGAACAGCATTGTTGGGAACAAACTACAAGCTGGCACTGTGTGGATCGATGCCTTCTTGGTGAGTAAATTCATGTAATTGTCCTAAATAACCCACCTCATGCGAAACGCACCTGTGCGCTTCCAAATATCACCCTGTCTTCCAGGCTTCATTTGAAGTCAGTGGGTCGAGTAAATGACTTTCTTTTATTGCTGATTAAAGTACAGATTCACAGCATTCTACCAAGCCCCCATTTGCCTCCGTGTGTACAGTAGTTATTTTATTAAACACGTGTAAAGTTTGAAATGTAACAGTCTCACCCTTTCCCCAACGCACTTCATACTTTTACAGTAGTAGTGTGTGTAATCTATAAAGTAAACTATAAACTATAAAGGATGAGATTTGCATTTTGGACATAAAATACAGTGGTGTGATAAAGTGTTTGCCCCCTTCCTGATTTCTCATTTTTTTTGTATGTTTGTCACACTTAAATGTTTCAGATCATCAAACAAATTTAAATATTACACAAAGATAACACAAGTAAACACAAAATGCAGTTTTTACATGAAGGTTTTTAAGGTTCTACATGGCCCTGTGTGAAAAAGTGATTGCCCCCCCTTCCCCGTTAAAACATAAATTCACTATAGGACCTGCCTGAAAAAGTGAAGCAGACCAAAAGATCCTCAAAAGCTAGACAGCATGCTGTGATCCAAAGAAGTTCAGGAACAAATGAGAAAAAAGTAATTGAGATCTATCCATCTGGAAAATCAGAATCAGAATCAGAATCAGAATCAGCTTTATTGGCCAAGTATGCACAACACATACAAGGAATTTGACTTTGGCTAAAAACTTGCTCTCGTTGTTCAGGTGAACGATTTAAATAAGGATTCAATGACAACCAGAGTATGTACAGTAAATTACAGTCTGTCCACGTTTCTATAAAAGGATGCAAATATATACAGGAATATATGCAGTTATTTACTCGGACTAACCACACTTTGCAGAAATATATGAAAAAATATACAATCACACAGTATTTCAATGTGGACTCAGATTCAGTGATATAATGTGAATGAAGTAAAAAGCAGTGTGAGAGTTATGTGCAATGTAATAATGGATGAAAAGTCATGAGTACAGCAAACAGGTAGGACTAGGTGAATGTTAGGAGTTCATCAGAGTGATGGCTTGAGGTTATGAAGGTTATGAAGCTATTTCTAAAGCTTTGGGACTCCAGCAAACCACAGTGAGAGCCATTATCCACAAATGGCGAAAACATGGAATAGTGGTGAACCTTCCCAGGACTGGCAGGCTGCCCAAAATTACCCCAAGAGCGCAGCAACTGAATAAAAAAGAGAGCAAATAAAAAAGAGAAATCAGGAAGGGGGCAAACACTTTTTCACACCACTGTAGATCAATCTTCTCTAATCTGGCCATACAATGTTTTTGTCTTATCTGTGTGACAGACAACAATATGTAATGATGAATAAGGAAAGATCTTCTTTCTTAGCTTCTTAAAAGTTGATGTGCGCTGGATCAAAAAAAAAAAGAAAAGCTGCTCACAAATGTAATTTCATAACATTTGGACTACTTTCTCTGATTTTTCAAACCATCTGTAAAAGTCGGTCCAAACGCTGTAGTGTAAACCCAATTTAGTGGAAAAAAAATCACTGTAGCAGACAAAACAATACAAACAGCCATGGAAGGAGAAAATAGAAGCCATTGTCTTGAAACGTACTCACCATTTGGAAGTTTACGATTAAAATGGCACTTGGAGGAAAAATGTTTCTGCCGTTTGTAATGTTCAGATGCTTTAATATCAGTGTCCTTATTCTGGCATCTCTTCAGTCCTTTTCTGGATCAGTATTCCCGGTGCGTATGAATCTTTAACTCTTCCATGGGTCTTTTCAGGTTCAGGTTACTTTATTTGTACCCGTAGGTAGATTTCTTTTGCAGTCAGGTTTCATCCTTAGTTAAAAACTAAGTCAAAGAGATTAAAAACTCAATAAAAGTCTAAAACCCAATAAAAGATTTAAAACCCAAATAAAAAACCTACAAAAATAAATACATATAAAATAAAAATTAATAAATAGATACAGACGTGGACAAAATTGTTGGTACCCCTCTGTTAATGAAAGAAAAACCCACAATGATCAAAGAAATAACTTGAATCTGACAAAAGTGGTAATAAATAAAAATTCTATGAAAATTAACCAATGAAAATCAGACAATGCTTTTGAATTTGTGGTTCAACAGAATTATTTTAAAAAACAAACTCATGAAACAGGCCTGGACAGAAATGATGGTACCCTTAACTTAACATTTTGTTGCACAACCTTTTGAGGCAATCACTGCATCAAACGATTTCTGTAACTGTCAATGAGACTTCTGCACCTCTCAGCAGGTATTTTGGCCCACTCCTCATGAGCAAACTGCTCCAGTTGTCTCAGGTTTGAAGGGTGTCTTCTCCAGACGGCGTGTTTCAGCTCCTTCCACAGATGTTCAATAGGATTTAGATCAGGGCTCATATTTGCTGCTGGCTGGTGGCTGATCGAGCAGGCTCGCTACCTGCTGGGCTGTGCGGGAGTCCAGCGCTGCTACCACATGGTAGAACTTGGTGTCATCTGCTGTTACTCCCCAGAGGGCGAACTGGGCCTCGGTGTGGTGGAACCAAGAGCGCGGGTTGTGCTGCCAGAAATCTGGTAGCTTGACTGAAACTGCACACGCGTTGCTGGGGGTTCCAGTCCTGGCTGTCTGCGGGTTGGCTTCAGCGTCTCTGGGGCTTCCCGACCGGGCCGGCTCCGGGGTTCTTGCCTCGTGTTCCATAATACGTCTTGGGTCACCAGTGTGGAGTGTGTAAATGAAGAGGCATATTCATTTCAGACGATTTATTACACACTCACATCTCACAAGCAAAGAACAGACTGGTCACATCAAGCATTCCTCTCTCTATATCAAGTCACACTTCACAAGGTTCAAGGCACTTCCTCCTACACAGCATGACATCTACACTACACTTCATTCAACCCCCTCTCACCCACTTGGGCATTTTTCTCCCATGTGTATCCATTGTCTCTGTCTAAGGTGTGAAATAACCTGAGGCCCACAAGCTAACTTATCACTAAAACTCACTAACCTTACCTCACTTCAGTCAATCACTGGGATGGAGTGAGTGGAGACCCACTGACAAGTGACTAGAGACGGAACAGTGGAGTGGAGGGTGAGGAGGAATGGGGTGAGGTGGATGTCTGCATCTACTGTAACTTTGGAAACTTTGAATCTTGCTTTTTTGGCTTTCCCTTTTCCATGATTTTCTCCCTGTTCTCTTGCTCACCATCATGCACTCCTCTTTCTTTGTTGGAACAGTTGACTGAACGTTTCTGCACTTCATAGTCTGTCTCTCCATACAATAGCCCAGTTGAAGCTCCACTGACCACTGCAGTGTTGTCCCACTCATCTCCGAGTTAGGGTCCTGCTTCTCAATTAACCCTTAGATGCATAAGCGGGGTAACAATTACCCCAGCGTTTTTTTTTTTTTTTGCAATATCTTTGTAATTTTAATTTTTTATCATTTAATCTTTTTAGATTTTTTTAGATTTAGTATACTTTATTGATCCCCAGAGGGGAAATTGAGGGTCATCTACCACCTGGATGGATGAAGCAGCCACGATACGGCGCTATCCCTTAACCATTCACACACACATTCACACCTAGGGCCACTTTAGAGTTTCCAATTAACCTAACCTGCATGTTTTTGGCATGTGGGAGGAAACCAGAGAAATCCCGGGGTAAACCCACGCAGACACGGGGAGAACATGCAAACTCCACACAGATCACTGTTGGTCGGGGGCTGGGATCGAACCCACGATCCCATGATCCCCCAGCCAAGGGTAAACTGTGCTGCCGCAGTGCTAACCACTGCGCCACCGTGCAGCCTAATCTTCCATGTATTCCTCAAATAGGTTGTGTTTGACATGAGGCCATTTGGATTTGTGTCTAATTGTTATATTTTTTAAGTAATTGCATTTTTTGTATCAGTACCACACTTGTCCATATGTGGGGTCAAAAATGACCAGAAGCTTTTCCCCAGCTGTCCCCTTTTGAATCTCACCACGGTTATCAGTAACACTGTAGACGCTGCAATTAGCATCTCAGACTGGATGCCGAGGATAAACAGAGAGGGTAAACAGATGAGGACAATATAGTGTATACAGTGAGGACAATGTAGGTATTGTTAGATGCAGGGGTCAAAAATGCCCGAGCGGTTGGTTTTTTTGCAATATCTTTGTAATTTTAGTTTTTTATCATTTAATCTTCTATGTATTCCTCAAATAGGTTGTCTTTGACATGAGGCCATTTGGATTTGTATCTAATTGTTATATTTTTTAACCCCTTGCACTCCGGTCAATTTCCCTAAAAATGCCAAAAAATAATGTACCCAAAGTAAATCGAAAGCTGTTCTTCAACCCTTTGCAGCATCTTCATGGGGTTGGTCTCATTTAAAAGAAAACACTTTGAATTTTTTGGCAAAACAGTCATAATCTCTCTAAGTGCTCCAGCCACTGAGTTACAGTCATCTAAACATAGTGAACTTGAAGAAAATAAATTTGGCCTGGGTGTTTTTTCGGATACAAATGCTTGCAAATAACACACAGCTTCAGATCTGGGTTGGAAATGCAACAGAAATGTAGAACCAAGCGTTATCCAGCTGAGGTCCAAATTTGGTAACAATATCACAAAAAATGAATATATTACACAGCTTTTTCCTCAGGTAGTTCCTGAGGTAGTTTGAACTGTGCCAAATGGCACAGTTTGGAAAAACGTCTGTAACTTTTGAATGATTCAATATAGAAGCTTCATCTTGGGCTCTAATGAAAGGTGACACTCAGGGCTGTGTGTGTGTGTGTGGGGGGTTTGTCCCCCCCCCCCTTGCTACAGAGGACGGACATCGCCCGTTGCGCCGCGGTCCGTCATGTAGCGATGACGCACAGCTGTAATTTACCGATCGGTCAAAAGTCATTTTGATTACAATTTTCAGGGATAAAGAATAATTTAGCTTAGAACACTTACCTCTTCACAGCAGCAGCGTAGCTGGCGAACTTCTTCCTCATTGTCAGACGAACGCAACGCTGGTCTCGTGACCCGGTCAAAACATAATTCCATTATTGCGATTTTGCGCTTCCATGATTGCGGTTTTGGCGAATGATTTTTCAAAACAAATAACAGTAGTAATTAAAAAAAGACTGGCGAATGCGTGTGTGTCACTCAGCCTTCGTCATCGGCCTCCGTCGGTCTATGATGACCATGGAAGAGAATCCTAAACGTCTATTCTGCTGGAATAAAAAAAAAAAAAGCACCGCCGTGGCTGAACAGGCCGATGCGCGAATGGCAGTCCCTGTCACACAGGTCGCACTTGTGGGTGGTCTCTGTGCTGCTGGGTCTGTGGCGGTTCTTCCTGCGGGTCCTTTTCAAGGCTCTTATTAGTTGAATGAGAGGTCAATCATATCTGATCTGTTCGCGGCTGTGTCTGTAGTGGAAGAACGGAAATGGAGCTTTTTTTTTCAGTGTGCGCTTGGACGCAGTGCCCTCGTGCGTCCTAGAGCGCCCTCGTGCGCTCTAGGACGCAGAGACGTGCCCGTCCGCGGTACACAGGAGTGCAACAGGTTAATTGCATTTTTTGTATCAGTATCACACTTTTCCATATGTGGGGTCAAAAATGACCCCAAGCTGTTCCCTTCTTTTGTTGACCAAAATATAATTTAAAATAATAATAATAATAATAATAATAATAATCACCCTAAATATAATAAAAATAATCATCTTTAACCGAAATAAAAGAAATTTCTTAAGTTTACAACATAAAACACACACATTCTAGTTGGGGTCATTTTGACCACACTCATGGAAGAGTGTTGGAATTGGTTGGTCTTGCATCTAAGGGTTAAAGCTAAGTTGTCATCATAATGCTGTCTAGAGTCATTATCAGGAGTTTCACTTTTGAGTTTTGTAGGTTTTCACCCTTTTACACTCCATTGTGAAAGTAAACAATTGGCAGCTATGTTGGAGGAGATCACACCAGGAGTCAAGTGATCAAAACTATCAATAATGACTTCTGTTGTGATTTTTTAGATTTAGTATACTTTATTGATCCCCAGAGGGGAAATTGAGGGTCATCCACCACCTGGATGGATGAAGCAGCCACGGTACGGCGCTATCCCTTAACCATTCACACACACATTCACACCTAGGGCCACTTTAGAGTCTCCAGTTAACCTAACCTGCATGTTTTTGGCATGTGGGAGGAAACCGGAGAAATCCCGGAGTAAACCCACGCAGACACGGGGAGAACATGCAAACTCCACACAGATCACTGTTGGTTGGGGGCTGGGATCGAACCCACGATCCCACGATCCCCCAGCCAAGGGTAAACTGTGCTGTCGCAGTGCTAACCACTGCGCCACCGTGCAGCCCAACGTGTGATCTGGTGCTATGTAGAAAATAAAACTAAATAAAATTAACTTGACTTTCCAACTTTCCAAGGGTGGGTGGGTGCCCCCTCCCCAATATAATGGTAAGGCAACACTGAATGAGTTGAAGGAAAATGCACTGATAGCAGTCTTGAACTGGTCTGTATTGGCAGCATTGGGAAAAACTGGAACTGGAAGTGAGTTCCACAGTGTGCTTGTCCTTGGGATGTATGAAGATAGATGGAGGATGGTGTTAGATGTGGGTGTATGTCCATAACCAATACTCCAATAACAAGGCCGGAGGTGCAATAGAACGTGACTTTATTGTATGACTCACAGTGATGCAAAGGCGCTCCCGTCTAGGCAGAGGTGAGGTCAAAAGAGACCATGCCTCTTCCGCATCAGCCTTTTATACCCACGGTGGTGGTGGAACCGGAAATGTGAAGCTATCACCCACATCACACAATAGTACGTCTTATCAATATTATGAACATTACATTTCCCCCCTTCAAAAAAGTCCTAAACTCATGCACACCAGTTAGACCCTCCCAGAGTAAGGTAATTAGGCCGACCATGTGCACAAACAACTAAAACTAGAGGAGGACAGGTGGACTACTGTCCCACCTCCACATGGCTAGATGGATTATTCTGCCATTTCTATCAGTATATACGTATAGTCCGTAAAATACAAACTTGCCGTGTTCCTAATATATTAAATAAAACATCCCCACAAACATGTATGCAAACAGGATAAAACCTCAATTCAATAAGCACACCAGTCAACATGAACCCCCAATACAATCACCCCATAACCTGAGCAAACCCCACAGCAACTGCACACATTAAACACATTGGCATAAACATTGTTATTTTTCTTTTTAACATGGGTAATTCACAGAGCCACTACGTGTATGTGAAACATATTGACTACGTAGCCTGGGCATATCACATCATAATATTAGCATACACCATCGCCCCCGCTACCATACAGTCCCGATGGAGAACCCCCCTCCCCCCCTGGAGACCCATCTGGCGGGTCCCGCCCAGAGCTTCTTCATCTCTTCGCCCCTGGAGATGAGCCACGTCGGAGCCCCGACACCTCCTTCTCTTCGTTGGTGTGCCACAGCTCGTTGGGGTGTCTCCATGAGTCATCGGACAGCTGAAAGTATTCGTCCTCCCAAACAGCCACCACCTGCAGCCGCCCCTAGTTATCCCATCATTTCCGCTTGCCATGGACTCCTCTCAGCCGAGCCTCCTCTCTGGGTTGAAGCATGTCAGCAACTCCCAGAGGAGCCCGACTCGGCTTCCAATGTCCATGACATCTCGGCTGGGCCTCCTCACTAGGTCGAGCCTCACCAGCGACCCCCCGAGGAGCCTGACTCGGCCTCCAGTGTTCCTGTGTAGCATGTCGGTTCACCGTGCCAGCCTTTCCTGCCCCGCTGTCTTTCATTTGTAATGCCGGCGAAGCCGTTGTAGCCCCCTGCTTCTCTGTACCTCCCTGCTGAACTCTGGAAGCAGAGCAAGTCATCCTTTCGGCTCCACCCGCTGTCACGGGCGTTCCACCATGCCGCCCAGTTCCCTCATCAAGGGTAACTTGGGCCCTGGCACCAGAACCCTCCCGCGATGGCCCTGGGTGGGATTGGTCCTATTCATCTCCCAGAATACTAGGTCAAGATTTGTCCCATACTGCATCGTCCAACACTCTCAGAGTCGGCCAGTCCCACAAACCACGGCCCGCCCACTCCTCTCTGATACTGCTGGCGATCGTGAAGTTCAGTCCGTAGAAAAGGTCATAGCCCATCACATTCGCCCCACTGACGGTCACCACGAACTGTATGTTGGACACCACCGCCGACTTGTACCTTGCCGTCAAATCCAGCAAGCCCACGATGGCCAGTCTGTTGCCTCCATATCCACAAAATGGCGTTGACAGGCCCCCACACGGTAATGCGGGAAAAAGTTCCTCACAGTAGTCCAATTCAACACTGACCTCGCTGCGTCCACGTCAACCAGTAACGGCACTTCCACGGCGTCCAGTTTCACCACACAGTATATACGGCCATGTGTGCTCGGGGAGACGGTGTGAATAACCAGAGGAGTCTTGGTGGGGGAATCCACTTCCCGTCGCCGTTCTCCTCGCTGAAATTTTCTGCAGGCCCTGGCCAAATGGTGTAGGAGTCCACACTTGCCGCTGCATTTGGCTCTTGCCGGACACTTTCTTGCCTTCTATTGGTGCTTGGTGGACCCACAGCCCATACATCTGGGGGACCCTGGGGCGAACCTTATTCTAATAGCTGTAGCGTATTCTTCTGTGTTTTCAGTGCTATCATTGCTACCTGGGTCCACAGCCTGCACCGCTGACTGTGATTCGGTTTGCCTCAGTGTAGTTCTCTCGCCGAGATCCCTTGATAGTTTATCTGCTGCTTCGTACTGCTGAGCTATCTCGACAGCCATGGCAAATGTAAGTTCACCAGAGTGTGTGAGGAGTCTTGACCGTGCTGCAGAATATAGCGTGTGCTCCGCCAACTGATCGCGGACCATTTCTTCCTCCAAAGCCCCGAACTGGCACTCTCCAGCCAGCTGGCGCAGGTCTGCGACGTATTGCTGCACCGATTCTCCAGTCTGCTGGCGGTGCTGCCGGAACTGGATCATCCGGATGATGACGTTCTCAGGAGCGCGAAAGTAGCACACCATTAGCTCAACCACGTCCTCAAAAATATCGCTCTCACCTAATGTGCTGAGAATACGTTGTCCCTCCATGCCGAGATTATGGACCAATATTGTTCATGCACACAGTTTCTCCAATTCGCCGAGGTTCAATGCCACCAAATAATTTTGGAATGCAGCAAACCACCTCGCCCAGGGAACCAGTGACCTGCCTGGGAGCTCCAAAAATGGCCGAATACTAGAAACTCCCTTATCCATACTTTTATCCTTGTCGCCAAATGTTATGTCTATAACCAATACTCCAATAACGAGGCCGGAGGTTCAATAGAACGTGACTTTATTATATGACTCGCAGTGATACAAAGGCGCTCCCGTCTAGGCAGAGGTGAGGTCAAAAGAGACCGTGCCTCTTCCGCATCAGCCTTTTATACCCAGGGTGGCGGCGGAACCGGAAAGGTGGAGCCACCACCCATCCATCCATCCATCTTCTTCTGCTTAATCCTTTTCGGGTCATGGGGGGGCTGGAGCCTATCCCAGCATCTTTGGGTGAGAGGCAGGGTCCACCCTGGACAGATCGCCAGTCCATCGCAGGGCCAACACAGAGAGACAGGCAACCATTCACTCTCACAGTCACACCTAAGGATAATTTAGAATCCCCAGTGTGATGCCAATTAACCTAACTTGCATGCTTTTGGCATGTGGGAGGAAACCTAATATGTCTTATTAATATTATGAACAACATTACAGTGGGTAAACTCACAAGGTGTGGGTGACCACTTGCAGATGTACAGGTATACAAGAAAAAATTCATAAATTTATGAGGAAAAAATGGCAAATTTACAATGAAAAAGTTGCAAACCTAAATTGAAAAAAGCTACAAATTTATGATTCTTCTTCTTCTTCTTCTGGCTGCTCCCTTCAGGGGTCTCCACAGTGGATCATCTGCCTCCATCTCACCCTATCCCTTCATCTTCCTCTGTAGCACCAACCCTCTCCTTGTCCTCCTTCACTACATCCATGAATCTTCTCTGTGGTCTTCCTCTTTTCCTCATGCCTGGCAGCTCCATCTTCAACATCCTTTGTCCAATATCTCCACTGTCCCTCCTCTGCACATGTCCAAACCATCTCAGCCTTGCCTCTCTTACTTTGTCTCCAAACAGCTCAACCTGAGCTGTCTCTCTGATATACTCATTTCTAATCTTGTCCCTCCTCGTCGCTCCCAATGAAAATCTTAGCATTTTCAACTCTGCCACCTCCAGTTCCACCTTCTGCCTTTTCGTCAGCGCCACATCTCCAAACCATACATCATAGCAGGTCTCACTACCGTCTTGTAAATCTTCCCTTTCACTCTTGCTTCTACCCTTCTGTCACAAATCAACCCTGACACTTGTCTCCACCCACTCAACCCTGCCTGCACTCTCTTCTTCACCTCTCTTGTGCATTTGCCCTTGCTTTGGATGGTTGACCCAGGTATTTAAACTCAAATTTATGATGAATAAATGTGCAAATTTTAAAGAAAAATGCTGCAAATTTATGAGGAAAAAGTAACAAATTTATGAGAAAAAGCTGCAAATTTATGCTGAAAAAGGCTGCAAATTTACAAGAAAAAGTACACTTGCTACTTGGGCAGGGAAGATTCTGGCGAGCTCTGCAGGAGGTTTCAGGAAGATATGGAAGATGTGAAAGTGCAAAGAGCTGCAACTTTGGCCCTGTGTCAGCCTTTTGGTGCATCCGAGGATATAAGATAAGATAAGATAAGATAAGATAAGCCTTTATTAGTCCCACAATGGGGAAATTCCAGGATTGCAACAGCACAGGGATAGCAACACTCAGAGCAACAATCAAGAAGACAAGAAAAACAAGAGCAGCGAGTATACATATGTACACATAAATATACTGTATATACACACAGTGCGGAGCATTGTAGCTAGATGGAATAAACAGCATAACCGTCTACTTAGTTATCCTACATAGTATGAATATGTACCCATACATATTGTCACCCTCCGTAGCGACTGATATTGTCCTAGTTGTATACTGGAGGGGACCATTGTGTAAGTCTATTGCGTCTTTTGCATTCAATACTATTAGGTTGTCACATCTTTTTGCCATTTCTGCGAGCAGCCCTGCTTAGGTTGTACAGTCTGACAGCCGTTGGTAGGAAGGACCTGCGAAACCTCTCGGTTGTGCACCTGGGATGATGTAGTCTGCTGCTAAATGAGCTCCTCAGTGCATTCAGTATGTCCCGCATAGGGTGGAACTCGGACTCCAGCAGAGATGACAGTTTAGCCACCATCCTTCTCTCTCCTATCTCCTCCACTGGGTCAAGGCGCTGCCCCAGGACAGAGCTAGCTTTCTTGATCAGTTTGTTCAGTCTCTTCCTATCGGCTGCTGTAATGCCACTGCCCCAGCAGACCACTCCAAAAGTGATGGCTGATGCCACCACCGTGTCGTAGAATGTCTTCAGCAGCGCCCCTTGTACACCAAAAGACCTGAGTCTCCTCAGTAGGAACAGCCTGTGCTGTCCCTTCTTGTGGAGTGCATCAGTATTGTGTGACCAGTCTAGTTTATTGTTATATGACCTCTTCACAGTCCTTTCAGTTGTAATATTTAATAAAGCATATTTCTTCCTCTCCCTGCCAGTGCCGTCAGTATCTGCCCCAAATCTCACAGTCCGTGCATTCCTACCACCTCTGACCGAGACCTGAATGAGGAAGGAGAGCTGAAATGGGTTTCCTCCACAGGGTTTCTGGAGCTCAGGCATTTCAACAGCACTCTTAACAAGGCTCATAAAGGCTCCGTCTGCTCCGCAGGGCTTTAGTCAGCCCACCACCAACTTCTAAAAGTAGTGGAATGAGTTTCCAGGTAAAGCCACAAATGAAAACGAGGTGTTGGGAGGATATACAGCCCAGGTAGTTAATCCTGGCTTTTCCCTCCATTCCAACCTCTTATCACACTTGTTGGTGGTAAAATATCTTTAAACTGAGGAGGTAATGGTAGGGATCACAGTCTCTGTATTACTAGAAATAAGTTGCTGTTTCACTTGACTGGTGTGATGAAGCAGAAAAAGACGGCCACAGGGGTAGACATGCTTCTCTTCTGCCATAGTCCTGTTGTGCATCAGATCTCATCCTGCACACTGGTTTATTTTTGAATTTCATTCGTGGATGTTTTGTATACTTGAGTGAGGGAATAATGGGTAGAAGAGCTTTAATGGAGCATGCTTACTCTCTGACAGTACACTTGTTTGTTCTGATTAGAGCCATCACAGGCAGAATGGTAGGTAGTGTGCCCAGTGTCATCAGTCTGTGTTCTCCTTCACAACAAAGTCTGTGTTTCTCTAACCTGCCTCTGCAAAATCAGTCTGTTCTGTGGTGCATGCACGCACGCACGCACACACACACGCACGCATGCACGCACACAGTCACTGTTAAAGTCAGTTGGAACTGTTACATGTTTCCGCTTCTTTTCAGGCTCATTAAAATTAACTGTTGAAAATTTACCGGCTCTTCAGATTCACAGTGGTGCCTTATAAACACACTCATGGATTACACCCCTTTTACATGGGGTAGGGATCGTCTAGAGATCACTGAGAGATTGTTGAGTGATGAAAAAAATTGGCCAGATATCTCTATGATCTCTCTATGATCTTCCAGTCATCTCCATGGTTGCCACGGTCTCCTCAAAGTTTTGAGTCAGCCCAAAGCAATCTCTCATTGATCACCAAGGGAAGTGGTACTCAGCAATGTCATCACTCTTCCAACGATCTCTCAGCGATCCTTCAATGAACAGAGATGGCTGAGAGATCCTTGATAGATGTGGCCACATTTTCATCTGCCCCCCCCCCCCCCCAGGTGTAACGGTGTTATAATGAGCTGTGATCCCACCACCCTGCTGTGGATGGTTTCGTCTCGCTCAGTCTGGCTGTCATAACCCCTGTGTGTCTGTGTCTGGACAGATGTGGATGAGTGTGTGGACAACAACGGCGGCTGCCAGCAGGTGTGCGTCAACACTATGGGGAGCTACGAGTGTCAGTGTACAGAGGGCTTCTTCCTCAGTGACAACCAGCATACCTGCATCCACCGCTCTGATGGTAAGACAGACTACCAGAGGCTACTCTCACACAGTCATATCAGTTAAATGTTCTGCAAAACTAGAATTAAAGTGTATTATTCAGTATTACATCAAACACAGGGACTGCATCAACATTTAACTCAAATGTCTCTCAGTAATAAACTCTGTGTCTTATTGTCTTGTTGTATTATTACTTCTGTTGTGCTTCACAATTATCCCAAAGTAGCAATGCTAAAACATACTGGCTCTTTTATGGGAGTCGAGATGTAGATGTGGTGCCAAAGGTCTGGTCTATACATTAAATGCCATACCTCCACCCAGGAGACTGTGGTTTGTGAAATGTGTGAAAACCAACTGTTAGATTATTTCTACATTAGAGAAGTGTTTCAGTGTTTGTTTAGATGCGACTGAATGAGAGGGAGGCAGGTGTAACTGTAAAGATGCAAGAAGGAGATGAGTTTAAATACCTGGGGTCAACCATCCACAGCAATGGAAAATGCGCAAGAGAGGTGAAGAAGAGAGAGAAGGCAGAGTGGAGTGGGTGGAGACGAGTGGCAGAAGGATAGCAGCTAGAGTGAAAGGGAAGATTTACAAGACGATAGTGAGACCTGCTATGACGTTTGGTTTGGAGACAGTGGCACTGACTCACAGTGACAGCCCGTGGTTAGCACTGTTGCCTCGCAGCCAGAAGGTTGTAGGTTCAAACCCAACCCATCATCGGTGACCTTTCTGTGTGGACTGTACATGTTCTACCCGTGTCTGTGTGGGTTTTTGCTGGATTCTCAGGTTTCCTCCTACAGTCCAAAGACATGCATGTTATAATAATAAGTCACATAATACGTAATTAGCGTCATCTGGGGATTCTAAATTGTCCTGAGGTATTAATGAGGGAGTGAATGGTTGTCTGGCTCTCTGTGGTAGCCCTGTGATGGACTGGCGATATGTCCACATATGGACAGGTGTAGCCTGCCTCTTCCCTGGAAGAAAAAACATGAACCTTCATCCAGACCTTGACCTGACTTTCAGGTGTGACAGCACCTGAAGTTGCTGCCATTGTTGTTCATTGATTGTGGAGAGGAACATAAAATCAATAAAATGAGACTGCGCAATATGCGCTGATTTTGATTGTGAGCAGACCTGTGAGGCTGTTACAGAAGTTGTCTCACAGAGCCTATTGAAGCACACAAAAATAGCACCTAGAAAACACAAATGTAAACTGAATGTTCCCTGGTTTAATGATAATATTTGGTCCCTACTGAAAAAAGAGATTCTGCTCTAAAGAGGTATCTAAAATCTGGGTTAGACACTGATTGACTCATTTTCACAAGCCGTAGAAATAAAGCTACAAGACAGATAAGGAAAGCAAAAGCAGATTTCTTTTTAAACTTGATAAAGCAGCATAAAGGAAATAGCAAAAGCTTATGGAAATCCATTGACCAATTATCAGGTAAGAAGAATACAGTGGGGAAAAAAAAGTATTTAGTCAGCCACCAATTGTGCAAGTTCTCCCACTTAAAAGATGAGAGAGGTCTCCAATTTTCATCATAGGTATACCTCAACTATGAGAGACAAAATGAGAAAAATAAATCCAGAAAATCACATTGTCTGATTTTTAAAGAATTTATTATGGTTGAAAATAAGTATTTGGTCACCTACAAACAAGCAAGATTTCTGGCTCTCACAGACCTGTAACTTCTTCTTTAAGAGGCTCCTCTGTCCTCCACTCGTTACTTGTATTAATGGCACCTGTTTGAACTCTTTATCAGTATAAAAGACACCTGTCCACAACCTCAAACAGTCAGACTCCAAACTCCACTATGGCCAAGACCAAAGAGCTGTCAAAGGACACCAGAAACAAAATTGTAGACCTGCACCAGGCTGGGAAGACTGAATCTGCAATAGGTAAGCAGCTTGGTGTGAAGAAATCAACTGTGGGAGCAATTATTAGAAAATGGAAGACATACAAGACCACTGATAATCTCCCTCGATCTGGGGCTCCACGCAAGATCTGACCCCGTGGGGTCAAAATGATCACGAGAACGGTGAGCAAAAATCCCAGAACCTCACGGGGGGACCTAGTGAATGACCTGCAGAGAGCTGGGACCAAAGTAACAAAGGCTACCATCAGTAACACACTACGCCGCCAGGGACTCAAATCCTGCAGTACTAGACGTATCCCCCTGCTTAAGCCAGTACATGTCCAGGCCCATCTGAAGTTTGCTAGAGAGCATTTGGATGATCCAGAAGAGGATTGGGAGAATGTCATATGGTCAGATGAAACCAAAATAGAACTTTATTGTAAAAACTCAACTTGTCGTGTTTGGAGGAGAAAGAACACCATACCTACTGTGAAGCATGGGGGTGGAAACATCATACTTTGGGGCTGTTTTTCTGCAAAGGGACCAGGACGACTGATCCGTGTAAAGGAAAGAATGAATGGGGCCATGTATCGTGAGATTTTGAGTGAAAACCTCCTTCCATCAGCAAGGGCATTGAAGATGAAACGTGGCTGGGTCTTTCAGCATGACAATGATCCCAAACACACCACCCGGGCAACGAAGGAGTGGCTTCGTAAGAAGCATTTCAAGGTCCTGGAGTGGCCTAGCCAGTCTCCAGATCTCAACCCCATAGAAAATCTTTGGAGGGAGTTGAAAGTCTGTGTTGTCCAGCGACAGCCCCAAAACATCACTGCTCTAGAGGAGATCTGCATGGAGGAATGGGCCAAAATACCAGCAACAGTGTGTGAAAACCTTGTGAAAACTTACAGAAAACGTTTGACCTCTGTCATTGCCAACAAAGGGTATATAACAAAGTATTGAGATGAACTTTTGTTATTGACCAAATACTTATTTTACTGAGGAATTTACCAATTAATTCATTAAAAATCCTTCAATGTGATTTTCTGGATTTTTTTTTTCTCGTTTTGTCTCTCATAGTTGAGAGACAAATGATGAAATGATGCAGTCCTATGATGATGCAGTCCTATAATGAAAATTGGAGACCTCTCTCGTCTTTTAAGTGGGAGAACTTGCACAACTGGTGGCTGACTAAATACTTTTTTGCCCCACTGTATATCTAATGAAGCTGTTGAGCTTTATAGAATTAAGATTAAATTAAATAAGTTATTACTAATTAAATAAGAATTATATCTATATTATATTATATTATATTATATTGTATTATATTATATTTAATATTACTAATTAAATAAGAATATTTGTAGTACCTCAATCACTGTGAAGGACAGCTCTATAGTTGCCCAGATGTTCAATGATCCTTTTATTGATTCTGTTTTAAAGATAGGTGACCAGTTAACTAAGGATTTGCCTCTGCTACCTCCTAAACATAACACCACCTTGTTGGATTTTAAACTTATTAATGAGAAAGACAAAAAATGTTGTCATGTCTCTTGAACTCTCGATCAAAGGACACCTGGGGTCTTGACCCAGTGTTCTTTAAGAAACACAAAGATTCTTTATCTACACCTATCACATATATTGTCAAACACTCACTGAATGAATTAAGGTTTCCATCCAGCTTAATAACAGCTATTGTAATATCTATATTTAAATCAGGTGATTGACAAGAAACTAACAATTATACAGCAATCAGCATTCTTCCTGCAATTTTGAAGATTGTTGAAGATGTTGCTCAACAATTAATCTTGCATCTTAATAATGAATATTTATTACATCCAATGCAGTTTGGTTTTAAAGCACAACACTACCGAAACAGCCTGCTGCTGTTTTCTCAAGATTGTTAAAGCTGCTTAGATAAGGGAGGGGTAATTGGGGCCGTTTTTTTAGCTCTCCATAAAGCATTTGATACAGTCAACCACTCTGTCCTCTACTCTAAAATGTCAAACTTCAAATTATCTCATGATGTTATTCAGTGGTTTCAATCTTACCTTGCTGGTCTCTCCTAGTGTGTAAGGATCATGAGGAAAAACCTCATCCATAAGAACCTGCACCCTGGGAGTGCCTCAAGGTTCCATCTTAGGACTGTTGCTCTTCAGTATTTATATTAATGACCTCTCTTCTATGTGTGATGATGTGAATATTTTGATGTATGCTGATGACACAGTTATCTTTTTTTCATGGAAAGAGCATTGACACGGTTGCTGCAAAATTAACATCAACAATTTCAAAGGTATCAGAGTGGTTTAATCAAGCTTGCCTTTCACTAAACATAGAGAAATGGTGAGCATGTTCTTTTATAATCAAGGTCTAAAAGGAAATATTCCTAATATTTATGTAGGTTGTTCAGCCATAAAAAACGTAGAAGAGCATAAATATGAATGGATCTTTATTTTATTTTATTTCGGATAGATTAAAAGTAAAGATTAAAAAGAAACAGAATAATATAACAAAGGGGAAAAAAATCCAACAAGTTCAAATTAGACAATAACTCCTCTGATTATACAGTTCAACATAAGTTATCCGAAATGGGTGATGGCTGAAGCCGCAGCTTATATTGCCCACCCATACTCCATCCAAGAAGGAGCATAAATACCTTGTTCTTCTCCTCGATTCTGCTCTGACATTTAAGAAACACATTAAAAAGGTGTACCACACTGTAAAGCACAATGTTGCTAATTTTAGATACATTAGATATTCTCTCTTCTAGGAAGCCTCTAAGATTTACCTTAATGCTATGATTTTGCCATATATTTTATATTGCATATCATCCTGGTCTCAGGCAAACAAAGCTGCTCAAAACCCAATCAGATCACTATATAATCAGGCATTAAAAGTGCTAGACAAGAAACCACGGCAGCACCATCATTGTGATTTACTCTTAGAATATAAAATGTTAAGAGTAAATCACAATGATGGTGCTGTCGTGGTTTCTTGTCTAGTTAAAATATGAAAAATGTGGGCAGCTCAGTGGTGCAGTGGTTAAGGGATCGATTCCACCCCGATCATTGGTGATGCTTCTGTGTGGAGTTTGCATGTTCTGCCCATGTGTGCATGGGTTTTCTCCATGTACTCCAGTTTCCTCCCACAGAGCAGAGACATGCAGGTTAGATTAATTGGCATCAACTGGGGATTCTAAATTGTCCTTAGGTATGAATGTGAGAGTTGATGGTTGTCTGTCTCTCTGTGTTGGCCCTGTGATGGACTGGCAATCTGTCCAGGGTGTACCCTGCCTCTTGCCCAAAGGTGCTGGCATATGCTCCAGCTCCCCCGCAACCCGAAAAGGATTAAGTGGAAGAAGATGGATGGATGGATAATGACCAAACTAAGATACAATAACTGTTACGAGCTGAAAAGGAGGGAACCGCCATGCTCAGCTCCTTGTCTTTTTCCACATTTGTATATTTGCTTTATTTCTGTTTCTGGTTATTTGATAGTATATGGTATTTTGGGTTCTTTGTGTCCTGTTATGATTATCTCTGGTTGGGTTCCTTATATTGTGTTGTGTAATTTATTTTCCTGTTTCTTGCCATCTTTAGAGTTGGCATTTATATATTTCCTTTCTGCCTTGCCTTCCAGTTTTTCCCCAGGTCTATTTTGTCTTTACGTTTGTTCTCATTTGGTAATTGTGCTTTTGACCCTGTGCTCCTCCTCTCTCTTTCTCTCTCTGGGGCTGCAGCTGTCAGTGGCACTTCCGGGTTTTGCTCTGGTAGTGGGCGGTGCCCCCGTCAAGCTGTCAGTCCCGTCTCCTCTCCTCTCATGACTCAGCTGATTCAAACTGTGTGATCACTCTTACCTACTGCCCTATTTAAGGCCACAGCTCTGATCATTCGGCGCTACGGTCTACTCACTTATCAGACGAGGGATTCTAAATTGTCCTTAGGTGTGACTGTGAGAGTGAATGGTTGTCTGTCTCTCTGTGTTGGCCCTGTGATGGACTGGCGATCTGTCCAGGATGTACCCTGCCTCTCGCCCAAAGATGCTGGGATAGGCTCCAGCCCCCCCCCCCCCCCCACACGACCCGAAAAGGAGTTTGGTCATTATAGTCTTGTTTATTATTATTATGTGTCTATGGATCATCGTGTATTTTTTACTATATCTTCCTGTGTTTGGACATGAGCCTACTCAAGCCTCCGCCTTTTGTTTCCTTTTGAAGTATTGCTATTCGTTATTATTGTTATTTCCAGTACCTTTTGCATCTTCTGGTTTTTGTATTTTATCTGGTCCTTGCCTTGGTGGGTTATTTTCCCCTTCTTGTGTTATTTGGTTTGAATCTCGTTTCGTAAACATTTCTAGTTAGTTACCTTTTGTCATTATTCCTCTTATGCTTTTATTTTGACAGCATTCTTTATTCACCTCTGTCGTTCTTTGTTCAGTTTCACGATTGTCACAGCTGTCATTATTTTGGGCTGATTATCTTCGCTCTTGATCCTGATTATCCACACGTGTTTCTAATTGTGTTTAATCTCTTTTTGCCCTATTTAAGGGATGCCGCTCTGCTGCTCGGGGCAACGTCCTACACCTTAGTCTAACCGGCACGTATCTCACGCTTTATTCTCATTGTCAACCCGACCTGCGTTCCACGTCTTAGCCTGAGCGCTATTCAGCCTTTTCGTCTCCTGTACCTGTAAGTGTTTCCCTGCTCAGCTATAATTTCTGCTTTTGATTAAATGTTTGCTACTCACAGTCCTGCAGTTGGGTCTCCATTCCACCCTGCCTGGGCAGTTCATGACAAACAATGGTTTTTAAGTAAGGAGTCTTGTCAGCACTGACCATGAAATGTTTATGATATGCCGTTAAAAATCTTGTATAACTTTACTTTGATCTTATTTCAGTTTTCTGGGATGTTAATGTACTAATGATTACTGTTTTATGCTCGTATGTACATGTGTTGGATGGGTCAAGATTTTAATTGTTTTTACTGTGTTTCTGTGTTTTTGTATGACTGAGTGGCTTTTGTATGTCCCCTATGTGTTTAATAGGACTACAGATGGAAATCAGTGTCTTGCTAAATCTGGTACAGCCATCTTTTCATATGTATAACTAATGCCCCTGTACATTGTCCTTATAAATGAAATGAAATGAAATGAACAGGTCAAATGTTGAAGCTATGCAGACACACAGGGGAAACAAGTCAGGACATCTGTACCTTGAAGCGCTCATCTGTCCCCACTGCAGAAAGTGTGAGGTCCTGCCTTGCCACACTGCAGTGTTAGATCTCAGCTGAACTCTTTTTTCTGGTGGCTGTTTGATGCTTCTTGTTGGCTTCTGTTTCAGTTACGTCATGACGCTGACTTGTATCAGCACACGGTCAATCCCAAGCACGACCTGGCAGATTTTTGGGGTTGCGCTGAAGTACCTACCGCAAGGCATAGACTTATTTTGGCCCCTATGAGTTCCCCAAAATTTCTGTAATAGCGGCATTTCTTTTAGTGGAAACACACCACGGGTAAATTTGGATGGAAATAGGGCTTCAGTGAATTCATGCCAGTGAAAATAAATAATTAAATAGTTGTTGCTTTTGTTAAAGCTACGGTCATAAATACACTTACAATTGGCTGAAAACACCGTATAAACAATTTTTTGACCATTTTGTACAGCCTGCTTAAGGTGGCCATAAGAGGATCCAGTGTTCGTAGACCATTTGCAAGTTTGTGGCCAGGTCAGTGGCCAACCCACGAAAACCCCTCATCGTAGGGTGGCCATACAAATGCCATAGGAACAATGTAAGAACTACACAAATTGTTGGCCATAAGTATTCCTCAAAAACACCTTAAGTTGTTATTGAGGGCCCCTTACAGCAATTGTAAGAAACAACATGCAAATCCCTGTTTGTACGAAGATTCGTACAACGTGCATGAGGCGGTAGTGAGGTGCTCATAAAGCAGAAGTATGACATTCGTATGACATTTGTGCCAACAAAATGTGCCGAAAGCTGTAAGATCTTTCTAGCAAAGACTTGAGAGTGCCACGAGTTGCACAAAAATTTTTGTAAGATGGCAGTAAGTATGCTGTAGGAAGATCCCAAGGCACCCTTACGAAGAAGGTAAGAACTCTAGGCCCATCATACGACAGAAAAGCACCTCATTTCTCAAGCGTGCCTCAAGTTGTTCTTGCGAATTGAACAGCAGCTGTAAGAAACTATGCCCCCCTCCACGAATGTCTGCAAACTCTAGAATTCATAGGAACTAGGAGATTCTTACGAACCCATCGTTCATAAAAATCTTTGTGACCGTACCTTTAGTTGGTATATAATGAGTGATGTTTCTAATTTCCAGAACTTTAAAGCATTTTGGATGATATTATGTTATTATGATGCCTGTAATTTCCCAGTTTGGGATCAATAAAGTACATCTATCTATCTATCTATCTATCTATCTATCTATCTATCTATCTATCTATCTATCTATCTATCTATCTATCTATCTATGTTAAGTACTGTACATTTATGGAGACACTGAGACCTTCTTTGGATTATTATTGAAAACTGAACCATACTAGTGACATTGTCCTACATGTTGGTTCATTTACAACATATTTCAACACTATTACTATTTGGTATTATATATAAATAGACATGCATATTGGTGACTCAGTATGATGGAGTCAAATGCAGAAATGTAACTGATGCAATGCCTTAAATGTCCTAATGAGGAAAAAGCTGTTCAGCTGATAAAATTTAGACGAGTTACGGACAGTTCTACAAATGTTCTGAGGTTAACTCTTGGCAGGGGAACTCTACTTGGAACCACTACTGCTACCCCAACAAATGAGCTGAAATGTAGTTTCAGTAAGAGAGGTTGTTATGCTGAGTCCCTCTGAGATGCCCAAATGGGAGAGGATTTTTTTGATGATTTTGTTAACGCGCCTTTATTTTTCCTTTCTTAAACTCTTGTGAGCCACATAAAAAAAAAAAAACCCTGCAGCACCCCACCAGCAAAAATTTTACAGAATGACACATTGTAGCCTATTATAGCATAACGACAATTTAGTCTAGTCATGCAGTGTGAAACGCAGCACGATTGCATACAAAGCCAATACAAAGACGCAAACGCACGAGGACCCATGTCTGCATGAGTCAGACCCCAATCAACTCAGGTGAAAAGTCATCTCTTGTCGTGACAGTCAATCGGCGTTGAGACACCACCACCACCAGGAGCGAACATCAACAATGGAGAACAAATTAGTTTGGAAATGAGACCGCCACCCACTGGAGACAGATGGACCGGAGCTCAGCAACCAACCACCATGACCACCTGTGACATCTCGCCAGGCTGCTGTTGGTCCATCAACAAGGGATCCTGGCATCTCCAACCCTCCAGCTCCTCTCATGTTTATATTATGGGCTCAATGAGGGATGGTGAGGGAGCTTGTGAGGTGGACAGCCATTGTTGCTGCCATGCGTGTGGTTATGAATGGGGGCAGTGTTGCAGTCTGGTTCAAAGACAGATTAAAAGATGGTCATTTGTCATTCTGGGGTGGCATGAATTGGAGACGCTGGAAGAATGAGGGACGGGGAGGAGAGGGTCAGCTACAGGAAGAGGCAGTGACAGAGTGATCTCTAACAACCTTCTCCACCCTCAGACTTCACAGTGCGGGTGTGGGAGGGCATGTCAGGGGCCAGTGTCAGGATGTTAGAAGATCCTGTGTGCAGAGGGTCAGAGAGAGAACTGAGAGTGATACAGAAATAGACATGTGTTTGTTCACTGGAAAACTCATAAACCAGAATATGAAAATCTCCCTTTCCTTCTGTCGGCTCTCCTCTTTCTCAGTTATTCCTGTTAACTCACAAGATGGAAATCTAGCTCAGGTGAAAGATACTGAAGCTTCCTGTTATGTGCAGGTATTAAGCAGCATTTTGAATCACTGTAAGTATCTCCTTATACTGTTTGAGGTTCCACAACTTAAGTTTCTATTATTGGTTTCTCCTGTATTCTAGTGCATTTTGTAGGATTGTTGTGACCAGAGCCCATGTGCTCAGGAGCTCTCCTCCACTACAACTCTGCCTGAAATGCTGTTCTTTCTGTTCCATGAGGTTATTCAGTAAAACAGACCTGGCGCAGACCTGTCCCCACTGGCTAGTCTTGCTCACCCGCAGTAAACCTTCTAAGGAGAAAAGGGATGTTTCCCACTGAGTCGCACAACTCACACACCTACAGTGCAGCTAGCGTTAGCTCACCAGCCTGACTACCGTTTTTAGAGCTCTTCTCTGTTTCTGTGGGAAGGGCGAGGAACCTAACGATATGATACACATCGCGATACTTGGGTCATGATGCAATACTATCATATTATTGTGATTCCATAAGTATTGTGATACCAAACAGTTCACAGTGGGGTTTTTTTAGTGCGGCACTCCTTGCAGGTTCATGTCGAGGTTTTTCATTCCATCTTTTGAAAAAGTCCAAAAAGTTTCAACACAACATTTGAGCTAACTTTTTGGTGATCCAACTACTTCCTAACTTGAACACCTGGCTGCAAATTCACAAGACAAGCTATGAAAATGCACACATACTTTTTGCCATCTAGTGGACTGAAAACTCAATTAGTTGATTAATACCCAGGAGTTTGCAACAGTTACACCCCCCCCCCACACACACACACACAGTGTATACAGTGGAGAAAATAAGTATTGAACACATCTACATTTTTCTTATTAAACATATTTCTGATGGCACCAATGACCTGAGATTTTCACCAGATATCAGTAACAAACCAAATAATCCATACATACAAAGAAACCAAGGCAACTGTGTTCACAAAAAAATTATATTTAATAAAGTGGAATGATACAGGGAATAAGTATTGAACACACTTGGTCAACTTCATTTAATATTTAGTAGAAAAGCTTTTGTTGGTAATAGCTTCCAGACACCTCTTGTATGGGGAAACTAGGCACAGACATTGCTCAGGAGTGATTTTACCCCATTCTTCCAAACAAACTGTCTTTTACTGGCTTGCCCAAATGTTGTGCAGCAAACTTTAAACAAGCCTCAACGTGCTTTTTCTTCAGCAAAGGAGTCTTGCAAGATAGAGCCCATGTCGGTTGAGTGCATTACTTATTGTTTTCTTTGAAACAGCATACCTGCTAATTACAGGTCTTTCTCGAGCTCTCCATGAGTGGTCTTTGGCTCTTGGATAACTCGTCTGATAATTCCTTTGACTCCTCTGTCAGAAATCTTGCCAGACGCTCCTGGTCGGGGCCGGTTTATGGCAGAATGATGTTCTTTCCACTTCTGAATGATGGCTCTAACAGTGTTCACTGGAATATTCAGCAGTTTAGAAATGTGCTTGTAACCAGTGCCATCATTATATTTTGCAACAATGATACAATGGCAAGGTTGCAAAGGTCTAGAGAGAGCTCTTTGCTTCTACCCAACATGAGTTCTTTGTGGTGTGACAATCTGATATTCATAGAGCTTTTTAAAAGCTATCAGTCAGGACTTAACCAGCTGAAATTAATTTGCACTGATGGGGGATGGGATGGCTTCCTGAATTCTGATGGATTTCAGCTGGTTTCTTGGCTTTCTGTGCCTTTTTGCACCGCTTTTTCTTTGTGTTCAATACTTATTCCCTTTGTCATTTCATTTTATGAAATATAGCTTGTTTTGTGAACACAGTTGCCTTGATTTTTTTTTTGAATGTATGGATTAATTGGGTTGTTACTGATATCTGGTGAAAATCTCAGGTTAATGGCTCGGATCTCTCTTCCGGCAGACCTTCCTGGAGGGACACATAAATATAATCAGGAAACTAGCAATTCTCCTTGTCTCCCCTGCTGTGTTCAGCCTACTACAGCCGCTCATACATCCTCACCAATCTTCCTCCGTCTTCAGCAATCCGCAGGCATCAGTGGTTACCCACTCCCCTTCTATGATCACTCCAGCCAGCGTAAGAGTACTGATTATTAATCTAATGTTATTGTGCCTTCCTGTCTGCTGCTCCTAATTACAATGTCCCCTTTTGTCCCCACAGGGCTGCCAGTGCTCACACACCACAACCATTACAGTCAATAAACTATTACTGTCACTTGCTTTGGATCTCTAAGCCTGCTCTGTGTCACTTCTGGGTCACCTACGCTAAACCATATCAGTACGTTCCCACCAACAAGACCCAGCTGACACAACAGCAGCCTTAGTGGTCCCTCGCTTACAGATTGTTGAGGTAAAAATAGAGCAATTAGCTTACCAGTTATCAATCTTTTTGTCCCAAGTAAACCTTCTGTCTGAGCAGCTCAATCGGTTCCCCTATGCTGCAGAGACTAGCCATGTCCCAGCCAATTCTCAGCTAGCTCCCACGGTTCCTTGATGTCTCATAGTTTCTACACCAACTCATTATGGGGGTCAGCTAGGCGCTTGTAAGGGATTTCTCCTCCAGTGCCGACTCATGTTTCAATGCATCCCCAAAGACTTGCCCATGGACTACAGCTGTATCAGCTATGTGGTCGGTCTTCTTGAGAGTACTGCACTGGCATGGGCCCAAGCAATTGTCGATGGTCCCGGTACCATTCTTACACTTTCAGCCATTTTGCGTGCAATTTACAATCAGTTTTTGAGCGCTTGAATAAACATTACAAATCGGCTGATAAATTCACAGCAGAATGTGCAGTTGGTAGTGGAGTATTCTGTCCATTTCTGTGTTGTAGCAACTGAGTCAGGCTGGAACGATGTTGCATTTCGGGTGTTTTTTCTCACAGTCTCAATCCCACTCTCCGAGACGAATTGGCTTACCATGATGTACGGCTGCACTCAATGCCCTGATTTCCTTAGCCATCCACATTGACCATCGCCTCCAAGAGTGTTCCTGCAAGTGCTCCCATGAGCGCGTCTGTTTGCTGCAGGACTATGTCCTACGTCCTCCCCCCAATGCTTGTTGTTCCTCCACCCCTCCGCCTCTGCGCCCTCCGTCTCCCATGGCGTCCATGCACCTCAGGCGGGCTCGCCTGTTCAATTCGGAATGTCAGCACCATTTAGACTCAGGGTTATGCATCTGTTGTGCGGGGGTGGGTCATATCCTAGTTGATTGTCTGGTGCGTGATGGAGGGGCATGCTTGTCAGTGTCTGTTGGGTGGCTGGCAGGTACCAAACCAATCAATTCCTCTTTCAGACTCACTCTCCCTATCCACATTCACACCTCTGCCACTGAATATTCAGTCCACGCCCTCACTGACTCCAGCACGGAACAAAATTTTATTTCCCAGCAGTTGGTTTCTAAGCTAGATTTACCCACTCAGCTACTCCCCTCCACTACAAACATTGTATCACTCACTGGCAGCCCTCTCTCCACTACCCATCTGAAGTCACCCATGGGCCTGCATAGCTCTGGACTTTGCTTCTGGTCTCCTGCCATCCAGTGGCCACACTGTCATCATCAAAGTCATCGATCACTTTTCTAAAGCAGCCCATTTCATCCCACTCTTGAAGCTGCCTTCAGCCAATCAGACTGCTGATTTACTCACTCAGCATGTCATCCATCTTCATGGCAGACGTTGCCGACATTGTGTCTGACAGAGGTCCTCGGTTTATATCCAGTGTTTGGAGGGTCTTCAGTAAGGCCATGGACACCTTGGTGAGCCCGTCCTCTTGGTTCCATCCTCAATCCAACGGCCAATGTGAGCATGCTAATCAGGAGTTGGAAGCTGCTCTTCGCTGTATGGCATCTCTCAACCCATCATTCTGGAGCTCCTATCTCCCGTGGGTGGAGTACGCTCACAATTCCGCTGTATCTTCTGCCACGGGCATATCACTTTTTAAGGCCTCCCTGGGTTACAACCCTCCCCTCCTTCCCATCAATGAATGTGAGATTGTCGATCCTTCCATCCATGACAACATTCGCCAGTACCGGCGTATCTGGAGGGCGACCAGGGAGGCTCTCCATCGCACTTCACAGCAGAACTCCACCATTGCTAAATGTAGGAGGACCCTGGCTCCTAACTACTCTCCTGGTCAGAAGGTATTGCAATCCACACGCAACATTCCTCTCAAAACAGATTCCAGAAAACTCTCACCCCACTACATCGGTCCATTCACTATCACCCATATTGTCAATCCTGCCTCAGTCCATCTTAGCCTGCCTTCCTCCCTCCGTATCCATCCTACATTTCATGTGTCCCAGCTCAGACCTGTTTCCACCAGTCTCCTCTGTCCTCCCTCTGACCCTCCTCCCCCTCCCTGGATTGTCAACAGTGACCCGGTCTCCACAGTGAGGTGTATACTGGACGTTCGTTGCCAGGGCTAAGGTCTACACTACCTGGTTGATTGGGAAGATTACGGCCCAGAAGAATAGTCATGGATCCCTGGCTTCTATTTTGAAGATCCAGGGATGCTGCAGGAATACCACCAAACCAATCCTGGCAAGCCAGGAGGGACACTGGGTGGTGCCCCTTGAGGGGATGGCCTTGTCATGGTCTCAGGATGAACTTACTGCTGTTTTCCTCCCTGCAGCTCCTCTCCCTAATTAGGTGCAGCCGTCCTGATTGCCTCACCTGCAGCTAATCACTGAGCAGCCTATTTAAGTCCTGGAGAAGCTTCCTCTAGTTGTGGGAACGTCAGATGTCTTCCATGCTGTCTACCGGTCTCCTGCTCCCAAAAGAAGCTCTACTCTGTCTCAGTTTGCCTGTGCTGTCCTCTGGTCTCTGTCTCCTAGTCCTTGTCCTCCCTTCTACCAAGGCCCGGGCCAATTTGCCTATGATCCTCCCTGCCTCAGTCTCCCTCTCAAGGAACACGTAAGGTACTCTCAACTACTAACACCTGTGAAAACTTACCTGTTGTCTCCCTGGATCCTTCTGAGGGACCTGGATCTCTCTTCTGATGGACCTTCCTGGAGGGACACATAAATATAATCAGGAAACTAGCAATTCTCCTTGTCTCCCCTGCTGTGTTCATCCTACTACAGCTGCTCATCCGTCCTCACCAATCTTCCTCCGTCTTCAACAATCATCAGTGGTTATCCACTGCCTGTCTGTAATCACTCCAGCCAGTGTAAGAGTACTGATTATTAATCTAATATCATTGTGCCTTCCTGTCTGCTGCTCTTACTTTATATTGTCCCCTTTTCTCCCCACAGGGCTTCCAGCGCTCACACACCACAACCACTACAATCAATAAACTATCATTGTCACTTGCTTTGGGTCTTTGAGTCTGCTCTGTGTCGCTTCTGGGTCTACTATGCTAAACCGTATCAGGCTGTGTTTCCTTCTGAAGCTAGTAGCTGTTAGCCTCAATGTCGCACCTGCCACATCAACAACAGACCTCACAAATGATGAAAGGTTTAGGGTGGGGTGAACTGGGGCTCATTAGAGGTTCTAGGGAAACTTATACTCAAGCTGGGTGGAAAAGGATGCTTCCATATTTAAACCCTGAGGTGTTTTCACCAGGCTATGCCACATTAACAACTCTGGAAACTGTCAACGTGTGGGGAAAGTGTGCGTTTGGGGCACTTTAATGTTTAATGAATGATTTTGCAAATCCAGTAAAATCTGACAACATTCTTGTAAATTGTTACTAGTGAGTCCCCCCATTTCTCTTTGGAGCAGTGAATCAGTGGAAATTCCTGCTTCTCTCAGAGGTATGTTCTCAGTAAACAAGTGAGGATGACTGTGGAGTATTTCTGTTTATTTGCCTTGGCTGGGAGTATTGAACATTTAACCACCAGTGCACTGCCCCCACCCAGACACTCAGACACTTGTCTCCTCACCCGCTCCTGGTCAGAAATAGCAGCAGCATCCTGGTGTCCACAGGAATCTCCCTCACACTTTGTTTCCATCACAGCCCACTCTCTCTTCTCCATCCTATTTACTTTACTATTGACTTGTTCAGATTCCTTCTGTTTCTGCTTTTAATAATAATAAATAATAATGCATCAGATTTATATAGCGCTTTATCATAGACACTCAAAGATGCTTTACAAGTAGATACATTATTCATTCACTCCAGACAGACAATGGTAGTGGTGAGCTACTACTGTAGCCACAGCTGCCCTGGGGCAGGCTGACGGAAACGTGGCTGCCAATCTGCGCCAACAGCCTCTCCGGCCACCACCGAACTTTTCTCATTCA
The DNA here is from genome assembly GCA_020510985.1 of Pholidichthys leucotaenia. Lineage (NCBI taxonomy): Eukaryota > Metazoa > Chordata > Actinopteri > Cichliformes > Pholidichthyidae > Pholidichthys > Pholidichthys leucotaenia. The sequence goes on from CM035845.1 coordinate 12,559,961, forward strand.
TCTCCTTAAAAAAGTGTTACCTATTTTCAGTTCAAAGTTAGGCTTGAAAGGCTTCTTCTGTCATGCCTGGGGAAGAGATTTCCCAGCCAGCATGTCCATGTGGGTCCCACCACAGGTTAAATTTGGGCTGTCCTATGGGTCCATGTGGGTTTGCCTGTGGATTCCATGTTGGCCTCATCTGTGTTTGCCCACGTGGAGAGCCCAGCCCCCATAATTTTCCTTGAAGGAGAAAGGGTGTGGGTTCTTAGGGGTTAAACCCATCTGGGCCCCACATGGGTTTAATATGTGGGTTTCAGGAAGGCCAGCTTCGTAGGCAAAATTACGAGACAAAGTCACTAATTTATAAGAAGCTAGAGGGCATTCAGAGAGCGCATACCTCCACCAAGGTGCCATCCCTTTGTCCGTCCATATCTCCATCTTTCTGTACATTGTGAGATAGGGCCTTGGCGGAGGTATGCACTCATGGATCACCTTCAACATCTAATGAGTTCATCTTTGGGCCACAGGCCACCTCTAGTGAAAATGTCATTCAAATCCATCTATGAGTTTTTGTGTGATCCTGCTAATAGACAGAGAAATGGCAGCAAAAACAATATGACTCCATTATAATAACAAGACTGTTATAATTGTATTGACCATACATTGGGGCTGGGCAATTCCACCTTAAATCATCATCATGGTTTATTGAATCTTTCAGGTCAGTTTTTGCTTTTTTCCTCCTTGCTTCTCCCTTACAGTTTACTGACAAGGTTCATAATTATTATGCAGTATTACACAACAGTGTGGTATCATATCACTGCGGTGCGTAGTAAACCCGCATAATAGAACAGGCCGACTGTGACTTCACAAACAAGAAAATTAAGCATTATCCAGTGCTGAAGTTCACTGTGTTTATATACCGTGTGGGTCATGTTTCTCACAAGGACATCCTTGTCTGCCAGCCAAAGTTACATCCTCATGCACTCCAAACCCCGTCATAAACCGCACACTTTGTTTACTTTTTTAATGTCAATCATCACATACTATGTGGATGACGACCACATTCGTTTTTGTTCCAAGTGGTTTTACTTTTCTGCAGTGTTTGGCTTCTGGGTTGCGGAGGTGCGTGGCCACGCATATAACTCCGTAGACACGTCTTAAAGGGGAAGTACATAAAAAGTGCCATATCAATATATAAAATAATTTTTAAAAAATTCCTGGATCCAGTTCATGATCCAGCTCACCACCAAAATCTAATCATCTGGGGCCTCATGTACAAAGACCTACATGGATTTCCTACTGAAAGATGACGTACCTTTAAATCAAGAAATCGCTGTAAGCAAAAAAAAAAAAAAAATCCAGATGTATGAAACAGTGTGTACACAGGAATCCAAGCACATTTCCTTTGTACATCCCAATCTACTTGAAATTGAACAGATGTGAGGAGATACCGGACTCCTCCCATGACACACCTCCATTTGAATATGCAATTAGATGCAAATAGATATATACAAGTGCTGCACGTTTGATTCTCCTGTATCCACGATCAACAATAATGGATTTAATGGAATTTCACAGACTGTGAGTTGGAGGCACTCCTGAATGAGGTAGAGGTACGTAAAAACGTTTTGTTTGGCACCCTGTCCTCCGGCATTAGCGCTGGATACAGGTAATTCAATAGCCTGCTAACAGTCCTATAAGATTAGTTTACCATTTTCCTTTATTCAGACAGGGATGAGGAGGAGATGTTTATTTAACCTTGACATATTTCGACTGACGTCTGCAGTTGTCCTCAGAAGCGTCAGCTGATCGCTGTGATTTGTGACCAGCCGGGTTGATCAGCTGGTTGGATAAAGGAAAACAGTTACTGTGGTAGACTGCAAGTCTAATTTAAAACATTACTGGCACATGCCTCTAGGGGGAACTACCTGTATTGTTCAGCACTACTATTAAGGGGACACATTAGAACAAGAGTGTGAAAACCCCGCGCAGAATCCATGTTCAGTCATTATATGTGTGTTGCAGAATAAACGGCAGAGTTAGCCAAAGAAATAACTCAAGTGTGATCATTGCTACACGGTAGGATATCACAGTTACGAAAAAGAAGACAATATAAACCTATTTAGTGGGTAGCCATGGTCATCTGTCAGTTGAAAGCAGATCATATTAGACTCCACAAGTACATATTTTATGTACAATATGCAAATCTCATCCTTTATAGCAGGGGTGTCCAGTCATGGGCTGTGGAGGGCCAAGACCCTGCAGGCTTTACCTCCAACCAGTGTCTTCAACAGCAGATTCCACTGAATTTCTTCCCACTGATTGCTGATCAGTGAAAACACCTGCTGAAGAGACTGGGTAGAAGAGAGAACCTGCAGAGTCTTGTCCCTCCATACCACATGATTGGACACCCCTGCTTTATAGTTATATACAACTTACATGGATTACACACACTACTACTGTAAATGAATGACATGCGCCGAGGAAAGGGTGAGACTGTTGCATTTCAAACTTTACCCATATATTTATTGACATACCTACTGTTAGTGATGGGTCCATGAGGCGTCATGATGCGTTTCGACACATTGCAAAACTGTATTGATACTGTGTTGATACTGTGTCACTGAATACTGACACCTGCTGGACCTTAAAAATCCCAACAGGCAACCTAGTTGACAGACTCAACTGACACTGATTTGATGACCTAGTATATACAATAATATACTGCTCCAAAAAATAAAGGGAACACTGTCCCTCAAACTGTCCACTTAGGAAGCAACACTGATTGACAATCAATTTCACCTGCTGTTGTGTGATTTTGTTGTCACCACATTCAACTATGTAAAGAACAAAGTATTTAATAAGAATATTTCATTCAAATCTAGGATGTTTAGTGTTCCCTTTATTTTTTTGAGCAGTATATAATTTAAGTCATTGCATTTTATATTGTATTATTTTATATCTTCATTTTAATTTCAAATATCGTTGATTTTTTAGATACAGTCAATAAATAATGTGAACATATATCATAACGTGAAAATCTAAGTGAACATGTTGTGAATGAGGATGCTTGTGGACTGAGATTTTTTTTTTTTTTTACAAATTTTTATTAAAAACAAAAAAGCTTCTCCAACGTTTTGAAATTGAGTCTGTTACGCTTTTTTGATACAACTTCTCCAGCTGTAGAAAACACCTGCTCACACGGCACAGATGAGGCTGGAGTGCAGAGAAATTGTAAGGAAAGCTGAAAGAGGTTTGGATAGATGGTCTTTTGGTTGTCCCAGTATCTCATAGGATCCTGGGACCTGGCAATATTGCCTTCTGCCAGGTATCTCTGCACCTCCTGGATGGCATCAGCTGTGGCATTTTTGCTCTGCCTGCCCACTTCTATGTTGAGATGTTGCCAAAGGTTATCTAAAAAACAACAAATTGGCATTTTAGTACATGATTTCCAAACAACAACAAACAAATAATGCTGAATAACATGGCTGAAGTGGGTGCAGACAGCTGTTGTGAAGATGGTCCCGTCTAAATTGAGACTATGTGCAATGCAAATTGAGTGCTGAATTTGGAGCCGTCTAGTGGATGCAATCATGTTTGGTGCTGTGTCAGTCACAAAACACTTTACTTTATTGGTTATGGCCCAGTCCTCCATCATGCCCCTTTTGACTTGGGCCAAATTGTCAGCAGTGTGACTTTGTGGAAAGTATTACACTCCCAACACAGACGTACACAACTGCAGATCCTCATTAATGTAGTGACAGGTAAGAGCCAAGTAAGCCTCCATGTTCACAGATGTCCACATGTCAGCTGTTCTACTCACTGCCACAGCTTGCTGTACTTCCTTTTTCACTCGTTCCCGTTCCTCCTCGTACTTTTTGGCCACCATTTGTTTGATGGTCTGAAAATTACACCAAGTCAAACCAAAAGCAAATCCATATATTTAAATTAAAGATTAAATAAATTGGATATATCAACTACTACTTTAGATAATTTCCACAAACCTTTCTGGTTGGCAAAACATATGAGGGCTGAAGGGCCTGAATCAGTTCCCTGAACCCTTCACTCTCCACAACGCTGAGGGGCTGGCAGTCCTTCACGATGACATTGAGCACAGCTTCATCCAGCATCTGCTTCCTGGAAGCTTGATGGTTAAAAATGAAGTAAAGAATAAATTAATAGCAATTAATTATCAATAAAGCAACTGTGAGTAAATAGTAGAAGGGCTGTATACCTGAGTCTATCCTGGGTGTATCCGGGACTTCATTTTCATGCCTGGCCCTATAATGCCTCAGCATTGAGGAGGCACTTTTGTTTAAATACGACAGCTCTGTTGAACAAATGCGACATTTACCCTGCAGAAAATATGAAGAGTAAACTAAGAGTCACTTTCAAATGAATTTGAATTCAGATAGATCAAGTGGAAACTCTGAGAGGAACAGGATGAAACAACAAGGAAATTAAAACAAAAAAAATAGTATTTTAAAAATACTATTTTTAAATACCTTATTTTCCGATATCAGATCAAAATGGTCCCACACGGCAGAAACCTTTTTTTTTCCTTGAGGCTGCTCGTGCGCCATAATTTGTGATAAATTTGCACAAGGACCGTCCGCAACACATACGAGAGTCTTTGGGCATGTCAGAAGTCTGAAATATAAACCTCACAAATACAGAGTACAAAAAGGTATTAGACTGAATCAAAGATCAGACTTGGGACACGTAGAGCCTTTTAGAAATTAGAAGTTTTACTTGCAAGGAGCAATGCAAGTAGCAATCACACACACAGGCAGTGTGAAGATGAAATGCTGGGGGGCAATCCCGTAGCACCTTCTTTATATACAATGATAGTACTTGGTGTATGTGACAAACTCAGCAAAAGCAGAACAACGGAATTACCACATAAGCAAAAGTACGCTCTGTACGTCTACAAGTGTGTGTAGGAGATAAATCGCATGAACACTCTTATCGCGGGGAGAACATCTGCTTCTCCACTCAGCAAAGACAGAGAGGGGGAAACAACTCCATATATGGGCCTACAACAAACCAGTGCTTCCGGTCAAAAAGAACATAGTTAACAGATGAAATGGTCAAATGATAACATACAACAGTCTTTTGCAGAAAAAATAAGATGCACAGGGTGTACAGGGGACAAGTCTTGATACAGCATAAAGACTTGCATATGTCAACACTCTTTTATCACACATCATATGAACAAACAGAAGGGTGGTGCAGCTTAGTCACTAACAGTGATTATAAGAAGAGGCACAGGTTGTATTTATGACTAATAAGAAAAAGCATCATACATATATAAGAATATCAATCTTCATTTCATGAGTTATTAATAAAATGATAACCATTTACATACATATATACAATTTTCCAACAGGGCAAATGCATCCCGTTGACAGATGCGCTTCCTTATAAACGCTGGCGCATCAGTGTTTCAAGGCGCTAGCGTCACGTGACTGTATCGGTCACGTGACTTTCTTAAAGCGATACGCACCGACACGCACCGACACAGGGTTTCGCTCTATGAGCTCGACGCATGCGCCGACGCATCGGTGTTGCCAGACCCATCACTACCTACTGTACACACAGAGGCAATTGGGGGCTTGGTAGAAAGCTGTGAAACTGTAGTTTAATCAGCAACAAAAGAAAGTCACTTACTCCAACTATTGAGATGTAATGAAGCCTTGAAGACAGGGTGATATTTGGGGGCGCACAGGCGCGTTGCACATGAGGTGGATTGTTATTAGGACAATAACATGAATTTCCTTACCAAGAAACCACCCATGTGCACAATGCCAGCTTGTATTTTGTTCCCAACAATGCTGTTCATTGTGATTTGTACATGATAGAATAGAAATGTTTCCTGGTAACATACACATATCCATCTTATGAAGATGATTTTATAGCAATGTGTGTGCACTGTTGCCAACTCCTCAGTAAGAAAAGTAGCTATTGGCTGTCCTAAAACTCGACAAAAGTCTATAAATGACATCATCACCCAATTTGCACAATTGGTCATTTGCATGTAATTGTAATGGACGCTGTAGAAGAGAAGAATAATGTCACAGGAGAGACAAAAAGTGAGTAAAAAAACATCCTTAAATATGTTTAGAACTACAAATTAACTTTCTTCTGTTGATTCCTGGTTTGTTTGTTTTAATTTTGCCATGTAACCAGGCCATCACTGACTGACAGTGAAGAAACATTTGCATCCCACTCTGTAAAACACGGCAGGTTTGTTCATGCACAATTCCTTTGCAATCTGGACCCGAGTGGTGTGGATCTCCTCTCCTCTCCTCTCTGACTGCTGCAGTGCTGTGTTGCTAGATATACAGGTTCAGGTTCCTTTATTTGTACCCGTAGGTAGATTTGTTTTGCAGTCTGGTGACATCCATATTTACAAGCCACAAATTACATTCAACATAGACACAAACACAGGCACATATGAAGCTGACTATAACGTAGCTGAGCAGTCTCTCATAAATGGAAGCTTTGAGGCAACTGGCAATCAGCAATTTTTCCAATTTTATTTAAAAAAAAAAAAAAAAAAAACAACTTCACAGGTAACAACTTCAGCGACCATACCATATCTTCACACCGACACGACTCTCTCTTCTCCCAAATAACCAACACCTGTTATATTGTGTGAGACAATTAGGACTAATTAGCCCCTACTATAACCCCAGGTAAAACAATAAACATTTTCCATTTTTCACACATACCCAATAGCATCTAAAAGTCAATAAATAATCTCCACCTATTTACAGAATACATATAAATAATACAGAATTAATAATACCATAAATAATTTGCTAAATAATTTAATCCCCTATTTACATATTTTTAAATCACCCCTCAACTCGCCATCACCTGCTCCCTTCCTGCTGGTATCCTTTAAAAAGGCGTTCAACCCTTAAAGAATCTTTTACCCGGACACCATCAGGAAGCGTGTTGGCAAAGGTATGTGGAATTAGAAATCACCAATTGTTTTACCCAAATAATCAAACATAACAATTATCTCACAAAAAGGCAATCCAAATAGTCAAAAACAGATCCTAAAAATATGTGCACATCAACAAACAATCATTAACATTTACAAATATTACACAAATAATATAATTAAACATACAATAAACCATAACAGTGGTGACACTCCGTCGTCACACTGACTACAAACATGATAAAAATACTCAAGGCTCCATCAATCAGGGTATAAAAAGACAAAGAGATGAGAGAAAAACCAGAGGTAATAGAGAAGGGTCATATTAAAAGTTAAAAACTAGTCAAAGAGGTTAAAAACTCAAAGGTCTAAAACCCAATAAAATATTTAGAACCCAAGTGACATCCTACAAAAATAAGTAAATATAAAATGGAGTTAATAAATAGGTACCTAAATTATGTGCAATATATTGTTACAGCTTGTTCAACTCTTTGACAGCAGCAGGAACAAAGCTGTTTTTGTAGTGCTGGGTTCTACTTTTTGGGACAGCAAACCTCCGTGTTGAGGGAAGAAGCTGAAAGTGGCAGTGCAAAGGGGGGGGGGGGTCGTCATTTAAAATGGAGGTAGCCATCCTCTGTACTTGTCTGGTGTACAGGGATGTCAGGCTCAGCTGTGACTCACCAAGCAAACAACTGGACCATCTAACTACCTGATCCAAGGATTTCCTCTGTTTCAGTTTTATCTGACCAAACCATGACACTAAAGAAAAGGATAAAACAGATTCAATAAAAGCCCGATAAAACATTGTCATTATGGTTCGGTCAACTTGGAAGCGTGCAAGTTTTCTCAAGCAATGCAAATGTTGCTGACCCTTTTTGCACACCCTTTCACAGTTCTCTTCAAAGTTTAATTACTATCAATAATTGTCCCAAGATATTTGTAGGATTGTACACATTCGGTGGTCTGGCCTTTTAGTACGGTGACTTTGTGCCTGGGAGTTTTCCTCCTAAAGTCAATAATCATGTCTTTAGTTTTTGTCGTATTCAGCTGCAGGTAGGAATCCTCACACCAGTGAACAAAATCATCAACTACTGGGCTGTGGCCACTCTCACCATCCTGGAGGAGACTGACAATAACTGAGTCATCAGCATACTTTATAATGTGTCTGTTGTCATGTCTGCTCCGACACATGTTTGTGTACAGGATGAAGAGTAGTGGTGACAACACACACCCCTGAGGAGAGCCAGTAGAAGAGCACTTTAGGTCAGACAATGTACCATTGACCCTTACTCTCTGCGTCCTGTTGGTTAAGAAATCCAGAATCCAACCCACCAGATTATTGCTCAAATCAAATTGTTGCAGGAGCCTTTCAACTAAGATATGAGGTTGGATTGTATTAAAGGCGGAGGAAAAGTCCACAAATAAGTCTGGCGTGTGTCCCATTAAAATCCAGATGTTTAAAAAGCATGTTAAACAGAGTGACAGTGGCATCCTGTTCCTGCTGAGGAGACTCAGGTCTTTTGGTGTACAAGGGGCGCTGCTGAAGTCATTCTATGACACGGTGGTGGCATCAGCCATCACTTTTGGAGTGGTCTGCTGGGGCAGTGGCATTACTGCAGCCGATAGGAAGAGACTGAACAAACTGATTAAGAAAGCTAGCTCTGTCCTGGGGCAACGCCTTGATCCGATGGAGGAGATAGGAGAGAGAAGGACGGTGGCTAAACTGTCATCTCTGCTGGAGTCCGAGTTCCACCCTATGCAGGACATACTGGATGCACTGAGGAGCTCATTTAGCAGCAGACTACATCATCCCAGGTGCACAACCGAGAGGTTTCGTAGGTCCTTCCTACCAACGGCTGTCAGACTGTACAACCTAAGCAGGGCTGCTCGCAGAGATAGCAAAAAGACGTAACAAACTAATAGTTTTTTTTTTGTTGTTTTTTTTTGAATGCAAAAGATGCAATAGACTTACACAATGGTCCTCTCCGGCATACAACTAGGAACATACCGGTCGCTATGGAGGGTGAGAATATGTATGGGCACATAATCATACCATGTAGGATAACTAAATAGACGGTTATGCTGTTTCATCCCACCTAGCAACAATGCTCTGCACTGTGTGTGTTTATATATTTACATATTTATTCCATCTAGCTACAATGCTCTGCACTGGGTGTGTTTATATTTATATATCTATATATTTATTCCATCTAGCTACAATGCTCCGCACTGTGTTTTTATATATCTACATATTATTCCATCTAGCTACATTGCTCCGCACTGTGTGTGTTTATATACTTGCATATTTATTCCACCTAGCTGCAATGCTCCGTACTGTGGGTGTTTATATATTTACATATTTATTCCATCTAGCTACAATGCTCTGCACTGTGTGTTCATATATTCATATATTTATTCCATCCAGCTACAATGCTCTGCACTGTGTGTCTGTGTGTGTGTGTGTGTATATATATATTTTATAGTAATATGTACATATGTATATTAGCTGCTCTTGCTTGCTTGTTTTTTCTTGCCTTCTGATTGTTGCTCTGAGTGTTGCTATCCCTGTGCTGTTGCAATCCTGGAATTTCCCCGTTGTGGGACTAATAAAGGCTTATCTTATCTTATCCTCCACTCCTCTGTGAGGCCTATAGGCAAACTGCAGAGGATCCAATGCATGCTCAGTCTGCTTTAGGACCTCACATATGACCAGTTTTTCAAAAATTTTCATTAAAATTGAAGTCAAAGCAACTGGTCTAAAGTCGTTTACCGTTTTAGGACAGCTGGGTTTTGGAACGGGAACAACCACGGCTTCTTTCCAGATCTTAGGCACATGTTGTCTGTAAGGACTTATTGAAAATGTAATGAAATACAGTACTCAGTTCATGTGCACAGGACTTTACCAAGCACCCACATATATTATCAGGGCCCTGACTTTTGTTCACTTTTACAGCGCAGAACTCCCTTTTAACATCCTGCACCTCAATATTAAAGTGCTGATTATCTTTGAGTTTCTGTTTCAAATCTTGGATTTCTGTGCTAAAATCAAAGGAGTCAAAACGGCCATAAAAACAATTAAGAGCATTAGCCAGCACTGTGTCTGAATTAAAACCATCTAAAAACACACGATTACTGCGCTCTGTGCTCTGAAGACCTGCAATAATTTTCATACTGGCCCAGGCTGAACCAAGTTTCTTTGTTGCCATCTTTCCAACTCTGATTTATAATTCTGTTTTGCTTTTAAAATTTTGGACTTCAGCTCTTTTGTGGCAACCTGTAGCTCAGAAACAGACCCCTGTTTAAAGGCAAGTGCTTTCCTCTGTAAGCAGGATTTAACTGATTTTGTAACCCATGGTTTGTTGTTGGGATATATTTTGACACGTTTACATGGAACAATCTTATTTTTACAGAAAGCCATGTATGAGCATGTGACGTCCACCAAAGAGTCCAAATCATCCCCGCAGGCCAGTGTGAACATCTCCCAGTCTGTACAGTCAAAGCATTCCTGGAGGCTGTGCACTGAATCCTCTGTCCACACATCAATGTCTCTTGTCTCCACCTTGCCTCTTCTGAGAGGAGTTTTATATGTGGGCAGCAAATGTACACAGTTGTACACATATACGATAGTTTTAGGGCCTGTACAATATACGATCAAACTTTTTAAAAAGGCCAAATATACGATAGTTTTGGCATTTCCATGCACCCCCCCCAAAAAAATGTTTTTTTTTAACTTATATTTTATTAAAATTTTTAACAACAGAGTCATTACAGATATAATTACCATATGTAGTCAAGATTATTTAATACACAAATTCCACACCAATATAAGAGAAACGGCATCTGTCAAAAAAAAAAAAAATAGAACCAGGCGCTTAATAGCCACCTTGAGCAACTATAGTAAAGAGACTTCTACTGGATGCCATCTTGATTTATAAGTAGGTAATTGGAGTCTCAGCGCGTAAGTAATCTTCTCCATGTGATAAAGTTCTTGTACTTTTTGAAGTCATGCACTGAAGGGGGGTGGGTCTGTTTTCATCCAAGAGGCAGTGACACATTTCAAGGCTGCTACCAAAAGTATGTTTAGGAGGTATGTTGGTGCTCTCCCATGCACTTCCGGAGGGGTGATGCCAAGAACTGCTACTGTCAAGTCCCTTGGTATTGTAACTTGAAACATATGATTTATTGCCTTGTACACCTCATCCCAAAATGTTTGTATTTTAGGGCACGACCAGAAAATGTGTGTATGATTAGGCACTTCTGTACCACAATTTCTCCAACACAGGCTTGGAACATTTGGTGTCATCTTAGCCACAATATCTGGTGTTCTGAAATATCTACTAAATATCTTCCATTTAAATTCCCTCCATGTATTTGAATTTGTGGTCTTATGCGCCACTGTACATACCTCTTCCCACATTTGATCAGAGAAAATTTGACCCGCCTCTGCCTCCCACCTTTGTTTTGCCAGAATAGGTTTATTTTGAGCCATTAAGCCAAATATTTTGTATAACTTTGAGATCACTTTTTTATCCTCTTTGTGTTTTTGAGTTTGAATTAAAAAATGGTCAATGAGTGATGGGTCTAGCACTTTATCCCACTCTTTATGAGAAACCAAAAAAGATCGTATTTGCAGATATCTGAAAAAATCATTTTTTGGAGTTGGAAGTGTCTTCTCAAATATTCAAACGACACAAAACCATCCTTATCGATTAACTGATGTATGTAAATAAGCCCATGGTCAGCCCACTTGAGAAAACTCGTATCCAATCTGCTTGGTATAAAGGATTTTAAATGCCCAATACTAGACAAGGCAGATAGACTAGTTGGTAACTTAAAGGCAATTCCAACTCTCTTCCAAATATCAAGTGTGGTTTTAGTCCACCTTGATAAGCCCACAACTGGAATATTAGCGAATGGCAAAGCATGTAATGGTTTGAGGCTCAGGTTTTGTTCAATGTCCACCCATCTCGTGTGAATGTCATTCTGCATCCATGAAATCAATTCTTTTAATTGTGAAGCCCAAAAATAATATTTCAAGTTTGGCAGGTTAAGCCCCCCTTCTTCCTTAAGTCTTTGAAGTGTTTTATATTTTATCCGAGGTTGCCTACCCTGCCATATAAATTTTGAGAATGTTTTGTCCATTTCTTCAAATGTTGACTTGGGTATTAGTATTGGTAACATTTGAAACAGATATAAAAGCCTAGGCAAAACATTCATACGACTGGCTTCTATGCGACCTAGGAGAGACAAAGGCAATGATGACCAACGGTTTAGGTCATTTTTTATAGTACTAATTATCCTACCATAATTTGCATCAAATATCTTGTCTATTGAAAGGGGAACATAAATGCCCAAATACTTTATACCTTCTTTAGGCCAACGAAAGCCACTTTGTTGTTTAAACTCTGGTGAAATATTGTCCAAAACGTCCATTGCCTCAGTTTTATCAACATTAATTTTATATCCTGAGAAATATCCATATGTTGATATAATTTTCATTAAACATGGAATTGTACAGGATGGCTCTGTCAGATACAGTAGGACATCATCCGCGTACAGTGATATTTTATGTACTTCTTTGCCAATCAGCACCCCTTTAATATTATTGTCATCTCTAATGAGTTGAGCCAATGGCTCTATACTTAAAGCAAAGAGCAAGGGTGACAGAGGACACCCTTGTCTGCATCCACGCTCCAAATTAAACCTTGTAGATCGAAACTCATTAACTCTCACAGCTGCTTGAGGTGAAGAGTAGATGGTTTCAATCCAGTCGATAAATTTAGGGCCAAAATTAAATCTTTTTAATGTTTGAATAAGATATTTCCATGACACTCTATCAAAAGCCTTTTGGGCATCCAGTGATAATACAACTGTCTTGGTTTTGCTTTGTTTTTGGTATGATAAGATATTTAACAAACGACGTAAATTATTTGCATAATGTCTTCCGACAATAAACCCAGTCTGGTCTGGATGAATAATGTTAGTTATTATGTCATTTAGTCGCCGTGCTAATACACCCGTCAGAATACGAACATCTCCATTTAACATAGACAATGGCCTGTAGGAGCTGCAATCAGTGGGATCTTTACCTTCTTTCTGTAACACCACTATAGTAGCTTCTGCCCATGACACAGCCATTGTTTTTGTTTCTAATGAATAGTGATAGGCATTTAAGAGGAGTGGAATAAGTTCTTCATGGAAACATTTATAAAATTCATTGATAAATCCGTCTGGGCCAGGACATTTATTATTTTTGAGAGATAAAATACATTGTTTTATTTCCCAATCTTGGATTGGTTCATCCAAATTTGCAGTAATTTCACCAGATAACTGAGGTATATTAATATCCTGTAAGAATTGAGCAATATTGGACTCATCAGGGCATGTATCAGTATCTTGGTAGAGGGATTTATAAAATTCTGCGAATGTTTCAGCTATTTCCTTAGGCTTTACTATATATTTGTGTCCAGATTTTATTTTATGTACAATATTAGAAGATTGTTGTTTACGTAATTTGAAAGCCAGAAGCCTGCTCGCTCTATTTCCATGTTCATAATGCTAATGCTTGGAAAAACGTAAAGTTCCCTCGATCTTCTCTGATAGTAGCTCTTGTAGCTCTGAACGGGCTGCTTTAAGTTCAGTTAAGAGATTAGACACCATCCCTCATTTATGCTTATGTTCGAGCTCACTAATTTTATGCTCCAATTCTGTTTGTTTAGCCATTTTTTGCCTCCTTTTTGCAGTAGCATAAGAAATTATACAACCTCTTAAAAAGGCTTTTGCACAGTCCCAAAATACAAGAGGAGACATGCCAGGTGTATCATTTATATCAAGATAGTTCTTGAGCTCTGTTTTAATGAGAGTAATGAAATCTTTATCATTAAGAAGAGAGGCGTTCAATCTCCATTGTTTAGAAGTTGGTGTCAATCCCATGTCCCACTGGAGAACCACTGGGGCATGATCAGAAATTGTAATGGGCATGATGGTTATGTCTTCAACTCTATGGAGTTCAGCTTTAGAAGTGAAAAAGTAATCAATCCTTGAACAGGATGCATGTCTGTTAGAGTAAAATGTAAAATTTCTTTCTTTTGGAAATTTTGATCGCCATACATCAACTATTCCTGCTTCAGCAGTCAAATATTTAAGCATCTTGCCCATCTTGGATATGGATGCTTTAGGTGGAGGTTGTCTGTCTTGTTGTGACATTACACAATTAAAGTCTCCCCCCATAAGTAAAAGACCAACACTATACTCCGTGATTCTGTTAAATAGTAATTTGATAAAGCCTGGTTGGTCCTCATTTGGGGCATAGACATTAATAAGGGAGACAGGTATGCCATCAAGCAGCCCATTTACCAGAATAAATCTACCTTCTCCATCTGCATGTACAAATGTATCAACAAAATTAACTTGTCTAGATAAGATAAGATAAGATAAGATAAGCCTTTATTAGTCCCACAACGGGGAAATTCCAGGATTGCAACAGCACAGGGATAGCAACACTCAGAGCAACAATCAGAAGGCAAGAAAAAAAAAAAAAAAAAAAAAAAGCAAGCAAGAGCAGCTAATATACATATGTACATATTACTATAAAATATATATATACACACATACACACACAGACACACAGTGCAGAGCATTGTAGCTGGATGGAATAAATATATGAATATATGAACACACAGTGCAGAGCATTGTAGCTAGATGGAATAAATATGTAAATATATAAACACCCACAGTACGGAGCATTGCAGCTAGGTGGAATAAATATGCAAGTATATAAACACACACAGTGCGGAGCAATGTATCTAGATGGAATAATATGTAGATATATAAAAACACAGTGCGGAGCATTGTAGCTAGATGGAATAAATATATAGATATATAAATATAAACACACCCAGTGCTGAGCATTGTAGCTAGATGGAATAAGTAGTCTATGTATTAGTCTATGTATTAATAAGTCTATGTATTAATATTGCTACCCCTCTTCTTTTACCTGTGCGGTGAGATGAGAAATACGCCTTATCTGCCCAAGATTTCTTTAATTTCAGATGCTGATCATCGGACAAATGGGTTTCTTGTAATAGTGCTATTTGACACTTCAAACGTTTAAGCTGTAATAATATTTTCTTCTTTTTGATGGGGCTATTTAGACCCTTCACATTATAACTTAGAATTGTCAATGGACTCATAACTTAAGTACTGTGGTGCAGATAGTTACAGTATAGGGCATCATAAAAGTTGTTTTGAGGCAGAGGCGGGCCCATGATCGAGAGTACAGCAGAAACAACATAGGGAATATTACTTCACAAAGGAATGTTACATCGAAGTGGAAAGACTTGTGTCCCTAGCCACTGTATGTTAGCAGCTAAATACACAACCTACTGTGGTAGGCTGTGTCCACAGCAAAAAAAAAGGAGCAGAAATTAAATCGGCAAAACAAATTTACTAAAGGAGCTCAGGCCCCTGCAGACTAAGTTACGATAAGGAACAACATTAAGTAAAAATTTTTTTAAAATACTCAACACATTACACTATAACAATATAGGATAGGGAAAAAAAAAAGGGAAAATAATGTATTATTCTCGTCACCATAGAAGACATATTTTAACAGGTTACGCACCCACTGCAATCATAACCTGCGAACTCACGCTATATAATCCAAACATGGTACCTCAAGGATCATCAGCTTTGGACAGGATATTGTTCTTTATGAAGTCCATGGCCTTTGTAGGATTGTGAAAGTCCAGACTCTCATTCCCGAAAGTGATCTAGAATCTTGCGGGGTAAAAAAGACCAAAGCGCACATCACGTCGGCCTCGTAGCGCCTTCCGTGCATCTGAAAAGGCAGCCCGGGCTTTAGCAACACCTGTCGTGTAGTCAGGGAAGATGCTGATCCTGTTACCGTTATACATCAAAGGTGCCTTTTCCCTGGCTCTTCTCAAAATATCCGCTGCATCTCCATCATAGTGCATCTTGGCGATTATCACTCGGGGTCTGTCTTCTCCCACTTTCCGTGGTGTTAGTGTACGATGAGATCGATCAACTTTCACATCTCGGTCCATGTATAAGGCTTGTTTAATAATTTTAGCCACCTCGTTTGGATTGCAGGGGTTTTGTTCATCGACACCGACAATGCGGATATTTCCACGTCTCATTCTCCCCTCCAAATCCTCACATTTGCTCCGCAGTGACTTCACTTCACTTTGGAGCTCTTTCACTGAGCTCTGAAGCCCAGTTATGTCATCAGACCAAGTAGACATGCCATCTTTCACGTCTTGAATGTTAGCTTCAATTGTGCCAAATCGTGTGCTAACGGAAGTGGCGTTGCTGGCTATTTCCGAACGTACAGCCTGGACTTCGGCTTTGAGAGAGGCAAAATCGTTAGCTAAGGCATTCTTAAATTCTTCCCGTATAATTTGTGTGATGTCTTCTCTTAAGGATGCCAAAATCTGAGTTTTAAAGCCTTCGTCCGTGGTCAGCGTTGGCACTGCGCTCTGTGGTTCGTCATTCTTTTCCAGCTCGGCTTGCAGCCTCGTGTTAGGCCTATTGGGTTTGTCGGTAGCGTCGAATTTAAACTTCTGAAGTTTGTCCATCATGACGATAAAAGTGGGCAGGAGAATCCGATAATGATAGGTGACGAGTTTGTATTGAGCTTTACCAAAGAAATTTCGTTTTTAAAAGTAAAATGTCCAAAAGTCTGCGGGAGCACTGAGGAACACGTCTTAACTCCAGCATGGCTCACTAGCGCCCCTAAAAAAAATGTTTTGATTAACACGAACACCCACACATCACCAGAAACTGAAACTGCTCTGAACCGATCAGCTCATACTTTTTAAATGGCGCCGGAGGCAGGGCGGCCGTACCAGCAGCAACTCTCTCGTGTCTTTGTGTTTCTATCTGTTTATACCTGTATATAGTGTGTCTGTTATTAACCAGGGCTCTGTAGGAATACTCGGACTAAGACTGGACCAACTTTTTTCTCTATTTTAGCCGGGCTTTCTCTAGTTTTCTTTTTGTCTTCCTCGGGCAATGGAGATCAACAGAGGTGGGGGTGGACGTATCTGTAATTTCCCAGTTTGGGATCAATAAAGTATATCTATGTATCTATCTATCTATCTATCTATCTATCTATCTATCTATCTATCTATCTATCTATCTATCTATCTATCCTCTTCCCTGTCTGCCACTGCCGGTCAGTCACATCAGCAGCACTCAGCTCATGTTTCTTTACTGTACGAGCACCGCAACAAACATACAGAGTGAACATGAGTTTGGACTCGGAGGGAAAAAAAAAAGAAAAGTCTGGCCACACACACACTGGTAAGAAAACAAGCAACCTGCCGGGGTGGTCACAGCAGCTTTATCGCTCTGCCCTGCCTTGGCGTTCTACCATTCCTCATACATTTAAGGGATGGCTTCAACCTGTTGCTGGGAAGAAGACTAAAGCACTTTGCCGCTGCTGCAGCATTCAAATGGTATCAGACATTGCAGTTCTGAAAAAAAACTATTAATTTATTGTAACTGCAACACTGCTGCTGCACGGGACTACTGTGAGACTGACCGAGACTGCCTGGGATTGCTTTGGGATAGGAAAGGAACAGGAGAGCCTCATGGTACCACTCACTGCTGGTTGAGATGATAACTGCAGAGCAGTCACGCACTTTCACGTCAGTGCCCAAAACACCAGAAAAGTCTTTGATAACACCAGGAAAAGTCGTTACATTTGTCACTAGTCGCATTTGACAAAAAACGTCATCCAGGGGGGCTGAAAAATCGTCAAATTTAACGACAAAAGTGCCAAATTGGCAACACTATGTGTGTGCAGTCCATAGCTCCAATTACATTAGGAAAACCGGCTCTCGCTGCAAATTGTGCTTTGATGTTGGTCTGTTCAACTGCATTGTATGGGAAGTTGATGTACCTAGGTGACAGCCGGATAATACCATCCCACACAGCTGGCATAGCTCGGCTCAGGGTCGAGTGGGAAATTCCCGACTGATCTGCCAGCTCCCTCTGGAATGCCCCTGTTGCCAGCAACCCCAGTGTTGTCAGCACCTGCATTAGGACAGGCAGCGCACGACTTCTTGCCATGTAGTGCTCCAAGAGCGGCCGTAACTCTGTTCAGCTCAGTTCCACAAGGACTGCCTGCCTGTGGACACCTAAACCGACTGACAAACCAGTCATCATCCTGAGCCAGAAAATCTTCTGTCTCTAAATACCCGTTCTTTTCTCACTGCGTGATTTGCAATATCCTCTAGTAATGCTACGCCATTGTTGTTCGGGGCATTTTCTGCACTTCTTTGCACTTGCTTTTATATCCACTCATCTACCTGTGCACACTTGGATGTTTGTTCACCATGTGTGTCTGGTGTATGCAATCATTTTCACATCATTATCAGTCTCCTAACATCACCTCTAAGTGTCGCCAATGGACCAATAACAGTAGAAACGTATGTACGCCAACCATGAAGTTGGTGTGGGGCTGCGTATATTTCCACAGTCATTTCATTCTTGATACATCTGAAATTTTCTGTGGAAAAGGATGTACGTCGTGTTTTTGTGCATAAGTACCCTTTGTACACGAGGGCCCTGTTCCTTGTGCCATTACACACCTTTCCTGAAAATTTCATCAAAATCCCTTTAAGTTTTGGAGTAATGTTGCTAACAGACAGACAAACCAACAAAGCAACCAACCAACGCCGGCAAAAACATTACCTCCTGCCTTGGCGGAGGTAAAAAGTGAAAGTTTATAAGAAAAAAGCGACAAATTTACTAAACAAATTGTAGCAAATTTGTGAGTAAAAAGTCAAAACCACTAGAAAAAAGTTGCACATTTATGAGAAAATGTGAACATTTAGAAGAAAATAGTTTACAAGAAAAACACAAATTTATCAGAAAAAAATGTGAAGAAATTGTAAAATTATTTGAAAAGTGTTACAAACTTACAAGAAAATTTTTAGCAAATTTACAAAAAAAAGTCATAAATTTACGAGTAAAAAATTGCAAATTAATGAAAAAGTAGCAAATGTATGAATGTCACAGGTGATGGCCTGTTTGGATACATGAATCATACTCGCTGTAGGGTACAGTGAAATAGCATGTGGCAGTACAATAACTCACTCTAATGTTGAATTCTTGTCATGACTATGCTACCATACTGCTCCTTGCAGTCTAACTGGTACCTCACATTTCACCCTGCACCTGATGATCCTGCATTGTACAGCGAGTATGATTCATGTATCCAGATGGATCATCATCTGCGATGTATATAAAGTTATCGAGGCAGTTTTACTTTCCCTGGGTAATTCCTTTGTCTATTATGCTGTGTGTGTTTCTGTTGTTTTGGTCGTCTACTGTCATGCTGCTGTTACACTGTAATTTCCCAGTTTGCAGTTTGGAATGTATTGGGAAATATACTTATATATATATATATACACTACCGTTCAAAAGTTTGGGGTCACCTCAGACAATTTTGTGTTTTCCATGAAAAGTCACACTTTTATTTACCACCATGAGTTGTAAAATGAATAGAAAATATAGTCAAGACATTGACAAGGCTAGAAATAATGATTTGTATTTGAAATAATAATTAAGTGTACTACCGTTCAAAAGTTTGGGGTCACTTAGAAATTTCCTTATTTTTGAAAGAAAAGCACTTTTTTCAATGAAGATAACTTTAAACTAATCAGAAATACACTCTATACATTGCTAATGTGGTAAATGACCATTCTAGCTGCAAATGTCTGGTTTTTGGTGCAATATCTACATAGGTGTATAGAGGCCCATTTCCAGCAACTATCACTCCAGTGTTCTAATGGTACAATGTGTTTGCTCATTGCATCAGAAGGCTAATGGATGATTAGAAAACCCTTGTGCAATCATGTTAGGTCTGCAATGCTGTAATTGCTGCAAATGGAGGATTCTTTGACGAAAGCAAAGTTTGAAGGAAAAAATTATTTCAAATACAAATCATTATTTCTAACCTTGTCAATGTCTTGACTATATTTTCTATTCATTTTACAACTCATGGTGGTAAATAAAGGTGCTTTTCCACTAGCCCAGCCCCGATTGAAAACCCGACTCTACTCACTTCAGTTCGGTTCGGCCTTGGTTGCGTTTCAATTACTGCTGGCACACCTGCTGGCACACCTGCTGTGGGTGGGATTTGTTGAACAGCAGGCGGCGCCACACTCTCGTGATGTGAAACACGAGACCGAATCCTCCACAACAAACAAAATGGCTGATGACGAGGAGAGAAGGAAGGAGGAAGGAGAGAAGAATGACTGTGACATGAAACTGGTTAAATCTATGATGCTGACTTGTTGTGCTCTGCACAATCTGTGTGAGAGTCATGGAGAGACGTTTGACACTACATTGGATGATGCAGTAGATGAACCAGTGGTGGCAGCGGCACAGAGAGCAGAGGAGCAGGGTGGTGATATTGTAGCGAACTCAATATAAGCACCCTACTTGGCTTGACAAGTGGGTTGACCTTATTGGTGACACAGGTGCGGGACTCCGGAGCGGGAGGCGTGAGTTCAAACCTCCCGGTGGGACGTCGCCATGTCGAGCTGCACGTTACAATATAATACGAGATGCTGTGATGCAATACTTGTCTATTTTGTCCACATTTATGTGCATACATATTTCAAAAGTGTTTTTTGTAAATAAAATGTTGTGCATGGTCCATCTACCTGTCCTGTTGTTCATAACGCTTATCTGTTAAGAAGGTGCGAAGCCATCAGCCTAATGACGAGTCCACACTTCTCACTGTTGTGATAATTGCTCACGCTGAGCGCTCTGACAGCCCCGTACGCTGTGGGTGTCACACACGACGTGTTCCTCCCCACACTCTCAATTTTTTTTCCCGTATATTTTTCTCTTTGGCGTACAGAAATGGCAATACGCCCGTATTTGCTAAAATTGCATTTTCCCCGTATTAAAATACGGCAAAACCGTATCACTTGACAGGTATGTAATTACATGCAGAAACACCGCACAGGCCATCTTCACAAAAATCCAGCTCGACAAGCCACTTTTGCTTAGGTGGAAATGCAAATTGAACTATAAATCATGTGCTGATACATGTCATATTTTCCCATATTTTACTTACAAATTGATTTTTAATTTTTGGGAAAAGGGAATATAAATTTTGCACTTGTTGGTAACAACAGTTGTGTGCAACAAAAACACAGTTGTGTATCCTTGTCCGATTTGTCTACTGTTATTAGTGCCAAATTTTTGCTAGATTCCTTCTTAATTTATTCAATTTTGACTGGCGATGCAACATTCAACTTACACGTACTTACCTTTAGCAGTGTCTACAAGTTCAAGCACACCTGTACAACTGCTTATAACATAAAAAGAGAAATGGATTCCGCATTGCAAATTTGTTTAAAATAAAAAAAAAAAAACTACCAAGACATTACGTTTCGTTGTGTTGTTAAAAATTAAATTACCATTAGAAGGCTATACACCTGACCTGATGAACAGCAGCATGTGGAGTGAACAGAGAATGGAATGTGTATGTAATTATTGGCTTTTCTCATACGGTGTCATAACAGATAAACCAGACTTTTGATGCAAACAATACAATTTTATTCCAGAAGCAAAATTTACAAACAAAAAAACAGACTGGGCGATGACATCTCTGCGAGCTCTTCCCTTCATAACGCAGCGTCCTGCTCCAGGGCTTCACGCGCATCTGCCCGCACATCTGCGGCCACCTGTCACAAATGCTGCATGTACTCCTGATTCTTGCCGCTGGTCATGTTGCCGTTCCAAGAGCGGCATCTCTTCGTCATGCATGTTGACCATCGCTAATGTAAGGTCAGCAATGGAGTTGTCTGTTTTCGTCTTGCCTAGATGGAAAGACAGAAAGGGCATGGTCGTTAAAGCTGGATCACTACATATATTATGGAATTACACAGGTGAAAGTCTGTGGTGGAATGTCACTATTATATTATGCTTCATTGCTGACCTGTAAAGGATTAAGCGGTAGAAGATGGATGGGTGGATGGATGGATTTTCGACCCTGGTTTCCGCTGGACCTGTTTCAACCAAAAAAAAAAATTTGTGGTTATTGTGCCTTACCGGCACTTGAACGTGATCCAGATGGAGCTGGTGATGTGGAGCTGATCCAGCTGGCGCTCCGGCAGATGCACACGCAGATGCAGCGCCAGGAGAGTCCGCTGTTTCAGTCATCTCCACTGAGGTGGACGCCTGTGATATGAAATGCGATTCTAGAAAGAAAATGCACGCAATTTAAAACTTAACACCGAAGTACAACATGTACACAACACTCTCAAGTTTTTAACCGGAATACAATAAGCGTAATTCAGCGTTTTGTTCGCGCTAATACTTAACACAAAGCAAGCGTGAATCTGCAGTTGGCTGCAAAACAATAGGCAAGCCTCAGTAACAACCATTACCCACAATCTAACAACCTTCCTATTTCTTAAAAACAGTGAGCTTGGCACAGAAAGGATCAAGTGGCGAAAAGACACGCAATATCAAAACAACACTCACCATCCACGGTTTCCAAGGCCGTGACCGTGACTGTGGCCGTGTCGAGCCCAATGTCTCTCAGCGAACCACTTCCACCCCTTCCGAGCCGCTGCACTTCGACCATTGTGGTCCTTCACTGCTCGGTAATCGCTTTTCAGCTTTTTCAGCTTCTCCCGACACTGTTTGGCAGTACGGATGTGCCCTTGGGAAGCCATCTGCTCGGACACCTGCATTTCGAGTAGATCCATCCAACTCGCGCTGGATGCGATCGTCGCCTAATATAGAAAGAAAATTGCGCACCTCCTAATATATAATATTAGGAGTATATTATTATATAAGTATATTATACAGTATATTAATATAATATACCGTATTAAAGGGGCGCACTGTGTTCACTGGCTGAACAATTACAAATGGCGGTCGTGGAGTAAATTCAGCAGAAAAAGTCGCTTTCGTGACATTACGACCTGACCAATCAGCGGCGACCAGTCTCTTAAAGTCATATCACAGCCATACTCAGCCCTACTCAGCTCGGTTAGACCCTGCCCTGGATCAGGTATGAAAAAAGTACCTGCTAACCGGTGCTGGGGCTAATGGAAAAGCGCCTAAAGCGGGCTGAGTGGTGCGGTGTAGGGCTAAGTGAGGCTAGTGGAAAAGCGCCTTAAGTGTGACTTTTCATGGAAAACACAAAATAATTGTCTGGGTGACCCCAAACTTTTGAACAGTAAGTGTGTATATGTATGTATATATATGTATATATATATATATATATATATAGTACTTGAAAGAAAAATAGTTTTTACAAATTATGCCAAACTTTTTAAATTGAAATGAGGTGGGAAAACACTCAATTCAATGAGAAAAACAAATTAACAAATTTAATAGAAAAACTCAATAATTGGTGACAGTAAAGTTATTACTCACTACTTAAGTTATTTTGGGATTGTGTTGTGGTGATGTCTCTGTCCATCCATCTGTCAGTATGTCCCACCTGTTTTATGACATCAACTCCTACAGTTTTGTTCTTAATGTTTTTGAACCTTGGTACCAGTGACGTATTTGGCTCTTCAATGAAAACAGAGGCCTCAGAGTGTTCTTGTTAGCTCATTTTGTTGAAGCCAGAGAGGGGCTAACGCAGTCTGTCCGTCCGTCCATCCCTAGTTCACAAGAATCGCTCATTCTGCAAGGCAATTTCCCCGATGCTCACCAAACTCACACACAATGATCCTCAGGTTTGTCTGCATCCAGGTTGTGCTCAGAGTCAAGATCAAAGGTCAACGGTGAGGAGATCTCAGGATTGTCGGGATGATTTCATCAGCTGCAATGACCTACTCTGTCACTGATGATCTGCTTTGCTTGTACTGGAGTACACTGCTTTGCAAGTGTACTCCAGTACACTTGTTTGTACTCAGTAATTAATTTCATAAGGTAATGCTACTTTTACATGAGTACAGTTTCTAGCTACTCTTCCTACTTCTGCTGTCTTAGTTCACCAACAACAGACAGCAGTCTGACCCTTTTGTGTAATGTCACTCATCAGAACACAGTAATAACAGAGAGACTAGAATGGGCAGACTGGGCTCAGTGCCACTGACAATCGCTACCTCTGCTGAGTCATGCAGCTGAGGATGGAAACGTTACAAACTAAGAGCCCTAATGCAAAGGAAAAGAGTCAACTGACTCCTGCCACAGCACAGTGCAACACAATGCAGCAGTGGTTAGCACTGTTTCCTGACAGTTAGAAGGTTCCAGGTTTGAATCCCCAGGCTGGCAGGGGTAGGAACCTTTCTGTGTGGAGTTTGCATGTTCTCCCTGTGCTGTGTGGGTTTACTCTGGGGGCTCCAGTTTCCTCCCATAATCTAAAGACATGCATGTTGGGTTAATTGGTGACTCTAAATTGTCCCTATGACAGACCCTTAGAGTAGAGGGTGAGTTTACCTACTAGTGGGCCACCTTGGGTGGTCTTTGTGACTAGAGGAGGTGCTATGTAAGTGCTCGTCCTCATCCCTTATTCCCTTACCAAGTTCATAGCTCCACCAGGCTAGCTGTCCTTCAGTGTGTCTGTGGTAGATGTCAGAAGGAGACTATGGAGGATCAACCCTAGGAAAGGATTGAAGAAAGAAAACATCTCAAGACGGGTTCTAAAGAGTCTTTGTATAGGAGGGAGGTGGAAGATCTTGTTGACTGATGTGATGCAAACAGCCTGTGCATCAAGGTGGGGAAGATGAAAGAGATGGTGATGGACTTTAGGAGGAGGGCTCACACGCCTCATCGCCTCTTCATTAGAGGAGAAGCTGTGGACCTGGTGACCACAGTCAGATACTTGGGCCTGCATATGTCCAACAACATCACATGCACAACAAATATGGCTTTTTCACAACCGTATACCTTAACAGTTAAGACAGCAACCTACACAGTTATTTACATGGAAAATTATCTTTTAAATTGACAAACAAATGTGTGCTGTGTGGTGGTATTTTGAGTGAGTAAATTATTATTCAGTCTGTATATATACAGCATATCACCCCGATCAGTTCAGCTCACACAACCTCAATCATGGACAGACTGATAGTTGTCTACAGGATGGTCATGAACACAAAGAAGGTCATTGCTGAAAAGGCTGGCTGATTAGAGTTCTGTATTAAAAGTTGATGGAAAATTAATGGAAAGATGACTAAGATAAAAGTGTGGTAGAAAAAGGTACACAGGGAACAGGGATGACTGGAGCTTTGAGAAGATTGTCAAGAAAAGTTGATTTAAAAGCTTCACAAAGAGTGGACGGAGTCTAGTGTCAGAGCACCAAGAGCCACCACACACAGACGTCTTCAGGAAAGGGACAAGAGCAGTCCTGTTCCTGATCCAGAGACATCAGAAGGTTCTTAGGTGGGCTAAAGAGTAAAAAGACCTGGACTGTTGCTCAGATGTCCAAAGTCCTCTTTTCTGGTCAAAGCAATTCAAGGTCCTAGAGTTTGGAGGAAAAGTGGAGAAGTCCAGAATCCAAGGTGTTTATTAAAGTTCAGTGTGACGTGTCCACAGTCTGTGGTGATTTGGGGTGTCATGTCATTGGCTGGTGCTGGTCCACTGGGTTTTACCAGTCCAAAATCAGCACTGCTGTCTACCAGGAAATTTCAGGGCACTTCATGCTTCCATCTGATGAAAAGTTTTTTGGAGAAGGTGATTTCCTTTTCCAGCAGGTGCACCCATTCTTTATATGCACCTGTACTCTGAGGATGGATGCCACATGGCTCTTGTTTTTCTCATTTGAATATAGTATAACGGGCCTGGAGTTAAAACTTTGGTCTCCCAGTTCTCTTCTTTAGGGGTTTTTCTGTGTTGACTTAGCATGTTTTCGCTGTGGCTTTGTGGGTTCTTTCCTCCAGCCAAAAACATGCTTGTGAAGAGTGAATGTGGAAAGTGTCTTGTTCTGACACCCCCTTCACCTTCTGAACACTCTTCACATACTCTTCCTTCACCATTACCCCTACTCCATTTCTCCTCCTATCTACACCACAGTAGAACAGTTTGAATCCACCTCCAATGCTCCAGTGCTCCTAGCCTTACCCCCCTTTAGTCTGGTTTCTTGTTAACTTGTGAAACCTTCAGACAGCTCTGTGTCAGCGGCGACCTCCAGTACGCAAGAGAAAGTGGACTCACATGTGCAGACTGATCTCAAGAGAATCATGATTTATTCAGAAAGAACAAAGTAATAGCAGTGTGGAGGCTGAGAACAAATAAGGCTGACTAGGCACTAGGAACATTCATAGGGAAAACTCGGGCTACAGGGAAACCACAGACCACAGGAAAACAAGAGGAAATTACCAACTATGAAACCACAAAGAACCAAAACTGAGACATTTATAGGGAGACTGATAATTAACAATACAGGACAGCTGGAGAAACTAATTAAGACTAACCGATTACACACAGGGAAACAAGAGTCAACAGGTAAGGGAAACAGGATGGACTGGCAACTGCAGATACACAAGAACATAAGGTACAAACATAAAACCAAGAACAGACAGGGTGATATCCTTTCACATAAAACATCACAACAGAAACTAGGCCTAGGGAAAAACAGTACAACAAAAGCAAAAATAATAACACAGTGTCCAAAAACCGACACAAATGGTTATGGTCATGGTCCAAGACTATGTCCAGAGCATGACACTCTGGGGCCACAAGTTGCAGATCCCTGAGCTAGTAGACACTCGACAATGTATGTCCTGTGAACACTATGAAATGCTGCCGTCGTTGGTGCACTATAGCATCACTGCCTCACAGCCCAGCCTCTGTAATACTGGAACTAAAGAGCTTCAGAGTTCTTAGGATGAGTAAGGAAGTCAGGCTTATTAGGTGGACGCTGGAGGGTGTTTTTATATTTTATGTGCTTCCTGCATGTTATAGTCAAGTCTACTGGACATGTTTAAAAGAAAGTACTGTATTTTTTAATTTACTTGGGTATAAAGTATTCACCGTCACTCCAACTGTGGAGAGTTCTAGGTTTCAGCTAGATTAGCCAGCTGTGCTGCGGTCTAGATAAGATTACATGTAGTGTGTGTGTGTGTGTGTTAGATTGTTTCTTTGCAAATGGTAATTGTCAGCTCGCGGCTCATTTCTTTCTCCCTGACACTTGTCTAGGGGATAATAAATCCTAGCAACAATTGTTTGTTCCATTATGGTGTGTTTCCACTCTGTTGTGCTTCACCACTCTGTCTGAAGCGCGTCCCAGCGAGAGCCAAGACGCTGGCTTGCAAACTCCCCAATTTTGCGTTGGGAATCAGCCATTCCAGCAAATGTTCCTTATCTGTCATGATGGGAGAGTCATGACAGCATGGCTCAGGTATGGCTCACAGGTCCAGTGGTCTCTCTCACACACACACACACACACACACACACACACACACACACACACACACACACACACACACACACACACACGGAAAAGAGAGTCTGAGGGGTTTTTGAAACAGAGAATATCTATATTTGCTGTTTTGGTGATGCTAAACTTAAATGGACAGTGTCTTGCTCCTGATATTAACAGTGTGTGATTTGCAGCAGTGGTGCAGCCTTTGATTAACTGCAGTGCAGTATTACAGTTAAACGGGTGAGTCCCTTTCCCTGTCCAATTTATTAATTGCACCTTTTGGACAAGGCAGCACCCTTCAAATCACAGTGAAATCAGTCTGCTTGTAAATTCTTCTCTGAGCTCTACACCAAAATTCCTGGCAGAGCTGGAGTTGGCATTAGATGAGCGGTTTCTTCTTAACACTACCTCACGTGGACGGGATGGACAGAGGAGACAGTGTGATGACTAAATGATTCTTGATACCATAATATAGGCAAGAAATACCGAAGTCCTGGTTCCAACTGTTATTTTTCAGGTGATCCATTTTATTGTGAGACTGTTGAGGAGCAGTTATGAGCATCTATCTGTAATTCAAGAAATCTCAGTCTGTGTGTCTGTGATACGATCATAGGACTTGCTATGACATCATCAAAGATCAAAGGCAGGCACCACTGAATGAGTGGTGATGTCAAAGATCAAAAGCAGGTTTCTCCGTGGTTACTGTTGCCATGGTAACCATGTCAAAGATCAAAGCCAGGCCTATTCTTAAAGGCAATAATAGGACAGAATACACTAAACGGGGCAATAGACTGATATCAATGAAAAAGATGTACAATATTGAAACTTCCTAAGATTAAATGGAAAATGCTGTATAATATCCATGCATCCGCAGAGAGAGAGCTTAGACTTTCTGCTGCACATTCACCAACCATAATGCTCCGCACTGTGTGTCTATAGATATATATATTTATAGTAATATGTACATATGTTTAGTAGATGTTCTTGTTTTTTCTTGCCTTCTGATTGTTGCTTTGAGTGTTGCTATCCCTGTGCTGTTGCAATCCTGGAATTTCCCCATTGTGGGACTAATAAAGGCTTATCTTATCTTTTTTTTTTTTTTTTTTTCCTCTCTCGGCGCCACACGAGTAGGCTGCCTTTTGCAACAGCGGCTCGATTCCGAGTCTTTTTCCCTTCCTCTCTCTTTTGATCCGTCTTTTTTTTTCACCCCACTTATATCACGGACACACAGATCGTCCTAAATGTCTCCTGAGCCGGTGGACGGAGCCACTGTTTATAGCAGGATACGATACAGCAGAGAACAGCTGCTAGCATTCAACCGCCACCCGGTCCCATTGGAAAAACTCGACATACCGAGAGAACTGAGGCGAAAACGCCGCGGCTGCCGGGCTGGAGTAAGGCGGAGGACAAAAAATATAAGGTACAGACCCTCCCTTCCATCTGTTGTCATGGGAAATGTACGGTCGATACTGGGAAAGTTAGATGAGCTAGCGGCTATCTCCCGTTATGATAGCACATACCGGGAGTGCTCTCTCCTTTTGTTTACTGAGACGTGGCTAACTGAACTAGCAGCAGATGCTAACATTGAGCTGGAGGGTTTTCACATGATACGAGCTGACCGAACACCAGACAGTGGCAAGGCTAGGGGCGGTGGAGTGATAATGTATGTTAACAACAACTGGTGCAGACCGGGACATATCACTGTTAAACAACGACACTGCAGCAATGACATTGAGTTGCTAGCTGTTAGCATGAGGCCTACATATCTCCCGAGAGAACACTCACACGTGATCTGCATTGTTGTTTATGCAAATCCGACGGCGAACGCTGGGACAGCACGTGACGTCATCCATTCAGTAACCAGCAGGCTGCAGACAGAACACCCAGATGCTCTTCTCCTCATCTCAGGCGATTTCAACCATGTTTCACTGTCTCCCATTCTACCCACGTTCACCCAGTATGTCACATGTCACACTAGAGACAATAAAACACTGGATTTATTCTACGCAAACACTAAGGAGGCGTACACCTCATCACAACTCCCCCCACTCGGGAGATCGGATCACAACTTGGTTCATCTCCGGCCGGTGTACAAACCCCTAGTGCACAGACAACCTCCGGCCATGCACACTGTGGAGTTATGGTCTGAGGAGACAATGGACACCCTAAAGGGCTGTTTTGAAGCCACCGCCTGGAAGCAGCTCTGCGATCCAC
The DNA here is from genome assembly GCA_020510985.1 of Pholidichthys leucotaenia. NCBI lineage: Eukaryota > Metazoa > Chordata > Actinopteri > Cichliformes > Pholidichthyidae > Pholidichthys > Pholidichthys leucotaenia. The sequence goes on from CM035845.1 coordinate 12,589,480, forward strand.
ATGGTGAGGACATCGATGGCCTCATTCACACCTTCACGGGCTACCTCAGCTTCTGTGTGGACAAATCCGTTCCCACCAAGACCATACGGCGTCACTCAAACAACAAACCCTGGATCAACCCTGAGATAAAAACACTTCTGAGAGAGAAGAAGAGGATCTTCAGGTCAGGGAACAGGGAGATGCTGAAGTCCGTACAGAGGGAGCTGAGGAGAAAGATCAGAGAAGGCAAGGACAGCTTCAGGAAGAAGATGGAGGACAAGCTGCAACAGAGCGACATCAGCGGGGTCTGGAGAAACCTCAAAACCATCTCGGGGCTCCAGAATACCTCCCCCCAGGCCACAGGGGGCAGGGAGTGGGCGAACAACCTGAATCTGTTTTTCAATAGATTTGACCAACCGCCCTCCCCCCTGACTGCACAACAACCACTGCTGCCTCTAAAGAAATCAAGTCCTGCTGCCCACTCCCCACTCCACCAACACCCCCCCACTCCCAACACACAGCCCCCCATCCTGACCCTGACCAGGACCCAGGTGAGGACGGAGCTGAGGAAGATCAAGGCGAGGAAGGCGCCGGGACCGGACGGCATCAGCACAAAGCTCCTCAAGTCCTGTGCAGACCAGCTGTGTGGGATTGTGACGTATATCTTCAACATGAGCCTGAAACTGGGGAGGGTACCACAGCTGTGGAAAACATCTTGTGTGGTACCTGTACCAAAAACTTCCCACCCCAAAGACCTGAACAGCTACAGACCGGTGGCATGACGTCCCACTTGATGAAGACCCTGGAGAGACTGCTCCTTGCTCACCTCCGCCCCCTGGTGGAACCAGCGATGGATCCACTCCAGTTCGCCTACCAGCATGGCATTGGGGTGGAGGATGCGGTGATCTTCCTCCTTCACCGTTCTCTGTCCCACCTGGAGAAGCCCGGGAATATGGTGAGGATCATGTTCTTTGACTTCTCCAGTGCTTTCAACACCATCCAACCGATGATCCTGAAGGACAAGCTGCTGCGCGCAGGGGTGGACCAGCACCTGTCATCATGGATCCTGGACTACCTCACGAACCGGCCTCAGTTTGTGAGAACCCGGGACTGTGTGTCCGACACGATCATCAGTAGCACGGGGGCCCCCCAGGGAACGGTGCTGGCTCCCTTCCTGTTCACTCTTTATACTGCGGACTTCTCACACAACACAACACACTGCCATCTACAGAAGTTCTCTGATGACTCTGCGATCGTTGGCCTCATCTCCAATGGAGATGAAGCTGAGTACAGAGGGCTTATCCAGGACTTCGTGGACTGGTGCCATCGGAACTGCCTCCAGATCAACGCAAGGAAAACTAAGGAGCTGGTGGTGGACTGCCGCAGGCATGGGCAGCCCCTCACAGTACCAGTAAATATACAGGGAACAGACATCGAGATGGTGACATCCTATAAGTACCTGGGTATTCATCTGAACAATAAACTAGACTGGTCACACAATACTGATGCACTCTACAGGAAGGGACAGCGCAGGCTGTTCCTGCTGAGGAGACTCAGGTCTTTTGGTGTACAAGGGGCGCTGCTGAAGTCATTCTATGACACGGTGGTGGCATCAGCCATCACTTTTGGAGTGGTCTGCTGGGGCAGTGGCATTACTGCAGCCGATAGGAAGAGACTGAACAAACTGATTAAGAAAGCTAGCTCTGTCCTGGGGCAGCGCCTTGATCCGATGGAGGAGATAGGAGAGAGAAGGACGGTGGCTAAACTGTCATCTCTGCTGGAGTCCGAGTTCCACCCTATGCAGGACATACTGAATGCACTGAGGAGCTCATTTAGCAGCAGACTACATCATCCCAGGTGCACAACCGAGAGGTTTCGTAGGTCCTTCCTACCAACGGCTGTCAGACTGTACAACCTAAGCAGGGCTGCTCGCAGAGATAGCAAAAAGACGTAACAAACTAATAGTTTTTTGAATGCAAAAGATGCAATAGACTTACACAATGGTCCTCTCCGGCATACAACTAGGAACATACCGGTCGCTATGGAGGGTGAGAATATGTATGGGCACATAATCATACCATGTAGGATAACTAAGTAGACGGTTATGCTGTTTCATTCCATCTAGCAACAATGCTCTGCACTGTGTGTGTTTATATATTTACATATTTATTCCATCTAGCTACAATGCTCAGCACTGGGTGTGTTTATATATTTATATATCTACATATTATTCCATCTAGCTACATTGCTCCGCACTGTGTGTGTTTATATACTTGCATATTTATTCCACCTAGCTGCAATGCTCCGTACTGTGGGTGTTTATATATTTACATATTTATTCCATCTAGCTACAATGCTCTGCACTGTGTGTTCATATATTCATATATTTATTCCATCCAGCTACAATGCTCTGCACTGTGTGTCTGTGTGTGTGTGTATATATATATATATATTTTATAGTAATACGTACATATGTATATTAGCTGCTCTTGCTTGCTTGTTTTTTTCTTGCCTTCTGATTGTTGCTCTGAGTGTTGCTATCCCTGTGCTGTTGCAATCCTGGAATTTCCCCGTTGTGGGACTAATAAAGGCTTATCTTATCTTATCTTATCTTATCTTATCTTAATATTTAAGTATCCCAGCTTCTACAAAGTTTAGAGTCAGCAAGCCATTTAATAGTAGTGTTAGCACTGCTGGAAAAGGAAGTCTGCATCTGCTGAAAAGCAGATGGAAGCATGAAGTGCTCTAAAATTTGCTGGTAGACAGCAGTATTGACTTTGGAGTTGATAAAACCCAGTGGACCAACACCAGCAAATGACATGACAAACCTTTTGTTGGGAGTGGATCAGCCCTGTGGAGACAGCAGCACAGGTAGCATTGCTGAGGTTGGAGCTAGTGTAGCTGTATCTGTTTCCAGCACAGCATAGTGGTGGACAGTAATATTGGGGGCCAGAATTCCCTGTTTTGGGAGAGGGGCAAACAAAATGTTGCATAGTGCCCCCCCAAAATCAGGACACTGCCCTGGAAAGCATTAAACACGATTGACCGTAAATTATTATTTAAAAAAACCTTGAAATATACGGTGTCCGGGGGATTGGACACAAATGGTTAAGTAGTTATCTTGAAGATCGATACCAATATCTCCACTTAAAAAATATAAACTCACGGTGTTCTAGGGTCACATGTGGTGTTCCTCAGGGTTTGGCACCTGGTCCACTGCTTTGTATTTTGTACATAAATGATTTCAGTATGGCTCTTGAAAATTTGCAATGTATTTTATTTGCTGATGACGTGACTATCTTTAATAGTGGTAAAAACGTTGCACAACTTTTGGATACTGTAAAAACATAGTTCCCTGCATGACATATGGTGTGGAAATATCGGGAAACGCATATAAAATGATAAGATAAGATAAGATAAGATAAGCCTTTATTAGTCCCACAACGGGGAAATTCCAGGATTGCAACAGCACAGGGATAGCAACACTCAGAGCAACAATCAGAAGGCAAGAAAAAAAAAAAACAAGCAAGCAAGAGCAGCTAATATACATATGTACATATTACTATAAAATATATATATACACACACACAGACACACAGTGCAGAGCATTGTAGCTGGATGGAATAAATATATGAATATATAAACACACAGTGCAGAGCATTGTAGCTAGGTGGAATAAATATGTAAGTATATAAACACACACAGTGCGGAGCAATGTAGCTAGATGGAATAATATGTAGATATATAAACACACAGTGCGGAGCATTGTAGCTAGATGGAATAATATGTAGATATATAAACACACAGTGCGGAGCATTGTAGCTAGATGGAATAAATATACAGATATATAAACACACAGTGCGGAGCATTGTAGCTAGATGGAATAAATATACAGATATATAAATATGAACACACCCAGTGCTGAGCATTGTAGCTAGATGGAATAATATGTAGATATATAAACACACAGTGCGGAGCATTGTAGCTAGATGGAATAAATATACAGATATATAAATATGAACACACCCAGTGCTGAGCATTGTAGCTAGATGGAATAAATATGTAAATATATAAACACCCACAGTACGGAGCATTGCAGCTAGGTGGAATAAATATGTAAGTATATAAACACACACAGTGCGGAGCATTGTAGCTAGATGGAATAATATGTAGATATATAAACACACAGTGCGGAGCATTGTAGCTAGATGGAATAAATATACAGATATATAAATATGAATACACCCAGTGCTGAGCATTGTAGCTAGATGGAATAAATATGTAAATATATAAACACACACAGTGCAGAGCATTGTTGCTAGGTGGGATGAAACAGCATAACCGTCTACTTAGTTATCCTACTTAGTATGATTATGTGCCCATACATATTCTCACCCTCCATAGCGACCGGTATGTTCCTAGTTGTATGCCGGAGGGGACCATTGTGTAAGTCTATTGCATCTTTTGCATTTAAAAACTATTAGTTTGTTACGTCTTTTTGCTATCTCTGCGAGCAGCCCTGCTTAGGTTGTACAGTCTGACAGCCGTTGGTAGGAAGGACCTGCGAAACCTCTCGGTTGTGCACCTGGGATGATGTAGTCTGCTGCTAAATGAGCTCCTCAGTGCATTCAGTACGTCCTGCATAGGGTGGAACTCGGACTCCAGCAGAGATGACAGTTTAGCCACCGTCCTTGGTCGGTGGCTAAAATGGTCACTAATTCTGTATTTTTATTACAAAAAAAGGCAATCAGAGTACTATGTGAGACACACTATAGAGAGCCAACTAATCCTTTATTCATACAACTTAACCCATAAAAAATTTACAGTTAGAAGGTTTTAAAATTTTACAAAATATGCATAAAATAAAAAATATGGTTTATTACCCCTAAGTATCCAAAAGATGTTGAAGAAAAGGACCACTAAATATGACCAGTGTGGACTGTGTGTTTTTGAAAAACCCAAGGTTAGAACTAATGTTAAAAATCATTGTTTTTCTGTTGTTGGGGTAAATTTATGGAATCGCTGTGATGGCGATTTAAAACATGTTCCACATTACCAGTTTTTAAAAAACTGTTAAAAACCCATTTTGATGGCAAGATATACACTACCGTTCAAAAGTTTGGGGTCACTTAGAAATTTCCTTATTTTTGAAAGAAAAGCACTGTTTTTTCAATGAAGATAACTTTAAACTAATCAGAAATACACTCTAATATCTAATATACATTGCTAATGTGGTAAATGACTATTCTAGCTGCAAATGTCTGGTTTTTGGTGCAATATCTACATAGGTGTATAGAGGCCCATTTCCAGCAACTATCACTCCAGTGTTCTAATGGTACAGTGTGTTTGCTCATTGCGTCAGAAGGCTAATGGATGATTAGAAAACCCTTGTGCACTCATGTTAGCACAGCTGAAAACAGTTTAGCTGGTTAGAGAAGCTATAAAACTGACCTTCCTTTGAGCAGGTTAATATCTGGAAAAAATTATTATTTCAAATACAAATCATTATTTCTAACCTTGTCAATGTCTTGACTATATTTTCTATTCATTTTACAACTCATGGTGGTAAATAAGTGTGACTTTTCATGGAAAACACAAAATAATTGTCAGGGTGACCCCAAACTTTTGAACGGTAGTGTAAGTATGTTTAAGTTACACTGAAACACTTGATTTTTTTTTGTTAATTTGCTTGTTTATTTGTTTGATTCATTAATTTATTTTCCTTATGCCTACGTATTTTAATAAATCAAGGTTTTCAGTTGTATAAGTTCATGGTTTGATAAGTTTTAAGTCAATGGAGTAGGTAGTTATAAGCTTTGCTTCCACCTACACCCTTTTCTTTCTGTGTCGAGATGGTAATTATGATATAGTGCTGATGTTTGTTAGGTAAAGATGATGTTCATTTATTTGTTTTCTTTGTTGTTTGTTTTGTTCTTTTACAGAAAGAAAATAAACAGTACAGTACACCAGGAAACGGGAGAAATGTACTGAACACTGTTACTTAAATTTATGTACAACTTAGTGGAGAAGGCTTTGTTTGCAATGACAGGTAGAAGATACTTCCATTATGAAGAAGCTGATGTCCCACAGAGTTAGGCCCTTTAAATCCTGAAGATTTAGGAAAGATTTTGTGAATCCCAATCTATAGTTTGTTACATCATTTTCAATTGGATTTAAGTCAGATGACTTACTGGTCGGTATCTAGAAACTTGTGTCTAGCAAGTAGCCTTTGCAGTGTTTTTGGGATCATTGTCCTGCTGGAAGGTCAACCCCTGTCTCAACCTCATCATTCTGCTGGAACGATGAGGTTGTATTTTCAAGGTTTCATTTTAAGGTTACGTTTTCAAGAATATGTCAGTACATTGCTCTGTTAAAGGGGCGTGTCCAACAAACACATTTTTTTCTGCTATGGGTGACTATTTTCTATTTATTCTCTATGTAGTCCAGTGTTTACAGTGCTGAGCGCCCTTGGCGCTGAAACGTTCTCAGCAGTGGCTGCTTTTTGTTGTGGTGCTCAGTCCAATCCAGTCTAATCCACCTTTATTTATAAAGCACCTTAAAAACAACCACAGCTGACACAAAGTGCTGTACATCAACAATAAATATAAAAACAAGACCAAACTGGGTCAAAAGCCAGAGAATAAAAATGGGTTTTAAGATGAATTTTAAAACTGGACAGTGAAGGGGCCTGTCTGATGGACAAAGACAGATTGTTCCACAGTTTTGGAGCAGCAACAGAAAAAGCTCTGTCCCTTCTGAGCTTCCTCTTCGATTTTGGTATCTCCAGAAGCAGCTGATCAGCTGACCTGAGAGACCGAGCAGCAGTGTAAGGATGAAGGAGCTCAGAGAGGTGAGGTGGGGCAAGGCCATTTAATGATTTAAAAACAAAAGAATTTAAAAATGAACCCTAATGTGTACAGGTAGCCAGTGGAGGGAAGCTAAAATGGGTGTACAGCAGGGGTCACCAACGCGGTGCCCGCGGGCACCATGTCGCCCGCAGGGACCACATGAGTCGCCCGCAGGCCTGTTCTAAAAATAGCACAACTCGCAAGTGAGCTGCGTCTAAGATGTAATTTTTTCTGCCGCTATTTTTTTAAAATCACACTTGCATTTATATAGATTTTAAAATGACAATGTCTTAAAAATAAAAAAAAAATGAAAATGTTTATTATACGTAAAGTTAAGGTGAACTCTGACCTAGTTCAAAGGTCAGTATTGTGCGCATGACAAAACCTTTGCGCTTGTGGAGAGTAAGCTAGCGGGCAGTGAAGATGGTGAGCGCAGTGCAGTTTCCTAGCCCAAAAACATGGCAAAAAAAAAAAGACAGAAAATTTATCATTTTCAAAGTGAGCGGGAGGAAGAGTTCTTTTTTCCTACCGTGAAAGGAAGCTGCGTGTGTTTCATTTACGGGGCGACGGCGAAGCGGCACTATGTGGACCTTGTTCTCAATAAAGTTTTGGAAAAAAAAAAAAAAACTTCAATACGCGTCATGAAACTGCTGCCCACTCTTTTTTTTGTACCCGTAGGTAGATTTGTTCTGCAGTCCGGTGACAAGCCTTAACTCCCTAACCTGCATGTCTTTGGCATGCGGGAGGAAACCCACGCAAACACGGGGAGGACATGCAAACTCCACACACATCACTGTTGGCCGGGGGCAGGGATCGAACCCACGATCCCCGCGATCCCGCGGCCGAGGGTAAACTGAGGCCGCGGTGCTGGTTCTTACTCCAGCATGATTCTTGGCAAGAACTGTATGGATATAATTCCAGTGAAGAAGAACACACAAAAGTGTGTTTATTAAATGTAACAGATTTTGAGCAGAAATGCAGCAGATTTGTTCAGTTAAAAATGTCCATCCATCCATCCATCTTCTACCGCTTAATCCTTTCGGGTCGCGGGGGGGCTGGAGCCTATCCCAGCATCTTTGGGCGAGAGGCAGGGTACACCCTAGACAGATCGCCAGTCCATCACAGGGCCAACACAGAGAGACAGACAACCATTCACTCTCACATCCATACCTAAGGACAATTTAGAATCCCCAGTTTTGATGCCAGTTAACCTAACTTGCATGTTTTTGGCATGTGGGAGGAAACCGGAGTGCCCGGAGTAAACCCACGCAGACACAGGGAGAACATGCAAACTCCACACAGAAGGGTCACCGATGGTCTGGGGGTGGGATCGAACCCACGATGGTCAAGGGTGGAATCGATCCCATGACCTTCTTGCTGTGCTGCCACTGTGCTAACCACTGCGCCACCGTGCTGCCCCAGTTAAAAATGTGATAAGATTTATTTAATATGAAAGTTGATTTTTCTTAAATGTTGCATAACTTTTTCAAACATGGTTCAACATAGTTCATGAATTAAAAGGGTTTAGTTTTTTATGGTTAAAAGGGACTGGTGAAAACTGGACATTTTTTAATGAAATGTAGAAGTGATCATCTGAACAATTGCTGAGATTAATAAAAATAAAGTGTTGAATATTGATCTTGTCTGTTACCCACTCTGAGTTATTGATAATTATTTATATATATATATATATGTATATATACAATTTGTTATTTTAGAGGAGTGTGTCAAGTTGGTGCCCTTCACATGACTCGATACCCATGGAGTAGCTCTTGGTTTCAAAAAGGTTGGTGACCCCTGGTGTACAGTGATCCCTCGCTACTTCGTGCTTCACCTTTCGCGCCCTCAGTGCATCGTGGATTTTTCAAAAATATTCATCAAAAATTCAAAATTGAGAAAAAATGGGCGGGCGCTAGCAGAAGGCAGGGAGACTACATTAGAACATCAGGTATTGACATAACGCACAGCTCAGGAGACGCACACACACAGGCTCAGAGTAGTTCAAATAGTTTATTAACAACAGGTGTGAATGAGTGCGTGTCTGTGGGATGTCAATGTGTTGGTGGCGGCGTCTGCTTCAGGCACAGAGGCAGGTGACCGTACAGCCGGGCAACCCTATGGAAAAAGCACAGGGAGAGGGTGACGGGCATACACCAACACAGAGGAGATTATGGCAAGAGAAGGACTTACTTGGATGGACAGGATAGCTGGCACAGCAAGGGGCGAGACCCGGGAGACAGCCACCTGGAGAGCTCGGTGCAGCAGCGAGGAATGGGCGTTGGTAGGATGTCGTCCGCCGCCGGGAAATCCACCTGTGCACAGGGGAGCAGACTGGAGAAAAAGAAGGTAAGGGCTTCTTACCCAAATGTTTGCGCTGAAGTTTGGAAATGACTCACAACGGTGAGGGACGAAGTCTGACGGCTTCAGGCCGAAGCTCAGGGCGAGACGGCTTTTATCCCTCGCCGTTGATGACGAGCAGGTGCGGGAGCAGGTGGCGCCGCTGATGAATGGCGCGGCGTGACAGGTATCAACACGGAGAGCCCGCACAACTCAAAATCCACCTCTCTGACCACCGCTCCACTCCTCTCCGCCCACCTCTTCACCGCTCGGGAATCTCGCAAGCTGATTGGCCGAGACGTTTTACCCAGCTTCTCTCCCTGCCGAGCGCCCATACCCAGCGAAGGAAGACCACATTCATTGTTCTTTATCGCTCGTGTGGCTTAGTCTCGCCGCGTGGAACTTTTCGCTGTTCTCTTGTGCCTTTTTGTGCGAAATAGTCTTCCAGTCGAGCCACTACGCTGCCTCCTGCAGCTTCCCTCGACAATCCTGCGCCTCTAGCACCTGACGATGAGGCGTCACCTGAGGAGCAGTAAAGCTCTCATTAACCTGTGCAGTAAATTATCTTCATCTTGAGTTACGTATCTTGTTATAAGAATAAGAGTTCTAAAAACATATTTATGTACACTTTATTTACATCTACGTATGTATGTACACTTACACACACACACACGCACACGTATCATATGAGAGAGAGAGTGAGAGAATGAACTACGTATTATTTATGGGTGACGTCATTAGGGGTGACGCTACTTCGCGGTTTTTCACTTTTCGCGGTCGGTTCTGGAACCCATTAACCGCGATAAGTGAGGGATCACTGTAATGTGGTCCCTGTTCCAGTTAAAAGATGTGCAGTGGCATTTTGAACCAAATGGAGACGTGAGGGAAAAGTGGTTAACTCCAAAATAAAGTGTGTTACAGTAATCCTGCCGAGATGTAATGAAGGCATAGATTACTGTTTCAAAGAGCTGCCTTAAAAGAATGGATTTAACTTTTGCCAGCTGCTTCAAATGAAAAAAGCTGGACTTGACTACTGCACCAGGGCTGAAAAATGTTCAACTTTTCAGACTACACTTGCGCTCGTCAATGTCAGACCTTTCTAAGTAGCCAATCAGAATTAAGGAAGAGCGGGACATAGGATGCTGGTACAGGAAGAAGAGAATGGTACGATAGCATATCTATCAGACAACCCGGTACTCTTTGATCTGACATTGAAAGAATATCATCAGTGTTGGGCAAATTACTAAAAAATAGTAACTAGTTACAGTTACTAGTTACTTCTTTTCAAAAGTGACTTGAGTTACATACCAATTACTGCATGATTAAAGTAACTAGTTACTTGGAAAAGTAACTTTCACTTTACTCTCAAATGCATACTTAAATCATCTTGCACACATAGCAAGATAATTTAATTAATGGATTACATTAGGGGCTTATTAATGTCAGGCTGAAAACAGACTGTTTCAGACAGAGCTTCTAGAACATGTTCAGTCTGCCTTATCCTGCATTGAGAGCTCTGATTGTGGGAAAAATCTGAAGAAAATCAACATGAAATTGTGAGTAATTTCCTCATTTTGGAATGAGAAATAGGGTTTGTGGAGTGAGAGAGAGGGAAAAAATGAGTGAGAATCACTCCAAAAGAGTGACTTGGCAACACTGCATAAAGGTGTCAATGTTCATTCATTCATTCATCTTCTTCCGCATAATCCTTTTCGGGTCGTGGGGGGGGCTGGAGCCTATCTCAGCATCTTTGGGCGAGAGGCAGGGTCCACCCTGGACAGATCGCCAGTCCATTGCAGGGCCAACACAGAGAGACAGACAACCATTCACTCTCACAGTCAGACCTAAGGACAATTTAGAATCCCCAGTTTTGATGTTTCTTACATTAAATATTATGGATTTAATCCGATGTGCAGTCATTCAAAGAATATGTCCATTAGCCACAGTCCAAATGTCTGCTCTGACAGAGACATGATCCAGTGTCTTAAATTCCTTTTGGAGATCAAATCCATTTTTGAATAATCTTTATCCAGCTAGCAAGTAAATGTGTTTTAACTTCAGTGGATCACAGTCTCAGTTGTCTGATGGAAAATGACTGTTATCATATCTTCATTCTGTAACGACGTATCTGGCAATCAGTGGATTTAATTCTTGCTGGGTCACAGACTGTCCAGATGCATACCTGTGCTTGAAATCAAGCCATGGCTGTTCATATAATGTAGATCCACTACACGGTGTTGTTAGCATAGCATAGCACTGGCTTTGTTGGATCTTGTTGCTGTTCTCAGGTGCTTCTGAAGATTGCAGTCAGTCTCACACAATCCACCAATATGCTTTTGTCCTTATCTGTGACAAAGGAAAAATAATCTATTTCCACAAAAATAAAGTAGTTTCATCTTTTCCCAGCAGGAGCAAGCTCCATTTGTGGCTGCTGGCTGCAGCAATGAAGAGGCTCTTTTCAACAGGTTATGTTGACTGATGGCTGCGTTAGCTACGTAGGGTCAGTTTGTATTTATTTGCACTAAAAATATCTATCCATATTAATAAAATGAGTAATGTGAGTAATGCATCTGATCAAATTTCAGTAACTGTAACGCATTACTGAGTTTTTAAACAGTAATTCCGTTACACAGCATGTTACTGCAAAGGTAGTAGCGTTACTCCCGACACTGGATATCATGATTAAAATTTGAAAGGAAACGTCTGGAGAAATGTGTCCACATCTGTCGGTGTGCCAGGTGAGCATTTGTACCTTTGTCACGGTCATATTTCTTACAAGTTTGATGCAGTAGATAATATGGATACGATGTGAATTTGTAGTTGAAAACTGAAAAAATCCAAATACCTCCAATGTGAAATGTGATAATTTCATTTATGAGTTTAGGAAACCGTGTGTTGAGCATATCTCAGCATGACTTTTATGAAAATAAATGTAAAAATAAACAAAATTTTGACCATAGACTACTCACCTCAGATAGTGACCTCTCTAATTAGTCGGCATCCGAGAAATTGACAGGCCAGTCTTCTCCAAAACCAGTTCAACCTGACTCCTAATCTATCTAAAATACTGCTTGAAACGGGCACCATCAAGGCACAACTCCTGTACAAGACCAGTGTCTGGTACTCCTGTACAAGTCCAGTTGATCTCTGTACCCAGACTCCTGTTTTCTTTTCCGTGTCATCATATTTTGCATCCAGAGCTGCTGCCAATGCCAGAGTAGGTTTCCTGTCCATTGTTATTTAGAGACTGCAATTAAAACTGCTATTATTGGGGGCAGCTGTGGCGCAGGTGTAGTGTGGCCGACTACTGATCGGAGGGCCAAGAGTTTGATTCCTGCTCTATCTACCATCTACATGTCCAGTGTCCTTGAATAAGACACAGAACCCCCAGTTGCTCCTGGTGGGTCAGGCAAGTGCCGGTGCATGGCAGCTCTGCCCCCCCTCAGTATGGTAATGTGTGTGTGAATGGGTGGATAGCAGCATCTGTAAAGCTCTTTGGTCATTTAGAGATGAGAAAAAGCGTTATATAAGTGAACACCTTTTACCAAAAAATAAGTTGAAAGTCTGACCATGGGAAAAGTGCTGAGCTGTGAGTGACAAGCTGTTTCTAGGATACAGGGTGCAGACTTTTCTTTCCAGAGCGCAGTGCACAAGCACTGATAAAAAAAAAAAAAAGGTTCAGGGTGGTCGGGTGACATAAAATGCGTTTGGTGTGCATGCAGCCTAAATGTTCCTTTAATTATATGAAGTCTGTCAGTGATGTGTCCACCTCCAAGCTTCACCCATTGAAACTGTGTTTGTGTAATTGCTTTTTATCCCCCGCTGGCTGAAGCCCAAAGGGGGATTATTTTATGGGTCAGTCCGTCCGTCCGTCTGTCTGTCCCACTTTTGTGAACTCATCTTCTCCTACAGTTTTGGTCCAATTGTTTTGAAACCTGGTACCGTGGTTTGATATACACTGAGGATGTGCATATTGCAATTTGGTTCTGATTGGATGATTTTTGTAGGAGTTGTAGCCCCTGGCCTATGACCTCCTGTTTCACATCATTTCATAGACAGTAACTGTCTTGTGAAACCAACTCATCCTAGAGTTTTTTACTGATTGTTTTGAAACTTGGTACCATAGTTTGATATGCTCTGATGATGCACATATTGCAATTTGACTTTCGTCAGATGACCTTGAGGTCAGAGGTCAGAGTTTCCCTAAATCTTCTAAACATAATAACTACTGAAAGAAATGATGTAGGCTTTTCAAATTGATACAGTATTTGTATGTTATACACATCTTGGACAACTTACACCCTCACCAAACTATGGGTTTGGGGTCAAGGGGTCAAAAGTCAAAGTTAACATTACAGTTGCACTATGGTAAATGGTAAATACTACATTTATTATTACTATAAAACAAGTAAAGCTAGGTCCACCAGACCTGGTATAAAAGTTCACCTTTGGATCCTGACATCTGACTGTGGGTTTGGGGTCAAAAGGTCAAAGGCCAAAGTTAAGAAGAAGACAACTTTATTGTCGTTCAATCCATACACCCAGTCATATACAGCAGAATGAAATTACATTTCTCCGATCTACAATGTTAATCACATCTAGAATCAGAGGGGCCGCTGCCATGCATGGCGCCACCACAAACAACTTTTCCTTCACCCATTCTATTATGCTGAGCACCAAGCTAGAAGGCAGGATGTACCATTTTTATATGGTCTTTGGTAAGACCCAGCTGGGACTTGAACCCACGACCTCCCCACTGTGGAGTGGATGCTCTACTGTATCAGTAGGCCACCACTCTGGTGGTGGCCTAGTGTTGGTGCCTTATTTCTTTACAATGAGTAAAGCTATGGCCACCAAACCTGGTACACAGGTTCACCTTGGTTTCCTGACCTCTAACTATGGGTTTGGGGTCAAAAGGTTAAAGGTCAAGGTTAACATTCCTTATGCCTTATTACTGTGCAATGAGTAAAGCTACGGCCACAAAGCCTGGTACACAGGTTCATCTTGGGATCCGGACCTCTGACTATGGCTTTGGGACCAAAAGGTTAAAGGTCAGCATTAACATTCCCTATGCCTTATTACTGTACAAGTAAAGCTAGGATCACCAAACTTGGTACACAGGTTCACTCTGTGACCTTCAAGTATGACTAGGGTTTTAGATCGCAAGGTCAAAGGTCAACATCAAAATGACTTAGAAACTATATCTTAGCAGCAAAGAAAACTAGGGTCACCAAACTTGTTACACAAGTTCACCTTGGGATCCTGACCTCTGAATATACAGTGGGGTAAAAAAGTATTTAGTCAGCCACCAATTGTGCAAGTTCACCCACTTAAAAGATGAGAGAGGTCTCCAATTTTCATCATAGGTATACCTCAACTATGAGAGACAAAATGAGAAAATAAAAATTCCAGAAAATCACATTGAAGAATTTTTAATGAATTAATTGGTAAATTCCTCTGTAAAATAAGTATTTGGTCAATAACAAAAGTTTATCTCAATACTTTGTTATATACCCTTTGTTGACAATGACAGAGGTCAAACATTTTCTGTAAGTTTTCACAAGGTTTTCACACACTGTTGCTGGTATTTTGGCCCATTCCTCCATGCAGATCTCCTCTAGAGCAGTGATGTTTTGGGGCTGTCGCTGGGCAACACGGACTTTCAACTCCCTCCAAAGATTTTCTATGGGGTTGAGATCTGGAGACTGGCTAGGCCACTCCAGGACCTTGAAATGCTTCTTACGAAGCCACTCCTTTGTTGCCCGGGCGGTGTGTTTGGGATTATTGTCATGCTGAAAGACCCAGCCACGTTTCATCTTCAATGCCTTTGCTGGTGGAGGGAGGTTTTCACTCAAAATCTCACGATACATGGCCCCATTCATTCTTTCCTTTACACGGATCAGTCAT
This sequence comes from Pholidichthys leucotaenia, assembly GCA_020510985.1. Taxonomy (NCBI): domain Eukaryota; kingdom Metazoa; phylum Chordata; class Actinopteri; order Cichliformes; family Pholidichthyidae; genus Pholidichthys; species Pholidichthys leucotaenia. Next base: position 12,604,551 of record CM035845.1, read on the forward strand.
CCTGGTCCCTTTGCAGAAAAACAGCCCCAAAGTATGATGTTTCCACCCCCATGCTTCACAGTAGGTATGGTGTTCTTTCTCCTCCAAACACGACAAGTTGAGTTTTTACCAAAAAATTCTATTTTGGTTTCATCTGACCATATGACATTCTCCCAATCCTCTTCTGGATCATCCAAATGCTCTCTAGCAAACTTCAGACGGGCCTGGACATGTACTGGCTTAAGCAGGGGGATACGTCTGGCACTGCAGGATTTGAGTCCCTGGCGGCGTAGTGTGTTTCTGATGTAGCCTTTGTTACTTTGGTCCCAGCTCTCTGCAGGTCATTCACTAGGTCCCCCCATGTGGTTCTGGGATTTTTGCTCACCGTTCTAATGATAATTTTGACCCTACGGGGTAAGATCTTGCATGGAGCCTCAGATCGAGGGAGCTTATCAGTGGTCTTGTATGTCTTCCATTTTCTAATAATTGCTCCCACAGTTGATTTCTTCACAGCAAGCTGCTTACCTATTGTAGATTCAGTCTTCCCAGCCTGGTGCAGGTCTACAATTTTGTTTCTGGTGTCCTTTGACAGCTCTTTGGTCTAGGCCATAGTGGAGTTTGGAGTCTGACTGTTTGAGGTTGTGGACAGGTGTCTTTTATACTGATAAAGAGTTCAAACAGGTGCCATTAATACAGGTAACGAGTGGAGGACAGAGGAGCCTCTTAAAGAAGAAGTTACAGGTCTGTGAGAGCCAGAAATCTTGCTTGTCTGTAGGTGACCAAATACTTATTTTACTGAGGAATTTACCAATTAATTCATTAAAAATCCTTCAATGTGATTTTCTGGATTTTTTTTTTCTTTTTGCCTCTCATAGTTGAAGTATACGTATGATGAAAATTGGAGACCTCTCTCATCTTTTAAGTGGGAGAACTTGCACAATTGGTGGCTGACTAAATACTTTTTTGCCCCACTGTAGGTTTGGGGTTAAAAGGTCAAAGGTCAAGGTTAACATTCCTTATGCCCTATTACTGTACAATGAGTAAAGCTATGGCCACCACACCTGATACACAGGCTCACCTTGGGATCCTGACCTCAGACTATGGGTTTGGGGTCAAAAGGTCAAAGGTCAAGGTTAACTTCCCTATGCCTTATTACTATACAGTGAGTAAAGTTAGGGTCACCAAACTTGATACACAGGTTCACCCTGTGTCCCTAAATTGTGACTATGGTTTTGGGATCGTAAGGTCAAATGTCAACATCACAATGGCTTATGAACTATATCTCAACAATAAAGAAAGCTAAGGCCAGCAAACCTGGGCTGCACGGTGGCGCAGTGGTTTAGCACTGTGACAGCACAGTTTACCCTCGGCCGGGGGATCGCGGGGATCGTGAGATCGTGGGTTCGATCCCAGCCCCCGACCAACCCTGAGCTGTGTGGAGTTTGCATGTTCTCCCTGTGTTGCGTGGGTTTACTCCGGGATTTCTCCGGTTTCCTCCCGCATACCAAAACATGTAGGTTTAGGGCGCTCGCGCACGCAGCGACCGGCAGCCGGTGGCTTGTCACCAGACTGCAAACCAAATCTACCTACGGGTACAAATAAGTAACAAAAACAAAACAAAAAAAACCCAAAACTGGTGCACAGATTAACTCTGAGACCATGACCTCTGACTACAGGTTTGGGGTCAAAAGGCCAAAGGTCAAGGTTGCCACTCCCAAAGCTCTCTTACTATAGAATGCGTAAAACCCTCTAGGGTCACCAAACTTGCTACACGGACTCAGCTTGGGATCCTGCCCTACAAGTATGCATTGTATACTTTGTTGTATATTTGTGGATGGTGGGCTTATCATAACTTGGTTCTGCCACAGTAATTATATTGAAAAGTTGAAAACTGCTCTATCAGTAAGTATTGGGATCGTCAAAGAAAATGGAGGTGGGGGATAGTGCTCTCACCTCAGAGTGCTCTTGTTTTTTTGTTTTATTTTTTTTTTTTATGATGTGCAGTGCCATTTCTTCTCCAAATATCGTGTGTAGTATGACAGCCAAAAAGTTTTATTTTCATCGCATGTGACCACACTACGTTATCCTGGTATATCATAGGTTTGTCCAAATGCTGCTTTGCAAAATGTCATGGGAGTCACTGTGCCTGAAGCATATGATGGTCAAATTTGGGATGCACATTGTCAATTAATTCATTAATTATGAGTTGATTCACCTTATTGATTGATTAACATTTAATACAGTAGTGTGAAAAAGTGTTTGCCCCTTCCTGATTTCTCATTTTTTTTGTATGTTTGTCACGCTTAAATGTTTCAGATCATCAAACAAATTTAAATATAAGACAAAGATAACACAAGTAAACACAAAATACAGTTTTTAAATAAAGGTGTTTATTATTAAGGGAAAATAAAATCCAAACCTACATGGCCCTGTGAAAAGTGAATGCTCCCCTCTATTAAAACATCAATTAAATGTGGTTTATCACATCTTTGGAAAGCTGAGTTCAATTTCTCTCGCCACACCCAGGCCTGATTACTGCCACATCTCTTCTCAATCAAGAAATCACTTAAATAGGACCTGCCTGACAAAGTGAAGTAGACCAAAAGATCCTCAAAAGCTAGACATCATGCTGTAATGCAAAGAAATTCAGGAACAGTGTGACAAACATACAAAAAAATGAGAAATGAGAAAGGGGGCAAACACTTTTTCACACCACTGTAGCTGATAGATAGATGTACTTTATTGTTCCCAAACTGGGAAATTACAGTGTAACAGCAGCATAACAGTAGACAACCAAATGACAGAAACACATACAGCATAATAGACAAAAGGGATTACCCATGGAAAGTAAAACTGCTAAAAAGTTATATACATCATAGATGAATAGATGGTGACCCATTTAGATACATGACTCATACCCACTGTACAATGCAGGCCTATCAGGTGCAGAGTGAAAAAGTGAGGCACCAATTAGACTGTAAGGTGCAGTATGGTAGCATAGTTATGACCAGAGTACAACTTGCTGACTGCACAAGGTCCACCCACTGGAGACCCTGCTGAGAAATGGGACCAGTACAAACAGATGATGACTGAGTCAGCTAAAGAGGTGCTTGGAGCAACGAAACGGGTCCATCAGGATTGGTTTGATGAGAACAATGAGGAGATCAGCAGGCTTTTGGAGGAGGGGGGCACTGCATTCATTGAATTTATTCATGAATTCATGAATTCATGAATAAATTCATATTCATGAATGAATATGAATTCATATTCATATTCATGAATTTATTTATTTATTCATTCATTCATTGAATGGCAAAATGACATCGACTCCAGGTCAAAGAAAGAGCGCTTCAAACACCTGCAGAGTAAGGTGCAGAAAGAGCTACGCTTCATGCAGGACACCTGGTGGGACCGAAAGGCAGATGAGGTTCAGCATTACGCAGAGTGAAACAACTCAAAAGAGTTCTTCAGCTCACTAAAGACTGTGCATGGACCACAGAAACTCAGCACAACCCCACTTCTTGCATCTGAAGACACTACCCTGCTTAAAGACAAAGGAAGGATCATTGAACGGTGGAGAGAGCACTTCTCTACACTCCTCAACTGACCTTCCTCTGTGGATACCATAGCTCTGGACAGGATTGACCAGAAGCCAGTAAAGGATGACCTTGACCTTCCTCCCACACTAGATGAGGTCAAGAAGGCAATCAAGCAGACCAGCTCTGGCAAGGCACCGGGCATGGATGGCATTCCTGCTGAACTTTTCAAAGCAGCTAGTCCAGAGTCTCTCGACACATTCCACAGCATCCTTGTTAGCATCTGGGATGAAGAGATCATGCTAAATGATTTTAGAGATGCCACTGTTGTCTCCCTCTTCAAGAACAAAGGCAACAAAGCTGACTGCGGCAACTACCAGGGTATATCCCTGTTGTCCACTGCAGGCAAGATCCTGGCATGTATCATCCTAAATCCACTGATCAACACCATCTCAGAAAATTTGCTACCAGAAGCTCAGTGCGGTTTTAGACCAGGCTGCAGCACCATTGATATGGTCTTCATGGTGAGACAGGTCCAGGAAAAGTGCACAGAGCAGAACATGGACCTCTATACTGTTTTCATTGACCTGACGAAGGCCTTTGACATGGTGAACAGAGAAGCACTCTGGACAATCAAATGCAAAACTTGGCTGTCCCAGAAAGTTTGTCCATCTCATTTGTCTGTTCAATGACAGCATGAAGGGCCTCGTTCTCTCTAGCGGCAATGTCTCACAGCCCTTCAAAATCTCCAGCAGCATGAAACAGGGCTGTGTGCTCTCCCCTGTCCTGTTCAACCTTTTCTTCATGTGTGTCCCGAACCATGCTTTACATGACCTAGAACGAGGGGTGTACTTGAGATACAGACTGGATGGCTCGCTCTTCAATCTCTGCAGGCTGAATGCAATGACCAAGACACTTGAATGACTTTTACTCAAAGCACTGTTTGCTGATGATTGTGCCCTCCTGACCCATAGGGAGTCTGTTTTCCAGGTCATCGTTAACAGATTTGCAGAATCCTATCAACTCTTTGGTCTGACTATCAGCCTCGGTAAAACTGAAGTCATGTGCCAGCCTGCTTCAGGAACCATACCACCTCCCCCCACCATCTGTATAGAGGGTACCCACCTAAAGGTTGTCGATCAATTTAAGCCCCTCGGGAGTATCATCTCATCTGATGGTTCTGTCAACAAGGAAATCGCCGCTCGCATCAGTAAAGCGAGTCAATCGCAGGGCCGCCTTCGCTCTTGTGTGTTCAACCACAAGAACATCAAGCTAGCAACCAAAATCAAGGTGTGCAAAGCAGTTGTACTCACAAACCTTTTGAATAGCTGTGAGATCAGGACACTCTACAGAAAACAGCTTAGGCAGCTTGAGCGCTTCCACATGAAAGCCCTGCACTCACTTAAGGGAATCAGATGGCAGGACAAAATGACGAACTTGGAGGTTCTGGATAGGGCTGACTTTGTCAGCATTGAGGCCATGATTGTGAAGGCCCAGCTCCGCTGGACTGGGCATGTGATTCAAATGGACAGCTCCCGACTGCCATGCCAAATACTCTGTGGAGTACTCTCCCAGGGTCATAGGAACACAGGTCGCCCAAAGAGGCGAATCAAGGACTTTGTCAAAAATAACTTGAAATACTGTGTCATACCAACACGAGAGCTGGAATCCCTTGCCCAGGACAGAGTAAGCTGGCGTGCAGCAATGCGAAAGGCCTTCACCTACTGTGAAAACAGCCGGCGAGAGAGAATCACCAGCGCCAGAGAACGCTGGAAGGCCTCCTCCTCTGCACCAGCTACTGCGTCATTCCAGTGCCCTTTCTGCCCCCGCGTGTGCGCTTCCAGGATTGGACTTGTCAGCCACACCCAGGCCCACAATCAAAGAGAGCTGCACAACTAGACATCATTGTTCTCGATGGTCTACCACCACAACATCAGAGTGAGTTATTGTACAGTGAAATAGCCTGTGGCAGGAAAGATTTCCTGTACCTAACCGTTTGGCAGTGAAGCTGTAGCAGTCTGCTGGAGAAAGTGCTCCGCTGTCTGTCCAGTGTGTGGTGGAGGGGTTGATCAGGATTGTCCCTAATGGATCGCAGTTTATTTCGTGTCCTCCTCTCCACCACAGTCTCAAACATCTCTGGCCTGAGACCAATAACAGAGCCAGCCCTCTTGATAATCTTGTCAGGTCTGTTAGTGTCGCTGGCTCTGTTAAAGCTACCCCAACAGACAGCAGCAAAGAAGATGGCGCTGGCTACAATGGCCTGGTAGAAAAGCTTGAGCATCCTGTTGCACACGTTGAAGGATCTCAGCTTCCTCAGGAAGTAGTGTCTGCTTTTCCCTTCTTGGACGCAGCCTTGGTGTTGGATTTCCAGTCCAATCCATTGCTGATCATGACACCCAGGTATTTGTAGTCCTCAACTACCTCCACTTCCTCCCCCCTAATCTGCAGTGGCTGTGAAGGCATCCTCCTCTTCCTGAAGTCAATCACCATCTCTCTGGTCTTGCTGACATTCAGCCCCAGGTGATTCTGCTCTGTCCACTCTGTAAATCTGTCTACCAGTGCCCTGTACTCCCCCTCCTCTCCCCCTCTTATACACCCCACAACAGCTGAGTCATCAGAGAATTTCTGCAGGTGACATGACTTGGTGTTGTACTGAAAGTCAGTGGTGTATAAGGTGAAGAGAAAAGGAGAGAGCACGGTTCCCTGTGGCGCTCTCGTGTCACTAACCACCACGTCAGACAAGACACTGCCCAGCCGGACAAACTGTGGCCTGCCTGTCAGGTAGTCAGTAATCCAGGAGATCACAGAGCTGTCGACCCCCATCACCCATAGCTTCTCACCCAGCAGCAGTGGCTGGATGGTGTTAAAGGCACTGGAGAAATCAAAGAATGTGATTCTCAGTGTCTCCTCCGCCGTCTAGGTGCAAATGGGCTCATTGCAGCAGATAGATGACAGCATCTTCAGCTCCTAAATGGGGCTGATATGCAAACTGCAGAGGGTCCAGCCACGTCTTCACCTGTGGTTTCAGGTGAGCTAAGACCACTTAATAAGTTGCAGTTTTCCTGAGAATCTGAATTTCCCTCGGTACAATACGACCTTTCTATCTATAACATAAAAAGCTAATTATTGTTTACTATATACTGAATCTTCTTCTTCTTCTGGCTGCTCCCTTTAGGGGTCTCCACAGTGGATCATCAGCCTCCATTTCACCCTATCCCTTGCATCTTCCTCTGTAACACCAACCCTCTCCAAGTTCTCCTTTACTACATCCATGAATCTTCTCTGTGGTCCTCCTCTTTTCCTCCTGCCTGGCCGCTCCATCTTCAACATCCTTTGTCTAATATATTCACTATCCCTCTTCTGCACATGTCCAAACCATCTCAGCCTTGCCTCTCTTACTTTGTCTCCAAACTGCTCAACCCAAGCTGTCCCTCTGATATTCTAATTTCTAATCTTGTCCGTCCTAGTCATTCCCAATGAAAATCTTAGAGCTGGAGGTGACAGAGTTGAAGATACTATCTCATGTAAATCTTCCCTTTCACTTTTGCTGCTACCCTTTTGTCACAAATCACCCCTGATGCTCGTCTCCACCCACTCCATCCTGCCTGTACTCTCTTATTCACATCTCTTGTGCTTTTTCCATTGCTTTGGATGGTTGACCCCAGGTGTTTAAACGCATCTACTTTACATCCTCACACATGTCCTGCACCACCTTCACATACTTTTCTGCCACTCCTGACTTTCTCATACAGTACCACACTTCCTCTCTTGGCACCCTGTCATATGCGTTCTCTAAATCTACAAAGACACAGTGCAACTTCTTCTGACCTTCTTTATACTTCTCCATCCGCACTCTCAGAGCAAACATTGTATCTGTAGTACTCTTTCTTGACATGAAACTGTACTGCTGGTTACTGATTGTCACTTCTCCTCTTAACCTGGCTTCAGCAACTCTTTCCCATATCCTCATAGTGTGGCTGATCAACTTTATGCCTCTGTAGTTACTGCAGCGCTGAGCATCACCTTTGTTCTTGAAAACTGATACCAAAACACTTCTCCACTCCTCAGGCATTCTCTCACGCTCCAAAATTGTGTTAAACAATCTGGTTAAAAAGTCCACTGCCATCTCTCCTAAACCTACTAAATCCTCCCCACTCTCCCTGAAGCAACCCTGCCTTGAGTGACCTAGGAGTGAAGCTATACGGATTTGGCAGGCCAAAATACCCAATGAGGCTCCGAGGAGCAACACCTTCCCTTGGCCTGAAACAACCTTTGCCAAGTCTTCATATCCACAGTAGGCACTCACCTTTTTCACCTCATCTGTTGTGGTGGTCATGCTGGCTTAAATTTGTTCCATCAGAAAAGCAGCTCTAAGCTGTCGTCAAACCCTGACGGTGCTTGGTTTCATATACATTCCTGATTATGTGCATCCCCTCTCTCTCCCTCTCTTTCCTTAAATCCATTAGAATCCAAATTCTACACTCTTAATTTTTTGTGACTACTTTTTCATTAGAACTGCGTAACTTTTCTTTACCCTTAGAGTGTGACTGTGCAGATCTAACCTTTAAGTGCCAGAGCTTCATCATGATAATAATGTGGTGACCTTGTATGGTATGTTCATATTTCATACAATCAGGTAACCCCAATTAATACCATGTTTTATTCTGCTGATCTTAAGTGCCTTATGCTTCTGCCACGCCACTGAGTTCAATAAAGAGGGGTTTACTAAAGCTAGAAGGTGTGATTTCTCCTTGTCCATTATTGTAACAACTCGGTGTCAAGAATTCTGCCTCCAGATTATGAGACTGATTAAATATTGCCAATAAAATGATTAACTAAGGCTTAACTTACTAATTGCCAAATTCTTAAGCTTAAGTCTTTGTCCATAAGAACTTCCACCGCTATAAAATGCAGATGGTGCCCCAACTAGTGTTACAAACGAGGTATTACAAGTATTACTTGGCTTTAAATTTAGTTTAATAATTATTGATAATTGTATTTACAAATTGTAGGACTCAACGATACATTTATTCTGGTCTTTCCTTACCTACGGCTGACAGACTTTATCATCAAACCGGTGCTGCTCGTAAAGGTCGTATTGAACGTACTAAACATCACAACTTTGCACAATAGAGATTGTCCCCTCCAATACACAGCTAAGGTGATTACAATTATTATCAAGGGTGGCAACAACACTGCTGATTCAAATGTGAAATAGACTCTCGGGGTACATATTTATATTCTGCTGGGTAATTTAACTAACCCTAATGCTGTTGATAGCATCTAGCTACAATGCTCCTGCACTGTGTATATACAGTGGGGTAAAAAAGTATTTAGTCAGCCACCAATTGTGCAAGTTCTCCCACTTTAAAGATGACAGAGGTCTCCAATTTTCATCATAGGTATACCTCAACTATGAGAGACAAAATAAGAAAAAAAATCCAGAAAATCACATTGAAGGATTTTTAATGAATTAATTGGTAAATTCCTCAGTAAAATAAGTATTTGGTCAATAACAAAAGTTCATCTCAATACTTTGTTATATACCCTTTGTTGGCAATGACAGAGGTCAAACGTTTTCTGTAAGTTTTCACAAGGTTTTCACACACTGTTGCTGGTATTTTGGCCCATTCCTCCATGCAGATCTCCTCTAGAGCAATGATGTTTTGGGGCTGTCGCTGGGCAACACAGACTTTCAACTCCCTCCAAAGATTTTCTATGGGGTTGAGATCTGGAGACTGGCTAGGCCACTCCAGGATCTTAAAATGCTTCTTACGAAGCCACTCCTTCGTTGCCCGGGCCGTGTGTTTGGGATCATTGTCATGCTGAAAGACCCAGCCACGTTTCATCTTCAATGCCCTTGCTGGTGGAAGGAGGTTTTCACTCAAAATCTCACGATACATGGCCCCATTCATTCTTTCCTTTACACGGATCAGTCGTCCTGGTCCCTTTGCAGAAAAACAGCCCCAAAGTATAATGTTTCCACCCCCATGCTTCACAGTAGGTATGGTGTTCTTTCTCCTCCAAACACGACGAGTTGAGTTTTTACCAAAAAGTTCTATTTTGGTTTCATCTGACCATATGACATTCTCCCAATCCTCTTCTGGATCATTCAAATGCTCTCTAGCAAACTTCAGACGGGCCTGGACATGTACTGGCTTAAGCAGGGGGACATGTCTGGCACTGCAGGATTTGAGTCCCTGGCGACGTAGTGTGTTTCTGATGTAGCCTTTGTTACTTTGGTCCCAGCTCTCTGCAGGTCATTCACTAGGTCCCCCCATGTGGTTCTGGGATTTTTGCTCACCGTTCTTGTGATAATTTTGACCCCACGGGGTAAGATCTTGCGTGGAGCCCCAGATCGAGGGAGATTATCAGTGGTCTTGCATGTCTTCCATTTTCTAATAATTGCTCCCACAGTTGATTTCTTCACAGCAAGCTGCTTACCTATTGAAGATTCAGTCTTCCCAGCCTGGTGCAGGCCTACAATTTTGTTTCTGGTGTCCTTTGACAGCTCTTTGGTCTTGGCCATAGTGGAATTTGGAGTCTGACTGTTTGAGGTTGTGGACAGGTGTCTTTTATACTGATAACGAGTTCAAACAGGTGCCATTAATACAGGTAACGAGTGGAGGACAGAGGAGCCTCTTAAAGAAGAAGTTACAGGTCTGTGAGAGCCAGAAATCTTGCTTGTTTGTAGGTGACCAAATACTTATTTTACTGAGGAATTTACCAATTAATTCATTAAAAATCCTTCAATGTGATTTTCTGGATTTTTTTTTTCTCATTTTGTCTCTCATAGTTGAGGTATACCTATGATGAAAATTGGAGACCTCTCTCATCTTTTAAGTGGGAGAACTTGCACAATTGGTGGCTGACTAAATACTTTTTTGCCCCACTGTAACTGTGTACATATGTATATTTATTCTCTGCTTTGGCTAACCAGTTCTTATCTTATTTACTATTGCCTGAGTGCTACTATCCCTTTGCTGCTGCAATCCTGGAATTCCTCAATGTGGGACTAATAAAGGCTTATCTTTATCTTATCTTAAACATCTCCATACCTCCACAGGTATGTCATCTGGACTGAATGCCTTTTCATTCTTCATCCTCTTCAGAGCTGCTTTCACTTACGCCTTGCAAATCCACGGGATTTCCTTCTTCACCATCTTTCCTTCATCATTCCTCCCCTCTCTCTCATTTTCTTTATTCATCAGCTCTTCAAATCATTTCTTCCACCTTCTCAGTGCACCCTTGTCATTTGTTAGTACATTACTATTTCTGTCCTTAATCAGCCTAACCTGCTGCACATCCTTTCCAGTTCGATCTCTGTCTAGCTAATCGATGCAAATCCTTTTCTCCTTCCTTAGTGTTCAGCCTCTCATACAACTCACTACATGCCTTTTCCTTTGCCATGCACCTAGATTCCAAATACTCCTGTCTACTTTCTTCATCTCCCTGACTATCCCACTTTTTCTTTGCTAACCTTTGAATACTTTTCTGTACCTCCTCATTTCACCACCAAGTCTCCTTGTCTTCCTTCCTCAGTCCACTGGATACACCACATACTTTTCTACCCCTTTCTATCTGTTTGTAAACCAAACAGCTGCAGCTGTCTGTTTTACCCACAAATTAAAACACCCAAGCATGGTGTTGTGGTTCTCCGTGGCTCTGACTAGAGTCTACATCTGCTCTAAGGTAAATTTGATTATGTCCAACATCTTTTAACAAAATGCAACCGATTTTATTGTGGTAGAGACATTGCTGTATCTCAGAGCCTTTATTTGTTTACAGTGTTAGCATCTTAGCAGCAGAGCTAACTAATGGAGCTACTGTCTGCGAGGCCACTTTTTAAAGTCATCTTCCCATACTTCCATAGTCGTGGGAATTTATTACTCTTTTTGAGGTGCAAAAGGCCGTGTCCCCGCATTTTTTCCTGCATAATGTAATCCATTAATTAAATTATCTTGCTATGTGTATAAGATGATTTAAGTATGCATGTAAAAGTAACGTGAAAGTTACTTTTCCAAGTAACCAGTTACTTTAATCATGCAGTAATTGGTAAAGTAACTCAATTACTTTTGAAAAGAAGTAGCTAGTAACTATAATGAGTTACTATTTATTAGTAACTTGCCCAACACTGGTAACGAATATATCAAAGTTTATCTTTTTGAACTGTATTACTTAAAGGGCCCTCAAGGACAACTTAAAGTGTTCTTGATGTGTACTTATGGCTGACATCTTGTGTAGTTCTTACGTTGTTACTATGGCATTTAAACAGCCCCCCTACTATGAGGGGGTTTTGTAGGGTGTTTGTCGAAATCTTGAACAAGACCATCAACCTGGCCATGAACTTTCAAATGGGCTACAAATGCTGGATTCGCCTATGGACACCTTAAAGTAGAACTGAACTGAACGGCATTGAACGGCACTGGGTCATAGTACATACAGTTATAAAGATAATTTATCATTGGCACCCCCTCCACAAATCCCGGAATCTTGGAGAAAATCGCGATTTTGAATTTCCCGCCCTGAAAAATCAGACAAATCCGCCGAAGTGCAGCCGGAGTTCCGCGTGACGTCACGAGTGTGACCCAGTCCTCATGTTTACCATTGCGAGCACGTCGACACTGGTTGTTTTTGGTGCATTTTGTCGTGATAGTCGACTACAAAACACTTCCAACACCTGGGAAGATCTGTTCAGTGGCCAAGGAAAGCTGTCATGGTGACGAAAGAAAAGAAAGGGGGAGGAAAAGCGACCGGGAAGCGATGCGTTTCTAGATATACAGTGATCTCTCACTTATCGCGTTTAATGGGGACCAGAACCGACCGCGAAAAGTAAAAAACCGCGAAGTAGCGTCACCCCTCCCCCCCAAGGGCGTCACAAGCACTATTTTGCACAAAAAGGCACAAGAGAACAGCGAAAAGTGCCACTAAGCAACACGAGCGATAAAGAACAATGAATGCGGTCTTCCTTCGCTGGGTATAACGTCTCGGCCAATCAGCTTGCGAGGTAAAACGTCTCGGCCAATCAGCTTGCGAGATTCCCGAGCGGTGAAGAGGTGGGCGGAGAGGAGTGGAGCGGTGGTCAGAGAGGTAGATTTTCAGTTGTGCGGGCTCTCCGTGTTGATACCTGATGTTCTAATGTAGTCTCCCTGCCTTCTATGTATGTATTCTATTATATGTATGGGCACATAATCATACCATGTAGGATAACTAAGTAGACGGTTATGCTGTTTCATTCCATCTAGCAACAATGCCCTGCACTGTGTGTGTTTATATATTTACATATTTATTCCATCTAGCTACAATGCTCAGCACTGGGTGTGTTTATATATTTATATATCTACATATTATTCCATCTAGCTACATTGCTCCGCACTGTGTGTGTTTATATACTTGCATATTTATTCCACCTAGCTGCAATGCTCCGTACTGTGGGTGTTTATATATTTACATATTTATTCCATCTAGCTACAATGCTCTGCACTGTGTGTTCATATATTCATATATTTATTCCATCCAGCTACAATGCTCTGCACTGTGTGTCTGTGTGTGTGTGTATATATATATATTTTATAGTAATACGTACATATGTATATTAGCTGCTCTTGCTTGCTTGTTTTTTTTTTTTTTTTTTCTTGCCTTCTGATTGTTGCTCTGAGTGTTGCTATCCCTGTGCTGTTGCAATCCTGGAATTTCCCCGTTGTGGGACTAATAAAGGCTTATCTTATCTTATCTTATCTTATCTTCTACATAAGAACATCAGGTATCAACACGGAGAGCCCGCACAACTGAAAATCTACCTCTCTGACCACCGCTCCACTCCTCTCCCGCCTCTTCACCGCTCGGGAATCTTGCAAGCTGATTGGCCGAGACGTTTTACCTCGCAAGCTGATTGGCCGAGACGTTTTACCTTGCAAGCTGATTGGCCGAGACGTTTTACCCAGCTTCGCTCCCTGCCGAGCGCCTATACCCAGCGAAGGAAGACCGCATTCATTGTTCTTTATCGCTCGTGTTGCTTAGTGGCACTTTTCGCTGTTCTCTTGTGCCTTTTTGTGCAAAATAGTGCTTGTGACGCCCTTGGGGGGGGAGGTGACGCTACTTCGCGGTTTTTCACTTTTCGCGGTCGGTTCTGGTCCCCATTAAACGCGACAAGTGAGAGATCACTGTAATAAGTTGGAAAAATGCTGATGGTTTTTTTCCCTTTCTTTTTTATTGTTAATTTTCCTTATCCTGACACCCCAAACATGCCAAAGTAAAGACTCACCATTCTGTATTCAATAAGCGACTCTCCTCCCCATCATTGCTGCGGTCTGAGTCGGTGCTGGAATCCCCCGAAAATTCTGGCTCTAATCTGTACGGTTCGATGCCTCCCTCGCTCTCTTCCTGTTCACTTGACACTCCTACATCCTCCTCTGTCTTGTCACCGATCCTGAATGCTTCTTCACTCTGAAAACTCTGGTGTTCTTGACTGCTGGAACTGCTATCATCTGCCATTGTTGTTTTGATAAGGGTCACACTCGTGACGTCGTCTGCACTACTTCCAGTTTGTTTGGCACTGCCAGCCAGAGGCAAAAGTTTATCGGCTTATAGCTTGGCCATCGCACGGCCAAAAAATTTCTTTTATGTGTTGAAAAATACAATAGGTAATAAGGAATTAATCTGCTATTCTACTTTTTTGGCAAAAAGGTGAGTTCAGTTCTACTTTAAGAAGGTCCAAAAATCAGTCATTTGATGTTCTCAGCTGTTCGTAAGGGTATTTGTGACCGTAGTTTAACTCAGAGATGTGGTTACAACTGGATTTTCCTTCTTTCATATTTTCATTTAACACCCTCCATGTATTATTTGTTAGTTCTATTTTCATCCAATTTGCTATATTATATTCTTTTACGAAGTCTGAAAATATTTATCAGTTTATTTTTTGTAAGTCTTGTATTTATTTTCGGCCTTCACTGTTTTTATTTTCAGAAACGTGTTATATAATGAACTTTTCTTTTTGCAGAGATTTTTTAGGCCCTTGGTCATCCAAGGCTTGTCTCTATGTTTGTTTTTTGGCAACTTTAACCAGTAGACGGCAGTGTTTATCATATAAGTTAGATAATACAGAAATAAATCCCAATGATATCAACATAAATGTTTCCCCAATCCTGATTTTTTTAAGTCCTTAACCCAATTTTTGGATTTCTTTCTACACGTGTGGATTTCTTGAGTTAATACTAAAGTCTGGTGAAAATTTCATGTGAGTGGCCTCATTACAAATATACGTACATACTATATGCACTAAAATGTATTGACTTGTTCAATACTTATACAGTATATACAAGTTAGAGTTTTATTCAGTGTGTAGTTGACTGTAGGAGCAGGGTGTGGGGGAGGTGTGCAGATGACCATGGAGAAAAATAAACATGGAGACAAACATGGTGGATTGGACCAGTGGTGTTTATTTGGTCTCTGTAAGGAGAGGAAGCAGACTGAGGCTAAGGTTGCTGACACACAAACACACTCCCACATCTACACCCTCCTCACCATGGAGGAATTCTCACTTTAAACAAACCATGACAGGAAATTGAGAGTACAGAGTGCTTTTAAATGACCGACATAGGCCACGAGGGACACTAAATACAGGGAGCTCTGTCCACCTGGCTGTTATCATCATTTAGTCCAAGAGTTGTGAAAATGTAAGATAAGATAAGATAAGATAAGATAAGCCTTTATTAGTCCCACAACGGGGAAATTCCAGGATTGCAACAGCACAGGGATAGCAACACTCAGAGCAACAATCAGAAGGCAAGAAAAAAACAAGCAAGCAAGAGCAGCTAATATACATATGTACGTATTACTATAAAATATATATATATACACACACACACAGACACACAGTGCAGAGCATTGTAGCTGGATGGAATAAATATATGAATAAATGAACACACAGTGCAGAGCATTGTAGCTAGATGGAATAAATATGTAAATATATAAACACCCACAGTACGGAGCATTGCAGCTAGGTGGAATAAATATGCAAGTATATAAACACACACAGTGCGGAGCAATGTAGCTAGATGGAATAATATGTAGATATATAAATATATAAACACACCCAGTGCTGAGCATTGTAGCTAGATGGAATAAATATGTAAATATATAAACACACACAGTGCAGAGCATTGTTGCTAGATGGAATGAAACAGCATAACCGTCTACTTAGTTATCCTACATGGTCTGATTATGTGCCCATACATATTCTCACCCTCCATAGCGACCGGTATGTTCCTAGTTGTATGCCGGAGGGGACCATTGTGTAAGTCTATTGCATCTTTTGCATTCAAAAAACTATTAGTTTGTTACGTCTTTTTGCTATCTCTGCGAGCAGCCCTGCTTAGGTTGTACAGTCTGACAGCCGTTGGTAGGAAGGACCTACGAAACCTCTCGGTTGTGCACCTGGGATGATGTAGTCTGCTGCTAAATGAGCTCCTCAGTGCATTCAGTATGTCCTGCATAGGGTGGAACTCGGACTCCAGCAGAGATGACAGTTTAGCCACCGTCCTTCTCTCTCCTGTCTCCTCCATCGGATCAAGGCGCTGCCCCAGGACAGAGCTAGCTTTCTTAATCAGTTTGTTCAGTCTCTTCCTATCGGCTGCAGTAATGCCACTGCCCCAGCAGACCACTCCAAAAGTGATGGCTGATGCCACCACCGTGTCATAGAATGACTTCAGCAGCGCCCCTTGTACACCAAAAGACCTGAGTCTCCTCAGCAGGAACAGCCTGCGCTGTCCCTTCTTGTAGAGTGCATCAGTATTGTGTGACCAGTCTAGTTTATTGTTCAGATGAATACCCAGGTACTTATAGGATGTCACCATCTCGATGTCTGTTCCCTGTATATTTACTGGTACTGTGAGGGGCTGCCCATGCCTGCGGCAGTCCACCACCAGCTCCTTAGTTTTCCTCGCGTTGATCTGGAGGCAGTTCCGATGGCACCAGTCCACGAAGTCCTGGATAAGCCCTCTGTACTCAGCTTCATCTCCATTGGAGATGAGGCCAACGATCGCAGAGTCATCAGAGAACTTCTGTAGATGGCAGTGTGTTGTGTTGTGTGAGAAGTCCGCAGTATAAAGAGTGAACAGGAAGGGAGCCAGCACCGTTCCCTGGGGGGCCCCTGTGCTACTGATGATCGTGTCGGACACACAGTCCCGGGTTCTCACAAACTGAGGCCGGTTCGTGAGGTAGTCCAGGATCCATGATGACAGGTGCTGGTCCACCCCTGCGCGCAGCAGCTTGTCCTTCAGGATCATCGGTTGGATGGTGTTGAAAGCACTGGAGAAGTCAAAGAACACGATCCTCACCATATTCCCGGGCTTCTCCAGGTGGGACAGAGAACGGTGAAGGAGGAAGATCACCGCATCCTCCACCCCAATGCCATGCTGGTAGGCGAACTGGAGTGGATCCATCGCTGGTTCCACCAGGGGGCGGAGGTGAGCAAGGAGCAGTCTCTCCAGGGTCTTCATCAAGTGGGACGTCAAGGCCACCGGTCTGTAGCTGTTCAGGTCTTTGGGGTGGGAAGTTTTTGGTACAGGTACCACACAAGATGTTTTCCACAGCTGTGGTACCCTCCCCAGTTTCAGGCTCATGTTGAAGATATACGTCACAATCCCACACAGCTGGTCTGCACAGGACTTGAGGAGCTTTGCGCTGATGCCGTCCGGTCCCGGCGCCTTCCTCGCCTTGATCTTCCTCAGCTCCGTCCTCACCTGGGTCCTGGTCAGGGTCAGGATGGGGGGCTGTGTGTTGGGAGTGGGGGGGTGTTGGTGGAGTGGGGAGTGGGCAGCAGGACTTGATTTCTTTAGAGGCAGCAGTGGTTGTTGTGCAGTCAGGGGGGAGGGCGGTTGGTCAAATCTATTGAAAAACAGATTCAGGTTGTTCGCCCACTCCCTGCCCCCTGTGGCCTGGGGGGAGGTATTCTGGAGCCCCGAGATGGTTTTGAGGTTTCTCCAGACCCCGCTGATGTCGCTCTGTTGCAGCTTGTCCTCCATCTTCTTCCTGAAGCTGTCCTTGCCTTCTCTGATCTTTCTCCTCAGCTCCCTCTGTACGGACTTCAGCATCTCCCTGTTCCCTGACCTGAAGATCCTCTTCTTCTCTCTCAGAAGTGTTTTTATCTCAGGGTTGATCCAGGGTTTGTTGTTTGAGTGACGCCGTATGGTCTTGGTGGGAACGGATTTGTCCACACAGAAGCTGAGGTAGCCCGTGAAGGTGTGAATGAGGCCATCGATGTCCTCACCATGTGGATCGCAGAGCTGCTTCCAGGCGGTGGCTTCAAAACAGCCCTTTAGGGTGTCCATTGTCTCCTCAGACCATAACTCCACAGTGTGCATGGCCGGAGGTTGTCTGTGCACTAGGGGTTTGTACACCGGCCGGAGATGAACCAAGTTGTGATCCGATCTCCCGAGTGGGGGGAGTTGTGATGAGGTGTACGCCTCCTTAGTGTTTGCGTAGAATAAATCCAGTGTTTTATTGTCTCTAGTGTGGCATGTGACATACTGGGTGAACGTGGGTAGAATGGGAGACAGTGAAACATGGTTGAAATCGCCTGAGATGAGGAGAAGAGCATCTGGGTGTTCTGTCTGCAGCCTGCTGGTTACTGAATGGATGACGTCACGTGCTGTCCCAGCGTTCGCCGTCGGATTTGCATAAACAACAATGCAGATCACGTGTGAGTGTTCTCTCGGGAGATATGTAGGCCTCATGCTAACAGCTAGCAACTCAATGTCTTTGCTGCAGTGTCGTTGTTTAACAGTGATATGTCCCGGTCTGCACCAGTTGTTGTTAACATACATTATCACTCCACCGCCCCTAGCCTTGCCACTGTCTGGTGTTCGGTCAGCTCGTATCATGTGAAAACCCTCCAGCTCAATGTTAGCATCTGCTGCTAGTTCAGTTAGCCACGTCTCAGTAAACAAAAGGAGAGAGCACTCCCGGTATGTGCTATCATAACGGGAGATAGCCGCTAGCTCATCTAACTTTCCCAGTATCGACCGTACATTTCCCATGACAACAGATGGAAGGGAGGGTCTGTACCTTATATTTTTTGTCCTCCGCCTTACTCCAGCCCGGCAGCCGCGGCGTTTTCGCCTCAGTTCTCTCGGTATGTCGAGTTTTTCCAATGGGACCGGGTGGCGGTTGAATGCTAGCAGCTGTTCTCTGCTGTATCGTATCCTGCTATAAACAGTGGCTCCGTCCACCGGCTCAGGAGACATTTAGGACGATCTGTGTGTCCGTGATATAAGTGGGGTGAAAAAAAAAAAAAGACGGATCAAAAGAGAGAGGAAGGGAAAAAGACTCGGAATCGAGCCGCTGTTGCAAAAGGCAGCCGACTGGTGTGGCGCCGAGAGAAAAAAAAAAAAAAAAAAAAAAAAAAAATGTGGACACTTTTCACCTACAGCTGGACAACTATTTTGTTTGCTCTTGTAAAAATTGTATGAGAAGAAGCCAAATGTGTGTACAGGTGTGATTACTGCATCAGTGGTACATTGTAGTACATTATACAGCAGGTAGTTGTTCTGACCATGTAATCTAACAGGACAAGATACATTCCAAGAGTGATGATATGCTGTGATGTATAACAGCATGGGGATGTTTCACTCCGCTACAGTGGTATATCATCCAACCTCGACAACATGGAAAGAGCAAAAATGAAGCTGGCAGAGTATAGCTACGGTCTCAAAGATTCTTACAAACGATGGGCTCGTAAAAATCTCCCAGTTCCTACAAATTCTGGAGTTGGCAGACATTTGGGGAAGGGGGCATAGTTTTGTATGGCTGCCGTTCAATTCACAAGAGCAGCTTGAGGCAAGGGTGCTTTGGAATCTTCCTACGGCATACTTACTGTCATCTTAGGAAAATTTTTGTGCAAATTAAGGCATTCTCAAGTTGTTGGTACAAAGATGTTATGGCTTTCGACACATTTTGTCGGCACAAATGTTGTATGAATGACGTACTTACACCTTATGAGCACCTCACTACCGCCTTATGTACATTGTACGACTCTCCATATGAACAGGGATTGCACAACATTTCCTATGACCACTGTAAGGGGCTCTCAAGAACAACTTAGATGTTCTCAAGAACAACTTATGGTATTCTTAACGCATACTTACGGCCAACATCTTCCATAGTTTCTACGTTGTTCCTATGGTATTTATACGGCCGCCTTACAATGAGGGTTTTTTGTGGGGCATTCATAGAAATCTTGAACAAGACCATTGGCCAGGCCACAAACTTACAAATGGTCTGCAAATGCTGGATTCTCCAAAGACCACCTTAAGAAGGCCATACAAAATGGTCCAAAAATCATTCGTATGGTATTCGCAGCCATTGGTAAGGGTATTTGAGACTGTAGCTTGAGACAAACAGTATGGGATTTAAATTAGTTAATGAATGAAATGTGTAGCTGCTGAGGAAACTATGGAGCTGTGTATCATCTGTCATGCCCCTCGGGGCAGAGAGACAGACCCACGCGCTGAACTGCAGTTTGTGTCATTTATTAACAAAACACAAGGTTTCAAAGTGCATCAAAGCAAAAATCCAAACAGATGACAAGGTAAGCTTACAAATATAGTATCAGCATGAACTCACCAGAATGGGGAAGGGGTTCTGGTGGCAATGAGGAAGTATAACTAAGACTGCGACAACTTGAAATGAAAATGCTGTCCTTAAATAGGGTCAGAACAAATAACTAACTAACTAACTAACCTGCACTTATATAGCGCTTTTCTAGTCACAAAGACCACTCAAAGCGCTTTCATTAATACTAACCTTCTATTCTAAGGGCCTATAGGAAACAGATATCTAGGGACAATTTAAAACAGCCAATTAACCTAACATGCATGTTTTTGGCATGTGGGAGGAAACCGGAGAAATCCCGGAGTAAACCCACGCAACACGGGGAGAACATGCAAACTCCACACAGATCACTGTTGGTCGGGGGCTGGGATCGAACCCACGATCCCACGATCCCCACAATCCCCCGGCCAAGGGTAAACTGTGCTGCCGCAGTGCTAACCACTGCGCCACCGTGCAGCCCTTCTTCTTGTGGACCGCTGCACGTTCAACGGGACCAGCCCTTCGACATTGCGGACCCACAAGCAATTTTTGCGCGGCTCAGGACGATTTCACAGCTCCTGCCGGCACTTACTACCCCTCCCCTCCCTCCCCCTCCGCCTGCAGCGAGCTTCTCCCACAGCTCGCTCA
Source organism: Pholidichthys leucotaenia (assembly GCA_020510985.1). Classification (NCBI taxonomy): domain Eukaryota; kingdom Metazoa; phylum Chordata; class Actinopteri; order Cichliformes; family Pholidichthyidae; genus Pholidichthys; species Pholidichthys leucotaenia. The sequence continues at coordinate 12,625,304 of CM035845.1, forward strand.
CACAGATGGATCATCGAGGTCGCGACCCCCTGCCGCGTCCTCTGGGGGGGAGCGTGTGTGGCGGTTCGTTTTAACCCCACAACAGACTAAGGACACTCAGCCCTCTTTTCTCTGTTTTCCTGCTACACTACTGAGAAGCAATGTGCCATTCATGTATTTGTGATGCAAACATGCATGTGTTGTGATGTAATGCGCCATTCTATATAGTGTGCATATGGCTTGTCCTTACTATGCTTTTTCTGAGCATCTTAGATGTGCTTTGGTGTATGAATGTCTACAGGTAGACGAGTTTCTTCTGTCTCACCTATGTGATGTTAATCGATGCCTTTCATCCTTTGTATTCATGCATTTTGCCCTTACTGTGACCTAGAGACTCAGATCAATATGTAGATGTGCTTGTTAGCCTCTTTGTCTGACACTTGGAGCGAGGTCTAGCTAATCTGCCCATTGTGATGTATGTCTTACAAATGCAAATACCTCCTGCCTGTTCTGTTGTCCCTTTGATCATTCTAAACTGTGGGGTACGTCTCTTTGATGTATTGTTATGATCAAGTATTTAAGGTGCAACTCTGTAACGCAATCTCTCTCTTACTCTCTCACTCTGATCCTGCAACAGGTGGACACACGTGTCCGCCCCTCTTTTTCTCTGAGAGCCTAGGGATCCCGCTCCGGGCTGCTCCACTATGCACCGGAGAGGGGATCCCGTGAAGGCGACATGATATAATAAAACCTGCTTAAAACCACAGCACTGCAGCTTATTTTTCCATGCCGCCTCACCAGTGAGGCGGCATGGAAAAATAAGCAGCCAGTGCTGTGGTTTTAAGCAGGTTTTATTAATCATACCGCCGTCACGGGAACTCGGCTCCAGCCATAGCGTGAGCAGGCTGAAGCCGAATTCCTCAGGCTCTCAGTGAAGAGGGGACACAAAATCTGTGTCCTGCAGCAGGGTTGAAGTCAGATTGAGAGAGGAAGAGTAAGAGAGAGATTGAAATAACACAAGTAATGCCAGGTGTGGGGGTCACATGAGCAGGCAGAAGGTCGCAATGATTAATAATTTGGATCAGCTGGAAGTAATGAGAGCGACTGGCTGACAGCTGACAGGGCTTTGCCCACACGGAGCACCAACCAGGAAATGCCCTAACAGCTGTCAACCACAACAATAAGGAATTGGAAGAATAAAATATAAACACGTACAAACTGAGAAATGGGTACCAATTGATACAGAATCAGAACATAGTAAAATTAAGACATAAACAGGAAAATAAAAAAAACATTGCAGGGATAACAAAACCCAAAAAGCACAAAAATACAACAAATGTATAAATACAGAGAAAAAGCCATGAGACTAAGCATAGCGGAAATCTCCAGTGCTCAGCTCGTGACACATATAGTACAAACCCTCTGGATTCACACATGCCACTAAAGTTTTGCTGTGATGTCTTTGGCACTTTGTGGCCTTGGGTGTCACGAATTGAGCCGGTGTTGTCCTTTAGGCTCAGTTCTGACCGTTCTCTGTGGCTCGGGTTATCGGGTTGTTTGTGTATTGTCATCTTTTGAGTTCTTGTTGTTTCTATGTCTTTGTTCTTTTTTCCGTGCCTGTAGTCACCGCTCTGGCCAGCAGCTGTTAGGCAGCCTCCTTGACCTATATTCGTGTGGGCGTTGTCTAACACTTGCTGGTCCGACCACGCCCCCTCTTTCTTGACAGCCAGCTGATTCCACTCCGGTAATTGCCTTTCCCACGCCTCGCCCAGGCGTACCCAATCTGTAGTGCCAGCAATGCTTGTACTTAAGCGGCCGTTGCCAGGCAAGCATTGCTGGACCGTTGTATCGTCTTATGGATGAATTGTCATGTGCATGTGTTTTTGCCAGGCCATTTGGAACGTACTTGGACTGCTCCAGTTTTTGTGAGTATTGACTGTGTGTATTTTCCCGGTGCTTTCACACAGAGACTGTTGAGCGTCCTGGAGGACTCCTTGAGTGCCCTGAGCTATTTTGTTATTTTGTAAAGTTGGTTTTTGTTTGCCTTTTGTTCAGTAAATGTGCTTGTGGTGTAACCTGTGCTTAAATCCGTTCTTCCTTCCCCTCCTCAATGCGCTGCGTAAAAGCGCACATGATATGACAGAACGGTCTAGCCCAGGGGTCAGCAACCTTTACCACTCAAAGAGCCATTTGGACCCATTTCCCACAGAAAAGAAAACACTGGGAGCCACAAAAACCCTTTTGACACTTAAAATGAAATAACACTGCATATAACTTTTATTCCCCTTTATGCTATGTATAAACAAACTATAATGTGTTGCATTTATGAAATCAGGGAACTCCTGCAGAGAAAACAAAATTACATTTCTGCATGCAACAAAAACATTTTGAACTCCGAAAAAAAAAAGACATTGGGTTGAAGGTTGACATTGGGTTGAAAGGAGAGTGCTATTTCTAGCACTGATGACTCCTGATCCTTTGATAAAAATCTCATAATTCCGCTGAAAACAATACCGAAAGCTCAGAATTCCAACACGAACCAGCGATGTGATTTGGGGTTGGGGAAATTATCTGAAAATTCAGCAGGGGGTCTGGGGGACATAGTCCCCCAGCGGGGTCCGGGGCAGAGCCCCTGGGGGGTGGGGGGACAAGGGGGGCAAAGCCCCCCGAAGCTCCTGGGTTTTTATGATTTTTAAGTACCAGAACTGTGCTTAAATGACATAAAACAAACAGCTGAATGCCACTTATTACTGTATAATATTGACTTGTGTTCCAAGAAGATAGCATTCCTAAAATATTCCAACAAGCATTATCCATCACATGCTTTAACACTTGATCAAATCAAAATCAGTTAATTTCATCTATTCCATAATAGAAATAAAATTCCAACATACCATTACTTTTTATAATTTCAGCATTCATTTCAGATCACCAGTTTCAATCTCCATTGAGTCTTGAGCAGTTCATTTTGCACAATCACTGATACAGCCAAGTCTTAGAAATATTCAAAAGTTGTGAGTCAATGTCCACTGTGCACTGTCAATTTCAAACTGTTTGGAATCATAAAAGGGGATGGTTAACTTTTATTACCGTTTCCTCCCTCGCGCAGCCCAGCTCATACAGCGGTTGTACGCCGCCAGTAACAGAGAGTTAATGACTCTCCACCTGGCCATATCGATTACCGGAAGTGGCCATACGCCACTTCCAGTCCTGCCTGAAAGGGCGCAGCTTCACTGCGTTCGTGGACCACAAGCCGCTAACGTACTTAACGTACTTTATCTTCCTGGAAGATAAAATAAAGCGGAATTCGGCGAATTAGCAGAAAATCACATCCCTGAGAACACGCCGCTATGAATCTTTGAAAAAGCATACTAACGAGCCATTTGATTGGTCCAATCGTTTGCAACTATCCAATCACAGGGCTGTCAAGCTACTGCAATACAGCAGTAGGTTGAACACAAAACATCTGGGTTATCGCGGGAGACGACTTCCGGGGAAGCGCCGAGCGCTTATGTAATCGTGTTGATTTTCGCTGACGGTGATTAAACTTTAACACGTTTTTTTTTTTTAGATTTTACAAGATCACCATAATCTTCAAATTTAGAATTACATTTTAAAAACTAATGAACTAAAATAAAATACATTTTAATTAAATACTCATTATTTATTTTCCAAAGCCACAGGGAGCCGCAGCAGAGGGATGATTTTTTGAACTATTTTTTCTTTTTCATTCACCTGCTTCCCGGGCACTATGGCGGATCGGGTGGAGAGGGAGCTGTGCTCGCTGTGTCTCTTAGAGGATGTTCTTTCATGGACACAGAAGCCCTGTTCTCCCCAGACCGTTCGACGGGCTCAGGACACGGCGATGGGAGTAATGGAAAGAGATGGCCTCTGGGATCACCCCGAGGCGATGGAGATTCTCCAGGACATCCTCGCCCAGCCATGCGATGAGTCGGATGAGGAGTTTCCCCGCATTTGGTACGCGCCGCCTAGCAAGGGGCTTATCATGGAGGACGCTCTGGTGCCCGAACTGTCCGCGACAAAGAAGAAGAAGAACCCTCGCCGAAAGAAGCCTCCAGCCTCTCCGACAACAGCCCTGCCTCCTCGTCCCGAGCCGTGGCCCGCTTCGTCTCCGGAGGAGTTAGAGGAATGCAGACAGGTTCTCCTGGCGGAGACTGACCTCCTCCTGGAGGCAAAACCGTGGCTCCTCCCGGAATTGGCTGGAAGGTTGGAGGAGTATTCCCCAAAGGAACCAGAGCTACAGCCCAAGGACGAGCGTGCTCCAACCATGGAGTCTCCACACCTCCCCGACCCCGAGACGACAGCTGACGTCATCACTTCCCAGGTTCTGTCATGAACCGAGCCGGTGTTGGCCTTTAGGCTCGGTTCTGACCGTTCTCTGTGGCTCGGGTTATCAGGTTATTTGTGTATTGTGTTATCTTTTGAGTTCTTGTTGTTTCTATGTCTTTATTTGTTCCATGCCACCGCTCTGGCCAGCAGCTGTTAGGCAGCCTCCTTGGCCTACATTTGTGTGGGCGTTGTCTAACGCTTGGCGGACCGACCACGCCCCCTCTCTCTTGACAGCCAGCTGAATCCACTCCAGTAATTGCCTTTCCCATGCCTCGCCCAGGTGCACCCAATCTGTGGTGCCAGCAATGCTTGTACTTAAGTGGCCGTTGCCAGGCAAGTATTGCTGGACTGTTGTATCGTCTTATGGATGAATTGTCATGTGCATGTGTTTTTGCCAGGCCATTTGGGACGTACTTGGACTGCTCCAGTTTTTGTGAGTATTGACTGTGTGTATTTTCTCGGTGTTCTCACCCGGAGACTGTTGAGCGTCCTGGAGGACTCCTTGAGTGCCCTGAGCTATTTTATTTTGTACAGTTGGTTTTTGTTAGTCTTTCGTTCAATAAATGTGCTTGTGGTGTAACCTGTGCTTAAATCTGTTCTTCCTTCCCCGCCTTGATGTGCTGCCTAAAAGCACACGAGGAGGCTCATGACATTGTGCCTGTGGCACATTGCAGATGTGCTGATATTTAGTACAACAGCACTCCATCTTTTGTGGTATTGTAACATTCTAGCCAATTTCCCTAAAAACTTCCTCAAAATAGCATACCCAAAGTAAATCAAAAGCTGTTCAACTGCTTGCAGTATATTAATGGGGATGGTTTCATTCAAAACACAAATTTTTTGGAAAAACAGTCAGAGTCCCTCTAAAGGTGCCTTCAGACCAAACACAAATGGGCGGCGCAAATATCATATTATAATTTAAGAAATCTGTGTGTGTGTGTGTGTGTGTGTGTGTGTGTGTGTGTGTGTGTGTGTGTGTATTCTGCGTGTATCTCCTGAACCATTTGTCAGACTGGCCTCAGATTTGATGCATGCTGTGCTGAGGATACGAGGGAGTGCATCCCCAAATTTCAGCCTCCCTGGATATATGGAAGTTTAGGAGGGGAAATCTTTATTTAACGTCCATAGGGGAGCTATGGGTATTCATAGCTATGACATGATGTACAAATGTTGCCATGGTTACTGTTGCCAGGTAGACACATCATCAAAGCTCAAAGGCAGGCATCGCTGAACGAGTGGTGATGTCAAAGATCAAACGCAGATTTCACCATGGTTACTGCTGCCATGGTAACCATGTCAAAGATCAAAGGCAGGCATCACCATGGTTACTGTTGCCATAGGAAAAAAGTAACTTTCAATGGGCATGCAGAAATACTTGCTTATACTTGGTTTCTACTGGCATGCACAGGTATGCACTAGTATTTATAAATGTTGTATCTTGCACTTTGGGGAATGGGAGTTGTTCAGTCATCATTATAATTTGGTTTATATGTGTAGTTTATAATATATCGTCAATAAACTCATTCAGTGTCATGAAGCGCCCTTTTCAAGGGCTATGGAAGGACACCAAATGCACACTGTGGTTATTAACATAAAGACTGACAAGAATGCTAACATACAGACACGAAATAATAAAGCGCTGGAGGAGAGTTGGGCTTGACATCACAGGGGGAAGGAAGCCAGGGAACGCCAGGCCAGGTGCAGAATCCAGCCGGAGCACACCCGAAGATAGCAGGGCTCACGGCTGGAAATTAAAGGGTTGTGGAGCGTGTAAATAATGAGGCTGATTTGGTTGGCTTATGGTCAACGAACGCAGTAAAATTGCGCCCTTCCAGCCAGAACTGGAAATGGCGAATGGCCAGGTGGAGAGCCAGCAACTCTCTGTCGAACGCGCTGTATTTACGCTCATTGTCGCGCAAGGTTCTGCTGAAAAAGGCAAGCGGCTGCCAAGCCCCGGCGACGCGCTGCTCCACGACAGCCCCTATGGCCACATCTGAGGCGTCAGTGGTGAGGGCTATGCGGGCCGTTGGGTCTGGATGTGCCAACAATGCGGCAGTTGCCAGGACTGCTTTAACTTCCGAGAATGCCTGCTCTCGTTCCGGGGTCCATTCGACCCTATTCGCGGGTTTCTGTTTTTTGAGCGCAGCCTACAATGGCTGCATGAGCTGCGCTGCGCGGGGAAGGAAACGGTTATAAAAGTTCACCATTCCCAAAAATTCTTGTAGCGCCCTGACCGTTTGTGGTCGGGGAAAATCTGTCACTGCGCGCACTTTGTCAGGCAGCAGAACCGCTCCTTCTGGAGAGACGCGGTGCCCTAAAAAATCAATCCCCGTCACCCCGAACTGACATTTCGCTGGGTTGATTATTAAACCGTGCTCTTCCAACCTACGGAAAACCGTCGTGAGGTGGGTTTCGTGTTCGTCTTCGGACGCGCTGGCTATCAAGATATCGTCCAGGTAGACGAACACGAAAGGGAGATCGCGCAGCACTGCATCCATCATGCGTTGGAACGTCTGTGCTGCCCCTTTAAGCCCAAATGGCATGCGCAAGAACTCAAATAAACCAAACGGAGTTATTACCGCTGTTTTGGGTATGTCCTCAGCGCGCACTGGGACTTGGTGGTAACCACGGACCAAATCTATCTTAGAAAAAATGCGCACTCCTGCGAGGTGAGCGGAAAAATCCTGAATGTCGGGAATTGGGTAGCGGTCATGCGCTGTAGCGTTGTTTAACCTGCGGAAATCGCCGCAAGGTCGCCACGAACCTTCAGCTTTAGGGACCATGTGTAGCGGGGAAGCCCATGGGCTGTTTGAGCGCCTGATGATGCCTAACCTCTCTAGGTTAGCGAACTCCTCACGCGCTATGGCCAGTTTAGCTGCGTCCAAACGCCGAGGTCTTGCAAAAACGGGCGCCCCGGTGGTGGTGATAAAATGCTCCACCCCATGTTTAGCGATAGCTGCTGAAAACGTCGGGACTGTGAGTGCTGGGAACTGAGCGAGCAGTGTGTGGAACTTACCGCATGCTGCTGTGACGTTGGCTTGTGCTGTTGGCCGGGTCACTCGAGCTATACAGGGGAGAGAGTCAAATGACAGTGCATTAACCAGGCGCCTGTTAGCGATATCTACCAACAACCCATGTGCACATAGAAAATCAGCCCCCAGTATATGGTAATCCAATGCTGCTACAACAAAAGTCCATTCATATGTACGACCGTGTAGAGACAAGAGCAGAGTCCTCTCACCAAAGGTCTTAATGTCTGAGCCGTTTGCTGCTGCCATCTCGGGGCCGCTGGTTCCTGCCAGCCGGTCAGCGTAGGTCGGCCGGATGAAACTCCTCTGTGCGCCGGTGTCCACGAGGAAATGCCTCCCCGAGCGTGTGTCCGTCAAATAGAGCAGCTTGTTCTCCTCCCCGAGGGTTGCGGCTGCTACCGACCCCCGGTCTTGGCGTTTCCCGAGCGCTTGAACTGGCACGGTGGTATACATTTGCGTGCCCTCTCTGCAAAGCGGCGATGGTAGAAACAAAACGTGTCACCTCCATGTTCCTTGGCCCCCGCTGCTGCTGCCGTTGGTGGTTCTGCTGCTGCCGTCGGCGGCTCCTCGCCTCCTCGTGTCGACGTGCCGGGCTCCATCGCTGCCGCAATGGTCACGAAAGCCTTGGTGGCGACGATGATCCGGTCTGCCTCTCGGGCTAGCGCACGATAGTCCCGTTTGGCCAGCAACGACGAATTGGCCAGGGCCGCTCTCGCCGCTGTCGGAAGTTTCCTGAGGAAAATGTGGGTGAAGATGAAGTGGTCGTCGTCCGTGCCCTTTAACCTCAGCATCTTCTCCATCATGTCCACGGCCGAATCGTCTCCCAACTCGGTCCGCGTCAGTAGCCTCTCTGCTCTCTCACCATTCGAGAGCGTGTAGTGCTGGATGAGTGCAGCCTTCAGCGCGTCATAGTTGCCGTCGGCTGGTGGCTGATCGAGCAGGCTCTCGATGTGCTGAGCCGTGCTGGCATCGAGTGCTGCGACCACATAGTAGAATTTCGCATCATCCGCCGATATCCCTCGGAGGGCGAACTGCGCCTCGGTTAGCGCGGGTTGTGCTGCCAAAAATCAGGTAGTTTGATCGCTACAGCACACGCGAAGCTGGGGGTTCCAGTCGAGGTTGGCTCCGGGGATCTTCCGTCGTATTCCATGATTCGTCTTGGGTCACCAGTGTGGAGCGTGTAAATAATGAGGCTGATTTGGTTCAGGCGGTTTATTACACGACTCACACAAGGAGCATAGACAGAATGGCATACAAGTAGGAACTCTTCCCTTAAATAACATGACATCCTTCTAGACTCTTCTCACACACAAAAGATAATCCCCGTCTAGACTCTTCTCACACACAAAAGATAATCCCCCGTCCGACTGCAGTCAGTCCATTCATCCTTGACACCTCCCTGTTATCTTACTAGGGCATCTAGAAACTTCTCCCACACAAAAGGTTAACTTTGCATCCTTTGTTTCTGTCTAAGGTGGTAAACCATTATGCACTCCCCAGGTTGCCACAGGGTAAATAAACCTGGACGGAGCTCACCTCTCTCCTCAACAGCGTTACCCAAAACACTCAGTGACAATAGTTCTGCTCCTGAGGACAGATAACAGTGATAGAAAGACACGACAACCTGCAGGGGTTTTTTGTGCCTTTATAAACGTTACATAATCAGTGACAGGTGTGGATGCATGAGCGGAGAAAATAACAGAATGAATGACAGATGTGCAGCTCCATACGGCTTGACAGCCAGAAGCTGCACAGCGCTGTCAAAATAAAACAAACTGGAAAACATAATGAAACAGCAACAACACAATCATAAAATGTAAACATTACTACCAATACAAAATGACAATAACTGGACAGGATAAACAGACAGAAAAGGACAAAACTAAGCTTAATCCTGGGCACAGGTGGACGCCGTGCCCAGGATTATGGCATGCAGTACTATAACAGGACCCGTTAACAAATATTTGAGACCCACTGTAGTGCATCCTTTTGTATTTTAGCAATATTATAAGTACAAAACACCGAACATTATTACCTCCGCCAAGGAGGTTATGTTTTCATCGGCGTTGGTTTGTCTGTCTGTTTGTTTCTGTCTGTTTGTTTGTTAGCAAGATAACGCAAAAAGTTATGGATTTTTGAATTTGATTTTTGATTTGAATTTTCATGAAATTTTCACAGATTGTCAGAAATGGGGTATCCTACAGATGATTAGATTTTGGTGGTGATCCGGATCACCGTCCAGAAGAAAACCCCCATTAAGGAAAATGCCATTTTCGTCAATAACTACTGAACCACTAATCCTATCATTGTGAATCCAATTGCTAGTCATATGTTTTCATGGTCAAGGAATCTGAAAACGTACACACAAACACTGTATGGGGGGAACTGTGGTGCTTGGCGGAGGTCTGCGCTCTCCGAGTGCTTTTCTAGTTTTATTTATTTTTTGTATTTGTGTCTTGTATACTTTATTTATTCCCCAGAGAGAAATTTAGGGCATCCACATATGGCACCAATGCCGTCATCATTCACACACACACACACACACACACACACACACACACACACACACACACACGTGCACACAGTCCAATGCATCCTCCAGCAGGCCAAGACCTTCTTGGAGCAACTTCTCCACGAATAAAATCATTGTTGATGAGGCTTTCTCAGACCCCTAAAGTACCGCATAGATTCTTATATTTTCATGTCTGGAGCGGCTCTCCAAGTCCACTACCTTTTCTTCTAGCTTAGCATATAGCTTTAGCATCTCTGTTATAATGTCTTCAGTGTTTTGAGTCCTTTCCTCTGCTTTCTCGTTTCGCCCCTCTGTTTCGTCCAACCTGGTATTTACCTTTGAAATTTCTTCTTTAATCATCTCCAGTTGTATTTTGTTTTCTTGGTGAAATCCTCTTAATTCATTCAGTATCTGCTCCAACTCGGCCATGCTTGCTGTTGTTGCTTGCTAGGTAGTTCCTTCTGCTAGCTGCATAGTTTTGGTTACCGTGTTTTGTGGTTCTTGCTCCTCTTCTCAACTGGCACACACTTTTTATTTTGGTAGAAAACGTATCCCCTTATTGCTGAATTTGACAGACATTTTTCCAAGTCTGAATAATAATGGGAGTAATGATGGAATTTCTCAGGTTCGGTACGGGAGCTCTTCCACTATGCAGCCAAATCTTCACAAAGTTTATTGTCTTCAGTATTCGTTTATTGCTACAATTTAGATGCATAATCAAGAGTGTGGGTTGGATCCGCTGGAGCCATTGAGATTTTAGTTTGTTCAACTTGTAACATCACCCAAATCAGGCGGCAAATACGTAAGTCAGAGCCTTGATGTGGGTGCATAGAATAAGATAAGATAAGATAATATAAGCCTTTATTAGTCCCACAACGGGGAAATTCCAGGATTGCAACAGCACAGGGATAGCAACACTCAGAGCAACAATCAGAAGGCAAGAAAAAAAAAACAAGCAAGCAAGAGCAGCTAATATACATATGTACATATTACTATAAAATATATATATACACACACACACAAACACACAGTGCAGAGCATTGTAGCTGGATGGAATAAATATATGAATATGTAAACACACAGTGCGGAGCATTGTAGCTAGATGGAATAAATATGTAAATATATAAACACACACAGTGCAGAGCATTGTTGCTAGATGGGATGAAACAGCACAACCGTCTACTTAGTTATCCTACATGGTATGATTATGTGCCCATACATATTCTCACCCTCCATAGCGACCGGTATTTTCCTAGTTGTATGCCGGTTGTTGGTTGTAACCTGTGCATCTATGATGCACCTGTGCATCTATGATGCACTAGCTATGAATGCCCATAGCTCCCCTATGGACGTTCATTAAAGAGTTCCCCTCCTAAACGTCCACATATCCGGGGAGGCTGAAATTCGGGGATGCACTCTCTCGTAACCTCAGCACATATAAAATCTGAGGCCAATCCGACTAACGGTTCGGGAGATATGCACGGAACAGACAGACACACACACACACAGACAAAGATTCCTTGCATTATAATATGATATCACAATGTAATTCAAAACCGAAGCTGAAATTAAGGCTGAAATTAAACTCTCAAAAATGTCATGGCAATCAGTGGCATAAGAGTATCAGCTAATTTTAATTAACCAAACCCCATCCAATTACTAGATTGGTTTGCTGTATCATGTCTGATCTTTACCACAGAATCTGCAGTGATTTTTTTAATAAATACATTTTTAGATGAAAATTTTCTTTTGACTCCTTGAACCCCCCCCCCAAAAAAAAAACACACAAAAGGCAAAACACCCCTCCATTTGTATCATGAGCTGAGCATGGGGGGGATGGCGGGATTCCACCTTTCTTTGTCTCTTTTTTGCATAATATTGTATTTTGGAGTTATTTGTGTGTGATGTTAATTGTAGTTTGTTTTCACAATTGTTTCTTTGTATGATTTATTTTCCTGTTTTCTTGCAGTGTAGTTTTGTTTACATATTTGGGTTTAGTTGTCTTTATTTGTTCCACTTTAATTTTGCCAGTGTCTTCTCTTTCTTTCTCTCTCAGGAGCTACAGTTGTCAGGGGCACTCCCAGGTTGTGGGCGGTGCTCCTGTCAAACTGTCAGCTCCGCTTCCTCTCCCCATGACTCACAACTGATTGTCATTTTCTCCCCAGCCCGCTTATGTCATTCACACCGGGCACTATTTGTGTTAGATTGTTTCTAGCCTTATTTAAGGGCCGTTATTTTAATTTCCCGTTGAGAGAGTCTCAGTTATCGTCTCCACCAGAATCCTGGCCCTATTCTGGTGCGCTGTAAGTCTGCTTTGTATTTCTGTTTGGATTTTCTGTTTTGCACTGTTTGGGATTTGTGTTTTGGTTAACCGGTGCATACCTGTGCCCGTAGAAACCAAGTATAAGCAAGTATTTCTGCATGCCCGTAGAAAGCAGGTGTAAGCAAGCACGTCAGCACTTGTTCAGTGATGCCAGCCTTTGATCTTGGATGATGTCATAGCGAGTCCTATGATCTTTGATGATGTCATAGTGAGTCCCATGATCGTGAGTGATGACTGCCTTTGATCTTTGATGATGTCATAGTGAGTCCTATGATCTTTGATGATGGCATAGCGAGTCCTATGATACCTGCATTTGATTTTTGATGATGTCATAGCGAGTCCTATGATTGTAAGTGATGCCTGTGTTTGATCTTTGATGATGTCATAGCGAGTCCTTCGTGAGTGATGCCTGCCCTTGATCTTTGATGTCCTATGATCGTGAGTGAGCATGAGTGATGCCTGCCTTTGATCTTTGATGATGTCATAGTGAGTCCTATGATCGTGAGTGATGCCTGCCTTTGATCTTTGATGTCCTATGATCGTGAGCGATGCCTGCCTTTGATGACACACAGACACACACACGGATTTTCTTGAATCACTCTATACTATGATATCTATATGACGTCATATAGACATCATGTAGCGATCATAGGACCATTATAGGTGATCCTATGATCTTTTTGCGAGTCCTATGGTCGTGACAGACAGACAGACACACAGAGATTTCTTGAATTATATATGGAGTGATAAATACCACAAACTGCAGTCCAGCGTGTGGATCTCTCCTCTCTGCCCTGAAGGGTGATTCATGACAGTAGACTCTTGCCAGTCAGAGATCCAGCTGCTCCAGTTTGTGGGGTTTTTTGTTTGTTTCTCTCGTCTGTGGGTTGGCGATTTCTGGTAGTTGAAGTGGCCAGAAACTACCCATGTGTTGACATGGGGAGCACAGCATGCCAGGAATTAGTAAGGTTAGTAAGCTTCAATGCTGTTCTGGGGGAAGCTGCCGTTAAAGCCACCAACGACATAGATGTGATCTTGATACACGACGACTCCTATCCCACTGCGCAAGTTGGCCATTGGGGCAATCATCGTCCACTCGTCGGTCCCTGGGTTATAAGACTCCGCCGTTCGTAGGCACTTCAGCCCGTTGAATCCACCACAAATATAAATCCTGTGATGGAGTGTTGTGCAACCAGCAAGACTCCTCTGCTCGTGCATGGGAGCAATAAAACTCCACTGGTTACTTTCGGGCCTGTAGCATTCTGCAGTGTTGAAGTGAATATGGCCATTAAAGCGCCCCCCCCAAGGCATAGATAAGATAAAATAAGCCTTTATTAGTCCCACAATGGGGAAATTCCAGGATTGCAACAGCACAGGGATAGCAACACTCAGAGAAATAATTTAGAAGATAAGAAAATAAGAGCAGTGAATATACATATGTACTCATAAATATATAAATATATATACACAGTGTGGAGCATTGTAGCTAAATGCAATAAACAGCATAACCATCTATTTAGTTATCCTACATAGTATGAATATGTACCCATACATGATCACCCTCCGTAGCGACTGATATTGTCCTAGTTCCAAACCTTCAACTTGTCTTTTAGACCCTATTCCTACCAGGTTATTTAAAGAAGTCTTCCCACTTATTGGTAGCTTTATTCTTCATATAATCAATTCTTCATTAATTTTAGGCCATGTACCGCAGGCTTTTAAAACAGCTGTAATTAAACCCTTACTCAAAAAGCCAACGCTAGATCCAGGAGCTTTAGCTAACTATAGACCAATCTCTAATCTCCCTTTCATTTCAAAAATCTTAGAAAGAGTTGTTGCTACGCAATTATTTGACCACCTGCAGGGAAATGGTTTACTTGAAGAGTTTCAATCTGGGTTTAGAATCCATCATAGTACTGAAACAGCCTTAGCGAAGGTCACTAACGACCTCCTCATTGCATCTGATAATGGACTAGTTTCTGTACTTGTCCTTTTAGATCTTAGTGCAGCTTTTGATACTATTGATCATAATATTCTACTTGATAGATTAGAACACTATGTTGGACTTAATGGAACTTCGTTGCAGTGGTTTAGATCTTATTTATCTGATAGGTTCCAGTTTGTTCATGTAAATGATGAGTTTTCTTTCAGCTCAAAGCTTAGTCATGGAGTTCCACAGGGATCTGTGCCCTACTCTTTTTAGTTTATATATGCTTCCGTTAGGCAACATTATTAGAAAGCACTGTATACATTTTCATTGTTATGCAGATGACACACAATTATACCTGTCAATGAAGCCAGATGATACTAATCAATTAGCCAAGTTAGAAGCCTGTCTTAAGGAAATCAAAGCTTGGATGACTTGTAATTTCCTGCTATTAAATTCAGATAAGACTGAAGTCATTCTTGTTGGTCCAAAAAACCTTAGAAATTCCTTTCCAAATCAAACTTTCAGTTTGGATGCAGTTACTCTTTCTCTTAATAGCTCTGTGAGGAACCTTGGAGTTATTTTTGATCAGGATTTGTCCTTCAATTCACATATTAAATTTGTTTCTAAGACTGCCTTCTATCATTTGCGTAATATTGCCAAGATTAGGAGCATCTTGTCTCAGAGTGATGCTGAGAAGCTGATCCACGTTTTTGTTAGCTCGAGATTAGATTATTGTAATTCTTTATTATCAGGCTGTCCTAAAACATCTTTAAAAAGTCTTCAGCTGATCCAAAATGCTGCAGCAAGAGTTTTAACAGGTACTAGAAAGAGAGATCATATCTCTCCGGTTCTGGCCTCCCTTCATTGGCTTCCCATAGAGTTTAGAATTAAGTTTAAAATCCTTTTTCTTACTTACAAAGCTTTAAACAATCAGGCTCCTTTTTATTTAAAAGATCTGATACTACCGTATCATCCTAACAGAGCACTACGCTCCCAAAATGCAGGATTACTTGTAATACCTAGAATCTCCAAAAGTACAATGGGAGGCAGAGCCTTCAGTTATCAAGCTCCTCTCCTGTGGAATCAGCTGCCAATCTGGATTCGGGAATCAGACTCGATCTCTGTTTTTAAGAATAGGGCTAAAACCTACCTTTTTGATATAGCCTACAATTAGGGAGGGATCATGTGTTTCTGAACCCTCCCTTAGTTATGCTGCTAATAGGTTTAGTCAGCCGGGGGACCTCCAGTAATGCACTGGGCCTCACTCCTTTCCTCACTCTCTGAAATATTTTTTTTTGCTGGTCATTAACATTTGTTTGTTCTCTCCCATAGATTGAGTCCCCATCGTGCTTTTTGCTCTCTACATGTCTGTTCTTTTCTTCTTCTCAATCCCCTCACCCCCCAGCCAGTCGCAGCAGATGACTGCCCCTCCCTGAGCCTGGTTCTGCTGGAGGTTTCTTCCTGTTAAAAGGGAGTTTTTCCTCTCCACCGTCGCCAAGTGCTTGCTCACAGGGGATTGCCTGATTGCCGGGGTCTTCTTGCAACTGTGGGGGTCCCCCCTTCAGTTGATAGTGCTATGAGATGACTGTTGTTGTGAAATGGCGCTATATAAATAAAGTTGAATTGAATTGAATTAGTTGTATACTGGAGGGGACCATTTGTGTAAGTCTGTCGCGTCTTTTGCATTCAATACTATTAGGTTGTCACATTTTTTTTTCTTTGCTATCTCTGCAAGCAGCCCTGCTTAGATTATAAAGTCTGACAGCCGTAGGTAGGAAGGACCTGCGAAACCTCTTGGTCGCGCACCTAGGATGACGTAGCCTACTGCTAAATGAGCTCCTCAGCGCGTTCAGTATGTCCTGCATAGGGTGGGACTCGGACTCCAGCAGAGATGACAGCTTAGCCACCATCCTTCTCTCTCCTATCTCCTCTACTGGGTCAAGGTGTTGCCCCAGGACAGAGCTAGCTTTCTTGATCAGTTTGTTCAGATGCTCCTGTTCAGCACGGTCGCGGTCACATAGCAGTGGCACCTGTACATGGGCACCACTTCCTCCCACATACATGTGCCAAGGTCAAATCTGCGTACACTGTTGAGAGACTCCCCTGTGTTAACGCCTCCAACACAGTTGACAAAACCGTTAAGGAAGATGGCCCCATGATTGGCACGGGAACGCTTGAGAGGGTTTGTCACATCCCTCCAGTGGTTTGCCTAGAAGTCGTAAGCCTCAATGCTATTAGTTGGATGGATACCACTCCAGCCACCGATGGCTAATAGGATGGTGTTTGGAAGGCGAGGACGACTGAACATGCTACAGATGCCAGTTTGGCATGTCTCACGGACCAATGACAGGCACTCAAGATTATTACATAGGAGATCCTGGGACAACACGTTCAAGCTGATGTAACTTTCCGTCATGAGTCACAGATGAACCTTAGACAGGAGACACACTGCGTGTTCCTCTCGCTTTTCAGGCATGTGGAGCAGCCACTTGATCGCTGCCTCATACATGGAGTTCTCCCTCTTCACATAGAGTTCATCTCTGCCGAGGATGTCTTCAAGTTCCTCCACAGAGAGCTGTAGGAACTCTTCAGAGGAAACGACATCTACAAAGTGGTCAGTGATATATCGACAGGCCTTGTACCACATTTCAGGGCAAGAGATTCCATTAGTAAACTGCCAGATGCCGATGCAGTTTTTTGAGGCAACCTCATTTTCGATAACGTTCCAGCAGAACTACACAATGTCCATGACTTCAAGCTGATTCGCAGCGAGCAGAAGTTCCTGCATGTTCTCCACCGTCACAAGCCCAGTGTAAGCATATTCCAAGATGAGCTCCATCATAGGAGCAGATATTCCTGGTATGTTTTTTTTTTTTGTTACTTATTTGTACCCGTAGGTAGATTTGGTTTGCAGTCTGGTGACAAGCCACCGGCTGCTGGTCGCTGCGTGCGCGACCGCCCTAAACCTACATGTTTTTGGTGTTGAACCTACATGTTGAAGACCTTTTGTTCTGATGATGCCCAGTGCAAGAAGAGAGCTCTGAAGTATGGGCTTAAGTTAACTAGGATGATCCTGTGGATTTTAAATTCAATGTCCTCAACTTTGATGATTGCGTCACACAATTTTCCTCCCAAACGCAGCTCTTTGCTCAGCAACCTTCAGCAGGGTGAAGATGTATTCATCTTGACTTTTAAAAGCTGAACGCCCTCTCTTGTTTTCTGATCAGTGTACAAATGCCAACAAAAAACAATTGTTCAAATTTATTCTTTCTATTAATAAAGAAACTATAAAGAATTTTTTGAATAAAGTAAAACAAACTAGATCACTCAACACTATGCAATCACCAAAAACGTTCTGTATATATTCAGTCTTCTTCTTCTTTTAGATTTGATTGGCGGTTGGCAACCAGCTTACAGGTGCATTATCACCATGTACTTCAGCAAGTCTGCTTTATATATTGTCTTCTTCTTTTAGATTTGATTGGCTGTTGGCAACCAGTTTACAGGTGCATTACTGCCACATACTTCACTCAGGAAACACCACTCTAGTCTTCTTCTTCTTTTAGATTTGATTGGCGGTTGGCAACCAGCTTACAGGTGCATTGCCGCCACGTGCTTCACGTCTTCTTTTAGATTTGATTGGCAGTTAGCAACCAGCCCACAGGTGCATTACCACCACTGACCTGACTATCATCATAATCGAAAATACAATTTGTATAAGGAGTTCTTATAAGGAGTTCTGAACAACTCCTTATGTGTGAAAAAATTATCCGTCCCTGGACTGTGTCCTGGACTGGTCACTTCACCCCGGAGTCTTGGCGGTAACACTGACACTTCATCACTCATCACTCTGTATATAATTCCAAGTGATGCAATTTCCACACACTACATCTATATAATCACTCTCTCTATATATTGGCCACTCTAGCTCTAGCTGCTCCAAACTCAGAAATCCACTCTATAACTACATCACTTGATATATCTTCTTCTTCTTCTTTAGATTTGATTGGCAGTTGGCAACCAGCTTACAGGTGCATTACCACCACATGCTTCACTCTACATCATCACTCGAATGTCGTCTTCTTCTTCTTTTAGACTTGTTTGGCAGTTGGCAACCAGCCAATCTTGTTCTTCTTCTTCTTTTAGATTTGATTGGCGGTTGGCAACCAGCTTACAGGTGCATTACCGCCACGTACTTCACTCTATATCGTCACTGTATCTGTTCAGGAGCTGTAGTCCTTCTATCATCATTGCTGTGTCCAATCGAACCTCAACTCTATCTTCAGATGTCACTCTTCTTCATCTCCTCGTACATCACTCTACACATCTTGGGCCCCCAGTGGGGCAAGTCCCTCTCCTCGAGCTTCTTCTGGCAACCAGCCCAGAAATGTATGTGTATCTTCTTCTTCTTGTTCTCTCGGTTACTGGCGGATAGCAAACAACTGAAAGGTGCATACCGCCACCTACTGTACAAGAGTGTGTAACATTATGCCATCTGAGCCCGACCCCTAAATTCTATGACTTAATCCTGTGTTATTTAAAAAAGAGAAAAGATCCCTCCTCGTGATTCTTATTGCCTCTCCATCTCCATCTGTTCCCAGAATCCCAGTTAAATCCCATTCCCTACCGGCTTCTCAAACTTCATTTTTCATTATCTGTCTTTCATTTCCATATTTGTGACATTGTAATAAGATGTGCTCGACATTTTCTTTTACTTCACATTCTCTACATTTGTCACTTTGTAGAGGATGACTTTCACAAACGAGACTGAGTTTATTTCTCAGGAAAGGTTTATTGTGAGTCTACATCCTCTAACAAGCAAAGTATCTCAGCAAAGAGGCAGAACAATCATTCTTCACAGCTCTTATACTCTCCAGAGACACAAAACCCCCAACATCAAATATCACATCCCCAACCCCCAGTCCTTCAGTAAACATATAGCCTCCGAGGCTCCTTGGCGTCTCCATTGTCTCTCAACTCCTCAGCCTCGGGGGCTCCTGCTGGGACGTTCTCTCTGACTTCCCGTCTCTCAAGAAACCACTTCACACCTCCCGAGGTCTCTGCCGGGTCAGGTCCTCTTGGACGTTTAGACGTGAAGCCTCCAGAGTATGCACCATCATGCCTACTAAATATATGTGAGGGAAAATGCATACCATACAGGCATACCATATATGCGCCCTAAATGCGCGCCATAACTTTCGCTTTTCCCCATGGTGAATAAAGTGCCATTTAAACGTGTGTGATCCAGTCTGAGTCTTGCCATAATGATGCCTTCCCTCCTTCTGGTTGTTATGAAATTCTTTATTGCGATAGATTTTTGTATTTTGTAATACGATCTACCTTTATGATTTTTATCCCATCTTTTTTGCCATAGCTCAGTTCCTTTTTTCTTGATTACTGCTTTCCCTTCACCTTTTCCAAGAGACAGTGGTATAGTTATCTCTTTTCCAAGAGCACTTTTTGCTAATTTGTCTGCACAGTCATTCCCTTTCAACCCTTCATGTGCAGGAACCCAACAAAACTGAACTTCTCCACCACCCTTGTGTGCCCTAAATAAACTGCGATATAGCTCAATCACCAGGTCTTCCGTATGTGTATCTTTAAGTACTGCAGCCAGAGTTCTAAGGAATGTTGTTCCTATGATGTCACAGTGACATCATAGAAATGTTGTTCCTATGATGTCACAGTGACATCACAGATCATGTCACCAGTGATGCAACCTTTCCTCTTATAAGATAAGATAAGATAAGCCTTTATTAGTCCCACAACAGGGAAATTCCAGGATTGCAACAGCACAGGGATAGCAACACTCAGAGCAACAATCAGAAGGCAAGAAAAAAAACAAAAAAAAAAACAAAAAAAAACAAGCAAGCAAGAGCAGCTAATTTTGACCAAATTTGTGCAATTTCCTGATGTGGAGTAGAGGTGATGCATTGGAACAGAATTCTTGACCGTTACCATAGAAACACAACACTGAGTGGCAATCACACGTGAAAGCTTTATTTTGTATGCAGCAAAACATAAAAATCATAGAAAATATTTAGTCACAGCAGTGCACAGAGTACCTTTTTTAACTTTAGATGTTAATGCCACACCTTTTTAAATGGTGTGCCAGTGTCTCCTCTGGCTTAAAGACCTTGACAAACATATTTTTCCAGGATGGGAAAGGGGGGGGGGTAGAAAGCACATGACACTATTGTAACTGGTATATGGATATTTTTATTTTCATTTTTATTTTTAATCAGAAAAGGCATTTCAACAATTTTCATCACAAGGAAATGCATGACATCAGTGATTAGGTCATCATTAGAGAATGAGAAGTTCAAAATGTCCTTGTCCATAATGCCTCCCCAAAATAGGTTTACCATTTTTAAGTCAATGGTGAACATAAAAAAAACAAAACCAGGGGAGCACATATTTTGTGTGTTCAGATATTATTTACACGTACAGTATATACAAACATAAACAAAAAAAGAGATCAGTGAAGGAGATCCCAATTTACAAATACGTTTAAGTGAAGTCAGATTGCACAGGTTTTACATACTTTGTCCATTTAGACCAAATCCAATAGAACTTTTCTTTTTGCACTCTGAGGCTGAACGACAACTTTTCCATAATATAAATATCCTGTATGATGTCCAGTCATTCTTCAGTGGTGGGTGATTCAACTTTCAACCATTTCCTTGTAACAGTTTTTTTTACTTGCTGCCAAAAGTGTACTAAGTAACTTCTTATCAGCACTGACATTTTCAAGAGACATGTTTCCCAGATAGATTTCCTCACATGTAAATAAGATGCTTGCACCAAATATATTGTTTATATATTTATGGATCCCTCCCCAGTAAGTCCGTATGAATGGGCAATTCCAGAAAATCTGAAAATGATTAGCTCCATTAGTCCCACAAAGTCTCCAACAGGCATCACTACTGCCCTAATGTCATTTCTGGATAGGTGTAATAAAAAATCTCACAATATTCTTCCAGCAGAACTCCTGCCATGTATTTGATCCAATCGTAGATCACTGTGAACTACATATATTATCCCAACTCTCCTCAGAGAGCTCTATATTTAGTTCTTTTTCCCACTTCTTTTTTATGCACACTGTGTTCTCATTTTTGGATTGTTGGATGGCATACAGTCTGGAAATTATTTTATTACATGTTTGGTATTTAATTAACGATGGGGTCTTTCTGCAAGTGTGGGGTTTTCCCCTACAGTTGAAAGTGCTATGAGATGACTGTTGTGAAATAGCGCTATATAAATAAAGTTAAATTGAATTGAAAAAATGTCTGCAAGAATCCTGATTCAAGCTTTTCCCAAGTCTCTTTCAAATTGTGATTAAAGTGGTGCCTAACTTGCAAGTATTTATAGAAATTGTGGTGGCACTGAGTCGGGGGTTCTCCACCCAGAGTCGGAAGCCAGGGGGAAGATGGAACAGAGGACTGAAGGAGGAAGTGGCACTGGGGGGGTCTCAGATGTGACAAAGGATTAGCTGCACCCCAGGGAGTCAGGAGACACCAGAGTTTGCTAGAGTATGAGAGGGAGTGAGAAGCAGGGTTTGTGTTCTGTAGTGTTAATGTGCCAGACAGGCTTTGTGCACTGTGTATATTGTCTTTGGCTCCCTTGGTCTCAGTGAGCAGAAATAAAGTGGTATAAAAGGAGGTGCCCAGAGAACCCGGGAAGAGTTTTTTCTGTGTTTTATGTTGGAAGGTGAATAAAGTTTGTGTGTCGTCCAGCTCCCTGTCTCGTGTGCTTTCATCTTCCACATTGGTCACCCTAAGACGTACAATGGGAGAACGAGCCAAGCACTGCCTCGGAGACAACCCAGAGGAAGAACACCAGCGCGGCATGCGCTGTCACAGTCAAGCTCCCTTCTGGCTTCACAAGCCAACTGCTTGAGTTCTACATGTGGAAGCCCAATTCGCGCTCCGTGGGATCTCCACGGACGACACCAAATATTATCATGTGGTTGCTGTGCTGGATGTGCGCGCCACACAGCAAGTAACAAGCCTGCTCCAGGAGCCGCCGGCCCAGGGGAAATACAACGCACTCAAGCAGATGCTGCTTCAACGATATACCCTGTCGGACAGTGAGAGGGCAGAGAAACTCCTCACATGCTCATAGTTGGGTGACAGATCAGCTGTGGAGCTGTTGGAGAGCATGTTAGTGCTGAGGGGGAAGGACGACGAACCCTTCCTGTTCGCCCACCTCTTCCTCACCAACCTACCAGCTACAGCGAGGGCTATCCTGGCCAACTCACCGCTGCTGGTGTTGAAGAACTACCGCGCCCTGGCGCAAGAAGCGGGTCGCACCATCCTAGCGAACAGAGCTCTCAGCGTGCACGCAACGATACCTGCAGCCATGAAGGACTCCAGCGAGGTCGAGGAGCCATATGGGGTGGCTGGGACGGATGCCAAGAGATGCAGAAAGAGGACGCTCTGTTTCTATCACTGCCGGTTTTGCCCGAATGCCCAACGCTGTCTGCCGCTGTGCCAATTCAAGAAGCCAGGGAAACGGCACAGCCGGCAGTCAGTAGCAGCTGCGACTGCTGGTGACAGCAACAAGCTGCTTTTCATCACAGACACGCGTTCGGGGAGACATTTCTTGGTTGACTCCAGCTCCCAGAAGAGCCTCATTCTGCTGGTCAGCTCGGACAGGTCGGCAGAAGGCTGCGGCCCCGAGCTTATGGCCACCAATGGATCCAACATCAGGATGTTTGGCGAACGAACGTTGACGTTGACAGTATGCTTACACAAATTGCAATTTGTGCAATTTGGGGTAGCTGCATGTTCTGTCCCCATTTTAGGCGCTGATTTTTTTATGTACTTACAGATTATTAGTCGATGTTGCCAACAGACATGTAGTGGATGCTGTTTCCTTTTCCTCCTTGCCCTGCACAGCTCGGGGAGTTGGGCCAACAACACATGCTAACATTATAGCTCCAGGGGGTAAGTACCAGCATTTGCTTTCACAGTTCCCAGCACTCACAGTTCCCAGCACTCACGGTTCTGACTTTTTCTGCTATGGTAACCAAACATGGGGTCGAGAATTTCATAACAGCAAAAGGTCCGTGTTCATGCGCCCTCGGCACCTGGACGCAGTTAAACTGGCCAGCGCGCACGAGGAGTTCACTAACTTAGAACAACTGGGCATCGTTAGGTGCTCCAACAGCCCGTGGGCATCTCCGCTACACATGGTGCCCAAGGCTGCACTTCGCCCATCTCAAGCTAGTTTTCCAGAGATTGGAAGCACATGGGCTTATTGTTAACCTGGCAAATTGCCAGTTCGGTGTGCCAGTGATTGATTTTTTGGCTCACCGCATTTCGCCGGAGGGCGCGATTCCGCTGCCTGATATGGTGTGCACTGTGTCTGATAAGGTGCCTGATAAGGTGCCTGATAAGTGCAGTCCGCAGACTGTGAAGGCACTGCAGGAATTTTTGGGCATGGTCAACTTTTACAACCGTTTCCTCCCCCGAGCAGCCCAGCTGCTGCTAAAGTTGTACGCTGCGCTAAAAAAAAAAAAGAAGCCCGCGGAACATATTGACTGGACCCCCAAGCGAGTCTGGGTTTTCTCAGACACCAAAAGAGCGCTCGCTAACACCACCTTGCTAGCCCACCCTGCCCCGTCAGCGAGGATAGCACTCACCACTGATGCGTCTGACGTTGCCATAGGGGCAGTGGTAGAGCAGTATGTCTCCGGTTTGTGGCAGCCGCTCACATTTTTCAGTCGTACTTTGCACGACAACGAACCTGTTGGATCTTTTGCAATAAAACTGGATCATATTTGTTGGACTCTGTTATTTCTGTGAAACTGGAAAGACTCACAGAGAGTGGTGTTGGCTTGGAACACGAACTTTATTACATAGACAGTTATGAGTACAAGCTGCTGTTAGGAGATTGACGGGCCGACAAAGAGGCCATAAGATAGCCGTCCTCTCATTATATCGGCTTGGCGTGATGATGTCAACACACGGCTTGCTCATTACACCAATGCCAGTTAACCTTGTGGTTTCGTATACCACATTCAACCCCTGCCCCCCGCCCCCCGGCAATACAGAACGGCATGCAAGGTCAAATCACCCCTCCCCAATTTGGTATTACAAAAACCCCCAATGCTAGCTCTGGCCAGCGATTAGACTACCATGTAGCCCAGTGCAGCTAAGTGGTTTATTTTGCCACTATCCGTTGGCATCCACACCCCTAGCTAAACAGTCCTCTTTTTTTTCTCTGAAGGCAGTTCAGTCTAAGGGGCCCTGAAGTGAGCTCCTGGTGGACACGCCCCTGGAGCTGCCAGTTGCAGCAGGCCCAGATGCCATTCTGCTGGAGCCATGGCACGCTCATCAATGTTCCAGCCGGGATCCCATACCAGCTGGGTCGGCGTCAATGCTGCATCCCAATCCACGGCAGCTGCTCTCACCCTCCTCAGATGGCTCACCTGCCATCTCCATCTATCCGCCATTTGAACGGTACCTGGTATCAGCTGCGCGGCGAACTTCATAGGTATCAGTGGTGGTGACGATGTTAAGACAGACTGTGAGCCTGGTCGCTTGGTTCTGCGGACCGAACCCAGTTCATCACTATGAGTGGCGTTCTGCTTTGCATCGTGGTTGTGATGTTATGCCTGTCACGTCTGATGCAGGACATCCACCAGGTTGTAGTGGTTCTGCTGCATCCTGCTGGGTCACGGACTCTTCATCCTGCATCTCAGCGGCAGCTCCTGGAGGCTCATGCTGGTCATAGATTCGGAAGGTGTCCGGTGATTATATTGCGTTCCGTTCAGTCGCAGACTCTTCATCCTGCAGCTCAGTGACGGCTCTTGGAGATTGGTGCCAGGTGTGGATTTGGAAGCAGCCCAGTTTCTTCTCTCTCTCGCCTCGTGCTGGTTGAGATTGGGGTGATGTGTCGCTGTCGTCGGCAACGGGATTCATGTAGGGCCATCCTTGGTCACCGGGGTCCCCTTTCTCCACGAACTCCCTCTCTTGTGGCTTCATGGTTGTCGCTCTCCCTCCATGTCGTGTTCTCTCTCTACGCTGTGGTCACTCTCTGTGCTGTATTCTCCCTCTAGCTTGGCGCTGATTAGCTCGTCTCTTAAGGGCCCCAAGGCGCACATGCTTGCTAAGACTCAGACCTCCAAGGTATAACACCAAATTGACTCACCTGCCTTTTGGTTGCGGTTGAAGAAAGCGACTCTTTGGGCCGTAACGTTGGTCCAGCTGTAGTAATGTCTCTCTATCAGAATCCCACATTCGCTGGATTGAGTCCGCTTGACCCAGAATACAGAGGACGCACCATCTTTCCTCACCTAGACCAAGAACCAGTATGCTCTGTAGCTTCTCATCGTCAGCACTATTCAGGTCAGCCGCATCAACATAATTTTTAAATGTGTCGAACCAGCGGTACCACGGGATGGGCAGCTCACCCGCGGTTTCCAAAAACGGTCGTAGTGACTCCAAGCACGCTACCATGGTTTAATTCTCATCACCAGATGTTATGTCTGCCAAATTGGAGAGACTCACAGAGAGTGGTGCTGGCTTGGAACACAAACTTTATTACATAGACAATTATAATGAGTACAAGCTACCGTTGGGAGGCTGAGCGCTATAGTCGCGGGCCGTTCCCTCATTATATTGGCTCAGCATAATGACGTCACCACACGGCTGCATCATCACACCAGTGCCAGTTAACCCTGTGGTTTCCTATACCACACTATCATTAATTACAGGACTCCAAGAAAGCTTCATTGGTACGTAAGTAAATGCTATGTTGCTATGTTGTATGTATGTATGTTGTTGCTTGTTTGATGCTCTATTTAATTCCAGTGCTATGATTGTATCTCAAATCTGTTTTAACGTCCAAGTAGATGAAAGTCTAAGCTTTCAAATGATGCAAGTCATGACTATCCACTCTAAACATGTTTACCACACTTTACTGTGTTGCAGCAGAAACAGTAAAATGTCCTGCAAGTGGGACACCGGGATGTTAAGGGGCTAAAGGTGCACTCAGTGAGATTTTGGACTGATTAAAATAAATCAAAAATTGATTTCTTTTGAGACTGCGGTAAACTGACTCCATTAGGTTGTCTTTCTGTTGATTCTCAGACTCTTGTTTACACATGTTAAAGTGACACTGGCAAAAATCAAGTTTTTTCTGTTGTTAACATGCCTATAATATGCTTCTTGCGATTTGCAAGACATATCAAGAGCAAAATCATTCCAAACTCCAAGTATGTGTTTTTCTGCTGTGAAGATTCAAGATTCAAAGATTTTATTTGTCAATACTACTAAAGGTACAGGACATACAGGAGAATTGAAATGCCATTTCTCTCTCTTCAGTGGTGGGCGCAATATACAGTGGTGTGAAAAAGTGTTTGCCCCTTCCAGATTTCTCATTTTTTGTATGCTTGTCACACATAAATGTTTCAGATCATCTAACAAATTTAAATATTAGACAAAGATAACACAAGTAAACACAAAATGCCGTTTTTAAAAGAAGGTGCTTATTATTAAGAGGAAAAAAAATCCAAACCTACATGGCCCTGTGTGAAAAAGTGATTGCCCCCTAAACCTAATAACTAGTTGGGCCATCCTTAGCAGCAACAACTGCAATCAAGCATTTGCGATAACTGGCAATGAGTCTTACAGCACTGTGGAGGAATTTTGGCCCACTCATCTTTGCAGAATTGTTGTAATTCAGCCACATCGGAGGGTCTTCGAGCATGAACCACCTTTTTAAGGTCATGCCACTGCGTCTCAATCGGATTCAGGTCAGGACTTTGACTAGGCCACTCCAAAGTCTTCCTTTTGTTTTTTTCTTAAGCCATTCCGAGGTGGACTTGCTGGTGTGTTTTGGATCATTGTCCTGCTGCAGAACCCAAATGCACTTCAGCTTGGGGTCACGAACAGATGGCCGGACAGTCTCCTTTAGGATTTTTTGGTAAATAGCAGAATTCATGACTTCCGGTTATGGCTGCCACGTAGGACGGACGTGTCTCGCTCTGCTCTGCTCCTGGAGAAAAAAAATCGGCAAATAACTCTCTCATTTGGGACAGAACGTATCCCAGCATTTGGGCGAGGATATGTCGGCGAAGCCTAAGGCTGGAAAACCAGGAAAAGGAAAAAGCGAGCCGCCGAAACAGTCCAAATTAACGGACTTTCAGGTCTGTGACGCAGCAAACAAAACTCCATATATGGCGGAGGAAGCTGGCGGCGGTGCGATGTTTGCGGGGAATGGCGCAGATGCGCTGATGGCTGCCATGAGTTCAATGAGAGCGGACTTTTCCTCTAGATTTGATGGGATTATGACAGCGTTGGAAGGAATAAGAAAGGAATTGGGTGACTGTGTAGAACGAACGGCGCAGATGGAGCTCCGTCTCGCTAGTGCTGAAGATGACGTCACCCGTCTTCAATTAAAGGTGCGCACTTTGGAAAAAAAAAATAAATCTCTGGAAGATAATATTTTGGATTTGGAATCTCGGTCGAGACAGAATAATTTGAGGCTGGTGGGTCTTCCAGAGGAATCAGAAGGTCGGGACGTATGTTCCTTTCTGGAAAAGTGGATTCCGGAGGTGCTGGGCAGCGAGGAGTTGCAATCAGCAGTGGTTCTGGAAAAAGCACATCGTATTGGCCCACGGAGAGATAAGGGACCGCCGAGGACCTTAATTATGAAGTTTCTTAGCAACAGAGACAGGATGAAGATCTTCAACGCTGCACGTGCTAAAGGAGAGATTAAACACCAGGACCAGCAGGTGCGGTTCTACCCAGATTTGGCCACAGGAATCCAGCAATTGAGGAAGCAGTTTGATCCCGTACGTAAGGAGCTGCGCAACCTTGGGATTCGTCATGGTGTAATCTATCCTGCGAGACTGCTGACCACGTATGAGGGCAGAACCCACATCTTCAAGACCCCAGAGGAGGCGCAGGAGTTCATCAAGAAGATCAAAGAAGAAGAAGAGACTGGTGGGAGCTAAGCATGAACAAAATATAAGGTAGAATAATTAAGCATTTGCACAGGCATCTGACTGACTTGAAGTAAATAGTAAGTTTACAAAATATAGATTGTATTATATATTAAAAAAACAAAACAAAAACAAAACAAACAAAAAAAAAACTATGATGTACAAAGTTGTTAAAAATTTTGGAGTTAAGTTGGAAAACTACAGAGGAGAGTTAATGTTACGTCATTAAAAGCAGTAGAGTTGGGGTGATTGGGAGGATGAAGAAGGAGTGGCTTAGGCTGTTCCCCGTGGGTGTGGAACAGTCGATGGCTATATCGGGAGACAGAATTTTTCTTTTGATTTTGGGGGGTTTGCCACAAGTGTGGGAAGGGGAAATTTGTTTGTGTGTAGTTTGTAGGATGAATGTTCAACCACTCATGTTTTTGCTTCTCTGTATGAGCATGTTTACACGGCAAGGTAATCCCAAACTCTCTATTGATCATGGACCAAAGTGTTAATCTTAATTTAACTTCATGGAATTGCAGAGGTCTACAAAATTTAAAAAAACTTAAACAAGTTATGAATAAAATAAAGGACATGGGTTCAAGAATTGTGTTTTTACAAGAAACTCATCTGATAGAGGAGGATGTTAAAAGAATTAGGAGTAGATGGCAGGGAAGTGTATTCACCTCTTCATTTTCATCCCGAGCCAGGGGAGTTATGACTCTCATACATAAATCAGTTCCTTTTCAAGTGAAAAATGTAATTGGAGACAAATTTGGAAGATATGTAATCATTCAAGGTTCTTTGCTATTAGAAAATATAAATCTTGTGAACTTATATGGTCCCAATATAGATGATCAGAAGTTCTTTGCTAATTTATTTCTCATCTTATCATCACTTACAGGGCAACATATAATAGCAGGGGATTTTAATTGTACATTGAATCCAGGTGTGGATAGATCAACAGGACTGGATTGTACGCACATTGGATGTAGGATGACTATTAATCATTTTATGAAAGAATTGAGATTGTTAGATATATGGAGAGAAATGAAACCACAAGTTAAAGCCTATTCTTGTTATTCCAGTACCTACAAGACATTCTCACGTATTGATTATTTTTTGATTTCCACAGAATTAAGGTCCAAGATTCAAAACTGCTTTTATGATAACATCGTGATTTCTGATCATGCACCCTGTTGTCTAATATATGTAGATAAAAAATTGACAAAGGAATCAGGTAGATGGCAATTTCAGCATAAATGGCTTCAGGATGAGGAATTTGTCAAGTATATAGAAAAACAGATAGACGAGTTCTTTGACATCAATACTACACAAACATCAGCAGGTGTAAAGTGGGAGGCTTTCAAAGCTTTTATTAGGGGACATATTATTAGTTATACAGGATCAAAATCTAAGAAGACTCGAGAGGAGAGAGCTAAATTGGAACATAAAATAAAAAGTCTTCAGGAAAAAGTGTATGCAGGAAGTGACCCAAGGTTGGAGAATGAATTACTGATTTTGAGAGCTGAATACGACAAAAAATTAGCGAATAGAGCTGCCTCGAGTCTTCTAAGATTGAAACAATCTTTTTATGAACAAGGTGAAAAATCAGGAAAATTATTAGCATGGCAGATTAAACAATTGGAAATTAAAACACCAATTACCAGTATTATAAGTAACGGACAGGTAGTTATAGATCCTTTAGAAATTAATAGAGCCTTTAGAGATTACTATGAAAAATTATATGATACCAAAAATGAACCTGATTTAACAAAACTAAATGGGTTTTTGAACGAACTATCTATACCGTGTATACCAAATGAAAACAGGGAGATATTGGAGTCTAAAATTAGTCAAGAAGAAGTTGGGCTAGCCATTGATAATATGAAATCAGGAAAAAGTGCAGGACCAGATGGTCTTCCAGTTGACCTTTATAAAAAATTTAAGAATAAATTAATAAAACCTTTTTTGGAAATGGTTTTAGAAGCATTTCAAAATAATAATTTACCATCATACATAAATAATGCCTTAATTATACTGTTGCCAAAACCAGGTAAGCCCTCTAATAAATGTGAAAATATGAGACCAATAAGCCTATTAAACGCCGACCTTAAGATAATCTGTAAAATTTTAGCAAGACGAATACAAGAAATTTTACCAAATATTATTAATCGAGATCAGAATGGCTTTATAAAGGGTAGACAAGGCTTCCATAATGTAAGAAGACTATTTAATATTATTTATTTTAATAAAGAAGCACCGGATACAGCTCTCCTATCATTGGACGCCGAAAAGGCCTTTGATAGAGTTGAATGGCCCTTTCTTTTTGAAGTCCTACAAAGGTTTGGACTTGGAAATAATTTCATAAAATGGGTTCAAATAATATACAATAATGCTACAGCAGAAATCCTAACAAATAACAATATTTCAAAACCAATAAAAATCAATAGAGGATGTCGACAAGGCTGTCCACTTTCACCTTTACTGTTTACTATGGCAATTGAACCTTTAGCGATAGCGATACGTTTACATTCACAAATATATGGAATTAAAGTTGGACCAACAGAACATAAAATCTCCCTGTACGCTGATGATATAATTTTGTTTATGTCGAATCTAAAAAAATCAATTCCAACCTTGTTGAATTTAATAAAGAATTTTGGGGAAATATCAGGATATAAAATAAATAAAACTAAATCTTCAATATTAATGCTAAATGAGACCCAGAGAAATTACCCAGCCCCTGAGGCAAATCAATTCAATGTTGTAAATCAGTTTAAATATTTAGGAATCCAAATTATGCCTAAGCTAGAATCAGTCGCCAGTGTCAACTATGAAGCCTTAATGTCAGATATCAATGAGTTAACTCAGAGATGGATGTCACTACCAATGTCGATGATCGGGAGAATCAATATACTTAAAAGTAATATTTTACCTAAAATACTTTATTTATTTCAATACATTCCCTTATCACCACCTTTAGATCTATTCTCAAGAATAAAAAAAAAGTTAGTGGAATTTATATGGAACAACAGGAGGGCTAGATTACGTTTGTCTTTATTATATTTACCATTTGATCGTGGAGGTCTGAAATGTCCAAATTTTATGTTGTATTATTGGTCGGCACAACTGAGGTCTATGACATATTATTTTTCATCAAATGATCTCCCTCACTGGACTGAAATGGAATCATACAATTTACCTTTACCTCTTCCCATATTCATATACTCAGATTCGGCAAAAAAATTACAAAAACAAGTTAAAAATCCATTTGTAAAGCATATGATCAAAATATGGTGTGAAGCTAAAAACTATTTAAAAGAACCACAGTTATTGTCACAATTTAGTCCAATATGGGGTAATCAATATTTTAAACCAGGGAGAGCGGACGCTGTATTTAAAGTATGGAATTTAAAAGGGATACAAAAGATTCAGGATTTATATTTGCCATGTGCAGACAACATAATGTCTTTTGAAGAGCTGAGGATCAAATTTAATCTCAATAGAACACATTTTTTTAAATATCTTCAACTTAGAAACTTTATTCGATCAAATCAAAATAAAGCTCTCACTCGACCTATTTATTCATCCTTGGAAAAAATGATGATGAAAGATAGTAAAAGAAAGGGTATTATTTCAGAGTTTTATAACTCATTGACACTATCTTCAAGTGAAAATTCACTGAAAAGATTAAACTACTGGAAAGAAGATCTGCAAATTGAAATTTCAGAGGAACAATGGGAATTGGCTTGTACAGAAGCTCAAACCAAATCAATAAATGCACGCCTTAAATTGATACATTTCAAATGGTTAATGCGGATGTATGTTACACCGGAGGAGTTAAATAGATATAACAAAAATATACCAGATACATGCACAAAATGCATGGAAAGTAAAGGAACCCTATTTCATTGTTTATGGGAATGTAGATTAATAAGAATGTTTTGGGAGGAGGTGAGGGTAACAATTGAAAAAATAATCTCAAAACAAATCATATTGAATCCTAAACTGTTTTTGTTGGGTCTGTACCCAGAAAAGCATAATTTCAATAAAAGTGAAAGAACATTCATAGACCTCAGTTTGCTTAATGCCAAAAAATGTATTGCACTATTATGGAAAAAGACTCATAGACCAGATGTGACTCAGTGGTTAAGACAGATGTTAACAAACCTTCCATTAGAAAGAATAACATATATACTGAAATCAAAGGAAATTGTGTTTGAGAATATATGGAGACCTTTTATTGATTATGTAAAAAATTTAAACATAACTCTTGAAGAAGAAGGTGAATGATGTGTGTGGACCTTGTAAATTCCAAACTGGTGAACATAATATGTATACTAATGTATTGGATTGTCTAGACTAAACAGAGGAGCATTGTTGAAGACTTGATTCTGTTGGTGGTTGTTGGTGTTTTTAGGGTTTTTTTTTTTTTTTGTAGTACTTTAGTGTTAGTGTTTGATTGTTTGTATCATGTTTGTTAAAAAAAAAAAAGGTTCAATAAAGATATTGTGGAAAAAAAAATAGCAGAATTCATGGTTCCATTTACCACAACAAGTCTTCCAGATCCTGAAGCAGCAAAACAGCCCCAGACCATCACACTACCACTACCATATTTTACTGTTGGTATGATGTTCCTTTTCTGAAATGTCGTGTTACTTTTACGCCGGATGTAATGGGACACACACACCTTCCAAAAAGTTCAACTTTTGTCTCGTCAGTCCACAGAGTATTTTCCCAAAAGTCTTGGGGATAATCAAGAGGTTTTCTGGTAAAACTGAGATGAGCCTTTATGTTCTTTTTGCTCAGCAGTGGTTTTCGTCTTGGAACTCTGCCATGCAGGCCATTTTTGCCCAGTCTCTTTCTTATGGTGGAGTCATGAATACTGACCTTAACTGAGGTAAGTGAGGCCTGCAGTCCTTTGGATGTTGTTGTGGGGTCTTTTGTGACCTCTTGGATGAGTCATCACTGCACTCTTGGGATAATTTTGATCAGCCGGCCACTCCTAGGAAGGTTCACCACTGTTCCATGTTTTTGCCATTTGTGGATGATGGCTCTCACAGTGGTTTGCTGGAGTCCCAAAGCTTTAGAAATGGCTTTATAACCTTTTCCAGACTGGTAGATCTCAATTACTTTTTTCTCATTTGTTCCTGAATTTCTTTGGATCGCAGCATGATGTCTAGCTTTTGATGATTTTTTGGTCTACTTCACTTTGTCTGGCAGGTCCTATTTAAGTGATTTCTTGATTGAGAACAGGTGTGGCAGTAATCAGGCCTGGATGTGGCTTGAGTAACTGAACTCAGCTTTCCAAAGTTCCAGTATGTTTTAACATGGGGGAGCAATCACCTTTTCACACAGGGTCATGTAGGTTTGGATTTTTTTTTACCCTTAATAATAAACACCTTCATTTAAAAACTGCATTTTGTGTTTACTTGTTTTATCTTTATCTATTATTTAAATTTGTTTAATGATCTGAAACATTTAATTGTGACGAACATACAACAACATCAAAAAAAAAAGAGAAATTGGGAAGGGGCACACACTTTGTCACACCACTGTATGTATAAAAAATGGATTAAGGCTGGAAAAACAACAGTAGCAGTCTATGTACAGTATAGCCAGTATAGCTGTCCATAGTGCAGATAACGGTAAAAGAGAAAACCCAGACATTCCATAGTGCAAATAAAGATAAACGATGAAATCCCAGCAATCATATATACACAACAGGTAGAGCTGTAATATTCGTAGTTGCAAGTTCAGTGTGGTAGTGTAGGTACAGTGACAGATTGGATTGCACATGATCAATATTGCAATAACAGACAGCAGCAGGTATGGCATTTGTGCAAATGGTTGCTATAAGGTGAAGAGACATACTGCAGCAGCTGTATTACTGTTGGTGTGCCAGTCTTTCTGTGCCAGCAGCTGAGGTAGGTGAGTGCACTAAGCCTGCTTTATGCTGCATTTCCCCTGTAGTCTGCCTTGGTCTGCATGCGCTTTGGACGAGCCCGGCACGCACACAGCGCTGTACATGCTCACTTTTTTCATCAACCCAGGCCAAGCGGTTGACACATGCACACAACCATCATTTGTAGTTTCACTCCCGCCCGATAGGTAGCGCCAAGGAGCTAACGCGCCAGGATTTTCACCTACAAAGAAATGGCAGACTTCTTCACAAAGTTTCTCTTCAAATATAGAGTCCATTTCTGCTATTTGACTTCCTGGTTTTCACTCCTTTTCCACGAAGATGCTGCTGCCGCTGTGAAAAAAAGTATGTATGTATGATTCATGTATGTTTTTATTCTTGTTTTCCGCCTCCTTGTTTTCTTTTTCTACTGATGTATGCTGTGTCGATATCACCACCTCGTGAATGGAACGTTCAGTCTTGCGCATGCGCTTTTCCTCACGTTCAGGTTGTGGGCAGGTGGTGCAGCCACAAAATTTGGGCTGCATGTGGTTGCCCGTGGTCGAACACTCCAGACACTAGCAGAGTGGAGACAATGATGTAAATTTCGTCACACGAGGTTTCCGGTTACACATATGCCGACAGCAGAGGTGTAACATGAAGCAGGCTTGATGGTCCGGGGGGGAGTGGGGGAGTGGACATAGTTCAGGGTCCTGATGGCCTGCCCCCCCCCCCCCCCCCCCCAAAAAAGGAAGATTTGGACAGAGTGTTTCTAGCTATTTTTGTTTTTCTTTTGAATTCTTGGATGGAATATGGGTGGGCAATATAAGCTGCGGCTTCAGCCATCACCCATTTCGGATAACTTATGGTGAACTGTATAATCAGAGGAGTTATTGTCTAATTTGACCTTGTTGGATTTTCTTTCCCCCTTTGTTATATTATTCAGTTTCTTTTAATCTGTACTTTTAATCTATCCGAAATAAAGATTCATTCATTCATTCATCCTTTCATTCATTCATTCATGTCAGTATCCCTGCTTAGTTTGATCTCTCTCAGGCCTTCTCTGTAACTAGAGGCGTACCTTAGGACTCATTACTAGGTCCAACCTTGTTCTCTGTTTATATAAATTGTATTGTTTGCTCTGCTGGTAATTCTTATGTTCATGTTTATGCAGATGGCACAATACTTTATGCTACTGGTACTTCCCCAGATGCAGTGGTAACATCATTTCAGGAGAGTTTTCATAGTGTGCAGCAAGTTTGTCCAACTTAAATTGCCTCTTAAATACATCTAAGACTTAAGCTATGGTCACAAAGATTCTTACAAACCATGGGTTCACAAGAATTTTCCAGTTCCTATGAATTCTGGAGATCATAGACATTCGTGGAGGGGGACATACTTTCTTACGGCTGCCGTTCAATTTGCAAGAGCAACTTGAGACATTCTTGAGAAAAGAGTTGCTTTTCTGTCCTACAATGGTCCTAGAGTTTTTATGTTCTTCATAAGAGTGCCTTGGGATCTTCCTATGGCATACTTACGGCCATCTTCCAAAAATTTTGGTGCACTATCAAGTCGTTGGTAGGAAGTTCTTATGGCTTTTGGCATATATTATTCGTATGGCATTTCCTACGACCACTGTAAGTGGTTTTCAAGAACAATTTAAGGTGTTCTTGAGACATACTTACTGCCAACGTCTTGCGTAGCTCTTATGTTGTTCCTATTGTATTCGTACAGCCACCCTACGATGAGGGGTTTTCGTGGGGTGTTCATAGAAATCTTGGACAAGGCCATCGATCTGGCCAATGAACACTGGATTCTCCTACAACAAGCTTAAGAAGGCCATACAAAATAGTCCACATATCGTTTGTATGGTGTTTGCAGCTGTTCGTAAGGGTATTTGTGACCGCAGCTTTACTTGGGAGTTTGTGGAAGGGCCGTCCAATCTCGGACGGTTCACTGGGAGTGCAGATCCAGAGAGCATGAGGGAGACGAATCCTGGAGCACAGGGGTAAATGATTAGCGAATAATTTGAGTTCTTACTTGGAAGGAGGAGTCAGCATAGTTGGTGGGGGTGCCAAACCAGAGAGCAGACATGGGACAGGTTTGCAGGCAACGTTTACACCTGAAGAGCATGAAAAAGAGCAGATAGGCTGATAGCTTACTGATCACAGAAGTCACCATGAGCTTGCCTGTCAACATGATGGTCCCACATCTCATTGTACACTGAGTGTCTCTTAAGTTTGCACAGGACTTCCAGCAATCAGCTGAAGTGCAGGAGCTCGTGGCAGGCTGTTCTAGCTCCTGATGAGAAGGTTGTGTAATAGAGTGGACTCATGCCAAGAGGACAAGTGCTCACCCAAACCACCTCAATCACTTATAGTGTCCCCTCAATAATTGAGAAAATGTTCTGTTGTGTCCCCCCCCACCCCCACAGTAGTGAAATGAGTATCTGCTGCTTCTGTTAGGAGTCTGATCAACCATGGAATTTTTGCAAACCAGGTTGGCGGTTTCTGTCTTCAAGAAAGGGGACCGGAGGGTGTGCTCCAACTTTAGAGGGATCACAGTCCTTAGCCTTCCTGAGAAGGTCTATGCCAGGGTACTGGAGAGGAGAGTCTGGCCCTTGGTCAAACCTTGGATTCAGGAGGAGCAATGTGGTTTTCATCCTGGCCGTGGCACATTGGACCAGCGCTATACCCTCTCGAGAATCCTTGAAGGTTCATGGGAGTTTATTCTACCAGTTTACATGTGTTTTGTGGACTTGGAGAAGGCATTCAACCGTGTCCCTCGTGGTTTTTTGTTGGGGTGCTTCGGGAGTATGGGGTATTGGGCTTGTTGTTATGAGCTATCTGATCTCTATACGACCGTTGTGAGCGTTTGGTTGGTATTGCCAACAGTCAGTTGGACTCATTCCCAGTGAGAGTTGGACTCCTCCAGAGCTGCCTGTTGTCATCAATCCTGTTCATAATTTTTATGGACAGGATTTCTAGTCTCAGCCAGGGAACGGAGGGTGTCATGCTTGGTGACCACATCTCTTTTGTTTGCAGATGATGTTGTCCTCTTGACTTCATCCAGCAATGACCTACAGGTCTTACTGGGATGATTTGCTGCTGAGTGTGAAGCGGCTGGGATGAGAATCAGCACCTCCAAGTCCGAGTCCATAGTCCTCAGCCGGAAAAAGGTGGCTTGTCCTCTCCGGGTTGGGGACAAGCTCCTGCCCCAAGTGGAGGAGTTTAAGTATCTTAGGGTCTTATTCACGAGTGAGGGGAGAATGGAGTGAGAGATGACAGGTGGATCGAAGCAGACGTTTTGCCGGTCTGTTGTGGTGAAGAGGGAGCTTACTTCTAAGGCAAAGCTGTCGATTTACCGGTCAGTCTACATTCTTACCCTCACCTATATTCACGAGCTTTGGGTAATAAGATAAGATAAGATAAGCCTTTATTAGTCCCACAACTGGGAAATTCCAGGATTGCAACAGCACAGGGATAGCAACACTCAGAGCAACAATCAGAAGGCAAGAAAAAAAAAAAGCAAGCAAGCAAGAGCAGCTAATATACATATGTACATATTACTATAAATATATATATATACACACAGACACACAGTGTAGAGCATTGTAGCTGGATGGGATAAATATGAGTATATAAATGCACAGTACGGAGCATTGCAGCTAGATAGAATAAATATGTAAATATATAAACAGTGCGGAGCAATGTAGCTAGATGGAATAATATGTAGATATATAAACACAGTGCGGCGCATTGTAGCTAGATGGAATGAATATATAGATATATAAACATAAACATAAACACACCCAGTGCGGAGCATTGTAGCTAGATGGAATAAATATGTAAATGTATAAACACACACAGTGCAGAGCATTGTTGCTAGATGGGATGAAACAGCACAACCGTCTACTTAGTTATCCTACATGGTATGATTATGTGCCCATACATATTCTCACCCTCCGTAGCTACCGGTATTTTCCTAGTTGTATACCGGAGGGGACCATTGTGTAAGTCTATTGCATCTTTTGCATTCAAAAAAACTATTAGGTTGTTACGTCTTTTTGCTATCTCTGCGAGCAGCCCTGCTTAGGTTGTACAGTCTGACAGCCGTTGGTAGGAAAGACCTGCGAAACCTCTCGGTTGTGCACCTGGGATGATGTAGTCTGCTGCTAAATGAGCTCCTCAGTGCATTCAGTATGTCCTGCATAGGGTGGAACTCGGACTCCAGCAGAGATGACAGTTTAGCCACCGTCCTTCTCTCTCCTATCTCCTCCACCGGATCAAGGCGCTGCCCCAGGACGGAGCTAGCTTTCTTGATCAGTTTGTTCAGTCTCTTCCTATCGGCTGCAGTAATGCCACTGCCCCAGCAGACCACTCCAAAAGTGATGGCTGATGCCACCACCGTGTCATAGAATGTCTTCAGCAGCGCCCCTTGTACACCAAAAGACCTGAGTCTCCTCAGTAGGAACAGCCTGCGCTGTCCCTTCTTGTAGAGTGAGTCAGTATTGTGTGACCAGTCTAGTTTATTGTTCAGATGAACACCCAGGTACTTGTAGGATGTCACCATCTCAATGTCTGTTCCCTGTATATTTACTGGTGCTGTGAGGGGTTGTCCTTGCCTGCGGCAGTCCACCACCAGCTCCTTAGTTTTCCTCGCGTTGATCTGGAGGCAGTTCCTATGGCACCAGTCCATGAAGTCCTGGATAAGCCCTCTGTACTCAGCTTCATCTCCATTGGAGATGAGGCCAACGATCGCAGAGTCATCAGAGAACTTCTGTAGATGGCAGTGTGTTGTGTTGTGTGAGAAGTCCGCAGTATAAAGAGTGAACAGGAAGGGAGCCAACACCGTTCCCTGGGGGGGCCCCGTGCTACTGATGATCGTGTCGGACACACAGTCCCGGGTTCTCACAAACTGAGGCCGGTTCGTGAGGTAGTCCAGGATCCATGATGACAGGTGCTGGTCCACCCCTGCGCACAGCAGCTTGTCCTTCAGGATCATCGGTTGGATGGTGTTGAAAGCACTGGAGAAGTCAAAGAACATGATCCTCACCACATTCCCGGGCTTCTCCAGGTGGGACAGAGAACGGTGAAGGAGGAAGATCACCGCATCCTCCACCCCAATGCCATGCTGGTAGGCGAACTGGAGTGGATCCATCGCTGGTTCCACCAGGGGGCGGAGGTGAGCAAGAAGCAGTCTCTCCAGGGTCTTCATCAAGTGGGATGTCAAGGCCACCGGTCTGTAGCTGTTCAGGTCTTTGGGGTGGGAAGTTTTTGGTACAGGTACCACACAAGATGTTTTCCACAGCTGTGGTACCCTCCCCAGCTTCAGGCTCAGATTGAAGATGTACGTCACAATCCCACACAGCTGGTCTGCACAGGACTTGAGGAGCTTTGCGCTGATGCCGTCCTGTCCCGACGCCTTCCTCGCCTTGATCTTCCTCAGCTCCGTCCTCACCTGGGTCCTGGTCAGGGTCAGGATGGGGGGCTGTGTGCTGGGAGTGGGGGGGTGTTGGTGGAGTGGGGAGTGGGCAGCAGGACTTGATGTCTTTACAGGCAGCAGTGGTTGTTGTGCAGTCAGGGGGGAGGGCGGTTGGTCAAACCTATTGAAAAACAAATTCAGATTGTTCGCCCACTCCCTGCCCCCCGTGGCCTGGAAAGAGGTATTCTGGAGCCCAGAGATGGTTTTGAGGTTTCTCCAGACCCCGCTGATGTCGCTTTGTTGCAGCCTGTCCTCCATCTTCCTCCTGAAGCTGTCCTTGCCTTCTCTGATCTTTCTCCTCAGCCGAATGACCGAAAGAACGAGATTGCGGATACAAGTGGCTGAAATGAGCTTTTTTCGTAGGATTGCTGGACTCACCCTCAGAGATAGGGTGAGGAGCTCAGTCATCTGGGAGAGGCTCAGCGTAGAACCGCTGCTCCTCCACATTGAAAGGAGCCAGTTGAGGTGGTATGGGCATCTGATCAGGATGCATCCTGGATGCTTCCCTCTTGAGGTGTTTCGGGCACATCCCATTGGGAGAAGACCCCAGGGCAGATCTAGGACTAGCTGGGGAGATTATGTTTTCCAGTTGGTCTGGGAACGCCTTGGTATTCTCTGTGAAGAGCTGGAGCAGGTGGCTGGAGAGAGGGAAGTCTGGGCTTCTCTGCTTGAACTGCTGCCTCCATGACCCGGACCTCTGGAAAAGTGGTAGAAGATGGATGGATGGATGGAATTTTTGCAGTGGGGTATGCATAGTTAGGAGGTTGTCAGTTCAAGTCCCATCTGGGCCATAATGAAGACCATATGAAATGGCCAATGGCGTTCACTTTTTCTCATCTCTGGATGACCAAAGTACTTTACAGATCCTGCTATCCACCCATTCACACACTGATGGGGGCACAGCACTGGCCTGACCCACCAGGAGCAACTCGGGGTTCAGTGCCTTGCTCAAGGACACTTCGACATGCAGACTTGCAGAGAAAGCAGGAATCGAACCACTGACACTCCGATCAGAGGTCGACCACACTACACCAGTACCACACCGGCCCCATGATGGTACTTTCCACATTCTAGCTTGGTGCTCAGCATAATAGAATAACTGAAGGAAAATTGGTTACCTAACCACAGGATGGAGCACCAAACCAGTGTACTTGTAGTGCCGGTCACAAGCCTGGGTAAATGGAGAGGGTGTGTCAGGAAGGACATCGGGTGTAAACTCTCTGTCAATCAAACACTAATGCATTGCATGTAGAATGCAAGTATTCCTGTCTGAAATAGGTATCCCAATTAGACTTCCATCCATCCATTTATCTTCTACCACTTAATCCTTTTCGGGTTGGTAGGGGGAGGCTGGAGCCTATCCTAGCGTTTTTGGGTGAGAGGCAGAGTACACCCTAGACAGATCACCAGTCCATCGCTGGGCCAACAGAGAGACAGACAACCGTTCACTCTCACATTCATACCTAAGGCCAATTTAGAATCCCCAGTTGATGCCATTTAACCTAGCCTGCATGTATTTGGCCTGTGGGAGGAAACCAGAGTACCCAGAGTAAACCCACACAGACACAGGGAGATCATGCAAACTCCACACAGAACCAGCCCAAATGTAGGATTTGTTCCAAAGTGGAATGCAGAGGTTTTGTTTATATGTAGGCAATCACACATGTTAGATTTTGACAAATGTGAAAGGGACTGAATGGCACTAAGATTTATTTGATTGTGTGAATATTAATTACTGAATACCTAATTATTGAAAATGAATGGGACATCCAGTATTTAGTGACTGTTTAGGAACTCTTGTTTGTTTATCAGATCATTTATTTGTGTGATCTTTTATGTCTTATATTCATAATAGTGTTGTATCTTGCACCATTATAATTATTTTAGTTTATATCACTCTTCAGTGATGGAGTTAAGTATAATATTGATTTTTTTCTATGTATCATCAATAAACTCATGCAGTACTATAACAGGACAGGTTTACAACTATTTGAGATCGTGCATCCTTTTATACTGTAGCAATATTTGGTTGTTAAAAGGTTTATAAAACTATAATCAGTTGAATTAAGTACAAAACACCCAATGTTATTATACACAGCAGAAAGACCGGTTTTACTGCAACCATTGTATCAGTGCTGCCCATTTATTTAACTAAAAATTATTTATTTCATTATCTGAGCATTTTTATTTTATTTTTTTAGATTTAGTATACTTTATTGATCCCCAGAGGGGAAATTGAGGGTCATCCACCACCTGGATGGATGAAGCAGCCACAATACGGTGCTATCCCTTAACCATTCACACACATATTCACACCTAGGGCCACTTTAGAGTCTCCAGTTAACCTAACCTGCATGTTTTTGGCATGTGGGAGGAAACCGGATAAATCCCGGGGTAAACCCACGTAAACACGGGGAGAACATGCAAACTCCACACAGATCACTGTTGGTCGGGGGCTGGGATCGAACCCACGATCCCCCGGTCAAGGGTAAACTGTGCTGCCGCAGTGCTAACCACTGCGCCACCGTGCAGCCCCAATTTTTGTGTCCTGTTTGGTGACAGTTCTTTAGTCAAAGCATGCATATGTGGCTGCATATGATATACAATTGATCTGGCCATTCTTCTCCACAATCATGGTGGTATTATTAAGTTTTAACTTTTAGATACCCGTCAGGGACATGTGGTCCCTCAAAGCACACTGGTAGCACACAAACCAGCACCCGGGACGACAGTCTACCACTGACCTGGCAGGTTGGGCTTGCCCCCCCGCAAAGGACCACGGTCCGAACACTGGTTTGGCAGCTGCTTCTGCCCTGTGTTGGATCCACCGGTGTTGTTTGCCTGAGTCCCCACTGGCATTCGCGTGCCTCGTGTTTTCCACATATGCCAAATTATTCTTTAGACCTACGCAATCACGGCAACGTTATGGTATAGTTTTTTAAGCCTCTAGTCAAATTTATTGCTTTTCACTTCCTTGTTTTGTTCACGGAGTGCTGTGGTGATTGGTTGTGATGCTGCGTATTATCCAATCAGTACGGATTCAATCCGAAACCCCGCCCACACTTCCAGAAGCCACAGCATGAGGAAATACAGTGGTGGCTAAACTTTTATTGATAAAAATTATATATTTTGACAGAACAACTCCATACTTGGGGATGCACACCCTCGTAACCACAGTAAAACACTTATGAAATGTGAGGTCAGTCTGACGAATGGATTGGGAGATATGTGAGGAACACACACACACACGCGCGGGCGCGTGCGAGCATATGCACCTTCGCACACACGTGTACACACACACACACACACACACACACACACAGATTCCTTGCATTTATAGATGGATGTGG
Organism: Pholidichthys leucotaenia; assembly: GCA_020510985.1. NCBI lineage: Eukaryota > Metazoa > Chordata > Actinopteri > Cichliformes > Pholidichthyidae > Pholidichthys > Pholidichthys leucotaenia. Next base: position 12,668,102 of record CM035845.1, read on the forward strand.
ATCATCACAAATGAGACTTCCATACCATCAGATGGAGGGAGATGGTCTGCTGTGGTGACCACGAAAGGGAGCAGGCAGAAGAAGAAATCTAAATGTTGTGGAGAGAGAAATAATCAGGCAGAGAGGTCCAGATCATATCAGACTTTATTCAACCCTCTCTCTACATTTCTCTAGAAACACAAGCAGCAAAAGAGTAACAGCTCTCAGGCACCTCTGCTCTTAAGTCATACCACTCGGTCAGCCTTCTCTGTGTGCTGCCTTAACATCAAAGCCTTTGTAATTCCCATTCTCTTTGTCACTGTTCACATCAACACACCACCCCCACATCCACACACAAACCCCCCATGACAATTCCCTTTTCTTTCTTTATTTTTTTTTTATTATTACTTTTTTATTATTACTTATTTCAATGAAGCCAGATGATACTAATCAATTAGCCAAGTTAGAAGCCTGTCTTAAGGAAATTAAAGCTTGGATGACTTGTAATTTCCTGCTATTAAATTCAGATAAGACTGAAGTCATTCTTGTTGGTCCAAAAAACCTTAGAAATTCCTTTCCAAATCAAACTTTCAGTTTGGATGCAGTTACTCTTTCTCTTAATAGCTCTGTGAGGAACCTTGGAGTTATTTTTGATCAGGATTTGTCCTTCAATTCACATATTAAATTTGTTTCTAAGACTGCCTTCTATCATTTGCGTAATATTGCCAAGATTAGGAGCATCTTGTCTCAGAGTGATGCTGAGAAGCTGATCCACGCTTTTGTTAGCTCGAGATTAGATTATTGTAATTCTTTATTATCAGGCTGTCCTAAAACATCTTTAAAAAGTCTTCAGCTGATCCAAAATGCTGCAGCAAGAGTTTTAACAGGTACTAGAAAGAGAGATCATATCTCTCCGGTTCTGGCCTCCCTTCATTGGCTTCCCATAGAGTTTAGAATTAAGTTTAAAATCATTCTTCTTACTTACAAAGCTTTAAACAATCAGGCTCCTTTTTATTTAAAAGATCTGATACTACCGTATCATCCTAACAGAGCACTACGCTCCCAAAATGCAGGATTACTTGTAATACCTAGAATCTCCAAAAGTACACTGGGAGGCAGAGCCTTCAGTTATCAAGCTCCTCTCCTGTGGAATCAGCTGCCAATCTGGATTCGGGAGTCAGACTCGATCTCTGTTTTTAAGAATAGGGCTAAAACCTACCTTTTTGATATAGCCTACAATTAGGGAGGGATCATGTGTTTCTGAACCCTCCCTTAGTTATGCTGCTAATAGGTTTAGTCAGCCGGGGGACCTCCAGTAATGCACTGGGCCTCACTCCTTTCCTCACTCTCTATGAAATATTTTTTTTTTTGCTGGTCATTAACATTTGTTTGTTCTCTCCCATAGATTGAGTCCCCATCGTACTGTTTGCTCTCTACATGTCTGTTCTTTTCTTCTTCTCTATCCCCTCACCCCCCAGCCAGTCGCAGCAGATGACTGCCCCTCCCTGAGCCTGGTTCTGCTGGAGGTTTCTTCCTGTTAAAAGGGAGTTTTTCCTCTCCACCGTCGCCAAGTGCTTGCTCACAGGGGATCGCCTGATTGCTGGGGTCTTTCTGCAACTGTGGGGGTTCCCCCCTACAGTTGATAGTGCTATGAGATGACTGTTGTTGTGAAATGGCGCTATATAAATAAAGTTGAATTGAATTGAATTATTTTGTACCCGTTGGTAGATTTGTTTTGCAGTCTGGTGACAAGACACCAGCTGCCGGTCGCTGCGTGCGCAAGCGCCCCTTATCCCTAACCTGCATGTTTTTGGCATGTGGGAGGAAACCGGAGAAATCCCGGAGTAAACCCACGCAACACGGGGAGAACATGCAAACTCCACACAGATCACTGTTGGCCGGGGGCAGGGATCGAACCCACGATCTCACGATCCCCGCGATCCCCCGGCCGAGGGTAAACTGTGCTGCCACAGTGCTAACCACTGCTCCACTGTGCAGCCCCTCTTTTAAGTCTGAGTGTAAATATACTGAGAGGGATTCTCACAATGTATTATTTTCATACAGTATTTTGGGTCTTTGGTGCACATAGACCAGTGTTTTATAAATGAGGCCCCTGGTGAGGAGCTGCTGTACAGTAGCAACATAGGAAACATTGGGAGTGGACTGGAATTACAACACGCGCGCGCGCGCGCGCACACACACACACACGCACACACACACACACTTTACAGGGTTGGAGAATCAAACAGCTTCTCCTCTGGTCAGTGTTAGCAGCTGGACTCTGTTATCATAACACAGTGACCTCCAGTCCGCCTGCTCTCTGGCCTCCATGTAAACACTGCTGCCTTGACACTACAGAAGAAGCTTAGAGGGCACGAGTACCCATAATGCTTATGTATTTTTTAAGGAGCCATGCTTGCGGTTTGCAGCTTGTAGCCCATTAACTATGCATTAGCTGTACTTAACATAGTTGCTGACCATTTAAAACAAAAACACCAGCTGTTTTTTAAGAGTTCAGTCTGCCTTCAGGAAGCCTTTGGTCTCAGTTCATTTCAGCACACTGAAAAACACCTTACAGGGACTTGAACTTGTTATTTTGAAGTGGTGACATGTAGCTCAAATTTTTCCAGACATAATTTGAATAGTTCCCTTGATTTTTCTACCTACTCGTGATATAATGTTTATGAACTATTCGTTTGAATCTAACAGTACTTATGGGTGAACGTACTGTGCTGTATCAGGAGAATGCTGATCCAACAGCTGTTGGACTCACCACTTCTGAATCTCCTACGGTTCATTGATTGACAGCTCTCCTAGCCCATCTACAGCCTTGTACAGCCACACAAACCCAGAGCTGCTTTTTATTGGAAGGCAGGTACTGCAGGATGGTAAATGGATCCAACATGCTGCTGCTTTGACAATAAAGGTTCTTCAGTATCTTGAAAATGAAGCATGTTATAAAACAGGGATGCACTACATTAGATTTTTTTGCCGATATTTTGAAAACAGTTTTTGCTGATACTGACATTTGTACATATTTTCCCACCTATTTTCATCTCCTCTGCATTACAGGGATGATTACCTGGCATATAAAAACATGTTTCCCAAGAAAAATAAGACAACTGCCTCCTCCGGTATAGATGCTTGGTTTTATTGGACTATTTTAATGATATTTTATGCTACTTTGGAAACTTTTTATCATAAATATTTTAAAGCTTGGTTGCTTTTAACGATCATGTTTCAACGTGGAGCAAGGATCTTTTTTTGCTTGAAGTTGTGAGGTGAGGTCGAGATAAACTGTCAACACAGACAGCTGAATATTACCATGAACAGGATTAAGCAAGAGTATGGTTACCTCTGTGCTTGTTGCTGAGATAAGGAGTGAGTTAGCCTTCAGTGAGCAGTCCATCTCAGATCTCCTTCAGTATCAGGCCACACTCAACTCCTGACTATCCTAACTAGAATGGCTCTAGGCCACTAGCATACCAGCTAGCATACAGTACTCAGTCGACCTGGCTCCTGGCTGTTCTAGCTTAACTTCGGTGGTTAATGGCAAGGAACAATGTTGCTACGATGACTTCACTGATATGGAGTTCTCCAGCTTCTTCACTCCACTGGTTGCTCTACCAACTTCAAAATCACCATTCTTGAAAGGAGGTCGTAACCAAGGAAACAGCAAGGCTACTGCTACCTCCAAAAGACAAAGATGTCCCTGCTGTAATCGTAACACTGCTGGGTACTGAGGAGGAGGCTGCTGCTGAAGTTTTTTTGTCCTCACCATTGTGTCTTTCTCTTGTTTCTGCTCACTGGATTCCTCCTGTTGTGTGTTTGTGGCTTCTCCTGGTCTGGCTCTCATGGAGTCAGACATGTTTCTTTGGAAACGCTTGCCTATCATGATGATGCGCAATAAATCATTTTAAATAATTTATCAGCCAATGCCAATAATGTGCCAATATTATTGGGCATCCCCATTATAAAATATTAACTTGACAGTAATCCACAATGCCATATAGTAGTTACATTGTGACAACGTGCCCCTTGTCTCTCTGTAACAACTTGCCCCATCATCACCATTTGGTTTTGACACCACCAGGAAGGAACCCTGTACTACTTAAGTCTAGTTTTACAGTGTTGGTCAGAGATCACTCTGTCACTACATATAAAAATAAAGAAAGTTAGCCCAATCCAATCCATCTTCTTCCGCTTAAATCCTTTTCAGGATGTGGGGGGGCTGGAGCCTATCCCAGCATCTTTGGGTGAGAGGCATGGTACACCCTGGACAGATTGCCAGTCCATCGCAGAGAAAGTTAACCATTGCTTACAAAAAGTTAAACAAAGCGTTTACAAGTGTTGGTGCAAAGAGCTGAGAAAGAAAACACATTCTGTCTTCCCTCAACTTTTCCATCCATCTCTAGTAAATGCCATTTTAATTGAAATGTGTCGGACGCTGGCTGTGGGTCTCCCTCACTGGCCTGTTCAAACCACACTGCTATAGGTGCTGGGCCATGAATTTCAATGAGAGCTTTTCTTCAGCAGCATTGAACTTGTTTAATTAAAGACTGTGCCTTTCTAATGACCTTACCCAGTCTCTTTGTCAAACAGAAGAGGAAGCAAGCAACACGCACACACACATAGCACACACATTCCTTACATCAATAGATAATCATGCAGTACAACACCAAAATGTATTATTTAATAAAAAGTGACTGCATAAAGCTGCGATCACACATACTCTTACAAATGGCTGCAAACATCGTACAAATGATTTCTGGACCATTTTGTATGGCCGCCTTAAGGCGGCCGTAGGAGAATCCAGAGTTCTCCCAGAGACCTTTTGTAAGTTTGTGGCCAGGTCGATGGTCTTGTCCAAGATTTCTACGAACGCCCCACGGAAACTCCTTATTGTAGGGCAACTGTACGAATGCCATAGGAACAACATAAGAACTACGCAAGATGTTGGCTGTAAGTATGCCTCAAGAACACCTTAAGATGTTGCAAAAATAAACTGTAGCTTTTTTTCCCAATGGAGACAAATGTTTGTGTGCTTTCACATCTAATCTGCATGTTTGGCCTTTCCAGTTTGATCTGAAACAAAATTTTAGGTGTGAAATGCCCCCCGAATCATTGTCCAGACCAAAAAGGCGAAATTTGGTCCTGCAGAAACAGGTGGTCTTGGTCTGGATCAAACTGAACCTTGGTCTGGTTCATATTTAGTTCGAAAACAATTTTCAGGAAAGCTTGGACTTTTGGAAAAAAAAAAACAAAAAAAAACAAGAAGTTAGGGTAGACAATAAGAGGGAAAATGAGCAATGGTAGCACTCTGGGAAAATAACAGACCAAGATTTTAATTGAAATGTGGCCATTAGTGGCATAAATAGTGAACTGAAAAAAATCATAAAAATGATGATAATTATGAGATATTTTTAGCTCATTCCAGCAAAGCTTCAAGGAGCTAATATGATGATCTAGCATCCGTCTTCTGTCCCCCCGTATTTCATGGGAATCACTACTCCTCCTAGACATTTTCCCCAGTGGTCACCAAACTCACTCACAATGATTCCCAGGAGGATCTGCATCCAGATTGAGGTCAGAGTGAACAATCAGGTGATCTGGGCACATGGGTGATTCCGCCTTCATATTCATATTCATATTCAAATTCATAATGATCCTCACATGGGTCAGCATCTAGGCCATATTCAAGGTCAACGGTCAGGAAACCTGGGCACCTATGTGATTCCATGAAAATTGCTACTCCTCCTAGGAAATTGCCTTGGTGGTCACCGGACTCACTCACAAGGATTCCCAGGTGTGTCTCCATCCAGGTTGAGGTCGCAATGAATGATCAGGTGATCTGGGCACTTGAATGATTTCAGAAGAATCAGTACTCCTCTGATGCAGTTGCCTCGATGTTCATCAAACTCATAATGATCCTCATGTGGGTCAGCATCTAGGCTGTACTCAAGGTCAATGGTCAGAAGATCTGAGCACTCTAAGGATGATTTAAAGGGGTCATTGATTGCACTTTTTCCACATCTTAATAGATCACACATGTCTTAATGAAATGCTTGTGACATATTTTGTTCATATTTTCTGTAATCTTGTTAATTATTGAAGCAAATTTGTTTTTTTATTTCTTCTGGCTTTCTATAAATACTCTGATTTAAGGCCTGTCACTTTAAGAATCATCCTTCGCCGTTTCAACTCCGGCCTCCCTCTTACGTCAGTTAGCCATTATAGCTGACTAACATTTAGCCTCCCTGCTCAGTTGAGCAAGTGCTCTGGTTCACTTGGCTGCAGTCAGTGGTGTAGCTCACATCAATCTGGTCTATTTCCCAATAAATTTTGCTGTGATTCCAGAACAAATCGCTAGCACCGCACGCTGGACGATCGCCGCAGCTCGAGGTGAGCTACCGAGCCAAGTGATCTCAAAGGGCAGTGTGGCTATGTGTGACTCCGCTCTGCTTTCACAGCCAGCTGAAAGCTGGAGCAACTACCCTGTCTGTGAGAGCAGAGCAGATCCACAGAGGACGGTGGGGTTGCTGGGCACGAGAGCCAGCAGCATCTGGTCCCAGGACATTTTGATTGTATTGAGCCAGAGGCTTCATCACGATTCTGCAGCCATATCTTGGGCTTGTGGCTTGCATGGCCAGCTCAAGGTAACTTATTAGCCCCTGAGCTATTAGCCCACAAGCTAACACTGTTACCAGGACACTCACTGTAAGCATGGCTTATATTGTTATTTTCTTCAGATCTCAGTCACCCTAATAGCCATCCCTGCGATAACCTGGTTCAGTGGTGTGCCTCGTGTCACTGTGGCCCATCTCTCTGTGGTTTCATCGTAATTCTGCAGCAGATCACACATCCCTCAGATTGGCGGGAATTATTGGCATAGCACTGGCCAGAAGTCCTGGTCCCGGGTCATAAAAGTGACTGGTGTGCCCACCGGGGAGTCACGATGAAACCACTCAGAGATGGGCTGGAGTGAACCAGGTGATAACAGGGATGGCTATCAGGGTGACAAAGATCTGAAGAAAATAACAATCTAAGCCGTGCTTGGTTCGAACCCCTGCTTGGGGTAGCTTGGGAGCTACCTTTAGCCACCACTTCAATGCATGACGGACAGCTAGGTGGGCCATTAATAGAGCAGTGGGCGGGTCTCAAGGACGGCAGTAGGTTGGCTTTTTTGAAACTTGATGTATACGATTTACCCGGAAGAGTCAAAAAACATTTTGGGGAGTTCCTCTGAGAGAAAAAAACAAGATAAAGGCAGTATGCTTTTCTCAGACAGTTGACTTTTTGGAAAAGTTTTGGCTAATTACATGACCAGTTGACATATTTGAGACAATTAAGGCTTTGAGTGTGACTGTCACCGAATTGCGACATAACCTCTAGTGGCCAAAAGTGGTAAATATTTTTGCCAATAAAATAGTTCAAATTTCCAAGGCTATAACTTGAAAGTGGTAAGGGATAATGGCTTACTGTCAATTAGAAAGATGTAAAATATGATCCAAAGTTTCAGATAGGAGTGATTTTATGCAACTAATTTGCATAATTCCACGGCAGCTATATTGAATTACATAACTCAGTCAAATGCGGACCTTGGACATATTTACACAAAGAATGGTTCAGTCTTTTGACACCGTTTTTTTGTACAGGGGTACGTTTTCATCTTATCTTAAGATAAGATAAGCCTTTGTTAGTCCCACAATGGGGAAATTCCAGGATTGCAACAGCACAGGGATAGCAACACTCAAAGCAGTAATTAAGAAGATACGGAAGATATAAATAAGAGCAGTGGATATACATACATACACATAAATATATATACAAAGTGCGGAGCATTGTAGCAAGATGGAATAAACAGCATAACCGTCTACTTAGTTATCCTACATAGTATGAATGTGTACCCATACATATTGTCACCCTCCGTAACGACCGATAATGTCCTAGTTGTATATACTGGAGGGGACCATTGTGTAAGTCTATTGCGTCTTTTGCATTCAATACTATTAGGTCATCACGTTTTTTTTTTTTTTTTTTTTTTTTGCTATCTCTGCGAGCAGCCCTGCTTAGGTTATACAGTCTGACAGCCGTAGGTAGGAAGGACCTGCGAAACCTCTCGGTTGCGCACCTAGGATGATGTAGTCTGCTGCTAAATGAGCTCCTCAGTGCGTTCAGAATGTCCTGCATAGGGTGGGACTCGGCCTCCAGCAGAGATGCAGTTTAGCCCCCATCCTTCTCTCTCCTATCTCCTCCACTGGGTCAGGGCGCTGCCCCAGGACAGAGCTAGCTTTCTTGATCAGTTTGTTCAGTCTCTTCCTATCGGCTGTTGTAATGCCACTGCCCCAGCAGACCACTCCAAAAGTGATGGCTGATGCCACTACCGTGTCGTAGAATGTCTTCAGCAGCGCCCCTTGTACACCAAAAGACCTGAGTCTCCTCAGTAGGAACAGCCTGCGCTGTCCCTTCTTGTAGAGTGCGTCGGTATTGTGTGACCAGTCTAGTTTATTGTTCAGATGAACACCCAGGTACTTATAGGATGTCACCATCTCAATGTCTGTTCCCTGTATGTTTACTGGTGCTGTGAGGGGTTGTCCTTGCCTGCGGCAGTCCACCACCAGCTCCTTAGTTTTCCTCGCGTTGATCTGGAGGCAGTTCCTATGGCACCAGTCCACGAAGTCCTGGATAAGTCCTCTGTACTCAGCTTCATCTCCATTGGAGATGAGGCCGACGATCGCAGAGTCGTCAGAGAACTTCTGTAGATGGCAGTGTATTGTGTTGTGTGAGAAGTCCGCAGTATAAAGAGTGAACAGGAAGGGAGCCAAAACCGTTCCCTGGGGGGCCCCCGTGCTACCGATGATCGTGTCGGACACACAGTCCCGGGTTCTCACAAACTGTGGCCGGTTAGTGAGGTGGTCCAGGATCCATGATGACAGGTGCTGGTCCACCCCTGCGCACAGCAGCTTGTCCTTCAGGATCATCGGTTGGATGGTGCTGAAAGCACTGGAGAAGTCAAAGAACATGATCCTCACCACATTCCCGGGCTTCTCCAGGTGGGACAGAGAACGGTGAAGGAGGAAGATCACTGCATCCTCCACCCCAATGCCATGCTGGTAGGCGAACTGGAGTGGATCCATCGCTGGTCCCACCAGGGGGTGGAGGTGAGCAAGGAGCAAGGAGCATATCTTCAAAGTATATGAACAAGAAATCAGTACAATGTTAAAAAAAAAAGAAAAAAAAAAGAAATTTGTCACTTACCAGTGGCTAAAGGGACTCGCTCGCTGCTGTGGTCGGTGCGTTTTAGTCCATCATGGTCGTTATTTTGCATTCTGTCAGTCATTTACACTCTCTACCACATCTACAAAGTCTTATGATTATCCCACATAAATTTTGCTTGTATCCCGCGGCTATTTTCCGTGTATGAAGCCGTCTCAGTGACGGTGCACGATGATGGAGGGCAGCCGTATTAGCTTTCTGAGCTAAAAGAAGGGAATACAGGAAAAGGAAATAAGGAGTTCTTCTTTGGTGTATTACATGTCAGCCATGATTCCTCCAAGGCGTGTCTGCCATCTTCTGAACTGCCACGATCAGTACAAGTCGTCAGTATAGCTGGGGAGTACAGGGATGTAAGAATTAGTTGACAGGCGCAGCGCCACGCTCTGCCACTAGGGGCACGCGGAATCTCACACTCAAAGGGTTAAAAACCTACAAACACACCAGTTTTCAATCAATGGCCCCTTTTATCAAGTTGGAATGAGCTACTCTGACACTGATGGTCTGTTTGGAGAGGAAAAAAATGGATGGCACCTGAAAATGATGATCGCTGATGAGTAGGACAAACGTCCTTTTTAATTTGATTTGATTTTTTGATTTTGTATACTTTATTGATCCCCAGAGGGGAAATTGAGGGCATCCACCTGGATGGATGAAGCAGCCACGGTACGGCGCTATCCCTTAACCATTCACACACACATTCACACCTAGGGCCACTTTAGAGTCTCCAATTAACCTAACCTGCATGTTTTTGGCCTGTGGGAAGAAACCGGAGAAATCCCGGCGTAAACCCACGCAGATACGGGGAGAACATGCAAACTCCACACAGATCACTGTTGGTCAGGGGCTGGGATCAAACCAGGGATCCCATGGCCAAGGGTGCTAACCACTGCTCCACCGCACTGCCCAATGAAGACCTGGATAATATTCTAGCCTCACTAAACCAGTTCATCCACTGATATGATGGAACCTGAATCAATTTACACTTGAAATGTCCTGAGCTGCACAAAAAACCATGGAGGGTGGGTAACATATTTGCTAACTAGTGGCCTGTGCTAACAACACAAACGTCATCATGACAACAAGACACAAGCATGGCAAATAAAGTTGTTCTCTTGGAAAAGGAGCAGTGTGAAACCAAACCGAACTGCACCAAATGTAGACAGTGGAATCAAAACATGAACCTCGGTCTGGACCTTGGTGAGAACTTAGATCCAACTATCAGTTTATTTTCTTATCCACATCAACATTGTCACTGTGGTGGTGTTTGAGCAGGGTTGTTGGAATAGGACATCTGGTACTATCTAATTACAGAAATATTAACTTGTTCTCTGACTTGCTACCATTCTGTCTCCTCTCTTCTTACAGGATACAAAAATTTGACAAATTATCTTTAAAAAACTATGAAATCTGCATGAGATTGTGGATGAGTCACAGTTCTGAAAAATCAGTGTATAGCAGGTGATCAGGGTCCAAATCCAGCTGCAAACCTTAAGTTTCACTTTACTCTGACTCTTTTCTGCCATGCTTTACTAGTTTTTGAAACCAAAAACAGGACACAACAGGAGGCAAGGGAATGACTTTTATTGAAGGGAAACTGAACCCTGCAGGGGAGCAGAGAGGAGATGGGTAAGGGATTGGAGTCACTGGATGGTAAGTATGATTGAATCATTGCAGGTGAGAGCTCTCCCTTGTTTGCTGCAGCATCTGGCAGGAGAGGCTCTTCAACCTGTAGATCTCAAGCCAATGGCCATTTGTTAAAAGGGAACTACGCCCAAGTAAAAACCTTACTTGAGTCTTTTCTGAGTTAAGAAGTCCAGGATACAGTCCTTCACTACAGGAATTGTGAGTGTCCAGGGATCCTGAGGTGAGGAGGTTAGTTTTATTTGGTATTTTTTTCCTTGGAACTAGTGAATCTAGGACAGGTTTCCAGTCCTGTTAGGTGAGCAGTATAAAGCTGTAAGGGTTGCTGGGTAACTGTGAGGAGCAAGTAGGTAAAGCTATGGCTACAAATACCCTTACAAATGGCTGCGAACACCGTATGAATGATTTTTACACCATTTTGTATGGCCTTCTTAAGGTGGCCATAGGAGAATCCAGCATTTGTAGTTCATGGCCAGGTTGATGGTCTTATCTATTTGCATCCGCCCCACAACCAGGAGGTTGGGGGTTCAAGTCCCAGTCGGGTCATACCAAAGACCATATAAAAATGGTACTTCCTGCCTTCTAGCTTGGTGTTCAGCGTAATAGAATGGGGGAAGGAGAAGTTGTTTGTGGCGGCACCTTGCATGGCAGCAAACCCTCTGATTCTAGGTGTAATTAACATTGTAGATAAGAGAAATTAATTTTTTCTACTGTACATGATTGTCTGATGGACTGAATGACAATAAAGTTGGCTTCTTCTTCTTAGTCTTTGTATACATGTGTGTTTCTCATAATGGAAATGTTATCATCATATTTGCTCCATGGTTGAATGGAGCCATCATATCCGTCCCCAGAGAGGAGATCGGGTTGTCAGATTGGCCTTCAGCATCACCTCATTCCTCATCAGCCTTACAGGAAAGAGGGAGGAGAGTGATTCTGAGCGTCTAAATGATCCCACTCTGTCTCCATCTCTCCTTTTCTCTGTCTACCCATCTTCCACATTCCTCTTGTCTTTCTTTGGTCTGTCTCTCCCTATCCATCTATGTCTTTCACTTCATTCCTGCTCGTTTTACTCTGCCAGCCAGATTTGTGAGGCTTTTGGGGGTGTAGCACTAAGAAAGTCAGGTTGCAATAACATGGTTGTGATATACTTGGACCTCAGAGCTCCTGAAAGCAGAAGAGAGATATGTGGAGAGGTGGATGAAGAAAGAAGGGGGTTAAAAAAGACAGACAGAGGATAATAAAAGAGACAGAGGGACGTCTGTGTGAGAGGCAAACTCTATCCTGGGGGTTCTTACTGGGCCGTGAAGACATGTCTTCTTGTGTTTTATCTGGACCTGCTGGAGCTCCCAGTGAGGAGCTTCAGCAGTTGTAAACCTGCTGACCTCCCCAATCTAAACAAAGCTGCACACTGAACTGGAAAGGAGGTACATTAAACTCTGTTCTGCCTTTTCACTGTAGACTCCAGAAAAGCTCGGCTTACACTGTGCCATAGCAGAGTTTTCATATTCTCAATTAAAGTACATCTAAAACACGCTTTTATTATTTATGTCATCATTTATAGAATTCACTCTTTTAGAAGAAATAATTGTGTTCAACTTTATTACACAGGCTTAGTATTTCCTCAGTGATGCAGCTGGATGACCTCAGCCCAGGTGAGGGTTAAAAAGGCTTTTTAAAATCCTAGCTGACACTTTGACCTTTATGCCAAACTGAACCAAATCCAACATTTATTATCCTTCAGGTTGGCTCAGTGAAAAGATTTCCTGCAACATTGTTAAGCCATTTTTGAGAGCTCCTTGAGCGTTCGCTTCCAGCGTTTCCCCTGTCATTATATTAATGGGGCATCCTGCCCACCCAGAAATGCTTAACAAATTTTCTATGGGATTGAGATCAGGGCTTTGTGATGACCACTCCAAAACATTGACTTTATTGTCCTTAAAGCTATGGTCACAAATGCCCTTACGAATGGCTGAGAACACTTTACATGGATGGCTGCTCCATCTCTGTCTCCTCTGAAGCATGCAACCTGGGCGTCATCCTTGACTCCACCCTCTCCTATGACTCTCACATCAAATCTGTCACCAAATCTGCCTACTGTTACATTCACAACATTACCAGACTCCGTTCTTCATTCTCTGAATCCGTGGCTGAGACCCTAATTCATGCCTTTGTAACATCTCAGCTGGATTATTGCAATGGAGTCCTGTTTGGGGTCCCCAAGAAAGCTCTGGACAGGCTCAAATATGTACTGATTTCAGCTGCCAAGGTTCTTACCTGCACCAAGACTTGGCACCGCATTATTCCCACCCTCATCCACTTACATTGGCTTCCAGTTAAATTTCACATTGCCTATAAACTCCTCCTCCTGACCTACAAATCACTCCACAGTTTTGCTCCACAATACTTAATGGACCTTCTCCACCAGCAAACCACCACTCGGAACCTGAGCTCCTCTGACTTAGACCGCCTCTCCATTTCTTGCATCAAGAAGCAGACTTTTGGGAGCAGAGTCTTCAGTGTTGCTGCCCCCACCCTTTGGAACACTCTCCCATTGGAAATTTGCCATGCAACTTCAATGGTCTCTTTCAAGTCTGCAGTGAAGACATTTATTCACTCAGGCCTTTGGCAGTTAATCTTTTGTTTTGTTGTGTTTTGCCTGTAAAACAACCTTGGGTATCTTGAGAGGCGCTATACAAATTTAAGCTATGATTATTATTATTAATACCGTACGAACGATTTTTGGACCATTTCATATGGCCTTCTGAAGGCAGCCATAGGAGAATCCAGCGTTCGTAGACCATTCGTAAGTTTATGGCCAGGTGGATGGTCTTGTCCAAGATTTCTATGAATGCCTCATGAAAGTCCCTCATCGTAGGGTGGCCGTACAAATGCCAGAGGAACAATGTAAGAACTATGCAAGATATTGGCTGTAAGTATGCCTCAAGAACACCTTAAGTTGTTCTTGAGGGCCCCTTGCAGCGGTCGTATGAAATGCTATACGGATCCCCATTCGAACAGAGATTTGTACGGTATGCATAAGGCAGTAGTGAGGCACTCATAAAGTGGAAGTACGTCATTCGTGTGACATTTGTGCCGAAAGCCATAAAATCTTCCTACCAACAACTCGAGAGTGCCCTGAGTTGCACAAATTTTTTTGAAAGATGGCAGCAAGTATGCTGTAGGAAGATCCCAAGGCAACCTTATGAAGAATGTAAGAACTCTAGGGCCACTGTATGACAGAAAAGCACCTCATTTTTCAAGCATGCCTCAAGTTGCTCTTGTGAATTGAATGGCAGCCATAAGAAACAATGCCCCCCCCTGCACGAATGTCTGCGAACTCCAGAATTCGTAGGAACTGGGAGATGCTTTTGAACCCATTGTTTGTAAGAATCTTTGATTGTAGCTCAAGCCACTTTGTTACTAATTTGGTGGTATGCTTAGGGTCATTGTCCATTTGGAAGACCCATTTGTGCCCAAGGTTTAACTTCCTGGCTGATGTCTTGAGTTGTTGCTTCAATATTTCCACATAAGGTTCTTTCTTCATGATGCCATCTATTCTGTGAAGTGCACCAGTACTTCTGCAGCAAAACATTATGCTGCCACCTCCGTACTTCACAGATAGGATGGTGTTCTCAGGCTTGCAAGCTTCCCTGTATTTCCTCCAAATGTAACAATGGCCATTATGTCTTAAAAGTTCAAGATTCAAAGATTTTATTGTCAATACTACTATACGTACAGGACATACAGGAGAATTGAAATGATGTTTCTCTTCATTGGTGTGCACAGTATTAAAAGAAAAGGAATAAGGCTGGAAAAAAGAAAACAACAGCAATCTAATATATATAATATGTGCAGTAATGCAACCCGTGGTGCAAATGGCGATAAGAAAGACCCAGACCTCCCGTAGTGCAAATAGACATAAACGATTAACGATGATAAAACCCAGCAATCCTATATACAGTCAACTAGAGATGTAATGCATGCAGTTGCAGTTCAATGCGGTAGTGTAGGTGCAGATAGTAACAGATCGGACTCCACGTGATCAGTATTGCAGAGACAGACAGACGGCAGCAGATATGGCATTTGTGCAAATGGTTGCAGTTAATGTGCAGAGACATACAGCAGCAAAGTATTACTGTTGGTGTACCAGTCTTCCTGTGCCAGCAGCTGAGGTAGTTATTATGCGGGTGATTGTGTTACCATCCACGGGGGAGGAAGTGCACAGAGTTCAGGGTCCTGATGGCCTGATGAATGAAGCTGTTAAGCAGTCTTGTGGAGCGGGCCCGGAAGCTACAGTACCTTTTCCCAGAGGGCAGGGGGCTGAAGAGGGATCGTGAGGGATGGGAGGTGTCACCTGTGGTGCTGATAGCTCTGCAGGTGAGGCGGGTGAGGTAGATGTCTGGGGGAGGCGGGGGCAGAGGGGCACTGATGATCTTGCTGGCTGCTTTCACTGTGTGTTGTAGTGTCATCCGGCAGAAGCCGGTGCTGCTTCCATACCACACCGTGATGCAGCTGGTGAAGATGCTCTCAGTGGTGCCCCCAGTAGAAAGAACACATGATGGGGGGTGGGACTCGTGCTCTCCTCAGTTTGCAGAGGAAATGGAGGTGAGTTTGAGCCTTCTTAGCCAATGCTGTGGTGTTGTTGGACAAGGAGAGATCCTCAGAGATGTGCACCCCCAGGAATTTGGTGCTGCTCACCCTCTCCACAGCTGTGGCATTGATGATCAGAGGGGGGTGCTGTGTGTGACCCCTCCTGAAGTCGACCACAATCTCCTTGGTTTTTCCCACGTTCAGGAAGAGGTTATTTTCTTTGCACCACTGGACCAGTTGGCGCACCTTATTCCTGTAGTTGGCCTCCTTGTTGTTGGTGATGAGGCCCACCACTGTCGTGTCGTCCACAAACTTGATGATGTGGTTGGTGTTGTAGGCTGTTACGCAGTCATCGGTCAGCAGGGTAAAGAGCAGTGGGCTGAGCACGCACCCCTGTGGGGCCCCTGTGCTCAGTGTGATGGTCCGGGAGGTGTTGCTGCCGACCCACATGGTCTGTGGCCTCCCTGTGAGAGAAAGTTCAACACCCAGTTACACAGAGAGGTTTTGAGTCCCAAGTGTCTAAGTTTTTGTATCAGGTGCTGGGGGATAATTGTGTTGAATGCTGAACTGAAGTCCAAGAACAGCATTCACACGTAGGAGTTTTTTGAGTCCAGGCGAGTGAGGGCTTGATGGTGAGCAACATCGATGACATCTTCTGTGGATCTGTTTGGCCTGTATGCAAACTGGAATGGGTTGTGGGAGGGAGGCAGCATGGACTTGATGTTCTGCATGACTAGCCGCTTGAAGCACTTCATTATAAGGGGGGTCAGTGCTACGGGCTGGTAATAATTGTAGCTGGATGGGACGGGCTTCTTTGGGACTGGTATTATGGTGGCAGTTGTGAAACGTGGGGACAAAAGCTTGAGACAGGGAGATGTTGAAGAAGTTGGCTAGGACATTCTTAAGCTCCTCTGCACAGTCCTTCAGGACGTGACCGGGTATGTTGTTTGGGCCAGCTGCCTTGTGTGGGTTGATCCTGCAGAGGGTCCTCTTCACGCTAGCCGGATTTAGACTCATGGCCTGCTCATCCAGAGGAGGAGTGGTCTTCTGTGCTGATATGCGGTTTTGTGCTTCACATCGGCCAAAGAAGTCATTTAGGTTGCTGAACAGTGTGGTGTCACTCACATAGGTCTGAGGTGGAGGTTTGTAGTTGGTGAGGGTCTGTATGCCACACCAGAGAGAACGTTCATCTCTGGTGTTCCTGAAGTGTCCAGATATTTTCTTGCTGTACTGTTGTTTTGCCTCCTTGATACCACGGGACAGATTGGCCCTAGCTGTTGTTAGTCCTGCAGTGTCGCCAGCCCTGAAGGCTGTGTCCCGAGCCCTCCGGTGTCTGTGGACCTCTGCTGTCATCCATGGCTTCTGGTTAGCACAAACAGTAATGGTCTTGCAGTGAGTGACATCATCAATACATTTAGCTTTGTATGCTACAACAACCTCAGTGTACTCCTCTAGGTTTGTGTGTCCATTGTGAGTGGCTGCGTGCTTGAAAGTGTCCCACTCTGTAGTGCTGAAGCAGTCTTTCAGAGCATCAGAGGCCCCCTCTGGCCACACACGTACCTGCTTTTTTGATGGTCTAATGGCTTTCACTCTGGGTTTGTATGCCGGCCTTAACAGGATGTTGATGTGATCAGAGAGACCCGGGGGAGGATGGGGGGGGTCTGTATGCATTCTTATGAGTTGTGTACACCAGGTCCAGCAAATTGTCTCCTCTTGTTGCAAGGTTTACATGTTGATATAGGTTTGGTAGGAGGGCCTTTAAATCTGCATGGTTGAAGTCTCCTGCTGTGATGAGGAATCCATCAGGATGCACTGTTTGTGCCTCACTGATACCCTGATAGAATTCTTTCAGTGCTTTTCTCTTCTCGCCGGTGCTGGTGGGTAGGGCATACAAGGCGGCAAGCAGGACAGATGAAAATTCTCTAGGCATATAGAAGGATCGGCGCTTGAGGATCATAAACTCCACCAGCGGAGAAGAGTGCTTGTGTACGACAATTGTATCTCTGCACCAAGCATCACTGATGTAAACACACGCCTCCACCCCGGGTTTTCCCTCCTACCGTTAGTATTCTGTCGCTATGATAGCATGTTAGCCCAGCTAACTGAATGGCAGAGTCCAGTATATTGCCATTTAACAACGTTTCCGTAAAGATAAAAGCACAGCAGTTCCACGCATCATGTTGTGTAGATCTTAGGGGCTGTATGTGGTCTATTTTGTTGTCTAGTGAGCGTACATTGGCCAGAATCAGTGAAGAGATGGGGAGTCTGTGCAGGCTAGCGGTTAGCCTCACTCGGATATCTCCACGTTTACCTCTTTTTTGTCTCCGCTCACACCGTCTGCGGCGCCGTCATTTGGGATAAGACACGGCACTAGAGTCTGAGGGTGTGGAGGACTGGTGAAGGAGGCCCAGGCCACGGAGCTCCTCTGTAACGCTGTGGTTCAAGATTTGATGTCCGGTTGTATTCCTTATCTCCAGAAGGCTGTAGTGACTGTAGTTTGTGCGCAGCATCATATATGTACATTAAACAACTTAAACAACACTAAGTAGCACGAAAGCACGAAGAGAGAAGAGAGGCCGCTGCGTGTTCATGTGCCGCCTTGTGGCAATTTTACTTTCATCAGAGCACAGCACATGTCTCCAGAAATTAAGGTCTTTGTCCTTGTGTCCATTTGCAAACTACAATCTGGCTTTTTTATGTTGTTTTTGGAGTAATGGCTTCTTCCTTGCTGAGTGACTTTTCAGCCCATGTCAGTACACAACTCTTTTCACTGTGGATAATGACTCTCTTTTACCAGCTTCAGCCAGCATTTCCACAAGGTCTTTTGCTTTTGTTCTGGTGTTAATATGCACATTTCACACCAAACCATGTTCATCTCTGGGACACAGAACCCGTCTCCTTCCTGAGCAGTGTGATGGCTGGACATTTTCATGGTATTTATACTTGTGTACAACTGTTTGAACAGATGAACGTGGCACCCTCAGGCATCTGGAAATTGTACCCAAGGATAAACCAGACTTGTGGAGGTCCACAGTTCTCTTCCTTATAGCTTGTCTGATTTCTCTTGATTTTTCCATGATGTCACAGAAGGAAGCAGTGTGCTTGAGGTGTGTCCACACACACGTGTGTCCATACACACATCCACAGGTGTGCCTCTAATTAACTCACGGACACCCCTTTGGTGATTTTTGAGAGATTGGCCTGAGTCAAAACTTTGAAGAGTTGGTGGAGATCACTGGAAGATCATTGAGAGATTACTAAGAGACCTTGGGTGTTGCTGGGTGCTCACTGAAAGATCATTGAGAAATCTGACCATTTTTTTGCATCTCACAACAGTCTCCACGTCTATGTAAAGGGGTAGAAGTGCACTAGAAGCCTCTCATATATACCTAGAAGCTCTCTGTCGCCCAAGAAACTCTCCATGATCCCTCATCAAACTGTCCTGGTCTCTCAATTATCTCTCAAAGATTTGTTGAAAGATCTCTATAGATTGCTAAGGCAGTTGAATTTTTGATCTCACAATGAGCACAGGAGGATTTCCCAAACATTTACACAGAAACAGGTTTTTGGTGCTTCTGGAAATTGCTGAGAGATGAGGCTTATTTTTGATCTCTCAGTGGTCATCCAGCCGACTCTGTGTTGTGTAGAGGGGTCCTTAACATAAAGCCAACTCTAGATTGTCCTAACAGGGCTCTCACTGTGTAGTGGTCCTGTTGGAACTTTCTAGTCTTGTCAGAGTAGTAGACCACTCTTATTCTACCAGTTTTTATTCCTTCACCATTTTCATGTCAAATTTAAACCTTTTTGTTGACAACATGCCATGGGGTCAGAGACAAGATATGTCCAACAAAGCCTGAGGCCTCTTCTATATACAACTGTAGGACTTATTTTAAATGGGACATGATGTAGTTAGCTTGTAGTTACAGTTCTGCTGACCAGTCATATTTGGTCAGTGTGTACAGATGTAAGACAGATACAATTTGTTCATATCTAAAGGCCTTGATCAGACCTAAATGAAACAGTCATTGTCACCCATGACAGACTGCCATGATGATGATGATGATGTCATACCTTGATGATTTAGGCAGCATTTGCCAATGTATCAAAATTTCTCTAAAATGTTGGCATATGGCCAAAATTTTCAATTTTGGGCATATGCATCACATATCCATAACGAGTTGGATGTATACATAACATATTAGTAACTTATATAGAATGTTGCAATAACTTATACCAACATATGCTTAGTGTGTTGCCGGTGTTCACAACTTATGCCCAACAATAGTCTAGCATAGCTTATCCTAACTTATGCCTAGCACAGTCATGCCAAACTGTCGTCACCTCCTAATCATGAATCCTAGGTGTGCGAGAGCACAGAAGCTCTATTATCTTACCACAGGAACATAAAAAGTTAATAAAAAAAAAAAAAGTCAGTCTTGGATCAACCAAGATGACTTTTTCCTCCAAAGACCATTGCACGACAGGGGGCCTGACCGACCTGGCAGATCTTTCAAATCTGTCAGGTCGGTCATGACTACAGAAAGGATAAAACAGCTGATGTGACACATCACGAACATCAGATGACAGTTGAAACATGTCAGTGTCATAGCTGCTACCTCTGGTAGGCACAGTTGAAATAAAGGACTCAGATGTGCAGGCAGAACCCCAGTGTAACATGGTTTAATTGACAAAAGAAAAGAAAAAAAAACACAGCACGAAGGCTGGAAACAACTCAGGACACAACTGACAAGATATACTTACAGGAGAACTCAGGACACAGGGTTACCGGCAGGGAACAATGGTTAATGACACGACAAGGAGCACAAACACAGACTGACATATATAAGATAACAGATTATTACAAATGCCAGACAGGTGGGAGCAATCAAGGGCTTCTTGGAAAACACATGAGAAAAAGTGGCTATGACTACAAAGAACACGAGGACCTAGGGACACTAGGTAAACAAGAATAAGGGATACACACCAGACATTCACAGAAGACCAAGGGGGATACAGAGAACAACAACAGAGACAATGGGGATGACACCACAGATTAACTCCAGCACCAGACAGCCAGAGAGGCTCCTCTGATCTGAGAAACAGCCACACCTAGGACACAGTCCAAGGACGGATATCTTTTTCACACGTAAGGAGTTGTTCAGAACTCCTTATACAAAGATCTATATAGAATGATGATAATCAAGTCAGTGGCGGTAATGCACCTGTAGGCTTGTTGCCAACTGCCAATCAAATCTAAAAGAAGAAGAAATTATTTCAATACAAATATTTCAGTCCTTAATTCACAACAGAAATGAAAATTATCTTATGTCTTGTTACAATGTCCTCTTGACTTCATTTATATTTAAATCAAATAATCTTAATGAGTCTCTTGTCTCTTGAGTAACATTCATTTTGGGAACCTGGAATTTCCCGCGATTGCTGTGTCTTGCGTTGTGCATTGGACCATGGCAAGATGGAGGCGCCGCACTGTCATCCCTGGCACTGTCAGGGACGACAGCACTGTCACTTGTCCACCCATGCGTCAGAGCAGAGGAGTTCTCATTGTAGCACCCTCAAGGATTGGCCCACGTACAAGGTTTAGAGTAAAACAGGGTTTATTCTTCTTCTTGACAACCCGTGAGAACAGTAAAGGAATGACAGAGGGAGACACACTAGCAACATGATCGCTACTCCCACCGCACAGCCGATCCCCAGAGACACACCATCGGTTCCTCTGTGTATTTCACTGGAAGACACCACAGACTAGGGATTGAGGACACAAGACTGAGGACAGAAGACCATGCCCAGATCATGACTGTCAAGATTTGAGACATCTCTAAGTAAAGAGACCAGTTTGACATGGATATCTGCTCACCATAGAGTCTTGACGGTTTCCTCCTGTGAACCAATGCTGCCAATATACCATTATACGATAGCTGTAAGTTAGAAGAAAGCTTGGGATCAGTCCGCCAAGGTCTCCGCCTTTGACCGCCACCTAATCCACATTGCACCGGACCCCCATGATCCCTCCTGCAGGTGGTGAGCCCACTGGAGGGTGGACCCATGTAACTCCTTCGGGCAAAACTCTTTCTTTTCCCCCTGCTAGCGATCTGGACGCTGGATGCAGGTAGACCGCCTGAACTTATTATTTTTCTTTATTATTTCTTTGTGCTCTGCCTGCCGTCATCCCTGTAGGTTTTTTCCCTCCCCTGTAGTTCTGGGATGCCCTTGTGTTTTTCCTTTTTTCTATGAGCTATATTGTACTGTGTATATCCCCGCTCTTTAGCGTGTTTTTTCGTTCTCCTTTTGTCTAGTATTATTAGGGTATGTTGTATTTTGGTAATGTGCCTGCATCTCAGTTTCTCCCTCCTATTGTTTGAGAGGCTCTTTTGTTGCCTTTGCCAGTTTATTTGGACTTATTGAATTCTGTATTTTGCCGCTGTTTTGCGTGTCTTTTTTTCCCTTCCTCTGTTTGAGAGACGCTCTGTGGTGGTTGTTTTTTTTTTTTTTCCGATGCCTGTGTATCATGGTCTTTAGGCATAGTATCTGTTATTTGCCTCCATTGTTCTGTTTCTGCATTTTCTCCTGTGCATTATAGAGTATATTTGTGGTTTTGTTTTTTCTTTTCCCCCATGCCCTGTTGTTGCACCATGTTTTTTTCTGTATTCTCCCTTGTCATTTTTTCCCAGTTCCATTCCTTGATGCGTTTTTGTTTTTTTTTTGACTCATCCTCCTGGCCCCCCCCCCCCCCCAGTTGGGGCCTTCTTAGCCTTTTGGGTGGGGGGGAGGCTTGGATGTTACATCACGCCCAGAGTGCGTCGTTCGGGGGGAAGTACTGTCATGGTCTGAGCGCCGATATCGTCCGCGCCCGGGTCATGCAGTGTTTTCCTCCCGTTCTGTAGCAGTTTTCCTTATTGCCTTCCCGGGCTCTTATTTTGACAGTGTCTCAGTGGGGCTTCCAGCTGTCAGAGCAGAGTTCGTCAGTGACAGCTGTTTGCCGTTTCAACTGATGACATCCTCATCAGCTGATTATTCCTCTTGCCTATTTAAGGGAGCAGCTTAGGTTACTCCGGGCTGCGACCTTGCTCACATATGTCAACGTTGGTCTCCCCGATGTTTGGCTGAAGCCCCTAACCCTGGCTTCAGTCACTCCCTTGATCCTCCGTGTTCCCAGTAAGTTTCTCCTTGTTCTCAGTATATCGTAGTTTGTCTTAGTCATAGTCTTTATTTGTGTTTTGCCCCACGAGGCTCATTATTTTGTATCGTATGTCCTTCGTTAATAAATGTGCAAACTCTACAGCTGCCTATAGTGTCTTATTAGTGGTCCGCCAGGACCGCGCCATGACACTAACTCAGTTTTTATGGTGTGTTGCATTTGCTAATACTATCTTAAACTATCCCTCTATGGATCACCACCATCATGGCGGAGGGGTCCGTGTGCCCTAATGATCCCAGCAGCTATGTTGTCAGGGGCAGCTTGCCCCTGACAGTCTACCAAGACAAATGGGTCCTGGGTAAAGGGTCAGACTAAGAGCAGTCCAGTAGTTCTCCATGAAGAAGTTACAACAAGGACCCAGAGTATCCAAAGGAGCTACATGGGTTCACTCTCCAGTGGGCTCACCACCTGCAGGAGGTTCATAGGGATTGTGGTGATTCTTTATGTGAACCACGCAGCAGTCTGGGCTACTCTGCTTGGACTGCTGCACCCATGACCCAGACCCTACGCTTATTCAAATATTCAAAGATTTTATATGTCAATACGTCGGTATGTACAGGACATACAGGAGAATTGAAATTCCGTTTCTCTCTCAGTGATGTGCATATATATATATATAAGAAAAAGGAATAAGGATGAAAAACAACAACAGTCTATGTACAGTAATGCTACCCGTAGTGCAAATAAAGTAAAAACACAGCAGTCCCGTGTACGGTAATACTGTAGTACCTGTATTGCAAGTTCAGTGGGGTAGTGGAGGTGCAGACAGTGGCAGTTTGGAATGTGCATGATCAGTAGTGCAGTAACAGACAGCAGCAGGTGTGGAAATTTGTGCAATTGGTTTCAGTAAGGTGCAGGGACATACAGCAGCTTCCATACCACACCGTGATGCAGCTGGTGAGGATGCTCTCAATGGTGCCCTGGTAGAATGAGCACATGATAGGGGGTGGGACTCGTGTCCTCCTTAGTTTGTGGAGGAAATAAAGGCGAGTCTGACCCTTCTTGGCCAGTGATGTGGTGTTGTTGGACCAGGAGAGGTCCTCAGAGATGTGCACCCCCAGAAACTTGGTGCTGCTCATCCTCTTCACAGCTGCTCCATCGATGATCAGAGGGGGATGCTGTGTGTGTCCTCTCCTGAAGTCAACCACAATCGCCTTGGTTTTTCCCATATTCAGGAAGAGATTATTGTCTTTACACCACTGGACCAGTTGGCTCATCTCATTTCTGTAGTTGGCCTCATCATTGTTTGTGATGAGGCCCACCACTGTCGTGTCGTCCACAAACTTGGTGATGTGGTTGGTGCTGTAGGCTGGTACGCGGTCACGAGTCAGCAGCGTGAAGGGCAGCGGGCTGAGCATGGACCCTTGTGGGGCCCCTGTGCTCACTGTGATGGACTTGGATGTGTTGCTGCCGATCCATACGTTTTGTGTCCTCCTTGTGAGAAAGTCCAGCATCCAGTTACAGAGAGAAATTTTGAGTCCCAAGTGACTGAGTTTTTGTATTAGGTGCTGGGGGATAATTGTGTTGAATGCTGAACTGAAGTCCAAGAATAGCATTTGCACGTAGGAGTTCTTTGAGTGCCATCCGGTAGAAGATGGATGGATAGATAGATGGATCTTAAACCAACTTATTAAACCCCTCACCGATACTCCCCCCCCCCAAAAAAAAAGAGAACTAAAAGCAAATTTTAATTGTTTGTGTCAGTTGAGTTCAGATGTGGGTGAATGTGCCCAGTACCAGACAAGTTAGGTGTCAGACTTCTCCTCTTGGCTTTCTGGCCTCATCTCATCAAACGCACGAGAGTCCACACTCTATTTGATGTTTTATACTCAGTCCTATGTCTTCTTTCTGCTTCCATCTCTGTTTATTTCACTTCTCCCAGGGTTTAAATTCATTGTTGAAGCATTGCTTTCTTATGAATTTATCTTCTAAACAGGACCAGTGCATCCTGGCAGCTGTTCAGAGCTTTTCATAGCAACCCTACTTAACTGTGCATCTGTATAAGGCTACCTTTTAATGTTAACTAAAGTCTACTGTCTGGATTATACAGTGTTGGTGGTCTGTGTGTGGTGGTGGTTTTATCTTTTTGTTAATTATGCAAATGCACGATTTCCTGCAAAGTTTCAGCTCCTTTGATTTTGAACTGTGATTGAATGGTCCCTTTTAGAGTGGACAGCTAATGTGGCAGAGACTAAGAAAGAGCATTTTGTTCTGAATAAAGTACTCTAAAGGCACTTGGGCCCCAGGAAAGGACATTTTTCACCATGGTAACCAGGGGTGAGGTGTGTCTAGATCAGGGGTCAACAGTGCATATTTTCTGAGTGTAGAAAATCAACCCTGAGCCACATAACATATTTGAGCCTTAAAACTAGAATTAAAGAGCCAAGTTTAGAGAATAAACTGTCCTGTCAACATTAGTAACAAGGGAGTTTTTATCCTTTTACTGATGAAACTTTGCTTTCATAAATGTGATTTTTCCTACAAATATTCAGCTTTTTTCTTGCACATTTGTGTTTCTCTCATTTAAATGTTTTGGTTTTTTTTTTAAATTTGTGACCTTTTTTCTTATAAATTAGCAACATTTTGCCCTGTAGAGTTGTAAAGATTTTCTCTTCAAGGCCCCATTGAGTGTATTGCCTTTCTATAGTTTAGAAGTCTGTGAGGGTTCCCCCTACAGTTGATAGTGCTATGAGATGACTGTTGTTGTGAAATGGAGCTATATAAATAAAGTTGAATTGAATTAAAAGTTTTTTTGTGGGTAAAAAGACACAGTTGCGGTGGCGTAAAATAAAGCGGCGTTGTTGGAGGTTTTAAGCAGGTTTTATTAATCATACCGCCGTCACGAGCTCCGCTCCCGGCGCCGTGCATGAGCGCCGAGAGCGAGCCCACGGCTCTCAGAGAAGGAGAGGAGGACACACAAGTTTGTGTCCTGCAGCAGAGGCTGAAGTGAGAGAGAGAGTTTGCGTTACAGAGTTGCAGCTTATATACTTGACCATAACAATACATCAAAGGAACATACCCCAGCAGTTAGTACGATCAAAGAGATAACAGAACAGGCATAAGACATTTGCATTTGAGAGACACATTGCTCTCAGTCCCTAGGTCACAGTGAGGACAGGACGCATGAGTACAATGGATGAAAGGCAATCATTAACATCACAGAGGTGCGCCAGACGAAATGCGATTGCCTGTAGACATTAATACACATTACACTGTTCTGCTATTTGCTCTAGCCGAGCGCTGTGTTTGACCAGTCTTTTTGTGGAGATTTACCTCAAAGCACATCTACATAAGTAAGATGCTCAGAAAAAGCACAGTAAGGACAAGACGCATGAACGCTATACAGAATGGCGCATTACATCACAATACATGCATGTTTGCATCACAAATACATGAATGGCACATTGCATGTCAGTAGTGCAGCGGGAAAAACAGAGACAAGAGGGCTGAGTGTCCTTATCTGTTGTGGGGATTAACCGAACCGCCACACAGTATACTATACTATGCTATACTATAGTTTTTCTTGAGGCATACTTACAGCCAACATCTTGCATAGTTCTTACATTATTCCTGTGGCATTCGTATGGCTGCCTACAATGAGGGCTTTTCGTGGGGCGTTCGTGGACAAGACCATCAACCTGGCCATGAACTTGCAAACGGTCTACGAATGCTGGATTCTCCTATGGCTACCTTAAGAAGGCTATACGAAATGGTTCAAAAATTGCTCATACGGTGTTTGCAGCCGTTCGTAAGAGTATTTGTGACCATGGCTTTAAACTGAAAATTTATGTAGTTCTTGTGGTCTAAAAAAAAGAATACATTATACAAACAATTCATTAAATGCAGAGCGGTGGAAGCTGAGATCAAATATAAAAGATATAAAAATAAGCTTACCACTATAATGAGGACCTGTAAGAAAGAATATTACAACAGAATACTAGAGGATAACAAAAATAACATAGGAATATGGCAAGTACTCAAGGGGATTATTAGTAATCGTCCTAAGTATGCAAATTATCCAGAATATTTTATCGAAAACGACAGTTTGATTAATAATATGGAAGATGTGGTCAGTGGTTTCAATAAATTTTTTGTAAACGTTGGTCCTGAATTAGCAAAATCAATAGTGACTCCAGAAACAAACCACAGTGGGTCTGTGAATGAAATAGAGGATAGAAACCCAAACACAATCTTTTTGGGTGCAGTTACTGAAAAGGAAATTATCGAGACTGTGAGTAAATTTAAGAACAAAAAATCAACGGACTGGAATGAAATTGACATGACAATAGTGAAAAAAGTAATTGAGGGAATTGTTAAGCCACTCACCCACATCTGTAACCTGTCATTTCAAACTGGTACATTTCCAGACAAAATGAAAATAGCAAAAGTAACACCTCTTTACAAAACAGGAGACAGTCATTGTTTCACAAATTACAGGCCAGTCTCTTTACTCTCACAATTCTCCAAAATACTTGAAAAAATATTCACTAAGAGACTGGATGATTTCATTGAAAAGCACAACCTCCTTACAGATAGCCAGTATGGTTTTAGAGCAGATAAATCTACATCTTTGGCACTGATTGAACTTATAGAAGAAATTACTAGTTGTATAGACAAAAAAAAGGTTGCTGTAGGAGTATTTATAGACTTAAAGAAAGCTTTTGACACCATTGACCACAGAATACTTCTAAGGAAACTGGAAAGGTATGGGATAAGAGGGGTAGGACTGAGTTGGGTGGAAAGTTATTTAAGTAACAGACAACAATTTGTACAAATTGGAGAGCACAAATCACCCTGCATGGACATCACTTGTGGTGTGCCCCAGGGGTCAGTTTTGGGACCCAAACTCTTTATCTTGTATATAAATGACATATGCGAAGTATCAAAAATTCTGAAATTTATTTTGTTTGCGGATGACACAAATATCCTTTGCACTGGTGAGAATTTGCAGCAGGTTTTAGAGGTGGTCACAACTGAAATGGAAAAATTAACGCAGTGGTTCAACAAAAATAAATTATCTCTAAATCTAAAAAAAACAAAGATTATGTTGTTTGGAAATTATAAAATAAATCATGAAATAATGATAAAGATAGATGATACCAGAATACAAACAGTACAGGGAAATAAGTTTCTGGGGGTGACGCTAGACAGTAAAATCTGCTGGAAACCTCACATCAGTCACATCCGGGCTAAATTAGCAAAATGTATAGGCATACTGGGGAAGACAAGACACATCGTGGACTATAAATCATTGGTCTTATTGTACAACTCATTGTTTTTACCTTATCTTAACTACTGTGTAGAAGTCTGGGGAAACACCTACAAGACCAACCTACAAGCAATATGCACATTACAAAAAAGAGCTATAAGGATAATAAACAATGCAGGATATAGAGACCATACCAATTCGTTGTTCTTGAAGTCACATGTCATAAAGTTCATCGATTTAGTTAAATTTAAGACAGCACAAGTAATGTACAGGGCAATTAACAATCAACTCCCAACTAATATACAAAAAATATTTAAAAAAAGAGACAATGATCATAATTTGAGAGGAGACTTAAACTTCACAAAACCCAAGATACGTACAACCAAGAAAAGTATGTGCATATCTGTCTGTGGGGTGGATTTGTGGAACAGTCTGGAGCCGGAACTGAAACTATGTACAAACAGAAATCAATTTAAAAAGAGGTATAAGCACCATTTGTTGAAAGGATATATGTTAGAAGGGTAGAATTTATATGTACGATTCATTATGTTCACTCTGGGACATTATGGGACACTATGGAATGGTGAGTGGGACAGCACTGTGTGTATCTGTGTCGTTTGAGACTGGTTTTTGAAATATAGACTTCATTGTATGTTAGAATGGACAGGTGTTAATGTTGATCTGTAAAAAATACAGTAAATTGTTTACTTGGGGTATTAAAGGTAGTAATTTGTATAAAATTCACATGGGTGTATCGATGGAAAAGAGGAGTTGGAATTAATAAGTGTTCACTTCTTCCTTCTCCCTTTCGAACAGTGTATACTGTAACTTTATTGCATTTGCTATTTGCTTGTTTTTTGTTATATTTTTTGTGTTAAAATAAACTATCTATCTATCTATCTAAAAGAAAAATAAAGCTGAATATCATCAGCATAAAAATGATAATAAATATCCTTGAATGTAACAATTAACTGACCAAGTGGAAGCAGGTGGAAGGAAAATAAAACAGGACCCAAAACTAAGCCCTGAGGAACCCCACATTATACAGTGGGGCAAAAAAGTATTTAGTCAGCCACCAATTGTGCAAGTTCTCCCACTTAAAAGATGAGAGAGGTCTCCAATTTTCATCATAGGTATACCTCAACTATGAGAGACAAAATGAGGAAAAAAAAATCCAGAAAATCACATTGTCTGATTTTTAAAGAATTTATTTTTTTTTTTCCACAATATCTTTATTGAACCTTTTCTTTTTTTTTTTTTTAACAAACATGATACAAACAATCAAACACTAACACTAAAGTACTACAAAAAAAAAATGCACTAAAAACACCAACAACCACCAACAAAATCAAGTCTTCAACAATGCTCCTCTGTTTAGTCTAGACCAGGGGTGTCCAACCACGCGCCACGGAGAGCCAAGACCCCGCAGGTCCCCTCCTCCACCCAGTCTCCCCAGCAGGTGTTTTCACTTATCAGCAATCAGTGGGAAGAAGTTCACTGAAATCTGCTGTTGAAGACACTGGTCGGAGGTAAAACCTGCAGGGTCCCGGCTCCCCACGGCACACGGCCGGACACCCCCGGTCCAGACAATCCAATACATAAGTATACATATTATGTTCACCAGTTTGGAATTTACAAGGTCCACACACATCATTCACCTTCTTCTTCAAGAGTTATGTTTAAATTTTTTACATAATCAATAAAAGGTCTCCATATATTCTCAAACACAATTTCCTTTGATTTTAGTATATATGTTATTCTTTCTAATGGAAGGTTTGTTAACATCTGTCTTAACCACTGAGTCACATCTGGTCTATGAGTCTTTTTCCATAATAGTGCAATACATTTTTTGGCATTAAGCAAACTGAGGTCTATGAATGTTCTTTCACTTTTATTAAAATTATGCTTTTCTGGGTACAGACCCAACAAAAACAGTTTAGGATTCAATATGATTTGTTTTGAGATTATTTTTTCAATTGTTACCCTCACCTCTTCTCAAAACATTCTTATTAATCTACATTCCCATAAACAATGAAATAGGGTTCCTTTACTTTCCATGCATTTTGTGCATGTATCTGGTATATTTTTGTTATATCTATTTAACTCCTCAGGTGTAACATACATCCGCATTAACCATTTGAAATGTATCAATTTAAGGCGTGCATTTATTGATTTGGTTTGAGCTTCTGTACAAGCCAATTCCCATTGTTCCTCCGAAATTTCAATTTGCAGATCTTCTTTCCAGTAGTTTAATCTTTTCAGTGAATTTTCACTTGAAGATAGTGTCAATGAGTTATAAAACTCTGAAATAATACCCTTTCTTTTACTATCTTTCATCATCATTTTTTCCAAGGATGAATAAATAGGTCGAGTGAGAGCTTTATTTTGATTTGATCGAATAAAGTTTCTAAGTTGAAGATATTTAAAAAAATGTGTTCTATTGAGATTAAATTTGATCCTCAGCTCTTCAAAAGACATTATGTTGTCTGCACCTGGCAAATATAAATCCTGAATCTTTTGTATCCCTTTTAAATTCCATACTTTAAATACAGCGTCCGCTCTCCCTGGTTTAAAATATTGATTACCCCATATTGGACTAAATTGTGACAATAACTGTGGTTCTTTTAAATAGTTTTTAGCTTCACACCATATTTTGATCATATGCTTTACAAATGGATTTTTAACTTGTTTTTGTAATTTTTTTGCCGAATCTGAGTATATGAATATGGGAAGAGGTAAAGGTAAATTGTATGATTCCATTTCAGTCCAGTGAGGGAGATCATTTGATGAAAAATAATATGTCATAGACCTCAGTTGTGCCGACCAATAATACAACATAAAATTTGGACATTTCAGACCTCCACGATCAAATGGTAAATATAATAAAGACAAACGTAATCTAGCCCTCCTGTTGTTCCATATAAATTCCACTAACTTTTTTTTTATTCTTGAGAATAGATCTAAAGGTGGTGATAAGGGAATGTATTGAAATAAATAAAGTATTTTAGGTAAAATATTACTTTTAAGTATATTGATTCTCCCGATCATCGACATTGGTAGTGACATCCATCTCTGAGTTAACTCACTGATATCTGACATTAAGGCTTCATAGTTGACACTGGCGACTGATTCTAGCTTAGGCATAATTTGGATTCCTAAATATTTAAACTGATTTACAACATTGAATTGATTTACCTCAGGGGCTGGGTAATTTCTCTGGGTCTCATTTAGCATTAATATTGAAGATTTAGTTTTATTTATTTTATATCCTGATATTTCCCCCAAATTCTTTATTAAATTCAACAAGGTTGGAATTGATTTTTTTAGATTCGACATAAACAAAATTATGTCATCGGCGTACAGGGAGATTTTATGTTCTGTTGGTCCAACTTTAATTCCATATATTTGTGAATGTAAACGTATCGCTATCGCTAAAGGTTCAATTGCCATAGTAAACAGTAAAGGTGAAAGTGGACAGCCTTGTCGACATCCTCTATTGATTTTTATTGGTTTTGAAATATTGTTATTTGTTAGGATTTCTGCTGTAGCATTATTGTATATTATTTGAACCCATTTTATGAAATTATTTCCAAGTCCAAACCTTTGTAGTACTTCAAAAAGAAAGGGCCATTCAACTCTATCAAAGGCCTTTTCGGCGTCCAATGATAGGAGAGCTGTATCCGGTGCTTCTTTATTAAAATAAATAATATTAAATAGTCTTCTTACATTATGGAAGCCTTGTCTACCCTTTATAAAGCCATTCTGATCTCGATTAATAATATTTGGTAAAATTTCTTGTATTCGTCTTGCTAAAATTTTACAGATTATCTTAAGGTCGGTGTTTAATAGGCTTATTGGTCTCATATTTTCACATTTATTAGAGGGCTTACCTGGTTTTGGCAGCAGTATAATTAAGGCATTATTTATGTATGATGGTAAATTATTATTTTGAAATGCTTCTAAAACCATTTCCAAAAAAGGTTTTATTAATTTATTCTTAAATTTTTTATAAAGGTCAACTGGAAGACCATCTGGTCCTGCACTTTTTCCTGATTTCATATTATCAATGGCTAGCCCAACTTCTTCTTGACTAATTTTAGACTCCAATATCTCCCTGTTTTCATTTGGAATACACGGTATAGATAGTTCGTTCAAAAACCCATTTAGTTTTGTTAAATCAGGTTCATTTTTGGTATCATATAATTTTTCATAGTAATCTCTAAAGGCTCTATTAATTTCTAAAGGATCTATAACTACCTGTCCATTACTTATAATACTGGTAATTGGTGTTTTAATTTCCAATTGTTTAATCTGCCATGCTAATAATTTTCCTGATTTTTCACCTTGTTCATAAAAAGATTGTTTCAATCTTAGAAGACTCGAGGCAGCTCTATTCGCTGATTTTTTGTCGTATTCAGCTCTCAAAATCAGTAATTCATTCTCCAACCTTGGGTCACTTCCTGCATACACTTTTCCTGAAGATTTTTTATTTTATGTTCCAATTTAGCTCTCTCCTCTCGAGTCTTCTTAGATTTTGATCCTGTATAACTAATAATATGTCCCCTAATAAAAGCTTTGAAAGCCTCCCACTTTACACATGCTGATGTTTGTGTAGTATTGATGTCAAAGAACTCGTCTATCTGTTTTTCTATATACTTGACAAATTCCTCATCCTGAAGCCATTTATGCTGAAATTGCCATCTACCTGATTCCTTTATCAATTTTTTATCTACATATATTAGACAACAGGGTGCATGATCAGAGATCACGATGTTATCATAAAAGCAGTTTTGAATCTTGGACCTTAATTCTGTGGAAATCAAAAAATAATCAATACGTGAGAATGTCTTGTAGGTACTGGAATAACAAGAATAGGCTTTAACTTGTGGTTTCATTTCTCTCCATATATCTAACAATCTCAATTCTTTCATAAAATGATTAATAGTCATCCTACATCCAATGTGCGTACAATCCAGTCCTGTTGATCTATCCACACCTGGATTCAATGTACAATTAAAATCCCCTGCTATTATATGTTGCCCTGTAAGTGATGATAAGATGAGAAATAAATTAGCAAAGAACTTCTGGTCATCTATATTGGGACCATATAAGTTCACAAGATTTATATTTTCTAATAGCAAAGAACCTTGAATGATTACATATCTTCCAAATTTGTCTCCAATTACATTTTTCACTTGAAAAGGAACTGATTTATGTATGAGAGTCATAACTCCCCTGGCTCGGGATGAAAATGAAGAGGTGAATACACTTCCCTGCCATCTACTCCTAATTCTTTTAACATCCTCCTCTATCAGATGAGTTTCTTGTAAAAACACAATTCTTGAACCCATGTCCTTTATTTTATTCATAACTTGTTTAAGTTTTTTTAAATTTTGTAGACCTCTGCCATTCCATGAAGTTAAATTAAGATTAACTCTTTGGTCCATGATCAATAGAGAGTTTGGGATTACCTTGCAGTGTAAACATGCTCATACAGAGAAGCAAAAACATGAGTGGTTGAACATTCATCCTACAAACTACACACAAACAAATTCCCCCTTCCCACACTTGTGGCAAACCCCCCAAAATCAAAAGAAAAATTCTGTCTCCCGATATAGCCATCGACTGTTCCACACCCACGGGGAACAGCCTAAGCCACTCCTTCTTCATCCTCCCAATCACCCTAACTCTACTGCTTTTAATGACGTAACATTAACTCTCCTCTGTAGTTTTCCAACTTAACTCCAAAATTTTTAACAACTTTGTACATCATAGTTTTTTTTTTTTTTTTGTTTGTTTTGTTTTTGTTTTGTTTTTTTAATATATAATACAATCTATATTTTGTAAACTTACTATTTACTTCAAGTCAGTCAGATGCCTGTGCAAATGCTTAATTATTCTACCTTATATTTTGTTCATGCTTAGCTCCCACCAGTCTCTTCTTCTTCTTTGATCTTCTTGATGAACTCCTGCGCCTCCTCTGGGGTCTTGAAGATGTGGGTTCTGCCCTCATACGTGGTCAGCAGTCTCGCAGGATAGATTACACCATGACGAATCCCAAGGTTGCGCAGCTCCTTACGTACGGGATCAAACTGCTTCCTCAATTGCTGGATTCCTGTGGCCAAATCTGGGTAGAACCGCACCTGCTGGTCCTGGTGTTTAATCTCTCCTTTAGCACGTGCAGCGTTGAAGATCTTCATCCTGTCTCTGTTGCTTAGAAACTTCATAATTAAGGTCCTCGGCGGTCCCTTATCTCTCCGTGGGCCAATACGATGCGCTTTTTCCAGAACCACTGCTGATTGCAACTCCTCGCTGCCCAGCACCTCCGGAATCCACTTTTCCAGAAAGGAACATACGTCCCGACCTTCTGATTCCTCTGGAAGACCCACCAGCCTCAAGTTATTCTGTCTCGACCGAGATTCCAAATCCAAAATATTATCTTCCAGAGATTTATTTTTTTTTTCCAAAGTGCGCACCTTTAATTGAAGACGGGTGACGTCATCTTCAGCACTAGCGAGACGGAGCTCCATCTGCGCCGTTCGTTCTACACAGTCACCCAATTCCTTTCTTATTCCTTCCAGCGCTGTCATAATCCCATCAAATCTAGAGGAAAAGTCCGCTCTCATTGAACTCATGGCAGCCATCAACGCATCTGCGCCATTCCCCGCAGAAATCGCACCGCCGCCAGCCTCCTCCGCCATATATGGAGCCCTGTTTGCTGCGTCACAGACCTGAAAGTCCGTTAATTTGGACTGTTTCGGCGGCTCGCTTTTTCCTTTTCCTGGTTTTCCAGCCTTAGGCTTCACCGACATATCCTCGCCCAAATGCTGGGATACGTTCTGTCCCAAATGAGAGAGTTATTTGCCGATTTTTTTTTTTCCAGGAGCAGAGCAGAGCGAGACACGTCCGTCCTACGTGGCAGCCATAACCGGAAGTCAAAGAATTTATTTTAAATTAAATTAAATAACCCTTTGTCATTCAACCATACAACCAATCATGTACAGTAGAAAGAAATTGTGCTTTATCCTATCTACAGTGTAAATCACACACACCCCATAGTAGAATCAGAAGGGCCGCTGCCATGCAAGGCGCCACCACAGATTTCCCTCCTCCATTCCATTATTGCTGAGCACCAAGCTGGACGGCAGGAACTTCCGCTTTTTATATGGTCTTCGGCATGACCCGGCCGGGATTTGAACCCCTGCTTCCCGGGTGTGGCTCAGTTGTTAGCTCAGTAAATTATGGTGGAAAATAAGTATTTGGTCACCTACAAACAAGCAAGATTTCTGGCTCTCACAGACCTGTAACTTCTTCTTTAAGAGGCTCCTCTGTCCTCCACTCGTTACCTATATTAATGGCACCTGTTTGAACTCGTTATCAGTATGAAAGACACCTGTCCACAACCTCAAACAGTCAGACTCCAAACTCCACTATGGCCGAGACCAAAGAGCTGTCAAAGGACACCAGAAACAAAATTGTAGACCTGCACCAGGCTGGGAAGACTGAATCTGCAATAGGTAAGCAACTTGGTGTGAAGAAATCAACTGTGGGAGCAATTATTAGAAAATGGAAGACATACAAGACCACTGATGATCTCCCTCGATCTGGGGCTCCCTCAAGATCTCACCCCGTGGGGTCAAAATGATCATGAGAACGGTGAGCAAAAATCCCAGAACCACACGGGGGGACCTAGTGAATAACCTGCAGAGAGCTGGGACCAAAGTAACAAAGGCTACCATCAGTAACACACTACGCCGCCAGGGACTCAAATCCTGCAGTGCCAGACATGTCCCCCTGCTTAAGCCAGTACATGTCCAGGCCTGTCTGAAGTTTGCTAGAGAGCATTTGGACAATCCAGAAGAGGACTGGGAGAATGTCATATGGTCAGATGAAACCAAAATAGAACTTTTTGGTAAAAACTCAACTTGTTGTGTTTGGAGGAGAAAGAATGCTGAGTTGCATCCAAAGAACACCATACCTACTGTGAAGCATGGGGGTGAAAACATTATGCTTTGGGGCTGTTTTTCTGCAAAGGGACCAGGACGACTGATCTGTGTAAAGGAAAGAATGAATGGGGCCATGTATCATGAGATTTTGAGTGAAAACCTCCTTCCATCAGCAAGGGCATTGAAGATGAAACGTGGCTGGGTCTTTCAGCATGACAATGATCCCAAACACACCACCCGGGTAACGAAGGAATGGCTTCGTAAGAAGCATTTCAAGGTCCTGGAGTGGCCTAGCCAGTCTCCAGATCTCAACCCCATAGAAAATCTTTGGAGGGAGTTGAAAGTCCGTGTTGCCCAGCGACAGCCCCAAAACATCACTGCTCTAGAGGAGATCTGCATGGAGGAATGGGCCAAAATACCAGCAACAGTGTATGAAAACCTTGTGAAAACTTACAGAAAATGTTTTGACCTCTGTCATTGCCAGCAAAGGGTATATAACAAAGTATTGAGATGAACTTTTGTTATTGACCAAATACTTATTTTCCACCATAATTGGTGGAAAAATGAATTCTAACTTCCGGCGCTACACGAGTAGGCTGCCTTTTTGCAACAGCGGATCAATTTCTTCCTATTTCTATTTACTATCTGGCTCTCTTACTAATCTTTCTGATTCAACAACACCTTTATCCATCACAGACACGTAGATCGCCCAAATGTCTCCTGAGCCAGCGGACGGAGCCACTGTTTCTTGCAGGAGGCAGTACAATAGAGACCAGCTGTTAGCACTTAACCGGTCCATGATGCTAACGCAAAAAACTCGACATACCGGGAGAAATAAGACGGAAACGGCGTGGATGTCGAGCTGGAGTAAGACGGCGGGCGAGGAATATAAGGTACAGACCCGCCCTCCCATCCGTTATTATGGGGAATGTACGATCGCTACTCAATAAAACAGATGAGCTAGCGGCTATCTCCCGCTACGAGAGCGTGTACAGAGAGAGTAGCTTGATGCTGTTCATGGAGACGTGGCTAACAGAACTAGCAACAGATGCTAACATTGAACTGGAGGGTTTCCACGCAATATGGGCAGACTGAACACCAGACAGTGGGAAAGCAAGGGGCGGAGGAGTGATAATGTATGTCAATAACAACTGGTGCAGACCAGGACATATTACGGTTAAACAACAACACTGCAACAAGACATGGAGTTGCTAGCTGTTAGCATGCGGCCTACATATCTCCTGAGGGAATACTCACATGTGATCTGCATTGTTATTTATGCAAATCCGACGGCGAACGCTGGGACAGCGCGTGACGTCATTCACTCAGTAACTGGCAGGCTGCTGACAGAACACCCAGATGCTCTTCTCCTCATCTCAGGTGATTTCAGGTGACATCGATGGCCTCACTCACACCATCACAGACTACATCAACTTCTGTGTGGACAACACCGTACCCACCAAGACCATACGGTGTTGCTCGAACAACAAACCCTGGACCAACCCTGAGATAAAAACACTTCTGACAGAGAAGAAGAGGATCTTCAGGTCGGGGAACAGGGAGATGCTGAAGTCCGTACAGAGGGAGCTGAGAAGGAAGATCAGAGAAGGCAAGGACAGCTTCAGGAAGAAGATGGAGGACAACCTGCAACAGAGCGACATCGGCAGGGTCTGGAGAAACCTTAAAACCATCTCTGGGCTCCAGAATACCTCCTCCCAGGCCACGGGGGGCAGGGAGTGGGCGAACAATCTGAACCTGTTTTTTAATAGGTTTGACCAACCGCCCTCCCCCCCGACTGCACACCAACCACTGCTGCCTCTAAAGTCATCGAGACCTGCTGTCCACACCCCACTCCACCAGCACCCCCCTACTCCCAGCACACAGCCCCCAAACCTGACCCTCAGTAAGACCCAGGTGAGTACGGAGCTGAGGAAGATCAAGGTGAGGAAGGCCTCGGGACCGGACGGCATCAGCGCGAAGCTCCTCAAGTCCTGTGCAGACCAGCTGTGTGGGATTGTGGAGCACATCTTCAACCTGAGCCTGAAGCTGGGGAGGGTACCACAGTTGTGGAAAACATCTTGTGTGGTACCTGTACCAAAGACTTCCCACCCCAAAGACCTGAACAGCTACAGACCAGTGGCCCTGACGTCTCACATGATGAAGACCCTGGAGAGACTGCTCCTTGCTCACCTCCGCCCCCTGGTGGGACTAGCGATGGATCCACTCCAGTTCGCCTACCAGCATGGCATTGGGGTGGAGGATGCGGTGATCTTCCTCCTTCACCGTTCTCTGTCCCACTTGGAGAAGCCCGGGAATGCGGTGGAGATCATGTTCTTTGACTTCTTCAGTGCTTTCAACACCATCCAACCGATGATCCTGAAGGACAAGCTGCTGTGCGCAGGGGTGGACCAGCACCTGTCATCATGGATCCTGGACTACCTCACTAACCGGCCACAGTTTGTGAGAACCCAGGACTGTGTGTCTGACACGATCATCGGTAGCACGGGGGCCCCCCAGGGAACGGTTTTGGCTCCCTTCCTGTTCACCCTTTATACTGCGGACTTCTCACACAACACAATACACTGCCATCTACAGAAGTTCTCTGACGACTCTGCGATCGTCGGCCTCATCTCCAACGGAGATGAAGCTGAGTACAGAGGACTTATCCAGGACTTCGTGGACTGGTGCCATCGGAACTGCCTCCAGATCATTTATCTTTTGTTCATATAAAAGACAAAAAATAAAATAGAAAGGAGATGTCTTTACCTTCTTTACATGTTTCAACTGCACTGCAGCCTTCGTCAGAAGAGTCAGCTGATTGCTGCCAGGTGACATTTATCAGCTGATTTTCGTAGGCGATCACCTGGCAGCAATCAGCTGACTCTTCTGACGAAGGCTGCAGTGCAGTTGAAACATGTAAAGAAGGTAAAGACATCTCCTTTCTATTTTATTTTTTGTCTTTTATATGAACAAAAGATAAATAATTAAAAGAAGACAAAATGAACCTATTTGACCTATTGCCTCCAGATCAACGCGAGGAAAACTAAGGAGCTGGTGGTGGACTGCCGCAAGCAAGGACAACCCCTCACAGCACCAGTAAACATACAGGGTACAGACATTGAGATGGTGACATCCTACAAGTACCTGGGTGTTCATGTGAACAATAAACTAAACTGGTCACACAATACTGACGCACTCTACAAGAAGGGACAGCTCAGGCTGTTCCTACTGAGGAGACTCAGGTCTTTTGGTGTACAAGGGGTGCTGCTGAAGACATTCTATGACACGGTGGTGGCATCAGCCATCACTTTTGGAGTGGTCTGCTGGGGCAGTGGCATTACAGCAGCCGATAGGAAGAGACTGAACAAACAAATCAGTCTTATTGAGTAGCGATCGTGCATTCCCCATAATAACAGATGGAAGGACAGGTCTGTACCTTATATTCCTTGCCCGCCGTCTTGCTCCAGCACGGCATCCACGTTGTTTCTGTCTTATTTCACCCGGTATGTCGAGGTCTTGT
The DNA here is from genome assembly GCA_020510985.1 of Pholidichthys leucotaenia. Classification (NCBI taxonomy): domain Eukaryota; kingdom Metazoa; phylum Chordata; class Actinopteri; order Cichliformes; family Pholidichthyidae; genus Pholidichthys; species Pholidichthys leucotaenia. The sequence goes on from CM035845.1 coordinate 12,707,482, forward strand.
GCTAGCATCTTGGTCCTGTTAAGTGCTAACAGCTGGTCTCTGCTTAAGGGTAATTTAAATCAGAAATGTAGCATATTTATCAGTAAAACTATATTTTACTTTGATCATATTCTTCTAATATTTTAAAAACATTTTTCTTCATCATCATATTTCCTTTCCTTCTAGGGGTTTTTGTTAATTACCATCCAGAATTTCTCTTTGCTCATCATTCTGATGTAGAGTTTTAAAAATTTGGTCATGATGTAATTTTATCTGTATAAAATCCACATCTGTAACCTGTCATTTCAAACTGGTACATTTCCAGACAAAATGAAAATGGCAAAAGTAATACCTCTATACAAAACAGGAGACAGTCATCGCTTCACAAATTACAGGCCAGTCCCTTTACTCTCACAATTCTCCAAAATACTTGAAAAAATCTTCACTAAGAGACTGGATGACTTCACTGAAAAACACAACCTCCTTACAGATAGCTAGTATGGTTTTAGAGCAGATAAATCTACATCTTTGGCACTGATCGAACTTATAGAAGAAATTACTAGTTGTATAGATAAAAAAAAGGTTGCTGTAGGAGTATTTATAGATTTAAAGAAAGCTTTTGACACCATTGACCACAGAATACTACTAAGGAAACTGGAAAGGTATGGGATAAGAGGGGTAGGACTGAGTTGGGTGCAAAGTTATTTAAGTAACAGACAACAATTTGTACAAATTGGAGAGCACAAATCACCCTTCATGGACATCACTTGTGGTGTGCCCCAGGGGTCAGTTTTGGGACCCAAACTCTTTATTTTGTATATAAATGACATATGCCAAGTATCAAAAATTCTGAAATTTATTTTGTTTGCGGATGACACAAATATCCTTTGCACTGGTGAGAAATTGCAGCAGGTTTTAGAGGTGGTCACAACTGAAATGGAAAAATTAACGCAGTGGTTCAACAAAAATAAATTATCTCTAAATCTAAAAAAAAACAAAGATTATGGTGTTTGGAAATTATAAAATAAATCATGAAATAATGGTAACGATAGATGATACCAGAATAGAAACAGTACAGGAAAATAAGTTTCTGGGGGTGACGCTAGACAATAAAATCTGCTGGAAACCTCACATCAGTCACATCCGGGCTAAATTAGCAAAATGTATTGTTCATACTGGGGAAGACAAGACACATCTTGGACTATAAATCATTGGTCTTATTGTACAATTCACTGTTTTTACCTTATCTTAACTACTGTGTAGAAGTCTGGGAAAAACACCTACAAGACCAACCTACAGGCAATATGCACATCACAAAAAAGAGCTATAAGGATAATAAACAATGCAGGATATAGAGACCATACCAATTCGTTGTTCTTAAAGTCACATGTCATAAAGTTCATCGATTTAGTTAAATTTAAGACAGCACAAGTAATGTACAGGGCAATTAACAATCAACTCCCAACTAATATACAAATAATATTTAAAAAAAGAGACAATGATCATAATTTGAGAGGAGACTTAAACTTTACAAAACCCAAGATACGTACAACCAAGAAAAGTCTGTGCATATCTGTCTGTGGGGTGGATTTGTGGAACAGTCTGGAGCCGGAACTGAAACTATGGACAAACAGAAATCAATTCAAAAAGAGGTATAAGCACTATTTGCTGAAAGGATATATGTTAGAAGGGTAGTATTTATATGTACGATTCATTATGTTCACTCTGGGACATTATGGGACACTATGAAATGGTGGGTGGGACAGCACTGTGTATATCTGTGTTGTTTGAGACTGGTTTTGATGTATGGACTTCATTGTATGTTAGAATGGATGGGTGTTGATGTTGATTTGTAAAAAAATACAGTAAATTGTTTACTTGGGGTCTTAAAGGTGGTAATTTGTATAAAATTCACATGGGTGTATCTATGGAAAAGAGGAGTTGGAATTAATAAGTGTTCACTTCTTCCTTCTCCCTTTCGAACAGTGTATACTGTAACTTTATTGCATTTGCCATTTGCTTGTTTTTTGTTATATTTTTGTGTTCGAAATAAACTATCTATCAGTAATTTTAATTCTAATATGATAAAACACTGAGTAGCTTTTATTTTCATTTGCATGTTCAGTTTTAATTGTGAAACTTTTGACTTTGGAGAAAATACCCCCCCCCCCCCAAAAAAAAAGGTTTACATGTAAATCTGGCCCTTGGGAAGTGAGGACAAAGGAATTGTGGCCCTCACTACCACCAAAGTTGCCCATCCCTGATCTACTTTCTTGGTCTGAGTGAGGACTCCAGCTGCAGCATTCTGAACCAACTACAGCTGTCTGATGGACTTTTTAGGGAGACCTGTGAGGACAGCATTACAGTTGTCCAGTTTACTGAAGATAAATGCATGGACAAGTTTTTCTAGATCTTGCTGAGACATAAGACCTTTAAGCCTCGCTATGTTCTTTAAATGATCATAAGCCGACTTCACTACTGTCTTAATGTGGCTGTTAAAATTCAGGTCTGAATCCAGAACTGCACCCAGATTTCTGGCTTGGTTGCTGGTTTTTCACATCATTGATTGAATGAGGCACAGGAACGTTAAAAACATTTTGTTTGGCACGCTGCCCTCCGGCATTAGCACCAGATACAGGTAATTCAATAGCCTGCTCACAGCCATAGAAGATTAGTTTATTGCTTCCTTTATTCAGACAGGCATAAGAAGGAGAAGTTTATTTAACTTTGACATATTTAGCTTGATGTCTACAGTCGTGCTTAGAAGTGTCAGCTGAGTGCAGTGACTGTCACTATGTATTGTTCAGTGGTTAAACTGCCAGATTTCAAAGCAAAAGGTTGCAAATATGAGACCAGCTGCAATTTCTTTTAGGGACCACAATGGAAATAAGTGCACACTTTCTTGTGCCATCCCAATGTTTTTAGATGTATGTTGTATATTTTACACAATGTTATCTTAAATGATGAATAAATCAATCAATTTGTGATCAGCCGGGCGGATCAGCTTGTTGAATATAGGAAAACAGTCACGAAAAAGAGCACAATATCAACCTATTTAGTGGGTAGCCACGATCACCTGTCAGTTGAAAGCGGATCATATTATGGGACGATGAATAAATCAATCAATTTGTGATCAGCCGGGCGGATCAGCTTGTTGAATATAGGAAAACAGTCACGAAAAAGAGCACAATATCAACCTATTTAGTGGGTAGCCACGATCACCTGTCAGTTGAAAGCGGATCATATTTGACTAGGCAAGTACATATTTTATGTCCAAAATGTGTCCACAAGGACTGCCCGTGGAAACTTAAATCACCTGACATCATCCTGAGCCAGAAAATCTTCTCTGTCTCTAAATACCCTTTCTCTTCTCACTGCGTGACTTGCAATATCCTCTAATCCTCTGTTGTTAGAGGCATTTTCTGCTCTTCTTTGCGCTTGCTTTATATCCACTCTTCTAATTGTGCCCACTTGGATGTTTGTTCATCATGTGTCTATGGTGTGTACAATAATTTTCACATCATTATCAGTCTCCAAGATCACCTCTAAGTGTCGCGAACGGACCAATAACAGTAGAAACGTACTTACGCCAACCATGAAGTTGGCAAGGGGTTGCGCATATTTCCACTGTCATTTCATTCTTGATGCATCTGAAATTTTCTGTGGAAAAGGACATACGCCATGTTTTTGTGCGTAAGTACCCTTTGTAGATGAGGCCCCTAGTGTGTTAAATTTGGTGTTATCACTCTCACACTCTCTCATACTGGTCACTGGAAGTTCCTGCAGCATGGTGGCCAAGACCATACAGCAGTTTAACAGGACAGGTTCCACTCAGAATAGGCTTCGCCATGGTCAACCAAAGAAGTTGACTGCTCATGCTCAGTGTCATATCCAGAGGTTGTCTTTTGAAAATAGACGTATGAGTGCTGCCAGCATTGCTGCAGAGGTTGAAGGGATGGGGGTATCAGCCTGTCAGTGCTCAGACCACATGCCACACACTGCATCAAATTGGTCTGCATGGCTGTCGTTCCAGGAGGAAGCCCCTTTTAAAGATGATGCACAAGAAAGCCTGCAAACAGTTTGCTGAAGACAAGCAGACTAGGGACATGGATTACTGGAACCATGTCCTGTGGTCTGATGAGACCAAGATAAACTTATTTGGTTCAGAAGTCAAGCATGGTGATGGAAGTGTCATGGTTTGGGGCTGCATGAGTGCTGCCAGTACTGGGGAGCTACAGTTCACTGAGGGAACCATGAATGCCAACATGTACACACTGAAGCAGACACCTTGGGCACAATTTGGACATTTTCACTTAGGGGTGTACTCACTTTTGTTGCCAGCAGTTTAGACATTAATGGCTGTGTGTTGTTATTTTGAGGGGACAGCAAATTTACACTGTTTTACAAGTTGTACGCTGACTACATTGTATCAAGGTGTCATATCTTCAGTGTTGTCCCATGAAAAGATGTAATTAAATAGCTACAAAAATGTGAGGGGTGTACTCACTTTTGTGAGGTACTATAGATGTTGAAAAGCAAAGGTCTTAAATGGAACCTTGTGGAACGCCACAGGTTGTTTTTGTTCGCTCAAATTTGTAGTTGCCAACTGACACAAAATAGTCCCTCTCTTTTAAAGAGGACCCAAACCAGCTAAGTGCTGTACCAGAAAGTCCCATCCATTTTTCAGCCGGTCTAACAAGATGTTATGGTCGACCGTGTCGAATGCAGTACTGAGGTCCAACAGAACCAAGACTGAAATGTTGCCAATATCTGCTTCTGAGTGGATGTCATTAAGGACCTTAACTAGAGCTGTCTCAGTGCTGTGGTGTGACCGAAAACCTGACTGGAAGGCATCAAAACAGTTATTTAATGTCAGGAAGTTGTACAGTTGTTGAAAAACAGCTTTTCCTATTATTTTACTAAGAAAGGGGTGGTTTGATATGGGCCTATAGCTGTTCTGTTCAGTGAGGTGTCTAGGTTGCTCTTCTTTAAAAGTGGCTTGATAACAGCTGTTTTTAAGCACTGAGGGAAGACACCTAAATGCAGAGACATATTTATGATCTGTAGTAGACATGAGGACATACAGTATGAAACATTTTTTAAAAACCCTGTTGGGAGGGTATCGAGGCAGCAGGTAGTGGATTTCAGGTGGTGTATGTCATCCAAGATTTTATGATTAATTGGAAAAAAAAATTGCCATGGTGTTTACATCTTCTCTGCGTGGACGCAAAGGAAGCACATGTCCATCACCTGGCATAGGAGCACTGACTGACTAATTTTCTGAATTTTGTCAGTAAAGAAAAAGGCAAAGTCATTGCAGGCATGGTTGTCAGTAGTTCAGAAACTACTGACACGGGGATTTGTTAGCCTGTCAACAGTAGTGAACAAGGTGCATGCATTTTTGCTTTAACAATGATATCAGAAAAATATGCTTGCCTTGCATTTCTCAGCTCCAAATTATAAATGCTCAAACTCTCATTACAGATTTCATAGTGAACCTGTAATTTAGTTTTTTGCCACCTGCGTTCAACTTTTTGAGACTCTCTTTTTTTCAGCTCTTACTAGTTTGGCATTTCTCCATGGAGGTTTTTTAATAGTGACCGCCTTCACCTTGATGGGAGCAACGGCATTAATAATACTTGTAATAATAATACTTGCCTTCTGTAATTGATAACATGGTGGATAGTGTTTCAGCTTCTCTGCATCAGGCTGCATCAGACTTGGTGGCCCCCCTTAAAAAAGAAAAAGGCTAATCAGAGATTTTTAACTCCTTGGTTCAACACAGAAACTCGTAGCTTAAAACAGAAGACTCGTCAATTAGAAAGAAAATGGCGCTCTACTAATTTAGATGAAATCTATTTAGCTTGGAGAAATCATCTTTTAATTTATAAAAAATCTCTTAGAAAAGCTAGAACGAGTTATTACTCTGCATTAATAGAAGAGAACAAGAATAATCCCAGGTTTCTTTTCAGTACTGTAGCCAGGTTGACAAAGAGTCAGGACTCTGTCAATCCTAGCATCCCCTTAGAGCTTACTAGTCAGGACTTTATGAACTTTTTCAATAATAAAATTTCATCCATCAGAGATAAAATCAATCAGATTCTTCCCACAGTTAACTTAAATACTGTAACTACTACAACTCCTTCTATTGATGTCTGTCTTGATGAGTTTACTCCAGTCGACCTTTGTGAGTTAGACAAAATAGTTTCCTCATCCAAACCTTCAACTTGTCTTTTAGACCCTATTCCTACCAGGTTATTTAAAGAAGTCTTCCCACTTATTGGTAGCTTTATTCTTCATATAATCAATTCTTCATTAACTTTAGGCCATGTACCGCAGGCTTTTAAAACGGCTGTAATTAAACCCTTACTCAAAAAGCCAACGCTAGATCCAGGAGATTTAGCTAACTATAGACCAATCTCTAATCTCCCTTTCATTTCAAAAATCTTAGAAAGAGTTGTTGCTACGCAATTATTTGACCACCTGCAGGGAAATGGTTTATTTGAGGAGTTTCAATCTGGGTTTAGAATCCATCATAGCACTGAAACAGCCTTAGCGAAGGTCACTAACGGCCTCCTCATTGCATCTGATAATGGACTAGTTTCTGTACTTGTCCTTTTAGATCTTAGTGCAGCTTTTGATACTATTGATCATAATATTCTACTTGATAGATTAGAACACTATGTTGGACTTAATGGAACTTCGTTGCAGTGGTTTAGATCTTATTTATCTGATAGGTTCCAGTTTGTTCATGTAAATGATGAGTTTTCTCTCAGCTCAAAGCTTAGTCATGGAGTTCCACAGGGATCTGTGCTTGGCCCTACTCTTTTTAGTTTATATATGCTTCCGTTAGGCAACATTATTAGAAAGCACTGTATACATTTTCACTGTTATGCAGATGACACACAATTATACCTGTCAATGAAGCCAGATGATACTAATCAATTAGCCAAGTTAGAAGCCTGTCTTAAGGAAATCAAAGTTTGGATGACTTGTAATTTCCTGCTATTAAATTCAGATAAGACTGAAGTCATTCTTGTTGGTCCAAAAATCCTTAGAAATTCCTTTCCAAATCAAACTTTCAGTTTGGATGCAGTTACTCTTTCTCTTAATAGCTCTGTGAGGAACCTTGGAGTTATTTTTGATCAGGATTTGTCCTTCAATTCACATATTAAATTTGTTTCTAAGACTGTCTTCTATCATTTGCGTAATATTGCCAAGATTAGGAGCATCTTGTCTCAGAGTGATGCTGAGAAGCTGATCCACGCTTTTGTTAGCTCGAGATTAGATTATTGTAATTCTTTATTATCAGGCTGTCCTAAAACATCTTTAAAAAGTCTTCAGCTGATCCAAAATGCTGCAGCAAGAGTTTTAACAGGTACTAGAAAGAGAGATCATATCTCTCCGGTTCTGGCCTCCCTTCATTGGCTTCCCATAGAGTTTAGAATTAAGTTTAAAATCCTTCTTCTTACTTACAAAGCTCTAAACAATCAGGCTCCTTTTTATTTAAAAGATCTGATACTACCGTATCATCCTAACAGAGCACTACGCTCCCAAAATGCAGGTTTACTTGTAATACCTAGAATCTCCAAAAGTACAATGGGAGGCAGAGCCTTTAGTTATCAAGCTCCTCTCCTGTGGAATCAGCTGCCAATCTGGATTCGGGAGTCAGACTTGATCTCTGTTTTTAAGAATAGGGCTAAAACCTACCTTTTTGATATAGCCTACAATTAGGGAGGGATCATGTGTTTCTGAACCCTCCCTTAGTTATGCTGCTAATAGGTTTAGTCAGCCGGGGGACCTTCAGTAATGCACTGGGCCTCACTTCTTTCCTCACTCTCTATGAAATATTTTTTTTTTGCTGGTCATTAACATTTGTTTGTTCTCTCCCATAGATTGAGTCCCCATCGTGCTGTTTGCTCTCTACATGTCTGTTCTTTTCTTCTTCTCTGTCCCCTCACCCCCCAGCCAGTCGCAGCAGATGACTGCCCCTCCCTGAGCCTGGTTCTGCTGGAGGTTTCTTCCTGTTAAAAGGGAGTTTTTCCTCTCCACCGTCGCCAAGTGCTTGCTCACAGGGGATCGCCTGATTGCTGGGGTCTTTCTGCAACTGTGGGGGTCCTCCCTACAGTTGATAGTGCTATGAGATGACTGTTGTTGTGAAATGGCGCTATATAAATAAAGTTGAATTGAATTGAATTGTAATTTTACCATTGAAATTTTCCACAAGCTCATTTACTGAAGGTGAAGGGGATGGGGTGAGGAAGAGAAAGCTTGGATGAATGTTTCACTGCTATTATCACTGACCGCATACCGTTTTTGATGCCCTTTGTTTGGATATTTCTGTTGACATTAATAGCACTCTCAAAGAAAACACAAGAATGGTCGGACAGAGTAACATCCATCACCATAACCTTAGAGATGTTCAGACCTTTGGAGATGACCAGGGGCCTCATGTACAAAGACCTGCATGGATTTCCTACTGAAAGATGACATACGTTTAAATCAAGAAAACGACGTAAGCAAAAAAAAATCCAGATGTATGAAACCGTCTGTATGCAGGAATCCAAGCACATTTCCTTTGTACATACTGATTACTTGAAATTGAACGCACGTGAGGAAATACTGGACTCCTCCCTTGACACACCTCCATTTGAAAATGCAATTAAATGCAAATAGATATGCAAATAGATATATACAAGCGCTGCATGTTTATTCTCCTGTATCCACGATCAACAATAATAGATTTAATTGAATTTCGTGGAATGTGAGTTAGAGGTGCTGCTGAATGAGGCAGATACGCGTAAAAACATTTTGTTTGGCACGCTGTCCTCTGGAATTAGCGCCGTATACAGGTAATTTAATAGCCTGCTTACAGCCTTAGAAGACTAGTTTATTGTTTCCTTTATTCAGACGGGGATGAGAAGGAGATGTTTTTAACTTTAACATGTGTAGACCAGCGTCTGCAGTCATCCTCAGAAGCGTCAGCTGGTCACTGTGCTTTGTACTGTACATAGCTCAGTGGTTCAACTGCCAGCAATCAAAGCAGAAAGTTGCAGGTACGAGCCCAGCTATGATCCTTTTTTTTTTTTTTAAAGGACCACAATGGAATAAGTGTGCGCAATTTCTTGTCATCGCATTGTCTTTAAATGTATGTTGTATCTTTTATACAATGTTATTTTAAACAATGAATAAATCAATCAATTTGTGACCAGCCAGGAGGATCAGCTGGTTGAATAAAGGAAAACAGTCACAAAAAAGAAGACGATATGAACCTATTTAGTGGGTCGCCAGGGTCACCTGTCAGTTGAAAGCAGATCATATCAGACTCGGCAGGTACACATTTTATGTCCAAAATGCAAATCTCATTCTTTATAGTTATATACAACTTACATGGATTACACAGTACTAAATTCTGCATTTCAAACTTTACGCATGTGTTTATTGACATAACTACTGTACACACAGTCAATCGGGGGCTTGGTTGAATGCTGTGAAACTGTAGTTTAATCAGCAATAAAAGAAAGTCACTTACTCAAACCACTGAGTTGTAATGAAGCCTTGAAGACAGGGTGATATTTGTGGGGCGCACAGGCACATTGTGCACGAGGTGGGTTATTATTAGGACAATTACATGAATTTACTCACCAAGAAGCCACCCATCCGCACAATGCTAGCTTGTAGTTTGTTCCCAACAATGCTGTTCATTAGAATCATTAGGAAAACCGGCTCTTGCTGCAAATTGCGATTTGATGTTGGCCTGTTCGACTGCATTGTATGGGAATATGATGAATCTGGGTGACAGATGGATAATGCCATCCCACACAGCTGGCATAGCTTGGCTGAGGGTTGACTGGGAAATTCCCGATGAGTCTGCCAGCTAGAATGCCCATTTCCAGAAACCCCAGAGTTGTCAGCACCTGCACGGGGATGGGCAGCACACAGCTTCTCGTTGTGTCGCGCTCCAAGAGCGACCGTAGCTCTGAGCACAGTCCCACAAGGACTGCCCATGGAAACCTAAACTGGATGACAAGCCAGTCATCATCCTGAGCCAGAAAATCTTCTGTCTCTAAATACCCTTTCTTTTCTCACTGCGTGATTTGCAGTATCCTCTAATCCTCTGTTGTTTGAGGCATTTTCTGCACTTCTTTTATAGCCACTCATCTAACTGCGCACACTTGGATGTTTGTTCATCATGTGTCTCTGGTGTGTACAATAATTTTCACGTGCGTTGCCAACGGACCAATATCAGTAGAAATGTACATATGCCAGCCATGAAGTTGGCGTGGGGCTGCGCATATTTCCATTGTCATTTCATTCTTAATACATCTGAAATTTTCTGTGGAAAAGGACGTACACCGTGTTTTTGTGCATAAGTACCCTTTGTACATGAGGCCCCAGGTCCAGACTGTGTCGTCTCTTGTGTGTTTTTTCCGTTACATGCTGAGTCAGTCCAAAGTTATCAAGGACACAACACAATTCTTTGGTCCCTCTGTCCTGAGGGTTGTAAACATGAATGTTAAAATCACCAACAATAACTACACAGTTAAAGTCAACACAGATAATTCAATTCAATTCAACTTTATTTATATAGTGCCATATCACAACAGTCATTTCATAGCACTTTCAAATGTAGGGAAAACCCCTCAATTGCAGAAAGACCCCAGCAATCAGACAATCCCCTGTGAGCAAGCACTTAGTGACGGTGGAGAGGGAAAAACTCCCATTTAACAGGAAGAAACCTCTAGCAGAGCCAGGCTCAGGGAGGGGCAGTCATCTGCTGCGACTGGCAGCAGATGACTGCTCAACCACTGCTCAACCAGGCGGGTGAGGGGATAGAGAAGAGACAGAACAGACATAAAGAGAGCAAACATTAACGGAGAGAAGCCAAGTACATTATTGGAGGTCACCCGGCAGTCTTGAATGAATGAATGAATGAATGAATTTATTTCGGATAATACAGTACAGGTTAAAAGAAACTGTATAATATAACAACAAGGTCAAATTAGACAAAGACTCCTTCTACTAAACAATTCCACGTGAGTTATCCGAAATGGGTGATGGCTGAAGCCGCAGCTTATATTGCCCACCCATATTCCATCCAAGAATTCAAAGAAAAAAGAGTAAACAAGACAAGAGTGATTACAATTTATAACAAAGCTAAGACAAAGTGTGACTGAGAGAAAAAAAAAAAAAAAAGAAAACTAAGCTAAGTTAAGCGGTTACTATTCAAGACAAATCTACGACAGAATGTCACAGAGAGAGAGAGAAAAAAAACAAAACTAAGCTACAACACAACACAGGCTGGATATGTCAATCCTTATGTGAGTTTACATGTCGTCTTGTAAATATGTTTGGAGTATTTCTTCCTTTAGTTTTTGTTTAAATTGTCCAAGCGTTGTACATGATTTTAATTCAGGTCCATAATCGTTCCATAATCTGACTCCTTGCACTGAAATACAGTGTTGCTTGGTGGTTGTTCTCACTGTAGGCTTTTGAAATATACATGTTCCTCTGAAGTGATATCGTTTCTCCCTTGTTTGGAACAACTTTTGGATATTTGCGGGCAGTGATAAATTCTTCACTTTGAACATTATTATTGCGGTTTTAAAGTCAACCAGATCTTTCAACTTGAGAGTTTTTTGTTTAAGAAAAAGTGGGTTTGTTGGTTCCCTGTAAGCTGCTTTGTTTATTATTCTAATAGCTCTCTTTTGAAGCATAAAGAGTGGATATATGTTTGTTTTGTATGTATTTCCCCATACTTCATTACAATATGTCATGTATGGGAGTATTAATGAATGATACAAGGTGTATAGTGTGGGTTGATTCAGCAAATATTTCACTCTGTGTAATATTGCAATTGATTTGGAAACTTTACCTTTGATATAATTAATATGTGACTTCCAACACAGTTTGTTATCAATTATTACTCCAAGGAATTTAGTTTCAGATACCCTTTCAATCTCTACACCATTTACACTGAGTTTGGGTACTGGATTGTTGTGATGGTTGTTAAAGACTATAAATTTTGTCTTACTTAAATTGAGCGTTAATTTGTTTGAATCAAACCACAGTTTAAGCTTTCCTAATTCCTTCCCGAGTGTATCCAGGAGTTGTTCCAAATTGTTTCCACTGCATAGCAGATTAGTGTCATCGGCAAACAATATTAAGTCCATTTTTTCTGAGACTTTACATATATCGTTTATATACATATTGAATAATAATGGTCCCAAAACTGAACCCTGTGGGACTCCACAGGTGACCTTCAGCAACTCTGAGTTTTTGTTGCTAACACATACATACTGATATCTATTCTTTAAGTAACTACTTAACCAGGACAGTGCTACCCCTCTAATACCACAATTTTGTAGTTTCTTTAATAATAAATTATGATCTACTGTATCAAATGCTTTTTTAAGATCTAGGAATACTCCAACTGAATACTCTTTATTTTCAATGGCTGTTGATATTTTTTCTGTAAATTCCATTAGGGCATATGCAGTTGTCCTCTTGTGTCTGAACCCATATTGCTGCTCACATAATAAATCATTCTTCAGTATGAAGTTGTCAATTCTCTCATAGAATATTTTTTCAAGTATCTTGGAAAATTGCGGTAATAGTGAAATTGGTCTATAGTTTGAGAGTTCCCCTCTGTCGCCCGTCTTGTATATCGGAATTACTTTAGCTATTTTCATTGCATTGGGAAATATACCTGATTGGAGAGACAGGTTGCAGATATACGTCAGTGGTTTTACTATGCATTCGATAACAGTTTTGACTAGTAGCATGTCGATACCATCACAGTCAGTAGATGTTTTACTTTTGAACGATTTAACAATTTCAATGACCTCTCTTTCGTCTGTGTTCTTTATGAAGATGGAGTCTCTTACAGCAGTGTTATTGCATATTGTATCACCTGTTGGCACCGTAGTGGGTATTTCTCGGGCCAGTTTAGGTCCAATGTTAACAAAAAAATTATTAAATTCATCTGCAGGTGAAGCAATATTCACACTCTGAGTCGTTTTATTATTTTTTGGAATATTAGTTGGGTAGCTTGTATTTCTGCTTTTATTTCCAAGGATACTGTTGAGTATTGTCCATGTATTTTTAATATTGTCTCTGTTTTTCTCCAGTTCTTTACTGTAATAGTCTCTTTTAATACATCTTATTATATATGTTAACTTATTTTTGTATGTTTTATACCGCTGCTCTGCTTCTTTTGTTCTTTTCTTTAGGAAAGCTTTATATAATAAATTTTTCTTTTTACACACCTTTTGTAGTCCTTTGGTTAACCATGGCTTATCAGCAAATTTGTGTTTAAGCTTTTTTTTTTACTAATGGGCAGTTTTTTTCATAAAGAGTGGTTACAATGTTTATAAATGTGTCATAGGCTTCATTTACATCTGATACATAGACTTCTGTCCAGTCTTGCTTCAGCAAGTCCTCTTTAAGAGAACTGATTGCATTTGGTGATTTGTGTCTGAACGATTTTGAAGTTTTTTCTGCGTTGGGCCCCGTGTGGCCATGGATAAGTGCAAAGGTTGGCAAGTGGTCACTTATATCATTTATCAATAATCCACTTTCTATTTTCTTATCGAAAACATTGACAAACAGGTTGTCAATAAGTGTAGCAGAGTGAACTGTGATTCTACTGGGATGTGTTATTGTGGGATATAGACTCATGCTGTACATAGAGTTCATGAACTCTGTAACTACATTTTGTTGATGAGGATTCAGTAAGTCAATACTGAAATCTCCACAAATTGCTACCATTTTCTTACTAGTAATATTATTGTACAGCTCGACTAATTTATCTCTGAATGTCTCAATGCAAGTTCCCGGCGTTCTGTATATGCAGCTTATGATTAGATTTTTTGTTTTGTCTAGGTCAATCTCAACAGTAACACATTCCAAAATCCCTGGTAGTGCTAAGGACATTTCATTTACAAGCTTACACCTGTACAGGTCATCAGTATACAGTGCAACACCACCACCCTTTTTTTGAGTTCTGTTAATATAAAACATCTGATATCCCTCTATTGCCATCAGGGGAGCCTGCTCTTCGTTAAGCCAAGTTTCAGAGACTGCAATAGCTGTGAATTTTCTGTCTAGCTGTTTTAAATAGTCCTGAATCTGTGGAAAGTTTTTGTTAAGACTTCTGCTATTGAAGTGTATTATTGATAGTTTACCATCTAATTGCATTTGACTTTTGAATTGTTTTTCAGTGTAATATTCACAGTGGTTATGAATATTGTTGAAAAAGTGGTTATCAGGATCAATATCATTCTCCATCTCTTGTGGTTTATGTTCAGCATAATGGTATGTTTTCAGAGTTTGAGTTTCCTCATTCTGTGTCAAATGACTTCCTCCAACTGGGGATGATTGATGTCTACTTGAGTCGGTCATAAGTTTTTGTTTGTTTTGGTTATTTTTATTAAAGTACTTTGGCATGGTGTATCAAAAGAACTATTCTTATCGTGTGTATGAATATGGATTATCATTGACTCATAATTTTCTAATCAGTGTTCATCTGTATTTATCTAAGTCAGTAGCATCTCTGATCATTATACTCTTTGCTTGCTCAGGTGATCCATTTATTTTAATCCAAATTCTACAATTTCTTGTCCAGGTTGCTTGTATCTTATCTTGTTTTTTTAGCATCCGTGCCTGTCGTGCTAATTCAGCGGGTTTTTTTGTCAGGTGTTCATTTATGTAAACTTGAGTTTCCTTTAGCTTTCTGGCCTACCTCAGTATGTCATTCTTTACCCTTCTGTTCACAAAGCGCATCACAATTGATTTCTTTGTTTTGTTATCTTTCTTCGGTAGAGGATAGCAGGCTGAGATTGCATTGGCTTCTACCTTAATGTCTTTATCATTAAGGAACTGAAGCACTTGATTTTCTAAGGACAATGACTCCCTCATGGGTGCATCTTCACCACTCAGACCTACTATGGCATGGGCGTATGACTGATATCTGATGTCTAGTCCACTTATAACTAGGTCATCAATACGAGAACCTTGTTCAAGATCCTCGACGCGTTGCTCCAAAAGACGCCCGTGTTGCTCCAGGTCCATAATTTTTTTGTCTTTTTCTTGAATTATTAAATTTAGGGCTTGCACCTGTTCTATTAGGCCTATTATTTTGTCCTGTTGGCTAGTCAATTTGGCCAATTCTTCTGACATAAAGCTCAGAGCTTTTTTGATTTCTTCCATTTCCTCTTTCTTTGGTGGCAGTCTAAATCTATTAACAGCAAAACAAAGGGGGGGGGGTTAAGAGACACAAGATCCCTCCCTAATCGTAGGCTATATTGAAGAGGAAGGTTTTTACCCGCTTCTTAAAAACAGAGATAGAGTCTGACTCCCGAACCCAGATTGGTAACTGGTTCCACAGGAAAGGAGCTTGATAGCAGAAGGCTCTGCCTCCCATTGTACTTTTGGAGATTCTAGGTATTACAAGTAATACAGCATTTTGGGAGTGTAGTGCTCTGTTAGGATAATACGGTAACATCAGATCTTTTATATTAAAGGGGGTCTGATTATTAAGAGCTTTGTAAGTGAGAAGAAGGATTTTAAACTTAATTCTAAACTCTATGGGAAGCCAATGAAGGGAGGCCAGAACTGGAGTGATATGATCTCTCCTTCTAGAACCAGTTAAAACTCTTGCAGCAGCATTTTGGATCAACTGAAGACTTTTTAAAGATATTTTAGGACAACCTGATAATAACGAGTTTCAATAATCTAATCTAGAGCTAACAAAAGCGTGGATCAGTTTCTCAGCATCATTCAGAGCCAAGATGTTCCTAATCTTGGCAATATTGCGCAGATGATAGAAGACAGTCTTAGAAACAAATTTAATATGTGAATTAAAAACAGATCTTGATCAAAAATAACTCCAAGGTTCCTCACAGAACTATTCTCACTATAAGTGAGAGTAGTGGCATCCAAATTAAGAGTTTGGTTTGGAAAGGTATTTCTAAGGTTTTTTGGACCAACAAGAATGACTTCAGTCTTATCTGGGTTTAATAGCAGAAAATTGCAAGTCATCCAAGCTTTGATTTCCTTATGACAGGCATCTAACTTGGCTAATTGATTACAATCATTAGGCTTCATTGACAGGTATAATTGTGTGTCATCTGGGTAACAATGAAAATGTATACAGTGCTTTCTAATGATGTTGCCTAACAGAAGCATATATAAACTAAAAAGAGTAGGGCCTAACCCAGATCACTGTGGAACTCCATGACTGAGCTTAGAGTTGGAAGAAAACTCATTATTGATATGAACAAACTGAAGTCTATCGGACATATAAGATCTAAACCACTGCAGCGAAGTTCCATTTAGTCCAACATAGTGTTCTAATCTATCAAGTAGAATATCTTGGTCGATAGTATCAAAGGCTGCACTAAGATCTAAAAGGACAAGTACAGAAACGAGTCCATTATCATCTGTGGTAAGGTCATTAGTGACCTTCACTAAGGCTGTTTCAGTGCTGTGATGAATTCTGAACCCAGATTGAAACTCTTCAAATAAACCATTTCCCTGCAAGTGGTCACATAATTGCGTAGCAACAACTCTTTGTAAGATTTTTGAAATGAAAGGCAGATTAGAGATTGGTCGATAGTTAGCCACAACTCGTGGATTGAGCATTGGCTTTTTTAGTAAGGGTTTTATTACAGCAATTTTAAAAGCCTGCAGTACATGACCTAAAGTTAAAGAAGAATTGATTATTTGAAGAATATGGCTACCAATAAATGGGAAGACTTTTTTAAATAACCTGGTAGGAATAGGGTCTAAAAGACCAGTAGAAGGCTTGGATGAGGAGGTTATTTTGTCTAACTCTAAAAGGTCAATTGGAGTAAACTTTGGAGATATCAATTGAAGGAGTTGTAGTAGTTACTGTACTTAAGTTTACGGTGGAAAGAATCTGACTGATTTTATCTCTAATAGATAAAATTTTATGATTGAAAAAGTTCAAAAAGTCCTGACTAGAAAGCTCTAGGGGGATGCAAGGATTGGCAGAGTCCTGACTCTTTGTCAGCCTGTCTCTAGTGTTGAAAAGAAACCTGGGATTACTCTTATTCTCTTCTACTAAAGCAGAGTAATAACTTGTTCTAGCTTTTCTAAGAGATTTTTTATAAATTAGGAGATGATTTCTCCACGCTAAATAGAATTAATCTAAATTAGTGGAACGCCATTTTCTTTCTAATTGACGAGTCTTCTGTTTTAAGCTATGAGTTTTTGTGTTGAACCAAGAGGTTAGAAATCTCTGATTAGACTTTTTCTTTTTTAAAGGGGCCACCAAGTCTAGAGTCTGATGCAGAGAGGCTGTAACACTATCTACCATGCTATCAATTATGGAAGTTGCAGGCTCTCCATCTTTTATTTCCATTGTATTGACCCATGGTATAGAGGAGACAATCTGCAAAAATTTGGTAACATCATCATCTGAAAGACATCTGCTGTAGTAATATTTTTCTTTAGGAGTCAAATAATCAGAAATAGTGAAATCAAAGGTTGACAGACAATGGTCTGACAGTACAGGTTATGAGGAGACACTACCAGATTTTCTATTTCTATACCATAAGTCAGAACAAGGTCCAATGTGTGATGGAGATAATGGGTAGAATTTTCTACTTTCTGGGAAAACCCCATCCATCCATCCATCCATCTTCTACCGCTTTTCCGGAGGTCCGGGTCGCGGAGGCAGCAGTTCAAGCAGAGAAGCCCAGACTTCCCTCTCCCCAGCCACCTGCTCCAGCTCTTCAGAGGGGATACCAAGGCGTTCCCAGACCAGCTGGGAGACATAGTCTCTCCACCGAGTCCTGGGTCTGCCCCGGGGTCTCCTCCCAGTGGGACGTGCCTGAAACACCTCAAGTGGGAGGCGTCCAGGAGGCATCCTAATCAGATGCCCATACCACCTCAACTGACTCCTTTCAATGTGGAGGAGCAGCGGTTCTACTCTGAGCCTCTCCCGGATGACTGAGCTCCTCACCCTATCTCTGAGGGTGAGTCCAGCAATCCTACGGAGAAAGCTCATTTCAGCCGCTTGTATCCGCGATCTCGTTCTTTCGGTCATTACCCAAAGCTCGTGACCATAGGTGAGAGTAGGAACGTAGATTGACTGGTAAATCGACAGCTTTGCCTTAGAACTAAGCTCCCTCTTCACCACAACAGACCGGTACAACGTCCGCATCACTGCAGATGCTGCTCCAATCCGTCTGTCGATCTCTCGCTCCATTTTCCCCTCACTCGTGAACAAGACCCCAAGATACTTAAACTCCTCCACTTGGGGCAGGAGCCTGTCCCCAACCCGGAGAGGACAATCCACCTTTTTCCGGCTGAGGACCATGGACTCGGACTTGGAGGTGCTGATTCTCATCCCAGCCGCTTCACACTCAGCGGCAAACCGTCCCAGCAAGAGCTGTAGGTCATTGCTGGATGAAGCCAACAGGACAACATCATCTGCAAACAACAGAGATGAGATCCTGTGGTCACCAAGCATGACACCCTCCATTCCCTGGCTGCGCCTAGAAATCCTGTCCATAAAAATTATGAACAGGACCGGTGACAAAGGGCAGCCCTGGCGGAGTCCAACTCTCACTGGGAATGACTCCGACCGAGTGTTGGCAATGCGAACTAAACTCTCACAACGGTCGTACAGAGACCGAATAGCTCGTAACAACAAGCCCGATACCCCATACTCCCGAAGCACCCCCCACAAAAATCCACGAGGGACGCGGTCAAATGCCTTCTCCAAGTCCACAAAACACATGTAAACTGGTTGGGCAAACTCCCACGAACCCTCAAGAATTCTCGAGAGGGTAAAGAGCTGGTCCGATGTGCCACGGCCAGGACGAAAACCACATTGCTCCTCCTGAATCCAAGGTTCGACCAACGGCCGGACTCTCCTCTCCAGTACCTTGGCATAGACCTTCCCAGGGAGGCTGAGGAGTGTGATCCCTCTAAAGTTGGAGCACACCCTCCGGTCCCCTTTTTTGAAGAGAGGAACCACCACCCCGGTTTGCCATGCCAAAGGCACTGCCCCCGACCTCCACGCAATGTTGCAGAGGCGTGTCAACCATGACAACCCAACAACATCCAGGGCCTTGAGGTACTCGGGGCGAATCTCGTCCACCCCCGGGGCCCGGCCACCAAGGAGATTTTTAACCACCTTGGCGACCTCAGCCCCTGTGATAGGCGAGTCATCCCCCTCGTCCCCAAACCCTGCTTCCTCTGTGGAAGGCGTATCAGTGGGATTGAGGAGATCCTTGAAGTATTCCTTCCACCGCCCGACGATATCCCCAGTTGAAGTCAACAGTGTCCCATCCGCACCATACACAGTGTGGACGGGGAGCTGCTTCCCCCTCCTGAGCCGCCGAACAGTTTGCCAGAATCTCTTTGAAGCCGACCGAAAGTCTTGTTCCATGGCCTCACCGAACTCCTCCCATACCCGGGTTTTTGCTTCAGCAACCACCCGAGCTGCACTCCGCTTAGCCTGCCGGTACACCTCAGCTGCTTCGGGAGTCCCACAAGCCAACCAAGCTTGATAGGACTCCTTCTTCAGCTTAATGGCCCCCCTCACCACTGGTGTCCACCACTTGGTTCGGGGGTTGCCACCACGAGATGCACCGACCACCTTGCGGCCGCAGCTCTGGGCTGCCGCTTCAACAACAGAGGTGGAGAACATGGCCCATTCAGACTCCATGTCTCCAGACTCCCTCGGAATGTGGTTGAAGTTCTTCCGGAGGTGGGAGTTGAAGACCTCCCGGACAGGGGCCTCAGCCAGACGCTCCCAGCACACCCTCACTATACGTTTGGGTCTACCAGGTCTGAATGGCTTCCTCCCCTGCCATCGGATCCAACTCACCACCAGGTGGTGATCAGTTGACAGCTCTGCACCTCTCTTTACTCGGGTGTCCAAGACATACGGTCGCAGGTCTGATGATACGATAACAAAATCGATCATCGACCTGCGGCCTAGGGTGTCCTGGTGCCAGGTGCACATATGGACACCCTTATGCTTGAACATGGTGTTCGTTATAGACAGACTGTGGTTAGCACAGAAGTCCAATAACTGAACACCACTCGGGTTCAGATCGGGCAGGCCGTTCCTCCCAATCACCCCCCTCCAGGTTTCACTGTCGTTGCCCACGTGCGCATTGAAGTCCCCCAGTAGGACAATGGAGTCTCCAGGAGGAGCACCCTCCAGCACCCCAGTCACAGACTCCAAAAAGGGTGGGTACTCTGAAACATCATTTGGTGCATAGGCACAAATGATGGTCAGGACCCGTTTCCCAACCCGAAGGCGCAGGGAAGCAACCCTTTCGTCCACCGGGGAAAACTCCAATATAGAGGCAGCAAGGTGGGGCGATACAAGAATACCTACCCCTGCTCGTCGCCTCTCGCCCGGGGCAACTCCAGAAAAGGCCAAGCTCCAGCCCCTCTCCAGGAGACTGGTTCCGGAACCGGAGCTGTGTGTTGAGGTGAGGCCGACTATATCTAGCCGGTATCGCTCAATCTCGTACACCAGCTCAGGTTCCTTCCCCACCAGAGAGGTGACATTCCACGTACCAAAAGCCAGTTTAGAAAGCTTGGGATCAGTCCGCCAAGGTCTCCGCCTTTGACTGCCACCTAATCCACATAGCACCGGACTTCCATGATCCCTCCTGCAGGTGGTGAACCTACTGGAGGGCGGACCCATGTAACTCCTTCGGGCTGAGCCCGGCCGGGTCCCATGGGTGGAAACCCGGCCACCAGACGCTAGCCTTCGAGCCCCTCCCCCAGGCCTGGCTCCAGGGTGGGGCCCCGGTAACCCCATACCGGGCGGGGTACACTGAATCCTTGATATACAATTTATCATGAGAGTCTGTTGGATCGTTCTTCGTCTGGCCCTTCGCCCAGGACCAGTTTGTCTTGGGAGACCCTATCAGAGGCAAATTGCCCCGGACAACATAGCTTCTGGGATCACTGGGGCACGCAAACCCCCCCACCACGATAAGGTGACGAATTTGCAATGTGACACAAAGAACCCTTTGAAAAAGTTGCAATGTGACGAGAACAGTTTTGTGGAAAGAAGGTTGCAACTTCATGAAAAGAAGGTTGCAACATGATGAAAAGTAGGTTGCAACTTCACGATAAGAACTGCACAAGAATAAAGTAGTAATGTGATGAGAACAACTTTAGAAAGTTGCAACTTTACAGGAAGAAATTTACAACTGCGCAGAGAAATTTACAACTTGATGAAAACCCCATTGAGTCTAATATTGAATTGAATGCCTTATTAAGACAGTCACTATCTACATCAACATGTATATTAAAATCCCCTACTATAATTATCAGATTTCAGCACTAAATCAGCTAAAAATTTGGTAAATTCAGATAAAAACTCTGAGTAGGCTGATGGAGGATGGTAAACTATGGCAAAAAAAATTGGGTTTAAGCTAAAATTGCTAACCTGCCCAATACTGACATAACGTTCGGCTCAGGAGACGCACACACACAGGCTCAGAGTAGTTCAAATAGTTTATTGGCAACAGGGGTGAATGGATGTGTGTCTGCGAAATGTTAATGTGTTGGTGGCGGCGTCTGCTTCAGGCACAGAGGCAGGAGACCGTACAGCTGGCAACCCTATGGGAGAGAATGCAGAGACACAGGGTGACGGGCACACACCAACACAGGAGGAGAATAGGCGAGGGAGAAGCTTACTTGCTAGGAACAGATGACTGGCACAACAAGGACGGAACCCGGGAGACAGCCACCTGCAGGGCTCGGTGCAGCAGCGAGGAACGACGAGGGAACGGGATTGTCCGCCGCCGAGGAATCCACCTGTGCACAGGGGAGCAGACTGGAAAAGATGAGGTAAGGACTTCTTACCACACAGCGTCGTGCTGAAGAGTAGGTTGCTTCACGTTGAAGGGGGATGAAGTCTGACGGCTTCAGGCCGAAGCTCAGGGCGAGGCGGCTTATATCCCTCGCCGCTGATGATGAACAGGTGTGCGAGCAGGTGGCGCCGCTGATGAGCGGCGCGGCGTGACAAATACTGAGGATTAGGCCCTCAAAAGAATTAAAACATGTTTTTTGCTTTACATTAACTAGTAATTTAGAATGGAAAATTGCCGCTACTCCACCTCCTTGACCAGAACGTCTGGGATTATGATAGTTTAGATAACCAGAGAGTTGATTCATTCAAACCGACAAAATCATCTTGCCCTAGCCAAGTCTCTGTAAGGGATATTAAATCGATGTGATGATCAATTAATAGATCATGAACTAGTAGAGACTTGGGAGTTAGAGACCTAATATTTAACAAACCACATTTAATTTTTAAATTATGAGGAGGAACAGAGGCCAAATTATTAAATTTAGAGACTTGATGTTTAATTTGAGTTTTACCAACATTTTGTTTAATCACTTTGGGATGTTTATACATTATATTTTTATTAACTTGGGGGGGAGTAGACAAAGGTTCTCTGAAGGGGAAGACAGGGGCAAAGTTGAGGGGTGGCGGAAGAGGAGGAGCTGCAGAAAGGCGTGCATTTATCAAGTTATGTTGTATTTGTCTTGGGTTATAATATTTTGGGTAACGGGAGACAGACACAATCTCTATGGGGTTATAAACTGAAGACTGATCTAAACAGTGAGGATTATTTGGATTAATAGGATTAATATGAGACGTGGAAACAAAGAAAGGCTAGTTGGCAGACCCAGGACCTTTGGGGTGAGTTAACACACCAAATTTCAGTCACTGTACTAAAAAACGCTGAATGGAATAGAACAGATTGTCCCTTAAAACATGTGCACCAAGTCTATTTGGATGGATGCCATTTGGCCTCATAAATGATGGGCGGTTCCAAAGCAGGTTGAAATTGTCTACAAAACCAATGTTAAAAGTAGGACATGTAGAACACAACCAGGTATTAAGGCTGAGTTCTGCTAAAATAACTGCAACCTCGTCTGAAAGGTGCCAAAGGCCCAGAGATAAACACACGTCTGCCACAGTTCATAAGAGTGGACAGAAGGCTGCTGAAGTCACTCTTAAAGATCTCCGACGCTTCATCTGGGATGTTGTTGCATCCAACATACACAATGACAGTTTTAGCATGGGGGAACTCATTTAATAGGTCAGGGGTAAGAGCCTCAATGTCTGACACTTTAGCCCCAGGAAAAAATTTAGTGACACAGTACCTGCTTCTGATGTTCCTCATAATCGAGTCACCAATTACCAGCATCGTTTGGGGGGGGGGGGCTTTGTCGATGGTTTCTGAAGTGGAGGATAATTTTGTCGATGTTGTTGTTGAGATGGCGGGGTGATGCGCTCTCTTCTTTTTGGAGCTGGTGTATAATTTGGCACAACTAAAGTAGTTTTAATCCGGGGCTTGCAGGTTTGGGCCGCCGCTGAAGGAGGAGGAGGAGGAGGAGGAGGAGGAGGAGGAGGGGCGGCCATGGGCGGATGATCGACGTCCAGGTGGGGAAAATCTTCCAGGGAGAGGATGTCGAATCTGTTTTCCAGAAGCAAGGGAAGAGAAGAGGTGCGGCCCTGTCTGGCCAATTGCCGATGTTTGCTAGTTGGCCCAACCAAGGTCCAGGGCGCGCATTGAGGATGAGAAAAACAACCCGGGGCTTTGGGTTTAGCTCCGAGCTGAAGCCAGTGTTTATTGCTGGGGTCCTGGACATCTGAAGAGACTGGAGTGGTGGTGGAAGTGGATGGCGATGTGCTGAATTCACCCAGGTAAGTAGCCATCTCTGCCAGCTGCGAGTCGGTTGCCGGGGCTGTTGTTCACCCGAGAATTATACATTCCATCTTGCCTTGAGAGAGAGCAGTCGCATTTTTCTTCCCTCCTCCCCTGCCTTCCTGATCTATTCCCAGCTTTTGCAATGTTGCGTTTTTGTCTGTGTTTAGTCGCTCTTCTTCTGCTGAATCTTAATCTAAACGGAAATTATGGATTTGGAAGCGGCTTAAATGTGCTATTGTCACTATTTTTCAACAAGAATTGGGCCAAGGGGGAGCCCAAGAATTGGAACCTACGAGGAGACTCATGGACATTGGAATTCATGCGTCTATGTAAACATTATTGGTTATGATCTCAGGACTTCTATTTTTGGCTGTGGAGTTCCCTGATGCATCAGAAATTGAAGGAAAGTGAGAGAGCTGATCAAGCGGACCTGGCAAGCATCTTCATCAAATTCGACCAGTTGGGGAGGGCACGAGTAGCGGCAAACGGTGAACTGAATGACAGTGATTCAGTGAAGGAATACATCTGAAGCCCTATGCTCTCTATGGAAAAACAGTTTAAGCCTGCATATATAATGGAAGCACAGAACTACACAGATGAGGACAAATTCTATTCTCTGAGTGCACTGTGCTGATTTGATTTGATTTGATTTGACCTTTTTTGCCCCGTGTTTACATTCCTCCTGACTGAGATAAGCGGATGGCTCGGCTCATGTCTACCCAAACAATCAACAATCAGTTGTTTGTCGTCAGCGGATTGGACCTTCAAGGACAATGCCCATGTGCCTTCTGCAAGCAAGAGAGAGAGAGAGAGATAGACTCTGGACTCTGGACTTGTTTATAAGTCACATGATTATAACATCTATCCACTGCCAGGAGGCGCCCTCTGCTGCTCACTAACAACTGTTACATTTACACTACACAATGCATACAACACTACATGCATACGATATACACACACTGCTCTCCTTCTGCGTGTGATTTGTCTACTAAATGTCTGCTAAATATGCATTGAGGTTTTTTTTGCCTGCAATCAAAATTTCGCTTACTCATTAAGCGTCAATTTGATAAAACATGTTTTTTTTTCTCTCGCCTATTGTGTCATATCCTTTCTTTTCTTTTTTTTCCTTTCTTCTTTATGACTGGCGCCTAGCGGCTGCCCCAGCCTTGGATGCGCTCTGTAGAGCGTGCCCAAATGCCAAGTCACGTTTCGTTACCTTGTATTCATACATGTGTAATGACAATAAAGTTGAATCTCATCTCATCTCATCATCGTCAAGGTGGTCTTCAGCCTCACGAATCTTATAGAGGTTGGAGAGTCTCACTTCCAACTCAGAAACCTTCCTAAGGAGGGGCACACAGCTGACACACGTCGGGGATGGAGCCATAACGTTCCAGGCGAGAAGTGGATAGCCAGCCAGCCAAAAACAGCTGAAAACAGCTAAAAACAGGTTAGCCTAGCCCGGTGAACAGCCCCGCTTGGGGGCCGATCCATCCATGTGTCTGATCGGGCTTTCTGCCAGGCCAACACTAAGCTAACACCAAGCAAAAGCTAATATCGGCAAAAAGAAAAAACTAAAAATTAAAAACGGACTTCCGGTTATGGCTGCCACGTAGGACGGACGTGTCTCGCTCTGCTCTGCTCCTGGAAAAAAAAATCGGCAAATAACTCTCTCATTTGGGACAGAACGTATCCCAGCATTTGGGCGAGGATATGTCGGCGAAGCCTAAGGCTGGAAAACCAGGAAAAGGAAAAAGCGAGCCGCCGAAACAGTCCAAATTAACGGACTTTCAGGTCTGTGACGCAGCAAACAAAACTCCATATATGGCGGAGGAGGCTGGCAACGGTGCGATATCTGCGGGGTATGGCGCAGATGCGCTGATGGCTGCCATGAGTTCAATGAGAGCGGACTTTTCCTCTAGATTTGATGGGATTATGACAGCGTTGGAAGGAATAAGAAAGGAATTGGGTGACTGTGTAGAACGAACGGCGCAGATGGAGCTCCGTCTCGCTAGTGCTGAAGATGACGTCACCCGTCTTCAATTAAAGGTGCGCACTTTGGAAAAAAAAAAAAATCTCTGGAAGATAATATTTTGGATTTGGAATCTCGGTCGAGACAGAATAATTTGAGGCTGGTGGGTCTTCCAGAGGAATCAGAAGGTCGGGACGTATGTTCCTTTCTGGAAAAGTGGATTCCGGAGGTGCTGGGCAGCGAGGAGTTGAAATCAGCAGTGATTCTGGAAAAAGCACATCGTATTGGCCCACGGAGAGATAAGGGACCGCCGAGGACCTTAATTATGAAGTTTCTTAGCAACAGAGACAGGATGAAGATCTTCAACGCTGCACGAGCTAAAAAAGGAGAGATTAAACACCAGGACCAGCAGGTGCGGTTCTACCCAGATTTGGCCACAGGAATCCAGCAATTGAGGAAGCAGTTTGATCCCGTACGTAAGGAGCTGCGCAACCTTGGGATTCGTCATGGTGTAATCTATCCTGCGAGACTGCTGACCACGTATGAGGGCAGAACCCACATCTTCAAGACCCCAGAGGAGGCGCAGGAGTTCATCAAGAAGATCAAAGAAGAAGAAGAGACTGGTGGGAGCTAAGCATGAACAAAATATAAGGTAGAATAATTAAGCATTTGCACAGGCATCTGACTGACTTGAAGTAAATAGTAAGCTTACAAAATATAGATTGTATTATATATTAAAAAAACAAAACAAAAACAAAACAAACAAAAAACAAACTATGATGTACAAAGTTGTTAAAAATTTTGGAGTTAAGTTGGAAAACTACAGAGGAGAGTTAATGTTACGTCATTAAAAGCAGTAGAGTTAGGGTGATTGGGAGGATGAAGAAGGAGTGGCTTAGGCTGTTCCCCGTGGGTGTGGAACGGTCGATGGCTATATCGGGAGACAGAATTTTTCTTTTGATTTTGGGGGGTTTGCCACAAGTGTGGGAAGGGGAAATTTGTTTGTGTGTAGTTTGTAGGATGAATGTTCAACCACTCATGTTTTTGCTTCTCTGTATGAGCATGTTTACACTGCAAGGTAATCCCAAACTCTCTATTGATCATGGACCAAAGTGTTAATCTTAATTTAACTTCATGGAATTGCAGAGGTCTACAAAATTTAAAAAAACTTAAACAAGTTATGAATAAAATAAAGCACATGGGTTCAAGAATTGTGTTTTTAACTAACTAACTAACTAACCTGCACTTATATAGCGCTTTTCTAGTCACAAAGACCACTCAAAGCGCTTTCATTAATACTAACCCTCTATTCTAAGGGCCTATAGGAAACAAATATCTAGGGACAATTTAGAACAGCCAATTAACCTAACATGCATGTTTTTGGCATGTGGGAGGAAACTCATCTGATAGAGGAGGATGTTAAAAGAATTAGGAGTAGATGGCAGGGAAGTGTATTCACCTCTTCATTTTCATCCCGAGCCAGGGGAGTTATGACTCTCATACATAAATCAGTTCCTTTTCAAGTGAAAAATGTAATTGGAGACAAATTTGGAAGATATGTAATCATTCAAGGTTCTTTGCTATTAGAAAATATAAATCTTGTGAACTTATATGGTCCCAATATAGATGATCAGAAGTTCTTTGCTAATTTATTTCTCATCTTATCATCACTTACAGGGCAACATATAATAGCAGGGAATTTTAATTGTACATTGAATCCAGGTGTGGATAGATCAACAGGACTGGATTGTACGTACATTGGATGTAGGATGACTATTAATCATTTTATGAAAGAATTGAGATTGTTAGATATATGGAGAGAAATGAAACTACAAGTTAAAGCCTATTCTTGTTATTCCAGTACTTACAAGACATTCTCACGTATTGATTATTTTTTGATTTCCACAGAATTAAGGTCCAAGATTCAAAACTGCTTTTATGATAACATCGTGATCTCTGATCATGCACCCTGTTGTCTAATATATGTAGATAAAAAATTGACAAAGGAATCAGGTAGATGGCAATTTCAGCATAAATGGCTTCAGGATGAGGAATTTGTCAAGTATATAGAAAAACAGATAGACGAGTTCTTTGACATCAATACTACACAAACATCAGCATGTGTAAAGTGGGAGGCTTTCAAAGCTTTTATTAGGGGACATATTATTAGTTATACAGGATCAAAATCTAAGAAGACTCGAGAGGAGAGAGCTAAATTGGAACATAAAATAAAAAGTCTTCAGGAAAAAGTGTATGCAGGAAGTGACCCAAGATTGGAGAATGAATTACTGATTTTGAGAGCTGAATACGACAAAAAATCAGCGAATAGAGCTGCCTCGAGTCTTCTAAGATTGAAACAATCTTTTTATGAACAAGGTGAAAAATCAGGAAAATTATTAGCATGGCAGATTAAACAATTGGAAATTAAAACACCAATTACCAGTATTATAAGTAACGGACAGGTAGTTATAGATCCTTTAGAAATTAATAGAGCCTTTAGAGATTACTATGAAAAATTATATGATACCAAAAATGAACCTGATTTAACAAAACTAAATGGGTTTTTGAACGAACTATCTATACCGTGTATACCAAATGAAAACAGGGAGATATTGGAGTCTAAAATTAGTCAAGAAGAAGTTGGGCTAGCCATTGATAATATGAAATCAGGAAAAAGTGCAGGACCAGATGGTCTTCCAGTTGACCTTTATAAAAAATTTAAGAATAAATTAATAAAACCTTTTTTGGAAATGGTTTTAGAAGCATTTCAAAATAATAATTTACCATCATACATAAATAATGCCTTAATTATACTGCTGCCAAAACCAGGTAAGCCCTCTAATAAATGTGAAAATATGAGACCAATAAGCCTATTAAACGCCGACCTTAAGATAATCTGTAAAATTTTAGCAAGACGAATACAAGAAATTTTACCAAATATTATTAATCGAGATCAGAATGGCTTTATAAAGGGTAGACAAGGCTTCCATAATGTAAGAAGACTATTTAATATTATTTATTTTAATAAAGAAGCACCGGATACAGCTCTCCTATCATTGGACGCCGAAAAGGCCTTTGATAGAGTTGAATGGCCCTTTCTTTTTGAAGTCCTACAAAGGTTTGGACTTGGAAATAATTTCATAAAATGGGTTCAAATAATATACAATAATGCTACAGCAGAAATCCTAACAAATAACAATATTTCAAAACCAATAAAAATCAATAGAGGATGTCGACAAGGCTGTCCACTTTCACCTTTACTGTTTACTATGGCAATTGAACCTTTAGCGATAGCGATACGTTTACATTCACAAATATATGGAATTAAAGTTGGACCAACAGAACATAAAATCTCCCTGTACGCCGATGATATAATTTTGTTTATGTCGAATCTAAAAAAATCAATTCCAACCTTGTTGAATTTAATAAAGAATTTTGGGGAAATATCAGGATATAAAATAAATAAAACTAAATCTTCAATATTAATGCTAAATGAGACCCAGAGAAATTACCCAGCCCCTGAGGTAAATCAATTCAATGTTGTAAATCAGTTTAAATATTTAGGAATCCAAATTATGCCTAAGCTAGAATCAGTCGCCAGCGTCAACTATGAAGCCTTAATGTCAGATATCAATGAGTTAACTCAGAGATGGATGTCACTACCAATGTCGATGATCGGGAGAATCAATATACTTAAAAGTAATATTTTACCTAAAATACTTTATTTATTTCAATACATTCCCTTATCACCACCTTTAGATCTATTCTCAAGAATAAAAAAAAAGTTAGTGGAATTTATATGGAACAACAGGAGGGCTAGATTACGTTTGTCTTTATTATATTTACCATTTGATCGTGGAGGTCTGAAATGTCCAAATTTTATGTTGTATTATTGGTCGGCACAACTGAGGTCTATGACATATTATTTTTCATCAAATGATCTCCCTCACTGGACTGAAATGGAATCATACAATTTACCTTTACCTCTTCCCATATTCATATACTCAGATTCGGCAAAAAAATTACAAAAACAAGTTAAAAATCCATTTGTAAAGCATATGATCAAAATATGGTGTGAAGCTAAAAACTATTTAAAAGAACCACAGTTATTGTCACAATTTAGTCCAATATGGGGTAATCAATATTTTAAACCAGGGAGAGCGGACGCTGTATTTAAAGTATGGAATTTAAAAGGGATACAAAAGATTCAGGATTTATATTTGCCATGTGCAGACAACATAATGTCTTTTGAAGAGCTGAGGATCAAATTTAATCTCAATAGAACACATTTTTTTAAATATCTTCAACTTAGAAACTTTATTCGATCAAATCAAAATAAAGCTCTCACTCGACCTATTTATTCATCCTTGGAAAAAATGATGATGAAAGATAGTAAAAGAAAGGGTATTATTTCAGAGTTTTATAACTCATTGACACTATCTTCAAGTGAAAATTCACTGAAAAGATTAAACTACTGGAAAGAAGATCTGCAAATTGAAATTTCAGAGGAACAATGGGAATTGGCTTGTACAGAAGCTCAAACCAAATCAATAAATGCACGCCTTAAATTGATACATTTCAAATGGTTAATGCGGATGTATGTTACACCGGAGGAGTTAAATAGATATAACAAAAATATACCAGATACATGCACAAAATGCATGGAAAGTAAAGGAACCCTATTTCATTGTTTATGGGAATGTAGATTAATAAGAATGTTTTGGGAAGAGGTGAGGGTAACAATTGAAAAAATAATCTCAAAACAAATCATATTGAATCCTAAACTGTTTTTGTTGGGTCTGTACCCAGAAAAGCATAATTTTAATAAAAGTGAAAGAACATTCATAGACCTCAGTTTGCTTAATGCCAAAAAATGTATTGCACTATTATGGAAAAAGACTCATAGACCAGATGTGACTCAGTGGTTAAGACAGATGTTAACAAACCTTCCATTAGAAAGAATAACATATATACTGAAATCAAAGGAAATTGTGTTTGAGAATATATGGAGACCTTTTATTGATTATGTAAAAAATTTAAACATAACTCTTGAAGAAGAAGGTGAATGATGTGTGTGGACCTTGTAAATTCCAAACTGGTGAACATAATATGTATACTTATGTACTGGATTGTCTAGACTAAACAGAGGAGCATTGTTGAAGACTTGATTTTGTTGGTGGTTGTTGGTGTTTTTAGTGCATTTTTTTTTTTTTGTAGTACTTTAGTGTTAGTGTTTGATTGTTTGTATCATGTTTGTTAAAAAAAAAGGTTCAATAAAGATATTGTGGAAAAAAAAAATTAAAAACGAAGTCATTGAAAAAAACCTATAAGTTTAACATATAACATAATCTATAACATAATAAACAGCAGCTTTGTAAAATCATCAAAAAAGGTTGCATGCTATTTAGGTGGTTTGTAAACATTAAGAAACAACACATGGGAGGAGAAATTCAACTGAAGAGTCACATATTCAAACTAGAAAAGCACTCGGAGAGCGCAGACCTCCAAGCGCCACAGTTCCCCCCATACAGTGTTTGTGTGTACGTTTTCAGATTCCTTGACCATGAAAACATATGACTAGCAATTGGATTCACAATGATAGGATTAGTGGTTCAGTAGTTATTGACGAAAATGGCATTTTCCGTAATGGCGGTTTAGCGCCACAGTTCCCCCCATACAGTGTTTGTGTGTATGTTTTCAGATTCCTTGACCATGAAAACATATGACAAGCAATTGGATTGACAATGATAGGATTAGTGGTTTAGTAGTTATTCACAAAAATGGCATTTTGCGTAATGGCGGTTTTCTTGTGGACGGTGATCCGGATCACCACCAAAATCTAATCATCTGTAGGATACCCCATTTCTGACAATGTGTGAAAATTTCATGAAAATCCGTCCATAACTTTTTGAGTTATCTTGCTAACAAACAGACAGACAGACAAACCAACGCCGATGAAAACATAACCTCCTTGGCGGAGGTAATGAAGTAAACATATAAGACATCTGCTTTCATTGGAGGGAATCATTAAA
Source organism: Pholidichthys leucotaenia (assembly GCA_020510985.1). Lineage (NCBI taxonomy): Eukaryota > Metazoa > Chordata > Actinopteri > Cichliformes > Pholidichthyidae > Pholidichthys > Pholidichthys leucotaenia. The sequence continues at coordinate 12,739,194 of CM035845.1, forward strand.
CAAAACAGCTACTCCTCCTTTCCTATGCAGCCTGGGTTCACTTATAAAGCTCTAATTAGGAGGGACTTCTTCGATAAGAAGAGATCCACTGTTATCGTCTAACTAGGGCTATGTTAAAAACATTAAATCCAGTTTTTGTTTTATAATGAGATCATTGGTTAAAAATGTTTTTCTTGCCAAAGACCTAATATTTAATAAGCTAGTTTCAGTGTTTTAAGCTGTGAGGGTGGAGGTAGTGGTAGGTGGCGGAACTTTGACAATTGTGTCAGAGCTCGCTGAGGAATTGCTGGAGGGGGGAGATGGGGGGCAGCATGAAGTGGGAAGTTTCAGGGTGAGAGCATTGGACTAGGGCGTAGGGTCAGTTTTGTGGCCAGAGTGACTAGCTCCTTCGTCTGGCCAGTGAAGTTGAGGAGTGGGAAGGATGGGGAAGAGGAAGCTGAAGAGGACGGTGACCTGGAGGGGTTATGCAGTGGTAGAGGAGATGGATCCTCACTTTTGCCTTTTGGTGAAAGAGGGGTCTGCACAGGCGGGGGCTGAGGTGGCTTTATCTCACAGTTTCTGCTGGGCTGTATCTTATCCTGCTATTTTGGTTCCTCTTGTCCTTGTCCTGGAGCACAGAATGGCAACACAGAAAACAGAACAGATTGGAGGTAAACAGCCTCACTCCTGACCTGCTGAGGCTGAGTCCATCTGCCTTAAAAAAAGTGTCTGCGGTTGCAGAAAAAGTTGAAATTATCAATAAAATGGAGTGATTTGTTTGTACAAGCTTCTGGTAGCCATCCATTTAAATTGAACAGTCTGCTGAATCTCTCAACTCCTCCTCTGACCAGTGGTAAGGGGCCAGAAGTTCTACATCCAGAAGTTCCTTGAAGTCCTGTTTCAGTATCTAATACTGAAACAGGACAGGTAATATGAGACTCTTCAATGCTGAATGATCAGCCATGATTTGCAAGATTTTGTCTCTCACATCAGACACTATATCCCTGGGAAACCACATCATTTTTCTGCGTTTACCACATATGTTTCTCACATCTTTTGAAGCAGAGTCACCAACAATCAGAGCTTCAGGCTCAGCTATTAGCTTTCTCTGTAGCCTTTTACCTTCTGAGTTGTTCCAGTTTACTTTGCTGTGTGTGGAGGAGATTTTATCCAGATCATCAGATGGAGATCCATGGTTCTGCACTAGCGGCGCGTATCTGTTCTGAAGTGGCATGTTTGGTTGATTTTAGGCTTTCCTTTGACAGCTATAGACGGCTGTGTCTTGCTGACAGCCGGGGTTGAGGAGGTACTTGGTCTGGCCGGTAATGAAGGCCAGTCGTTCACAGATCTCACCAAGTTGGACTGTTGCTAGTCTTCCCTTCACCCTGTGTGATGACTTATTCTTGGGCTTTGCAACATGGGCATTCCAGGGAGAGCTATCACTGAGGATTTATTTCTATGTACCTGTCTCCTATCAGCCATGTTAACACTGGATAGCTATAAGTTAGCAGGGCTTTGTTCACTGTATTTTGTCACTGGAAGTGTTGTATTATTTTCACAGAGTCCATTAACTTCCAGAGTAACTTCTAGCCACTGGATTTTAGTTTCCAGCACGGTAATCTTCTGTAGAAGTTTGTAGTAGTCATCTGTAGAAACAGGAGGCATCTTGTCGATATTTAGCTTTAGCTTGTCGATCGCTGTAGTTCAGGCTTCAGCTGCTTGTAGGCCACACTCATGTAGCACTGATATGATCCAAAAAAGGGTTAGATCATGGTAATAGTGAGCTATATCTTCAGCAAAATATAGTCCCAATGATTTATGAGTATCCGGTTGGCGCTGCCTATAAATTTCTTGCAGAGGAAAATAAGAATATTGACAGAAACGTGCAAGCAGAGGGAAGAGGGAAGTAGCAAAGCGTCCTTCCACCAGCAAGATGGAAGAAGAAGGTGGAAGATAGGAAGATGGGCAGCTTGGTGGAACAGTGGTTAGCACTGTGGCAGCACAGTAAGAAGGTCATGGGTTCGATTCCACCCCCTGACCATTGGTGACCCTTCTGTGTGGACTTTGCATGTTCTCCCTGTGTATGCATGGGTTTACCCCGGGTGCTCCAGTTTCCTCCCAAAGGCCAAAAACATGCAAGTTAGGTTAATTTGAGACTCTAAAGTGGCCCTGTGTGTGAAGGGATTGGCTCCACACTGTGGCTACCTCATCCATCCAGGTGGATGCCCTGAATTTCCCTCTGGGATTAATAAAGTATTCAAAATAAATAAAATATCCATCTTCGACCACTTAATCCTTTTCAGGTCATAGGGGGCTGGAGCCTATCCCAGCATCTTTGGGTGAGAGGCAGGGTCCACCCTGGACAGATCACCAGTCCATTGCAGGGCCAACATAGAGAGACAGACATCTATTCATTCTCACATTCATGCCTAAGGACAATTTAGAATCCCCAGTTTGATGCCAGTTAACCTAACCTGCATGTCTTTGGCCTGTGGGAGGAAACCCATGCAGACACAGGGAGAACATGCAGACTCCACACAGAAGGGTCACTGATTGTCAGGCCTGGAATCGATCCCATGATGTTCTTGCTGTGCTGTCACAGTGCTAACCACTGCTCCACCGTGCTGCCCTAAAAACTGTGAATATTTGGAAGTGAGAACCCAGTACACATGAATGGAGGACAGTGACGTCATTTGCCTTCGGACGAGGATCAACAACCTCTACTATGAAATGAGCCATTTTAAGCCATTTTTTAAGCAGTCCCCCCCCCAAAAAAAAATCTGCATGGAGCCACAGAACTTATTTGAGCCTAAAAAGGGGTAGAAGAACCAAATACAATTGCAACATTTCTCTGTTGTAAACAGCTTTGTATTTTTTTTTTTTTGTAAATTAGCACCCTTTTTATTAATTTACAATTTTTAAAACAAATTTTAATTTTTTTTTACTTAAATTTGCAACTTATCTCATAAATTTGAAGCTTTTTCCCTTTGAACTTCTATTTTTTTCTCCCAAATATGAAATACTTTAAATTTCCAACTCATTTCCTGAAAAAACCCCCCCACAATTTTTTCAATGTACTGTATATTAGTAACATTTTTTTTCTTAAATTTGCAACTTTTTCTTCTAAATTTGTGGCTTTTTTTCTTGTACATTCTCAAATGATTTCTTAAAAAATATGCAACTTATTTCACAGAAATTTGCAATGTTTTTTTCGTTAATTTGCAACTTTTTTTTATTTATTATTAATTTTGTCAGTTTCAAGTTATCTCACTGACCATTGTGGAATTTTCTTTCTTTAACCGAAGGTTAGCAACAGATTTGTCTTTTTCTACCTGTAATAAAGAGGAAGAAAGGAATTGTGGATATCTGCATTTGAAATCCGGTCCATCCATTAAAAATGTTAGTGACTTGCCATTAATGGGGACCGTAATTGTCTGCTCAGTTGTTGTCTCTGGCATTAAGTCTATGTCTATTTGTGCCCATGCAGATGGAATGAACTGCATGAACAAGGACCACGGCTGTGCCCACATCTGCAGAGAGGCTCCGGGCAAAGGCGGGGTGTCGTGTGAGTGCCGTCCTGGCTTTGAACTGGCCAAAAACCAGAAAGACTGTACATGTAGGTATCGCCGCTGCCCTCCACATGTTCACACTGACATGCACACTCATGGCCCTTGACAGTAAGGAATTACCTTTTGCTTTATAAGTTCCATATTAGTGCTTCGGAAGATCCTGTAATAGATGTTTAATAGTAGAATCAGCGAAGCATTTCAGGCCCAGCTGAAGGTTGTGAAGGAGTCAGTAGACAAACTTCTTGTCCCTTTGCAGCACTGGTCGTCTTTTCTCACCATTCATTCTGAGCGCCTGCAGCCATGGAATTTAGCACTGCTGTTTTTGAGCGAGAAGGGGAGTGGGGGTAAGCTTTAACTTAGATTTGTTTGGCAACACGTCTCATTCTCCTTTCAGTTTGTGAGAGTGTAAAGGTTGTGAAAGGCTCTAATACTCCCCCGACTGTGATAATATTTCATTAGCAGTAAGGGAATGTTGAGCACGGGGGTGCAGGACGCAATTTTTCCCTGTCTTGTCACTTGTTTTGTCATTCCATTTCCCGTCATATTTTGCCTTCCCTTGTGTATTCATCTCTAGAGTCACTCCTAGTTAGTTTTTTTTTTTCTCCCCTCTGAAAAGAGATCCAACCCTAACTATAAGCTTTATCAAATGGAAAGTTTTACACCTATTGTGGATGGTTTTGTTAGGTTCTGTCAGCCAAATTCTGTGTTTCACACTTTGCGCTCTCACCATCTAAATACTGACTGACTGTGTGCACGGTGGGTGTGGGTGTGGCATGGGTGCAAACTTGGTGCATTGCTACTATGTTGCATTTTTTGCTCATGGGCCTCTGATCAACAAAAACATGTTTAAGGTCAGTGGGACATTATCAGTTATTATTTAAGTGGTGCATTATAAAATCAGACACACACACATACTGACATAGGCATGCGAGGAAACACAGGTTATCCAGAATTGTTCTTTTCTTTAATGGACATAATAGTAAAAATGATCATAAAGTATTGTTACCCGTTATTTCAATTTTCATATGATGAGATACTGAAGAACTTTTATCATTCACATTTTTGTCCTAATCAAGAACTTCAAGGAGGAGTGTATTTTATAGATTAGGCATCAAATTATTTATTTCAGTGAACAGATGAACAGGGACTGTGTGTGCCAGTTACTGTATCACGTTTAGAAGGTGGTGTGGAGAGGCATGATCAGGAGGCTTGGTGTGGGTCCGCTTGAGCCCGCATGAACTAGAGGGTCAGTGAGCTGCTACGCTGTGCACAAAAATCAGAGACCCATTGATTCTGTGGCTACATGTGATGCAGCTACACAGAAAAGGAAGAAATTATTCAGCAAGTTCTTCTGTAGTATTAAACCCATTCAGCGAGGATTGGGCCATTCTTCATGTGACCTGTCACAGTTATCACATTCATGCAAACACAAATCACACACAAGCACATGCATGGACACAGAAAATCGAAGATGATGATGATTGTTGAATCATCTCCTTCTCCCTAAAATAACTGCCTGAGCTTAAGCTGTAATTAATACCAGACAGCACAGACCAATGCTGTTCATATGCATTTTCAATTTGTGAATCTCCCTGATGCAAAACTGATCTTGTTTCTCACAGGTTAATGCCATTATACTAGAAAGCTACCTTAGATCATGTTCATCTGCCTGTTTAAGGTGAGGAGGAGCCATAATTATAATGCAGAATTAAGAGTTAGGACAGCGCTTTTACACTTTTTACTGGAACAAAGTTTGTTTTTTTCTGCTGTCATAATAGCAAAATGGGCTTAGCATAAACACAGTGTGTGGCTTTGATGTTCCTTGTCTTGTGAGGTGACAGTGCTAACCACCCTAATCATCCAAAACATACTTGGTACTGGCAGTATGCCTTTACAAAAATCAGTGAGTACAAGATTTAAAAACTCCTAAACCTTGTGGAAAGCCACACTTTGCAGCTATACCAGCTTCAGCTCTTCAGGGAAGGCTTTCCACAGTCATTTGGAGGGGTGTCTCAATACTTTTGGGTGCTTATACAATGTAGTGTACCTTTATTAAGCAACTGAGTTATGAACAGTTCCAATCAGTTTTGACCCAAACCCTTCAGGTGTCTGTCAGAAGAGCTGAAGATCCTCTTCATCTTCTTCCTTCTAGAATTTCACCTTTCAGCACAACAATGTCCCCAAGCAATCATCCACATCAACAAAGCAGTGACTTCACAGAAAGAAATTAACATTTTGGAATGGCTCATGCAGAGCCCAGACCTAAATCCAGATGAAATCCTGTGTGGTGACCTGAAGAGGGCTGTACAGAAGAACCAAGATGTGGCATGCTGATAAACTCCTAACCAAACTGACTGAATGCTGTAATTAAATCAAAACCTGCTTCAGCAAAGTATTTGTATAGTTTAAGTTGCAACCAGTTTATTGTAGTTTTTCATATTTCCCACCAACAAATGTTTTGTTTTTTACCCCTCAGCCTCTAAAATCCTGATGGAGTATTGCCGTCACTCCACTGGGCAGATGGACGGCAGCATCAACACCTGCCTTCTGAACACAATAAGTAGAGAATGGAACAATTTAGGCTTTTCAAATCGCATATGGCAGTTTTCTTTCAAGGTGTCAGTTTACATTCCAGTAAAAATTTGCCCCAGTAAAGATAGAAACAAAATCAAGTTTGCTTTGAAACCTATAATGTTGTGGCAATTTGATGTGAAAATTTTATGACATATCCTCAGATAGTATTCAAGTTACAGCATTACAGTAAATGTAGGTACTCCAGTGCAGAGAAACTACAGGGGTATGGAGAATACAGCGACATCACTACATGCTTGGAATGTGAACATGAGTAACAAAAACAACCCTTTAAAGCATCGTCTTGGGTTTACTCCACAGTTAAACTGTAAATCTGGGTAATAGGTGGTGAACAGGTCAATCAAAGTACATGTGTAATAATCATTATTGGAATCAGTATATTACAGAGGCTGCAGAGAATAGAGTTTGGAGGGCTGTGGTTCCTACTTATAATAAATTGTAATATTTCTATTACTATGGGTCATAACAGCTGCTGCACATAGATCATATTGATGGTATTTAACTTTAATTGGCTGCTGATTTCTTAGATATACCATGGGAGCTACAGAGAATACAATATATTTGATAGATAGATAGATGTAACTAACTAACTACTAACTAACCTGCACTTATATAGCGCTTTTCTAGTCACAAAGACCACTCAAAGTGCTTTCATTAATACTAACCCTCTATTCTAAGGGCCTATAGAAAACAGATATCTAGGGACAATTTAGAACAGCCAATGAACCTAACATGCATGTTTTTGGCATGTGGGAGGAAACCGGAGAAATCCCGGAGTAAACCCACGCAACACGGGGAGAACATGCAAACTCCACACAGATCACTGTTGGTCGGGGGCTGGGATCGAACCCACGATCCCCACAATCCCCCGGCCAAGGGTAAACTGTGCTGCCGCAGTGCTAACCACTGCGCCACCGTGCAGCCCACGGTGTACTTGTGTACACAATGTACTTTATTGATCCTAGACTGGGATCTTTATTCATGGCACAGCCTACTCATATGTGTGAAATTAGGTTTATAGGTATGTTATATCACTATTATGGGTGAATAGAGAGGGAAGGCAATGGAAGGGTTAAAAAATCATGGATTCACATAACAAAAACAGATCATTTGAAGAAGCTGACTGATTCGTGCAATCTAGTCATCCTGATGCATCTTCACCTGGAAATATCAAGATGTTAATTCATGAAAATGTCTTTGATTTATCAGTTCTGATCATGCAGTCTACTTAGTGAATGTATAAACGGGACAGTTACAGTAAAGTGAAACAGAAATAACATTGATTTGGCTGTACTAGTGCATGCCCACGCATGCCCATAGAAACCAAGTATAAGCAAGTATTTCTGCATGCCTGTAGAAAGATACTGTTACCATGGCACAGTAATCATGGCGATGGCTGCCTTTGATCTTTGACGTCACCACTCGTTCAGTGATGCCTGCCTTTGATCTTTGATGATGTGTCTGTCTGGCAACAGTAACCATGGCAACATCTGTGCATCTATGATGCCACAGCTATGAATGAGCCCATAGCTCCCCTAAGGATGTTCAGTAAAGATTTCCCCTCCTAAACCTCCACATATCTGGGGGGGCTGAAATTCGGAGATGCACACCCTTGTAACCTCAGCACAGCACATATAAAATCTGAGGCCAGTCTGACAAATGGTTTGGGAGATACATGCGGAAGAGACAGACAGACGCACAGAGATTTCTTAAATTATAATATGATGATATTTACCTCCCAGTTCCACCATTTGACCAAAAATGGACATGTTTAATTTCATCTATCTATAAATGCAGCAACTCTCTGTGTTTGTTTGTGTGTCTGTCTGTCTGTTCCACACATATCTCTTAAATCGTTTGTCAGACTGGCCTCAGATTTTAAATGTGGTTTCCTGAGGTTATGAAGGTGTGCATCTCCGAAGGTGGAGTTGCTCAGTCAAAATATGTATTTTTTATCAATACAAGTTTTAGCCACCACTCTGTGACTGCTCTCTGTGTCTTCATGTCTTCACTTCAAGAAGTGTGGGCGGGGTTTCGGATTGACTCCGTGTTCATTGGATAATACACCGCATCACGGCCATGCTGATTGGAGAATACGTGACATCACAACCACGCTGATTGGATAACACACACAATCACAACCTGTCAGTCACCACAGCACTTTGCAAACAAAGATTTTATAAGTGCTTTGCTGCTGTGTGCATCCTGAGTATGGAATTGCTCCATCAAAATATATACCATAAAGTTGCTGTGATTGATAATTTGGCATGGAGAACACGGGTTGGGGGGTACACTCTAGCGGGGAGCTGTGGTGCCACAAAGGACATCAGAGAACATGGGGGGAGGCGTGCTGGCGGGTACCCGTGGTACTGCGAAGGACATCCCTGGCACATGCAGCAACCGAGCCTCCCGTTAACTGGGCAACACTGGTGTCTGTCCAACAGGGTGCTCCATGATCGTTTGCGGGGAGGCACACTCAGCCAGTCCCGACTGCTGCTTCATTGTGGAGCGGAATGACCAAATCAACTGCATATCAGAATCAGAATCAGAATAAGTTTATTGCCAAGCACATTTACAAGTAAATGCTGCACGGTGGCGCAGTGGTTAGCACTGCGGCAGCACAGTTTACCCTTGGCCGGGGGATTGTGGGGATCGTGGGATCGTGGGTTCGATCCCAGCCCCCGACCAACAGTGATCTGTGTGGAGTTTGCATGTTCTCCCCGTGTTGCGTGGGTTTACTCCGGGATTTCTCCGGTTTCCTCCCACATGCCAAAAACATGCATGTTAGGTTAATTGGCTGTTCTAAATTGTCCCTAGATATCTGTTTCCTATAGGCCCTTAGAATAGAGGGTTAGTATTAATGAAAGCGCTTTGAGTGGTCTTTGTGACTAGAAAAGCGCTATATAAGTGCAGGTTAGTTAGTTAGTTAGTTAGTAAATAACAGGTAAATATACGAGGAATTTGACTTGACACTGAAAACGTCATAAATGACATTCTCAATGACGTGGCGAGCCGTGGAGGCGCCTGTCAGCAGGAGGGGAACAGTAGGCAGAGGGGGAGGATGGACACAGTAGGAGAGAGAAAAAAGCATTGTTTATCAGAATAAAGTTCATATATGACCGATATTATGATTACAAGAAAAAAACTCTCAATGCACAATTAGCAAACAATAGAATCCACACAATGACACAAAGAGAGCAGTGAGTGAATGTCTTCAGTCAGTATAAGTGAGTTGGGTGCATTGTGTAGTGTAGATGTGACAGTTGTTAGTGAGCAGCAGAGGGCGCCTCCTGGCAGTGGATAGATGTTATAATCATGTGACTTATAAACAAGTCCAGAGTCTATCTCTCTTGCTTGCAGAAGGCACATGGGCACTGTCCTTGAGGGTCCAAATCCGCTGATACGACAACAACTGATTGTCGATTGTTTGGGTAAGAGCCGGTCCTTCCGCTTATCTCAATCAGGAGGAATGTAAACACGGGGCACCAAACAAGGTCAAATCAAATCAGCACAGTGCACTCAGAGAATAGAATTTGTCCTCACCCGTGCAAATTCTGTGCTATCATATATGCAGGCTTAAACTGTTTTTCCATGGAAAGCACAGGGCTCCAGATGTATTCCTCCACTGAATCACTGTCATTCAGTTCACCGTTTGCCGCTACTCGTGCCTTCCCCAACTGGTCGAATTTGATGAAGGAGCTTGCCGGGTCCGCTTTGATCAGCTCTCTCACCTTCCTTCAATTTCTGATGCATCAGGGAGCTTCACAGCCAAAAATAGAAGTCCTGAGATCATAACCAATAATGTTTCCACAAATTCCAATGTCCATGAGTCTCCTCGCAGGTTCCAATTCTTAGGCTCCCCCTTGGCCCGATTCTTGTTGAAAAATAGTGACAATAGCACATTTAAGCCGCTTCCAAATCCATAATTTCCGATTAGATTAAGATTCAGCAGAAGAAGAGCGACTAGACAAAGACAAAAACGCAACATTGCAAAGCTGGGAATAGGTCAGGAAGGCAGGATAGGGAGCTGGGAAGAAAAGCGTCTGCTCTCTTTGGAGGGCGGAAGTGAAGAAAGTCACACATGCAGACACATATACACACTAAGTCATACATGCGGACACATGTGCACACTTCGACTAAACGACAAAAACAAGCAACGATGTCCAAATGGCAAAATAAATCATTTTTATTTAAATATTTGCATACAAATGGGCAACTCTGATGCAACAGTTGCAGCCAAAGAGGTCGTGTGTGTGTGTGTGTGTGTGTGTGTGTGTGTGAGAGAGAATGGTGACGGGATCAGTGCCGTACGTGGATGCCCTGAATTTCCCTCTGGGGATCAATAAAGTACACAAGATACAAATACAAAAAAAAAAAAAAAGTTCAGTGTTTTGTGCTTATAATATTGCAAAAATATAAAAGGATGCCCTACAGTGAGTCTCAAATATTTGTAAATGTGTCCTGTTTCAGTACTGCATGAGTTTATTGATGATCGACTATAAACTACACATATAAACTAAATTATATTGATGACTGAACAACTCCCATTCCCCAAAGATACACTATTATGACTATAAGTCATAAATGATCACACAAATAAGTGATCTGACAAAAAAATAAACAAGCGGTTCTTAACCACTTGCACTCCGTTGTACCGCGGGCGGGCAAGTCTCTGCGTCCTAGAGCGCACGAGGGCGCTCTCATGCGTCCTCGTGCGCTCTAGGACGCATGATGGAGATGGTAATGTAGTACATGATGTAGATCAGGGGTGCTCACACTTTTTCAGCATGCGAGCTACTTATAAAACAACTAAGTCAAAATGATCTACCCACTACAAAAATGCAAAACATATAATTAAAATTAAAATTAAAATGAAATGAAATTAAATTTTTTTTAATTTTAATTAAATTAATTAATCATTTTAAAATGAGTCAGCTGCTTCAACGAATGCTTCTTTTACCATCTCTCCGTCTTGGAAGGACTTATTGTTTTTAACGATGGCGTGACTCACCTGGAACAATGCTTCGGTGGCGGCTTTCGCTTTTGAAGTTTGTTGAGTGAAAAATGACTGCTGTCCGGACAACTGGGATTTTAGTTCCTCCACCTTTCTCTTTCTCAGCTGGCTTTTCGGCGGAAAGTCGATGTCGTATTTTCCATGAACAGTCCGAAAATGCCGCTCCACATTTCCCTTCTTTGGTATTGCGATGGTAGACTGGCAGATGAGGCAAACGCACTTCGAAAATGACATTGTGAAAAAAAAGTCCACCTCCCATTCCGTATGAAAGTGATATGTTTTTGCCTTCTTACTTGGTTCAGCTTTCTCACTCATTTTGATCACCATATGTTTTAGCAAGGGCTTAAAATCTGAGGTAATTCACTGACTAGCTTGTAAGTTTTGCTGCGCTTAGCGCTGTTGTTTACGCATGAGCGGTGACCTAAAGGTCAAAATTCAGTTGTCATCTGAATGGTTGCCCTGTATGTCAATCAAGTGACGGGATGTTTGATAGGCTGACAAATATTTTTTTTAATGTCATGCTGCGATCGACCAGTTTTTTTTTTTGTTTTTTTTTTCCAAACTTTATTGAGAACAAGATAAAGGTACAGAAATCAGTCAACAGTCGTACAAACTGCGATCGACCAGTACTACCTCCGCGATCGACCAGTAGATCGCGATCGACGTAATGAGCACCCCTGATGTAGATGGTGATGGCGTCCAAGCGCGCACTGAAAATAAAAGCTGCAGACATAGCCGCGAACAGATTAGTTCATCTGATTGACCTCTCATTAGACTAATAAGAGCCTTGAATTGGGTTTCTGAAACCTTGAAGATCCAATGACTGAAAACCTGGCAAGAAGGAACCGCCTACCAACGCTGTGAATGCAGTGAGCCAATTGAAGCACAGAAGTTCGCCAGCTGTTTTTTGTAAGGCTGGGTGAAGACAGACTGCTGCAGCGGATCAAAAAAGGACTCGCAGAAAGAACTGTCACAGACCCAACAGCACGGAGACCACCCACAAATGCAACCTGTGTGACAGCATTCGCGCATCGGCATGTTCGGCCACAGGCGGTGCTTATTTTGTTTTTGTTCCAGCAGAGTAGACGTTATAATTTTCTTCCATGGTCATCGTAGACCGACGGAGGCTGACGACGAAGGCTGAGTGACACACACGCCTTCGCCAGTCTTTTTTTAATTACTACTGTTATTTGTTTTGAAAAATTGTTCGACAAAAACCGCAATCATGGAAGCACAAAACCGCAATAATGGAATTATGTTTTGATCGGGTCGCGAGACCAGAACCACAAGCGGACCAGCGTCGCGTTCGTCTGACAATGAGGAAGAGAAGTTCGCCAGCTCCGCTGCTGCTGTGAAGAGGTAAGGTGTTATAAGCTAAATTATTCTCTATTCCTGAAAATTGTAATCCAAAATGACTTTTGACCGATCGGTAAATTACAACTGTGCGGCGCACGAAGTCTGAAGTTCGTGCGCCGCGGTACACGGTTCGTTCGTCGCGTCCAGACCGTGAACGCCGCCGCCCCCCCCCCCCGCTGTTCTTCTGCAGCGAGGGGGGGGGGAAGCCGCGGTGACTGAGCTGCTGTCCCACATCGCCACATGAGGCTTATCCGTAATGTAGCGATGGCCGATGTCCATCCTCTGTAGCGAGGGGGGGCAACCCCCCCCCACACACACACAGACACAGCCCTGAGTGTGACCTTTCATTAGAGCCCAAAATGAAGCTTCTACATTGAATCATTCAAAAGTTACAGACGTTTTTCCAAATTGTGCCATTTGGCACAATTTGGCACAGTTCAAAAACGCCTGGGAACTACCTGAGTAAAAAGCTGTGTAATATATTCATTTTTTGTGGTATTGTTACAAAATTTTGACCTCAGCTGGATAACACTTGGTTCTACATTTCTGTTGCATTTTCCAGCCCGGATCTGAAGCTGTGTGTTATTTGCAAGCATTTGTATCCAAAAAAAACACCCAGGCCAAATTTATTTTCTTCAAGTTCACTATGTTTAGATGACTGTTACTCAGTGTTCGGAGCACTTAGAGAGATTGATTGTTTTGCCAACAAATTCAAAGTGTTTTCTTTTAAATGAGACCAACCCCATGAAGATGCTGCAAAGGGTTGAAGGACAGCTTTCAATTTACTTTGGGCACGTTATTTTTTGGCGTTTTTAGGGAAATTGACCGGAGTGCAAGGGGTTAAACAGTGGCTAATATTGGACATCCTATTCATTTTTAATTATTCTGTAATTAATTTTCACACAATCAAATCCCAGTTCAGTCCCTTTCATATTTGTCAAAGTCTAACATGTGATTGCCTACATATAGGCTGCACTTCTGTATTCCACCTTCAAACACAGCTTACATTTGGGCCTGTAAAGCCTGATTGGGCTGCCTGTTTCAGACAGGAATATTTGCTTTCTACAGGCATGCACTAGTCATCATATTATAATTTAAGAAATCTCTGTCTGTGTGTCTATCTGTCTTTTTCGCACACACCTCCCAAACCGTTTGTCGGACTGGCCTCAGATTTTATACGTGCTGTACTGAGGATACGAGAGTGTGCTTCCCTGAATTTCAGCCTCCCCGGATATGCGGAAGTTTAGGAGGGGAAATTTTCAATGAACGTCCATAGGGGAGCTATGGGCATTCATAGCTATGACATCATAGATGCACAGATGTTGCTATGGTTACTGTTGCCAGGCAGACACATCATCAAAGATCAAAGGCAGGCATCACTGAATGAGTGGTGACCTCAAAGATCAAAGGCAGGCGTCACCATGATTACTGTTGCCATGGTAGCAGTAACTTTCTATGGGCATGCAAAAATTCTTGCTTACACTTGCTTTCTACAGGCATGCAGAAATACTTGCTTATACTTGGTTTCTAATGGCATGCACGGGTATGCACTAGTTTAGAAAAAGTTTTTTTTTTTTTTTAGTTTTTACATCACCAAGGGCAGAAAATATTTTTATTGAGTAAACTATTCACATAATTCTTCTTGAACATTTGCATAGCATTATAAATAAGTTAACTGACACCTTGAAAGAAAAATTGCCAATAGTTGTTGCTAAGAAAAATGTATCTTAAAATTTGGGTGACCTTTGACCTCTAGAGCAAGGTCAGAGGTCAGTTTTCCCTAAATCTTGTGAACGTGATAACTACAGAAAGGAATGATGTAGGCTTTTCAAATCGATGTCATAGTTGTGTGTAACCCATGTCCAATTATTACCAGTGTAACCTGAATCTTATTTCGCTGCTGTGTTCTGGGTTCAAGTTGACAACAGTGTATACAGTGGGTTCCCACTTATCTGCTCGCTTTTTTCTTGCCCCTTTCTTTTTTATTAGCAAGCAGTATTCAATCTCCAACGTGCAAACAAACCCCCTTAACGTTCTTGTTGTACTGACGGGCCTGATGCTCTTGTTCTTTTTTGGTGTGTTGTTGAGCGATTTTAGCAGCCTCAGACAGGGAAGACAAGAGTGTTTCAGAGTAAATGTTGAAGTCTTTTACAAGGGGATCATGTAGGACAGACTTGTGCACAATGTCTACTGAGAGTCTGGGGACACGGCCGAACATTAAGTAGAATTGCGCATAGTCGGTGGTCTCATGAGCAGTAGCACTGTAGGTAAAAGTCAATGTCTGGATCTGTTGCTTCCAGTCTTTCTTGGCTCAAAGAGGAAGGGCTCACAACATATTGCCAAGGATGTGATTGTACCTCTCTGTGCCTTTGTTGCCCATAGGGTGGTAAGCAGTGGTATGGGATTTGGCTACGCCAGACAGTTGCAGCAACTCAGACACCCGTTCGCTCTCAAAGTCAGGGCTCTGATCTGAGTGAATGCATTCAGAGAACCCATAAGAACAGAATATGCTCTTAAGATAAGATAAGATAAGATAAGCCTTTATTAGTCCCACAACGGGGAAATTCCAGGATTGCAACAGCACAGGGATAGCAACACTCAGAGCAACAATCAGAAGGCAAGAAAAAAAAACAAGCAAGCAGGAGCAGCTAATATACATATGTACATATTACTATAAAATATATATATACACACACACACAGACACACAGTGCAGAGCATTGTAGCTGGATGGAATAAATACATGAATATATGAACACACAGTGCAGAGCATTGTAGCTAGATGGAACAAATATGTAAATATATAAACACCCACAGTACGGAGCATTGCAGCTAGGTGGAATAAACATGCAAGTATACAAACACACACAGTGCGGAGCAATGTAGCTAGATGGAATAATATGTAGATATATAAAAACACAGTGCGGAGCATTGTAGCTAGATGGAATAAATATATAGATATATAAATATAAGCACACCCAGTGCTGAGCATTGTAGCTAGATGGAATAAATATGTAAATATATAAACACACACAGTGCAGAGCATTGTTGCTAGGTGGGATGAAACAGCATAACCGTCTATTTAGTTATCCTACATGGTATGATCATGTGCCCATACATATTCTCACCCTCCATAGCGACCGGTATGTTCCTAGTTGTATACCGGAGAGGACCATAGTGTAAGTCTGTTGCATCTTTTGCATTCAAAAAACTATTAGTTTGTTACGTCTTTTTGCTATCTCTGCGAGCAGCCCTGCTTAGGTTGTACAGTCTGACAGCCGTTGGTAGGAAGGACCTACGAAACCTCTCGGTTGTGCACCTGGGATGATGTAGTCTGCTGCTAAATGAGCTCCTCAGTGCATCCAGTATGTCCTGCATAGGGTGGAACTCGGACTCCAGCAGAGATGACAGTTTAGCCACCGTCCTTCTCTCTCCTATCTCCTCCATCGGATCAAGGCGCTGCCCCAGGACAGAGCTAGCTTTCTTAATCAGTTTGTTCAGTCTCTTCCTATCGGCTGCAGTAATGCCACTGCCCCAGCAGACCACTCCAAAAGTGATGGCTGATGCCACCACCGTGTCGTAGAATGACTTCAGCAGCGCCCCTTGTACACCAAAAGACCTGAGTCTCCTCAGCAGGAACAGCCTGCGCTGTCCCTTCTTGTAGAGTGCGTCAGTATTGTGTGACCAGTCTAGTTTATTGTTCAGATGAATACCCAGGTACTTATAGGATGTCACCATCTCGATGTCTGTTCCCTGTATATTTACTGGTGCTGTGAGGGGCTGCCCATGCCTGCGGCAGTCCACCACCAGCTCCTTAGTTTTCCTCGCGTTGATCTGGAGGCAGTTCCGATGGCACCAGTCCACAAAGTCCTGGATAAGCCCTCTGTACTCAGCTTCATCTCCGTTGGAGATGAGACCAACGATCGCAGAGTCATCAGAGAACTTCTGTAGATGGCAATGTGTTGTGTTGTGTGAGAAGTCCGCAGTATAAAGAGTGAACAGGAAGGGAGCCAGCACCGTTCCCTGGGGGGCCCCCGTGCTACTGATGATCGTGTCGGAAACACAGTCCCGGGTTCTCACAAACTGAGGCCGGTTCGTGAGGTAGTCCAGGATCCATGATGACAGGTGCTGGTCCACCCCTGCGCGCAGCAGCTTGTCCTTCAGGATCATCGGTTGGATGGTGTTGAAAGCACTGGAGAAGTCAAAGAACATGATCCTCACCATATTCCCGGGCTTCTCCAGGTGGGACAGAGAACGGTGAAGGAGGAAGATCACCGCATCCTCCACCCCAATGCCATGCTGGTAGGCGAACTGGAGTGGATCCATCGCTGGTTCCACCAGGGGGCGGAGATGAGCAAGGAGCAGTCTCTCCAGGGTCTTCATCAAGTGGGACGTCAAGGCCACCGGTCTGTAGCTGTTCAGGTCTTTGGGGTGGGAAGTTTTTGGTACAGGTACCACACAAGATGTTTTCCACAGCTGTGGTACCCTCCCCAGTTTCAGGCTCATGTTGAAGATATACATCACAATCCCACAAAGCTGGTCTGCACAGGACTTGAGGAGCTTTGCGCTGATGCCGTCCGGTCCCGACGCCTTCCTCGCCTTGATCTTCCTCAGCTCCGTCCTCACCTGGGTCTTGGTCAGGGTCAGGATGGGGGGCTGTGTGTTGGGAGTGGGGGGGGTGTCGGTGGAGTGGGGAGTGGGCAGCAGGACTTGATTTCTTAGAGGCAGCAGTGGTTGTTGTGCAGACAGGGGGGAGGGCGGTTGGTCAAATCTATTGAAAAACAGATTCAGGTTGTTTGCCCACTCCCTGCCCCCCGTGGCCTGGGGGGAGGTATTCTGGAGCCCCGAGATGGTTTTGAGGTTTCTCCAGACCCCGCTGATGTCGCTCTGTTGCAGCTTGTCCTCCATCTTCTTCCTGAAGCTGTCCTTGCCTTCTCTGATCTCTCTCCTCAGCTCCCTCTGTACGGACTTCAGCATCTCCCTGTTCCCCGACCTGAAGATCCTCTTCTTCTCTCTCAGAAGTGTTTTTATCTCAGGGTTGATCCAGGGTTTGTTGTTTGAGTGACGCCGTATGGTCTTGGTGGGAACGGATTTGTCCACACAGAAGCTGAGGTAGCCCGTGAAGGTGTGAATGAGGCCATCGATGTCCTCACCATGTGGATCGCAGAGCTGCTTCCAGGCAGTGGCTTCAAAACAGTCCTTTAGAGTGTCCATTGTCTCCTCAGACCATAACTCCACAGTGTGCATGGCCGGAGGTTGTCTGTGCACTAGGGGTTTGTACACCGGTCGGAGATGAACCAAGTTGTGATCCGATCTCCCAAGTGGGGGGAGTTGTGATGAGGTGTACGCCTCCTTAGTGTTTGCGTAGAACAAATCCAGTGTTTTATTGTCTCTAGTGTGGCATGTGACATACTGGGTGAAAGTGGGCAGAATGGGAGACAGTGAAACGTGGTTGAAATCGCCTGAGATGAGGAGAAGAGCATCTGGGTGTTCTGTCTGCAGCCTGCTGGTTACTGAATGGATGACGTCACGCGCTGTCCCAGCGTTCGCCGTCGGCTTTGCATAAACAACAATGCAGATCACGTGTGAGTGTTCTCTCGGGAGATATGTAGGCCTCATGCTAACAGCTAGCAACTCAACTCAACTCTTCCACAACTTCCTAGCAATCTACTTAGCAGTCTGGTTCCTGCAACAGAAGGTATAAGCCATCTTTGTGAAATGGTCAATCACCATAAGCGCATCAACAGAACCTCTTGTTCTTGTCCTCTGCTGACCAGAAATCAATGCAAGCAAGCTCCATGGGGGCAGAAGTCTTTGTGGTTTCCAAAGAAGATCTTGCTGCAGGCTCTGGCAGCAGTGAACATACTCCTTCACATCATTCTCCATGCTAGGCTAGAAAAACCAGTGCCTCACCAGGTGAAGGGTTCTAACTTGACCCTGGTGTCCTGCCAGGTCATGGACTCCTTCAAAGGCCATGTCTTTCAATCTGCCTAGTAAAACCAGCTGAAGTCTTTATCTTTGTCTCAAGGTCTTTAGTCTCCCTTTACAGGAGTCCATTGTGGACTTTGAGTCTGTTGTCAACATAGTCAATGACCGGGTATCCATATTACACCTATCTCATCTGGAGGGATGTCTCATCAGGCTACGAATGGCAGGACACTGGAGATGGCAGAATCATGGTGTTGATGACCCTCGAGCGCACGCTGAGTAAGGGACGGTAAGGTGTCCTGACCCAGAAACTGTAGTTGTTGAACGTAGTGGAAAAAGTGAGCATCCCTAGCCATGGCATGATCCTCTCAGGCACTGTGGTGTAGCAAGGTGGCCTTGACTTTACATGAGCTACAGGAACATGCTGCAACTGGGGAAGATCCTGTTTGCTGGATCACTTCAAGGTATTGGAGTCCAATTCTGAAAGCATCCTGTGTTTCACCAATTTCTGCGCCTCCTGCTTCCTGCACCAAACAACTGTAGGGCTCCTGAATGAGATGTCTGCTGACAGAGGAGGCAAAGGGATTGTGGCTCAGTGCACCTGCCACAAAATTTTTAGGACCTGGGATGTACTTCACGTCGAAGTTGCAGGATAACTTTGCCATCCATCGCTGTTTGCAAGCATCCACCTTAGACTTGGTCATGATATTTTCTGGGCGCATGCGCACACAGTGACCGGCAGCTGGTGAAATTGTGCGTGTGTGTGTTTTTATGTACTTTTATATGTTTTAATAAAATCCTCTGTCGTTTCTGCCCTGGAGTGTTTGTGGAATATATGGTGAAGAGCTCCCTGGTTTCTACAACATGGATTTGTCCTCTGGCTCTTTGTCTGTGAAGTAAACGCGTTCGGCTCCATGGCGGGCAGAATGGCGGGCAGAATACATTATTCCAGGGACATGTTGCTGCATTTAAACACGGCTGATGCAGCGGCTGTGATTGAGCCTAAGCCGCAACTGCCGGACTTTATTTTGAGAGACGGACATAGCGGTGAAAAGAGAGACGGGAGAGGCGGCAGAAGGAAGCGCGGAAGGCGTGGAGGTGTGAAATTGCGCCTTAGGAGACAGCAGTTTGGTAACATTCCTCTTCCTTCAATAATTTTTGGGAACGTACAGTCTGTGAGAAACAAGGTGGATGAAATTCAAGGGAATGTACGCTACCAGAAGGACTTTAAGAACTGCTGCGTCATGGCCTTCACCGAATCTTGGCTTACTGCGCATGATCAAGATGCAGACCTGTGGATTGACGGCTTTGGAGCCCCGCTGCGCTCGGATCGGCAGGAAGAGGTAATGGGGAAACGTCAGGGGGGCGGAGTATGTTTATATATTAATAAGCAGTACTGCACATCTGTCACGGTCAGACAGCGCATCTGTACACCCGATGTGGAGCTGCTGTCTGTGTCACTACGCCCCTTTTATCTGCCTCACGAGTTCCCCCAACTTTTCATCACAACTGTGTACATTCATCCGAGGGCAGACGCTGACTCCGCCTCCAGAACCATCTTTGATGTGATCCAGCAGCTGCAATCAATTTCTCCAGAGGCGCCAAACTTCATTCTTGGGGATTTTAACCATGTTTCTTTAAAGAAAACACTTAAAAACTTTTATCAATATGTCTCCTGCCCAACCAGGCGAAAAAAGACATTGGACCTGTGCTATGGATCCATAGAGAGGGCCTATAAATCACTCCCCCTTCCTCAGATCCTCAGTGTACATCCTCAGATCACAACTGTGTACATTTGCTGCCCACATATAAAACTGCTCTCAGAAGAGGCAAGGTGGAGACGAGAGACATTGATGTGTGGAGAGAAGATTCAGAGCACAGCCTCCAGGAATGCTTTGATTGTACAGACTGGGAGATGTTCACACTGGCCTGCGGGGATGATTTGGACTCTCTGGCTGACGTCACATGCTCATACATGTCTTTCTGTAAAAATAAGATTGTTCCACGTAAACGTGTCAAAATATATCCCAACAACAAACCATGGGTTACAAAATCAGTTAAATCCTGCTTACAGAGGAAAGCACTTGCCTTTAAACAGGGGTCTGTTTATGAGCTACAGGTTGCCACAAAGGAGCTGAAGGCCGAGATTTTAAGAGCAAAACAGAATTATAAATCAGAATTGGAAAGCAAGATGGCAACAAAGAAACTTGGTTCAGCCTGGGCCTGTATGAAAACTATTGCAGGCCTTCAGAGCACAGAGCGCAGTAATCGTGTGTTTTTAGATGGTTTTAATTCAGACACAGAGCTGGCTAATGCTCTTAATTGTTTTTATGGTCGTTTTGACTCCTTTGATTTCAGCACAGAAATCCAAGATTTGAAACAGAAACTCAAAGACAATCAGCACTTTAATATTGAGGTGCAGGATGTTAAAAGGGAGTTCTGCACTGTAAAAGTGAACAAAAGTCAGGGCCCTGATAATATATGTGGGTGCTTGGTAAAGTCCTGTGCACTTGAACTGAGTCCTATATTTCATTACATTTTCAATAAGTCCTTACAGACACAATATGTGCCTAAGATCTGGAAAGAAGCCGTGGTTGTTCCCGTTCCAAAATCCAGCTGTTCTAAAATGGTAAACGACTTTAGACCAGTTGCTTTGACTTCAATTTTAATGAAAATTTTTGAAAAACTGGTCAGATGTGAGGTCCTAAGGCAGACTGAACATGCATTAGATCCTCTGCAGTTTGCCTATAGGCCTCACAGAGGAGTGGAGGATGCCACTGTCACTCTGTTTAACATGCTTTTTAAACATCTGGATTTTAACGGGACACATGCCAGGCTTTTATTTATATATTTTTATTATTTTTTATTATTACACTGCACCACCGTTGGGCAGTACGGTGGTGCAGTGGTTAGCACTGTTGCCTTACAGCTAGAAGGTTCCTGGTTCGAATCCCCGGGCTGGCAGGGGTTGGAACCTTTCTGTATGGAGTTTGCATGTTCTCCCTGTGCTGTGTGGGTTTACTCCGGGGGCTCCGGTTTCCTCCCACAATCCAAAGACATGCATGTTAGGTTAATTGGTTGTTCTAAATTGTCCCTAGATATCTGTTTCCTATAGGCCCTTAGAATAGAGGGTTAGCATTAGTGAAAGCGCTTTGAGTGGTCTTTGTGACTAGAAAAGCGCTATATAAGTGCAGGTTAGTTAGTTAGTTAGTTTTATTTGTGGACTTTTCTTCCGCCTTTAATACAATCCAACCTCATATCTTAGTTGAAAGGCTCCTGCAACAATTTGACTTGAGCAATAATCTGGTGGGTTGGATTCTGGATTTCTTAACCAACAGGACGCAGAGAGTAAGGGTCAATGGTACATTGTCTGACCTAAAGTGCTCTTCTACTGGCTCTCCGCAGGGGTGTGTGATGTCACCACTACTTTTCATCCTGTACACAAACATGTGTCGGAGCAGACATGACAACAGACACATTATAAAGTATGCTGATGATTCAGTTATTGTCAGTCTCCTCCAGGATGGTGAGAGTGGCCACGGCCCAGTAGTTGATGATTTTGTTCACTGGTGTGAGGATTCCTACCTGCAGCTGAATACAACAAAAACTAAAGATATGATTATCGACTTTAGGAGGAAAAATCCCAGGCACAAAGTCACCATACTAAAAGGCCAGACCACCGAATGTGTACAATCGTACAAATATCTTGGGACGATTATTGATAGTAATTTAAACTTTGAAGTGAACTGTGAAAGGGTGTGCAAAAAGGGTCAGCAACATTTGCACTGCTTGAGGAAACTTGCACGCTTCCAAGTTGACCGAACCATAATGACAATGTTTTATCGGGCTTTTATTGAATCTGTTTTATCCTTTTCTTTAGTGTCATGGTTTGGTCAGATAAAACTGAAACAGAGGAAATCCTTGGATCAGGTAGTTAGATGGTCCAGTCGTTTGCTTGGTGAGTCACAGCTGAGCCTGACATCCCTGTACACCAGACAAGTACAGAGGATGGCTACCTCCATCTTAAATGATGACTCCCACCCTTTGCACTGCAACTTTCAGCTTCTTCCCTCAAGACGGAGGTTTGCTGTCCCAAAAAGTAGAACCCAGCGCTACAAAAACAGCTTTGTTCCTGCTGCTGTCAAAGAGTTGAACAAGCTGTAAAAATATATTGTACATAATTTAGGTACCTATTTATTAACTTCATTTTATATTTACTTATTTTTGTAGGATGTCACTTGGGTTCTAAATATTTTATTGGGTTTTAGACCTCTGAGTTTTTAACCTCTTTGACTAGTTTTTAACTTTTAATATGACCCTTCTCTCTTACCTCTGGTTTTTCTCTCATCTCTTTGTCTTTTTATACCCTGATTGATGGAGCCTTGAGTATTTTTATCATGTTTATAGTCAGCTTCATGTATGCCTGTGTTTGTGTCTATTTTGAATGTAATTAGTGGCTTGTAAATATGGATGTCACCAGACTGCAAAACAAATCTACCTACGGGTACAAATAAAGGGACCTGAACCTGATATGAGTTAGCGGGTCGTTATCGGTCCACACCATGACGTTGTGGCCCTTCGACCAGTGACTGAACTTTTTGGAGACTGCTCAATTCAAGGCCATAAACTCTTAAGGATTAGCAGGATACTTTTGCTATGACTTGCTGAGAAGTTTACTTGCAAAGGCGATGGGACATGCCTTATCTGTTAGGGCGTGGGCTGGGTCTCATGCCCTCATCTTAATTTTTAATTGTGTTATCTTGTCTTCAGGGCATGGCTCCTAGCCCTTGTCCTTGCTTTGAGTTGCTTTTGGGATTTTCTGCATTTCACTTTGATTATTATGATTATTATTATTATTATCCTGAGTTGCCATCATTGCCATTATTATTATTCTGTTTTGTATCTTTATTTCTATGTGGGTCATCCTCTTAGTTTATCAGTATTAACATTGTCATTATTATCTTTGCCATAATCTTGTCTCGCCTCATCCTCTGTGTGTGATTGTCTGTGCAGCTCCACCCATCCTGTTTCTGTCTCTGACCATACCCTGCTGTTTCTGTTTACCGCTGATTGTGCTCACCTGTTCTGTATTGTATATGATTACTCTTGTCTCTATTTATGTCAAGCCCCAATCTGTGCTCCCCATGGTTGTCCTCGTCATATGTGCGTGAGCAACACGCTTCTTGTCCTGCCAAGTGAAGTCCCATTATATCCTGCATTGTATCTGAGTTTTTGATCCAGCTCCCAAGCTGTCTGTTTTTGTGTTTTTTCTTGAGTTGCGCCATTTGGCCAGCTCTAAATAAATCTACAGCCAACTTAAAATATTGCATTTGGGTCCACTTTCCACCTCTGTGACAGCAGGACAACCAACAGTATGGACTCAACATATGTAAAGTTTCGGCAGATGGGCCTCAATGAGAAGGAAGCTTGGGAAGCGACCAACATTCAGGTTCAGGTTCCTTTATTTGTACCCGTAGGTAGATTTGTTTTGCAGTCAGGTGACATCCATATTTACAAACCACAATTACATTCAACATGAACACAAACACAGGCACACATGAAGCTGACTATAAACATGATAAAAATACTCAAGGCTCCATCAATCAGGACACAAGACAAAGAGATGAGAGAAAAAACAAAGAGCTAAGGGAGAAGGGTCATATTAAAAAGGTAAAGACTAGTCAAAGAGGTTAAAAACTCAAAAGTCTAAAACCCAATAAAAGATTTAGAACCCAAATAAAAAAAACTACAAAAATAAGTAAATATAAAATCAAATTAATAAATAGGTAACTAAATTATGTGCAATATATTGTTACATCTTGTTCAACTCTTTGACAGCAGCAGGAACAAAGCTGTTTTTGTAGCGCTGGGTTTTACATTTTGGGACAGCAAACCTCCGTCTTGAGGGAAGAAGCTGAAAGTTGCAGTGCAAAGGGTGGGAGTCATCATTTAAAATGGAGGTAGCCATCCTCTGTACCTGTCTGGTGTACAGGGATGTCAGGCTCAGCTGTGACTCACCAAGCAAACGACTGGACCATCTAACTACCTGATCCAAGGATTTCCTCTGTTTCAGTTTTATCTGACCAAACCATGACACTAAAGAAAAGGATAAAACAGATTCAATAAAAGCCCGATAAAACATTGTCATTATGGTTCGGTCAATTTGGAAGCGTGCAAGTTTCCTTAAACAATGCAAATGTTGCTGACCCTTTTTGCACACCCTTTCACAGTTCTCTTCAAAGTTTAAATTACTATCAATAATCGTCCCAAGATATTTGTAGGATTGTACACATTCAGTGGTCTGGCCTTTTAGTACGGTGACTTTGTGCCTGGGAGTTTTCCTCCTAAAGTCAGTCATGTCTTTAGTTTTTGTCGTATTCAGCTGCAGGTAGGACTCCTCACACCAGCGAACAAAATCATCAACTACTGGGCCGTGGCCACTCTCACCATCCTGGAGGAGACTGACAATAACTGATTCATCAGCATACTTTATAATGTGTCTGTTGTCATGTCTGCTCCGACACATGTTTGTGTACAGGATGAAGGGTAGTGGTGACAACACACACCCCTGAGGAGAGCCAGTAGAAGAACACTTTTGGTCAGACAATGTACCATTGACCCTTACTCTCTGTGTCCTGTTGGTTAAGAAATGCAGAATCCAACCCACCAGATTATTATTCATTCATTCATTCATCTTCTTCTGCTTAATCTTTTTTGGGTCACGGGGGGTGGGGTGGGGGGGGGGGCGGCTGGAGCCTCTCCCAGCATCTTTGGGCGAGAGGCAGGGTACACCCTGGACAGAGCTCCAGTCCATCGCAGGGCCAACAGAGAGAGACAGACAGACAACCATTCACTCTCACAGTCATACCCAAGGACAATTTAGAATCCCCAGTTTTTGATGCCAATTAACCTAACTTGCATGTTTTTGGCATGTGGGAGGAAACCCGGAGAAATCCCGGAGTAAACCCACACAGACACGGGGAGAACATGCAAACTCCGCACAGATCACTGTTGGTCGGGGGCTGGGATCGAACCCAGGATCCCCTGGCCAAGGATGAGTTGCTGTGCTGCCGCAGTGCTAACCACTCCACCACCATGCTGCCCAGATTATTACTCAAATCCAATTGTTGCAGGAGCCTTTCAACTAAAATATGAGGTTGGATTGTATTAAAGGCGGAGGAAAAGTCCACAAATAAAAGCCTGGCGTGTGTCCCATTAAAATCCAGATGTTTAAAAAGCATGTTAAACAGAGTGACAGTGGCATCCTCCACTCCTCTGTGAGGCCTATAGGCAAACTGCAGAGGATCCAATGCATGTTCAGTCTGCTTTAGGACCTCAAATTTGACCAGTTTTTAAAAAATTTTCATTAAAATTGAAGTCAAAGCAACTGGTCTAAAATCATTTACCATTTTAGGACAGCTGGATTTTGGAACGGGAACAACCACGGCATCTTTCCAGATCTTAGGCACATGTGTCTGTAAGGACTTATTAAAAATGTAGTGAAACACAGGACTCAGTTCATATGCACAGGACCTTACCAAGTGTCCACATATATTTTCAGGGCCCTGACTTTTGTTCACTTTTACAGCGCAGAGCTCCCTTTTAACATCCTGCACCTCAATATTAAAGTGCTGATTGTCTTTGAGTTTCTGTTTCAAATCTTGGGTTTCTGTGCTAAAATCAAAGGAATCAAAACGACCATAAAAACAATTTAATTCAGGTTTAACTGATTTAGTAACCCATGGCTTGTTGTTGGGGTATATTTTGACACGTTTACGTGGAACAATCATGTCTCTGCAGAAAGCCATGTATCAGCATGTCACGTCCACTAAAGAGTCCAAATCTTCTCCGCAGTCTAGCATGAACATCTCCCAGTCTGTACAGTTAAAACATTCCTGGAGGCAGTGCACTGAATCCTCTGTCCACATGTCTATGTCTCTGGTCTTCGCCTTGTCTCTTCTGAGAGCAGTTTTATATGTGGGCAGCAAATGTACACAGTTGTGATCTGAGGAGCCTAAAGGAGGAAGGGGAAGTGATTTATAGGCCCTCTCTATGGATCCGTAGCACAGGTCCAATGTCTTTTTTCGCCTGGCTGGGCTGGAGACATACTGATAAAAGTTTTTAAGTGTCTTCTTTAGAGACACATGGTTAAAATCCCCAAGGATAAAATTTGGAGCCTCTGGGGAAATCGACTGCAACCACTGTACCACATCGAAGATGGTGCTGGAGGCAAAGGCAGCATCCACCCTCGGGTGAATGTACACAGTCGTTATGAAAAGTTGGGGGAACTCGCGGGGCAGATAAAAAGGGCGTAGTGACACGGACAGAAGCTCCACATCTGGTGTACAGATGCGCTCTCTTACTGTGACAGATGTACAGTACTGTTTATTAATATATAAACATACACCGCCCCCCTGACATTTCCCCGTTACCTCTTCCTGCCGATCCAAGCGAAGTGTGGCTCCAAAGCCGTCAATCCACAGGTCCGGGTCCCGGTCATGCGCCGTAAGCCACGTCTCCATGTAAGCCATGATACAGCAGTTCTTGAAATCCTTCTGATATTGTACATTTCCTTGAATTTCATCCACTTTATTTCTCAGGGATTGTACGTTCCCCATAATAATGGAAGAAGAGGAATGCGGTTAAGCTGACGCCTCCTCAGGTTTAATCTTACGCCTCCACGCTTTCCGCGTTTCCTCCTCTTGTCTCTCTTTTCATCGCTGTGTCCATGAAAATCTCTTAAAATAAAGTCTGGCAGTTGCGGCACAAACTCAAACACAGATGCTGCATTATCCATGTTTAAATAAGATAAGATAAGATAAGATAAGCCTTTATTAGTCCCACAACGGGGAAATTCCAGGATTGCAACAGCACAGGGATAGCAACACTCAGAGCAACAATCAGAAGGCAAGAAAAAAAAAAACAAGCAAGCAAGAGCAGCTAATATACATATGTACATATTACTATAAAATATATATATACACACACACAGACACACAGTGCAGAGCATTGTAGCTAGATGGAATAAATATGTAAATATATAAACACCCACAGTACGGAGCATTGCAGCTAGGTGGAATAAATATGTAAGTATATAAACATACACAGTGCGGAGCATTGTAGCTAGATGGAATAAATATATATATATATAAAAACACAGTGCGGAGCATTGTAGCTAGATGGAATAAATATATAGATATATAAATATGAACACACCCAGTGCTGAGCATTGTAGCTAGATGGAATAAATATGTAAATATATAAACACACACAGTGCAGAGCATTGTTGCTAGATGGGATGAAACAGCATAACCCTCTACTTAGTTATCCTACATGGTATGATTATGTGCCCATACATATTCTCACCCTCCATAGCGACCGGTATTTTCCTAGTTGTATGCCGGAGGGGACCATTGTGTAAGTCTATTGCATCTTTTGCATTTAAAAACTATTAGTTTGTTACGTCTTTTTGCTATCTCTGCGAGCAGCCCTGCTTAGGTTGTACAGTCTTACAGCCGTTGGTAGGAAGGACCTACGAAACCTCTCGGTTGTGCACCTGGGATGATGTAGTCTGCTGCTAAATGAGCTCCTCAGTGCATTCAGTCCGTCCTGCATAGGGTGGAACTCGGACTCCAGCAGAGATGACAGTTTAGCCACCGTCCTTCTCTCTCCTATCTCCTCCACCGGATCAAGGCGCTGCCCCAGGACAGAGCTAGCTTTCTTAATCAGTTTGTTCAGTCTCTTCCTATCGGCTGCAGTAATGCCACTGCCCCAGCAGACCACTCCAAAAGTGATGGCTGATGCCACCACCGTGTCATAGAATGTCTTCAGCAGCGCCCCTTGTACACCAAAAGACCTGAGTCTCCTCAGCAGGAACAGCCTGCGCTGTCCCTTCTTGTAGAGTGCGTCAGTATTGTGTGACCAGTCTAGTTTATTGTTCAGATGAACACCCAGGTACTTATAGGATGTCACCATCTCGATGTCTGTTCCCTGTATATTTACTGGTGCTGTGAGGGGCTGCCCATGCCTGCGGCAGTCCACCACCAGCTCCTTAGTTTTCCTTGCGTTGATCTGGAGGCAGTTCCGATGGCACCAGTCTACGAAGTCCTGGATAAGCCCTCTGTACTCAGCTTCATCTCCATTGGAGATGAGGCCAACGATCGCAGAGTAACATAAATGCAGTAACATGTCTCTGGAATACTGCGTTCTTGATGGCATGATCACGATCACACTTACCTCCAAGACAAAGAGCCGGTAAGAATGAAATGACAGTGCAAAAACAAGAAGGAAATCCATACTGATGGAACCAGGGAGCTCTTCGTTATATAGTCCACAAACATTCAAGGACAAAAACGGCACAGAGAATTACGTTAAAACACATTAAAGTGCATAAAAACAGAGACAAAGACGTCAAACTTTTTTCACCCGCTGCTGGTTGCTACGTGTGCATGCGCCCAAGATTGAGGCCAGCATCAATTATGCCCGCTCTTCCCGCCCACCATAGGAAGCCTTCCTCTGCCTCTAATGTGCAGAGGAGTTGAGTGAGGTTGTTCCAGCCCTACCACAGTTCCTTCAGCTCACCCATCTGCATGAGCAGAGCGTAAACATGCAGATCATCATCCGGGGTCTGATGGATTCATTCCCAGTGGTGGGAGAGGTGATGATGGAGGAAGGATTGCATCCATCCAGGGGAAAACATGATTGTCGCCAGTGCCGTATGTCACAGTGGCCTGGCTTCTCATCCTCGGCGAGGGCGCCCCAGATGCCCCATTTCCTCCTTTGGTCCACCATGACCACAACACCATCGGGCATTCTCCCCGCATCTGATGAGCTCTAGCTTCTCGTGGGAGGACTCGCCAGATGGGTCAGCGGCAGCAGAGCAAGAATACAGGCAAGTTACCCATTCATTTTTTCACATCTATAAATGAAGGGACTTATCTAGTTCCCGGTGAGGAGACTCAGCCACGGCTGCCTCCCACTGCTGAACTCTCTCCACCTCACTCTGCAATGAACTCTGCTACTCTATCCATCCACCCATCCTCCCTTGCATCCCCTGTGTCTGAATCTGCTTTTTCCGAGGAACTGGCTAGACTGGGAGGCAACCTACTGGTCTGGGATGAGCCAGCTGCCCCTGAGGCTCCTCCAGCTTCAGCTACCTCCACGAGAGGGTTCCAAGCAACTGAAGCCCTCAGACTGGACGTCCCACCGGTTGCTATTTCTGTGTCTGGGCTGCTGGAGGATTGTCAAGTACCTGCTGCACGGTGCCCCACCCCCCATTTCCAGTACCTGCTCCACATCACTCCCCAGCTACAGTGCCAGCTCTATTGGTCATCTCTCCTGCAGTTCATTCTGAGGTAATCACCCAGGTAGCAGGAGACCAGGAATTAAGGCAAGTACCTTTCCATTTATGTTCAACCACCATTTTTGAAAAGACTTGCCTTGCTCCTGTTGGGGTGACCCAAGCGCACATTCCACCAGCTGCTGAGTTCTTCCCACCAGTCTCTGCTGCTTATGACTGTGGTGTTGCCTCACTGACCTCCTGTTTCCCTCCATCGCCTGAGGTGGCCATGCCGAGGATGGAACCACAGGAGGACCATGCTCCAGCCGTTGTTCCAGAGGTCAGTGGACCTCCACCTGCTGTCCCAGAGGTCAGGGGACCTCCACCCACTGCCCCAGAGGTCAGGAGACTTCCAGCCATTGCTGCTAAGATCAGGGGATCTCCAGCTGTTGTTTCAGAGGTCAGTGGACCTCTAGCCATTGTTTCAGAGGTCAGGGGACCTCCAGCCATTGTTCCAGAAGTCAGAGGACCTCCAGCCATTGTTCCACCCTGTTCTCCATTTCGGTGGCCAAAGGACAGTGGCAGGCCATCAGACCGACCCTGCATCCCGGTCTGGGGGGTTCATGGAATGGGGCAGGCCCCTGGACCCACGCTGTCCTCCAGATTGAGGTCCTTTGGACTTGGGTAGGCCTTCTGACTCATCGTGATTTATTTTGGGGCCTTGGACTTTGTTTAGCCTCCAAAACAGTATTTTCATTTTAGACATTGCTGTGTGTGGGTGTTTGTATGTGTGTGTGTTACAGTTTGTTTTTGCCCACCTAGTCTTGTACCCCCACCACCTACCTTGTGAGGGTTTTTTTGGTCTTTTTTCTTTTGTTGGTGTTACCCTTGGATCGTCCCCCTAAAGAGTGGGGTACTGTCAGGGAGTGGGCTGAGTCTCATGCCATCATCCTAATTACCTCCGCCAAGGAGGTAATGTTTTTACCGGGGTTTGTCTGTCTGTCTGTGTGTTACCAACATAACTCAAAAAGTTATGAACGGATTTTGATGAAATTTTCAGGAAAGGTGTGTAATGGCACGGGGAACAGATGATTACATTTTGGTGATGATCTGAGACTGCACACCTCCACCAAGGGCTTTGTTTGTATTTGTGCAGCAGGATTACACAAAAACTACTGGATGGATTTGGATGACATTTTCACCAGAGGTGGTTCTTGGGCTAGAGAGGAACCCATTATATTTTGGTGATGATCTGAGAATGCATACCTCAGTCAAGGCTCTTATCTCCTCACAGCGTGTTAGCAACAATACTCCAAAACTGATGGACAGACTTTGAAGCTATTTTCACCACAAGTGGCTATAGGCCTACACACAAACCCATTACATTTTGGAGGTGATCCATGACAAACGGAAGGAGCCTTGGCGGAGGTATGCGCTCTATGAGTGCTTTTCTAGTTTTTAATTTTCTTATCTTGTCTTCAGAGCATGGGTCCCAGTTCTTGTCCTCACTTAAGAATAGAATAGGCTTTATTGTCATTGCACTGTTGTACAGCACAACAGAATTGTCCGTGCTCCACCAGGCTACTGTGCAATAAAATAATTGAGAAGAAATTGAAATAAAATAGTTACAGAACACACGGTTAACCATACAACTGAAGTAAAAATAAAAGTAAAAATAACAAATAGTTCACTGGTATATACACAGGCATGGTAGTGGCTTCATGGGTGGAACTATGTACATAAGAGTGTGGAGTGCAGAACACATAATTGAGTAAAATGCCCCAAAGATTATGGAAAATATGTACAATAGTGAATTCATGGATGGGTCAATATACATGAAAGTGAGGAGTGCAAAGACAATATTGTGATAATTAAAAGGTCCTCAGTTCTGTGCATGTCAGCGTTCAGAGGGAGGGGGTGGGGCCTCTGACTGTTTGCAGTTCGAATGGCCCAGGGGAAGAAACTTTTTGTCAGTCTGGAGGTGTGGGACCTGATCGATCTGAACCATCGTCCAGAGGGAAGCAGGTCAAACAGGTGGTGGGTGGGATATGAGGGGTCTCCTGTGATGGTCTTCATCCTTCTGAGACGGGATGCTCTGGAGATGTCTTCCAGGGAGGGCAGAGGGCTGCTGATAATTTTTTGGGCGGTGTTGATGACCCTCTGCACAGCCTTCCTGTTCTCGGCCATAGAGCCAGCGTATCACATACCCAGACAGTAGGTGAGCACGCTCTCCACTGAGCAGCTGCTAGCAGCAGCTTCTGGTCCAGGTTGTCCTTCCTCAGAACATGGAGGAAGTGCAGCCACTGCTGGGCTTTCTTCACCAGGGCCTTGGTGTTGACAGTCCAGGAGAGGTGAGAGGAGATGTGGGTGCCCAGGAAACTGAAGGCGGGCATGTTTTCCACGCATTTGCCATTTATGAGGAGGGGGGTGGTGGTCCTGTCTGTTCTTCCTGAAATCCAGAATGAGTTCTTTGGTTTTTTTGGACATTCAGTTTCAGGTTGTTTGCTTGGCACCACAGCAGTAGATTCTCTACCTCCACCCTGTATGCCTTCTCATCGTGGTCAGTGATGAACCTAACCAAGGTGGTGTCGTCCGCGTATTTCACGATGTTGGTGGTTGGCTGGGTTGGAATACAGTCAAAGGTGTACAGGGAGTACAGTTGAGGGCTTAGCACGCAGCCCTGGGGGGAGCCAGTGCTTAGAGACAGTGTGGAGGAGTGGTGGGGGCCAAGTCTGACTGTTTGGGGGCGCCTGGTGAGAAAGTTCTTTATCCAGGAGCAGGTGTTTGGGGGGGGGGGTCTGGAGGAGGTGCAGTTTGTTGATCAGGATGTCCGGGATAGTGGTGTTAAAAGCTGAGCTGTAGTCCACAAAGAGCATCTTCACGTAGCTCCTTGGGTTCTTCAGGTGGCTCACCGCTCTGTGAAGAGTGGTAGTGATGGCATCTTCTGTAGACCAGTTCTCCCTGTCGGCAAACTGATGGTGGTCGAAGGAGGGGGAAAGACAGTGTCTGATGTGCTGGGACATCAGTCGCTCAAAATATTTCATGACTACAGACATGAGTGCTATGGGTCTGTAGGCATTCAGGCTGTCAATTGCGGCCTGTTTGGGGATGGAGATGATGGTGGAGGCCTTGAGGCAGAAGGGGACGGTGGCATGCGTCAGGGAGAGATTGAACAACTTGGTAAGGATCCCTGTCAGCTGGTCTGCACATGCTTTGACCACCGCTCCTGGGATGCCATCTGGACCAGCAGCTCTGTGGGGGTTCACTGCTCTCAGTTGCCTCCTCACCTCGTGCACGTGTAGAGACAGGGGGGAGGGGAGGTGATAGAGGGGGAGGAGGGGGGACGGGTTTGGTGGGGAGATGTGCTCAAACCGGGCAAAGAAGCTGTTAAGCTCCTCTGCCAGAGTGAGACTGCTGTCTGATGTTGGGGGGCCCTGGCCCCTGTAGTTGGTGAGGGCCTGGATGCCTCTCCACATCTGTTGGGGGTTGTTGTCTGTGAGGAAGCCCTCCACCTTCCTCTTATAGGCGTTTTTAGTGAGTTTTATGCCTCTCCTCGGGCTAGCTCTGGCAGTGCTGTACAGAGAGCTGTCCCTCTGTCTGAAGGCTGAGTTGCAGGGTCTAATCAGAGCCTGGACTTCACTGGTCATCCAGGGTTTGCGGTTTGGAAATACCCGGATGTGTTTGGTGACGTCACATTTTCTACACACCATTTGATGTAAAAAAGGACAGATTTGGTGTAGGTGTGTGTCCATGTCCTGCTGTTCAAAGATGCTCCAATCAGTGCAGGCAAAGCAGTCTTGTAGCTGGAGAAGAGCATTTTCAGGCCAGGTTTTAATTGTTTGTTTGGTTGGGGGGGGGCTCTTCCAAAGGGGGAAGTCGGCAGGAATCAGAAATGGAGAGATGGTCTGATTGCCCAAGGAGGGGGAGGGAGGTGGCTCTGTAGGCATGCTTAATGTTGCTATGAACATGACCCAGTGTTCTTTCGCCTCTCGTGGGACACTTAACATGTTGGTAGAATTTGGGGAGTACAGTCTTTAAAGTGCTCATGACATGATTTTGACATTTTTTTGCATGTTGTATAAACCCAAAAGTCATTGTCAATGATCAATATGATATTTACAACCGCGCCTGCAAAACATTATTAGAAAACTGCCGCCATTCAGGCAAATTTGACTGGACTGTGGTGCCACTCACCAAATGAGGAAGGAGGCGGAAATGATGTCAGCGCGAGAATGGACGCTGATTTTATTGACAGGAATGCCAGCAGCTTTGTAGCAGACAGTTTCTCTGGTTTCTTGTTTTAGTTTTACAGCTATGCCTTTGTGTTGTGTCGCAGGCTTTTGTTCAAAAACTCGTAAGAACGGTGTTAGTTTAAGTTTCCTAAAGATCCTGATTTACATTCGAAGTGGTTCAAGCACGTCAACAGATAAGGTTACCACCGAGCTCAGCATGTGAAAGACCAGATAAGCAGCAGGCCGTGAAAGACCACATCACACGTTTCAGCTCCAACTGACTATATTGTATTCATTGCCACCAATTTGGACTTTTTCCTGTTAAAATAATTAATTTAATATTTTTGATAGTTATAGTACATGTGTGCTATACCAGTTATGAGTATTGTTTTTCTTGTGACCAAACTGTAGAAACAAATGAGGACTATCAGTTGCTTCTATTTGCTTTTATTATTATTGTTGAAAATCACCTGCCTGTTGATACAAGACAAAAGCAGTTAATAAACAATGATAACAAAATATGAGACATAAATAATAGGGAATACAGTATTTTTAAGGATATTTCCATCAGTAACAGAATAATTTTAATTTCTAAAGGGATTTTACAGATAATTGAACTTTAAAATGATACGTTATGGCCACGAGTATGCTCTAAATTACTAAAAAAAAAAACCAACCAACTAATATTTATACTATATTTGCAAAATAAAAAAATTCTCTTTTTCAAATACCCAGGATTGATACAGGATTGCAGCAACGTCCCAATGATGACAACAGTTATGAGATTTTCAAGTATCACACTATAAATATTTAGTAATTTTATTTTCTTGTAAAAATTGGCAACAGTTGTGGTCAGATAAACATGTATGGAACGGAAAAACAATACCATGAAAACATAAAGGTAGTTAGTCAGCATAAGTAAAACCAACATGTTGTCCCTCTTGTAGTGGAAAGGTCTCTCTGATCTTGTGAAAGACACAGGCAGGTATTGGCACGCAGACTTTCTCACCAAGGTAGTGGTAGCACCATCTGATGAACTGTCTGTAAGCTGAATATCGCTTCCAATTGTTCCCATAATTCACATTCACATAATGTTTATAGGTGAAGTAGGCCACTTCCAACACATCTTCATTCAGACAGGGGAAGGGAAGTTGTGATGACCAGTGGTACACTTTATAGCACCGTCCAGAATTTTCTGTTTCACCTTGTCCTGCTCCTGACAGCAAGTACTCTCCTCCTCTGTTGTCATGCTCACACACAGGCCACACTGGCACCTGCAAAAATAAAAAATGGCATCTTTTTATTTGTTTACTTGGGGGGGGGGGTTGACAGTATCAGGTAGACATTTCAATTTTATTATAAATACACTGCTATGATTTTATTGAAAAATCGGGTTTAAATAAATATTCATGAACAAATAATTTGTTGCAATATTTTTAACAAAAGCATACCACTCTGTGTTCCCCTGCTGTGTGTTTGCCGCTGCTGCTGCAGCGGGCATGTGTGCCTCTCCACTGTCACTCTTTGAGTCTGACTCGCTAGGCACGATGTCCACTTGGTACAACTCAAACCTATAAGGTCTGATGCCCCCAGATTCTTCATTATCACCACATTCTTCTGAACTATAATCGTCTGAAGATTGGACAACACAAACCAATTCTAGAATACATGTGCTGCAACCATCGTCAATGTTTTCAGCCGCTTCCATCATGCGTGTAGAATGGTCAGCCAACCGCTGTGTTCTCCCGCTGATGTCACAACATGGCTAGGGGGTTTTCCAGCCACTGACCCAATTGGTGCCGCGGCGCTCTTGGCAATGTTGGATATTCCCAAGAATAAAATAAAATAAAACCAGACTGTTTGACTTATAACTGCACAGACCCACCTATTTTGTCATATTGTTTTATGTGTTGAAAAATTCGATGCAGTCAAAATCGTGTCATGAGCACTTTAAGCATGCTTTGTTAAAATGTTAAAATCCCCTGCAATAATGCGGACTTTAAAGTTGCTTTTGGGATTTTCTGTACTTCATTTTGATTATTATCCTGGGTTGCCATCTTTGCCATTATTATTATTACTTTTTTATATTTATTTCTCCATGGGTCATCCTCTTAGTTTGTTATTGGTATTATTATCATTATCATCTTTGCCATGGTCTTGGGTCTCCTGATCTTCTGTGTGTGATTGTCTGTGCAGCCCCGTCCTTCCTGTTTCTGTCTCTATGCCCTGCTGTCTCTGTTTGCCACTGATTGTGCCCACCTGTTCTGTAATGTATGATTACTCCTGTGTCTATTTATGTCAAGCCCCAATCTGTGTTCTCCATGGTTGTCCTCATCATATGTGCATGAACAGCACACTTCTTGTCCTGCCAAGTCAAGTCCTGTTATAACCTGCCGTGCATCTGTGGGTTTTTGTTACAGCTCCTGAGCTGTCTGTTTATTTTTGTGTTTTCTCAAGCTGCGCCCATTTGACCAGCACTAAATAAATTTACAGCCAACTTTAAATGTTGCATTTGGGTCCAGTTTCTACCCCCCCCCCTCCCAAGCTGGTAGTTGGGACAACACTGCATCCAGTCTGTCTTGCAATGCACCCACAGATAGAATGAAGAATAGTTTTGAAAGTCTGGATGAGCAAGCACAACACAGTCGAGAAGCTTGCTTTTGAGTCTGGGGAAGGCCTCCTTACATGCAGGACTCCAGTCTGAAAGAGACAACTTCCGGAACATGCCTGCACCCCTCCCAACCTGACCTGGTGATCCCTTCCTATTCTGTCACACAGTTAAGGTGAACAGGGGCTTTGCGATGCTAGAACATCCTGGAATAAAGCACTGATTAAAAAAAAAAAAAAAGACCATGCCCAGGAAGGAAGCTGGAAGTTGATCCTTGAACTGCAACTTTGTAGTTTTCTTGTGTGACTGAACAGGTGTTAACATAAAGAAACTCAAGATCTGATTTATCTCCATTGAGGGCGTCTCCCCCATTTCCCACACTGCCCCTCTCCAAGTGTGCTAGTTTCTGATGGTCGGCTGTAGCTACTGTATCATCAGGCTGGACCCATGCACTCTTGTTGCAGTTCCTCCTCCAGTGACCAGGAGTGAAGCATGAGAAAACCAAATTCTCCTTCCTGCAGTGTGTGAGTGTGGAGTGGCTAGCATCAGCACCAACCTGACAGTTCCATCTGTAGCAAGGGCCCGGAGAGGACTGATGTAGTGAAGCTGGTGCAGGGGCTGCAACATGCACATCGTGTGCCATCATGTGGTCCAAGAAACTCAGCAGAATCTGCATGCTCTTCACATCAATCATAGGAGTGGCAACTGGGAGAGCAGCTGGGAGATGCTGGAGGCTGTGAAGGCTGAGGGCGCTGGTGCTGACTGAGGGGCTGTTGGCACACTGGAGACATGCTGGCCAAGAGCAGTTGCTGAAGCTGAAATCAACTGGGCAGCAGTAGGTGAAAGTTTCGAAGCATGGGCTGAGGCTGACAGATTTTGGAGCCCTGAAACAAGACCTGGGGCAGGATAAAGATGTGGAGAGACACTGGCCTGCACACATCTGCTTTTGAGACTTGGCAGTCTGGGTGTGGCTGACTGCAGAGGGTTTGGAGGGTCAGCGTGCATGCATGTCCTGAGTTCACATTGAAAGCTGTCAATATGCTCTTGAACCTCCCTAGTTGTACGCTCTTCAGCTGCTTTTAAAGCTGACCCTATTGGAAAGAATGGGGTTTGGGCAATAAACATCACTGACGCTTCATGCCCTGGATCCTCAACACTACATCCTTGCTTCCATAAGCACTCGTCTCCATCATCAATGGTGTTGTTCAGTCTAATCCAGTATTCCGTCACAGCCTCATTCTGCAGTGGCTTAGTGTTGTAGAAATGGGCCATTTTGCTTCAGGATGTCGACGATTACTTCCGGAGTTTGAACGTGATTAAGTGAGGGTGGCGTAATGTGACCTTCACTACATCTTTAGCCCTTCCAAATAATCTAGTTATTTTTTCTTGTGACTGCTCATGTGTTAGTTAAGCTACAGTCACAAAGATTCTTATGAATGGTGGGTTTGTAAGAGTCTCCCAGTTTCTACAAATTCTGGAGTTTGCAGACATTTGTGGAGGGGGTCATAGTTTCTTATGGCTGCTGTTCAATTCTCAAGAGCAACTTGAAGCATTCTTGAGAAATGAGGTGCTTTTCTGTCATACAATGGCCCTAGAGTTCTTACATTCTTTGTCAGGGTGCCGTGGGATCTTCCTATGGCATACTAACTGCCATCTTACGAAAATTTTTGTACAACTCAGGGCATTCTCAAGTTGTTGTTAGGAATATCTTGTGGCTTTTGACACATTTTGTCGACACAAATGTCGCACGAATGTCGTACTTCCACCTTATGAGCACCTCACTACTGCCTTCCACACACACTATGAATCTTTGTACAAACGGGGATTCGTATGTCGTCTTACGACCGCTGTAAGGGGCCCTTAAGGACAACTTAAGGTGTTCTTGAGGCATACATATGGCCAACATCTTGCATAGGTCTTACGTTGATCCTATGGTATTCATACGGCTGCCCTACAATGAGAGGTTTTTGTGGGGCGTTTGTAGAAATCTTGGACAAAACCATGGACCTGGCCACAAACTTACAAACTTTCTATGAACATTGGACTCTCCTACGGCTGTCTTAACCCCTTGCACTCCGGTCAATTTCCCTAAAAACGCCAAAAAATAAAATGCCCAAAGTAAATCGAAAGCTGTTCTTCAACCCTTTGCAGCATCTTCATGGGGTTGGTCTCATTTAAAAGAAAACACTTTGAATTTTTTGGCAAAACAGTCACAATCTCTCTAAGTGCTCCGGCCACTGAGTAACAGTCATCTAAACATACTGAACTTGAAGAAAATAAATTTGGCCTGGGTGTTTTTTTGGATACAAATGCTTGCAAATAACACACAGCTTCAGATCTGGGCTGGAAAATACAACAGAAATGTAGAACCAAGTGTTATCCAGCTGAGGTCAAAATTTTGTAACAATACCACAAAAAATGAATATATTACACAGCTTTTTCCTCAGGTAGTTCCCAGGCGTTTTTGAACTGTGCCAAATTGTGCCAAATGGCACAGTTTGGAAAAACGTCTGTAACTTTTGAATGATTCAATATAGAAGCTTGATGTTCGGCTGTAATGAAAGGTGACACTCAGGGCTGTGTGTGTGTGTGTGGGGGGGGGTTTGTCCCCCCCCCCTCGCTACAGAGGACGGACATCGGCCATCGCTACATGACGGAATAGACTCATGTGGCTATGTGGCGACTGCGGCGCAGTCACCGCGGCTTCCCCCCCTCGCTACAGAAGAGTAGCGGGGGGTGGGGGCGTTCACGGTCCGGACACGGCAAACGAACCGTGTACCACGGCGCACGCACTTCGGACTTCGTGCGCCGCACAGTTGTAATTTACCGATCCGTCAAAAGTCATTTTTTGATTACAATTTTCAGGGATAAAGAATAGTTTAGCTTATAACACTTACCTCTTCACAGCAGCAGTGTCCTGGCGAACTTCTCTTCCTCATTGTCAGACGAACGCGACGTTGGTCCGCTTGTGGTTCCCGGTCAAAACATAATTCCATTATTGCGGTTTTGCGCTTCCATGATTGCGGTTTTGGCGAATGATTTACGACCTTTGTCGTCGGCCTCCGTCGGTCTATGATGACCATGGAAGAGAATCCTAAACGTCTATTCTGCTGGAATAAGTGCAGGTCACACTTGTGGGTGGTCTCCGTGCTGCTGGGTCTGTAGCAGGTTCTTCCTGCGGGTCCTTTTTTTCATCTGCTGCAGCGGTCAGTCTCTCTTCACCCAGCCCAAACTTCTGTGCTTCAATTGGCTCGCTGCATTCACAGCGTTAGTAGGCGGGTCCTTCTTGCTAGGTTTTCAGTCATTGGTTCTTCAAGGTTTCAGAAACCCAATTCAAGGCTCTTATTAGTCGAATGAGAGGTCAATCATATCTGATCTGTTCGCGGCTGTGTCTGTAGTGGAAGAACTTTTTTTTTTTTTCAGTGCGCTCTTGGACGCAGTGCGTCGTGCACTCGTGCACGACGCACTGCTAGCACGCACGAGGGCGCTCTCGTGCACGCACGAGAGCGCCCTCGTGCGTGCTAGAGCGCACGAGGGCGCACGAGAGCGCCGTCGTGCGCTCTGGGACATAGAGACGTGCCTGTCCGCGGTACACCGGAGTGCAAGAGGTTAAGAAGGCCATATGAAATGGTCCAAAAATTGTCCGTACAGCGTTCATAGCTGTCCGTAAGGATATTAGATTAGGTTACTCATTTCAGCATGAGGTGATGTCTGTGGGGACTGTAAACCACATGGGGGAATCTGGACATGTGTGGAACAAACTCTGGAGGTTCTCAACCCATCCAACCCAGGTATCTGAGCCCCACCTTTAAGACACCACCCTCTACCAAAGCTTGCATTAGAGTAAACCCCTTCCTCTGACAACCTAATCCCTTTAGTAGGAATAACTGGTTCCAATGTGACCCGTGTCTTATTTCTGTGTCGTGTTCTGAGAAAGGAAGCAGCTCAGGATCTCACTGGCTTCTTTACTGGTGTCTGCGCAGTAACATGAAGACATATGTGACCTGTGCTGGCAAAATGAGTTGGAATGCGCACAGGGTAATTACGAGCTACAGGTACTAGAAGTCAAAAATCATGATCCTTTGTTTGCTGGTGGCAAGCCCTGGGAAAACCCCTGTCAGTGCCTGGCATCATTGTAAAGTTTGAAACTCCTGCTTTCTAAAAATGCACGTTTTTCCAGAAGATGTAATTCAGGACCAATTGAATGCGGGTTTTCAAATCAGCCAAGATATAAACAAAATCGGCTTGTTGCTGTTCAGTTTTTTCCCCAATTCCTGCAAATTATATATCATTTTGAAGGTCTTTCAATACAAAATATGAAAATAACTTTACCTCCGTTTTGAAAATTTCCTCATTGTGACTCATTTTGCTAGCACGGGACACATATGTGCTTTGTGGAAGCGGCTGCTGTGCTGAGCTCCTCCAGCCATAGAAAAACAGCTCTCGCCGGAGCATACATGGTCATGACGACGTCAACACACCGAGCGCTGTCACTCACACATACAACGGCTGGAGATTATTAAAATAAAATAGAATAGGCCAAACACAGAGACACACAAAATGAGCTGTGGTGAAATTCAACATATTTTACATGTTGTGTCTGCTACATGTACAGCGGGGAAATAACATTTTTCTCAAACATGGGTCAATGGCTTCATCAGAAATGAGATTTTCACCAGATATCAGTAACAACCCAAGTAATCCATACATACAAAGATATCAAGGCAACTGTGTTCACAAACATGACATGGTTTTATGACCCAGTGACCAGTCTCAGACTGAAGAATAGATTCAATTAGATTTATTAGTGTAATGTGTGTGTGAATGCGTGCGTGTGAGTGTGTACAGGAACAGCAGGGGACAGAGCAGGACACCGTTCGGCCTGGCAACCCTGGGAACACACAGAAGCGTGACAATTAGCGGAGGAGACAATTGGTGATGAATGATTAGTCAGAGGCTTACTGGGTGTGCAGATGGTGGGAGGCTCAGGTTCAGCTCGGTGGCTGTGGCCAGGGAGACAGTGTCCACTGTCGGGTGTTGTAGCTCCTGCTGGGGTGTTGATGTGGAGGAGTGGTGTGCTGGGAGAGGGGATAGAAGTCTGCCGCCGCCTAGGCGCTCCATCTGTGCACAGGGGACTGGAAGATAAGGTGAGTGAGGAGTGGTAGCTTACGTGAGCTGTGGATGATGTTCCTCAGGCGTTGGGACAGCAGGCTTGGGTAGCAGAGGACTGTAGACTCAGGCAAGGATGAGAGGATTGACGGATGAAGCTCCTCTGGAGCGCAGTGAGACATCTCCGCCCAGAAGCCTGGGCAGAGCCGTCTAAATAGGCCCAGACCTGATGGGAAGCAGGAGTGCATCCAGCTGCTGGCAATCAATCACGGAGCAGACCATGACAGTACTCCCCCCTCATGGGACGCCTCTTGGCGGTCGTTCCAGCCTACCTGGATGCGTCCGGTGAAAGTCCCTGATGAGATCCTTATCCAGGATGAAGGAAGGACGCACCCAGGATCTCCATTCTGGTCCGTAACCCTCCCAGTCCACCAGGTACTGCAGGCCGCAACCCCAGCGACGGACGTCCAGGATGGCGGTGACCTTCCATGTCGGGTCGCCGTCGATCACCATCGGCGGAGGTGGAGACCTGGGAGGAGAACACAGGGCTGGAACAAAATGGTTTAATCTGAGAGACGTGGAAGGTGGGACAGATGCGGAGGGAGGAAGGGAGAGCCAGGCGTATAGATACTGGGTTGACAATACGGGAGATGGCGAAAGGTCCAATAAAGCGCTGAGCCATCTTCCTGGGTTCAGCCTTCAAGTTGATATTCTTGGTAGATAATCAAACCTGCTGACCCACCTGGTAAGAAGGCGCCGGAGTCCTATGGCGGTTGGCAACTGAGGAGTTATGTTCCGCCGTGTGTTGTAGCGCGGCTCGGGTCGCCCTCCACAGCCGACGACAGCACTTAAGGTGAGCCCTGACAGATGGTACGGCGATCTTAGCTTCCTCCTTAGGGAATAACGGAGGAGTATAACCCAGAGACGCCTGGAAAGGGGTCATACCAATGGCTGAAGATACCGTAAAATTGTGGGCATACTTGATCCAGGGCAGGTGCGAACTCCACGATGCAGGATTGGTGGTGGCCACACACCGCAGAGCCGCCTCCATCTCCTGATTGGCTCTCTCACACTGACCGTTGGACTGGGGATGGTAACCAGATGACAGGCTTACCGTAGCCCCAAGGGCGTTGCAAAATGTCTTCCACACTTGGGATGTAAACTGGAGCCCCCGGTCAGAAACAATGTCCAGGGGAATCCCGTGTAACCTCACCACGTGCTGTACAAGCAGGTCTGCTTCTCCTTAGCCGAAGGCAATCCCTGTAGAGGAACAAAATGAGCAGCTTTGGAGAACCTGTCGACTATGGTGAGCACTACGGTGTGACCGTTAGAGGGAGGAAGGCCAGTCACGAAGTCCAACGCCACATGGGACCAAGGCCTGCAGGGAGCAGGGAGAGGATGGAGAAGTCCAGCTAGGGAGGAAGAAGACTTGCCGGTAGCACACTGAGGACAGGCACGAACGTACTCCCCGACGTCTCTCTGAAGAGCAGGCCACCAAAACGTACGTCTCAGGAGCTCCTCAATGCGCTTTCTCCCTGGATGACAGGACAACCTGGAGGCATGAGCCCAATGAATGACTTCCCCCCGGACGGCCGAAGGAACAAACAGCTTACCCGCCGGTCCTCCTCCTGGGTCCGCTTCAGACTCCTGAGCCCTCAAGACCTTCTCCTTGATGCCCCAGGAGAGGGCACCCATGACACAGGAAGGAGGCAGGATGGGGTGGTCCTCAGGATCCGAGGCATCAGTGGCAAATTGCCTGGATAGGGCGTCCGGATT
The DNA here is from genome assembly GCA_020510985.1 of Pholidichthys leucotaenia. Taxonomy (NCBI): domain Eukaryota; kingdom Metazoa; phylum Chordata; class Actinopteri; order Cichliformes; family Pholidichthyidae; genus Pholidichthys; species Pholidichthys leucotaenia. The sequence goes on from CM035845.1 coordinate 12,782,634, forward strand.
AGTGTTCTTGGACCTGGGACGGTACGTGATGGTGAAGTCAAATCGCCCAAAGAACAAGGACCAGCGGGCCTGACGGGCATTCAGGCGCTTAGCCATCCGGAGGTACTCCAGATTCCTGTGGTCCGTCCAGACCACAAATGGCTGCGAGGCCCCCTCCAGCCAATGGCGCCACTCCTCCAGCGCAAGTTTGACAGCCAGAAGTTCCCTGTTGCTGATGCTGTAGTTACGTTCCACCGGCGACAGCCGCTTGGAGAAGAAGGGACAAAGGTTGGACCTTGCCATCCGCCGGGGAGCGCTGGGACAGGATAGCCCCTACCCCTGAGTCTGAGGCGTCCACCTCCACCAAACACTGCAGGGCCGGATCCACCTGAACCAGGATGGGGGAATCGGCAAATCTCTCCTTGAGAGCTGAAAAAGCCATAGCCGCCTCCTCCGACCACAGGAAGGGCACCTTGGATGAGGTAAGGCATGTCAAGGGGAGTGCCATTGTGCTATATCCCTTGATGAAGCGGTGGTAGAAATTTGCAAACCCAAGAAACTGCTGGAGTGGCTTCCGGGATGAGGGAGTCGGCCACTCCACTACCGCCTTAATCTTGCCAGGATCCGGGATTATCTCTTTGTGGGAGATGATGAACCCCAGAAAAGACGTCTTGGAAATGTGGAACTCGCACTTCTCGGCTTTAACATACAGCTTATTCTCCAACAGCCGCTGCAGGACTCGCCGCACATGAACCCAGTGTTTTTCCAAGGACTGAGAGAAGATCAAAATGTCGTTGAGGTACACAAATACAAACACACCCAGAAAGTCCCTTAACACATCATTAATAAGGCGCTGGAATACCGCAGGGCATTGGTCAGACCAAAAGGCATTACCAGATATTCAAAGTGGCCGCTGGGGGTCCGAAACCCCGTCTTCCATTCATTGCCTTCTTTGATCCGCACCAGGTGATAAGCATTGTTGAGATCCAGCTTGGTAAACCAGGATGCCCCCCGGAGGGAGTCAGAGGCTGTGTTGAGCAAGGGAAGGGTGTATTTATCCTTAATAGTGATGTTATTTAACTCCCTAAAGTCAATACATGGCCTCAGAGACCCGTCCTTCTTGCCAACAAAGAAAAATCCCGCCCCCACCGCTGAAGAAGATGGTCGAATTATGCCAGAACTCAAGGATTCCTTGATATAGGCCTCCATGGTCTCCCGCTCCGGAGGTGACAGGCTGTACAAATGGCTCGACTGTAGTGGGGCTCCAGGACGGAGATTTATAACACAGTCATACGGGCGGTGTGTGTGTGTGTGTGGGGGGGGGGGGTGACAGGGCCTGGGTCTTACTGAAAGCAGCTCCGAGGTCATGGTATTCTGGAGGAACTTTAGAGAGGTCGGGAGATGAGGCGATGGGAGCCTCCAAGGGCATGGACGGCAAGCAAGCGGCCAATTGGAGACAGGCGCCGAGACAAAACGAACTCCAGGACAAGATACTCCCAGTACGCCAATCAATTGACGGATTGTGGAGGCGTAGTCAGGGGAAGCCAAGGATGACTGGGGACGTGGACACCGGTAGCACGAGGAATTGCAGCTCCTCACGATGATTACCAGAAATGATAACCGGGACAGGGGCTGTCTACTGAGAGACCACGGTCATAGGAGCTTTGGATAAGGCCATAAGCCGCAAAGGGGACTTGAGAGGATGGCAAGGTAAATCCAACTGGGTTGCCAGGTCCTGAGAAATAAAACTCTGCTCTGCCCCTGAGTCAACTACAGCCTGTGTGAAAATCTTCTTATGTTTGTGTATGAAATGATGAGGAGTTGAAAGCTAAATAAGGGATTAGACTGGGGTGAGTCCTTGAGTCCACCTACCATGACGCACGGGCTCCCCCTATTGGGCCGAAGATGACAAGAAACTACCTCATGCTCCTCACTCCCGCAATATAGACACAGCCCCAACTCTTGGCGGCGCTGTTTTTCTGCTGGAGACAACCTAGATCGCCCCACCACCATTGGTTCCGGGGTCTCAGGAGAGTTGGAGGAAGGATGGCCCAATAGGGATGACCGAGGGGTGTGACAACCCTGGGCTCCCAAACGACCGGAAGCTCACTGCTCAGTGGCTCTCTCCCTCAGCCTATTATCTATGTAGATGGCTAGGGAGATTAGCTCGGATAACCTGCTGGGCTTTTCTAGCGGCGCTAGCTCGTCCCAAAGCTCAGAGCTGAGGCTCTGTATAAAGATGCTGCATAAAGAAGCGTCATCCCACCCCACTTCAGCGAGCAATACCCGGAAGTCGATAGCATAATCGGTCACGGCTTAGGAACCCTGCCTCATATTCAGCAACCGAGAGGTAAGTACGCTGTCGCGATCTGAATGATCGTACACTTCATTAAACTCAGCAATGAACTGACTGAGAGTCAAGCTGACATAGCTAGCCCTGGCCATAACCGCATAGGCCCAAGCTAGCGCTCGCCCTTCCAGTAAGTTATTCATGTACCTGATCTTACTGTGGTCTGAATTAAAATCCTCGGGCACCCGCTGGAAAACCACCTCGCACTGCATAACAAATGGCCTAGCCTCCCCTAACTTACAATTAAAACGGTTGGGAGTAGGAACGGGGGTTAGTCGAGCAGGCCGTCCTAACATAAGCTGGTTAGCTGGGTGGCTAGCGGGAGCTGAGGAGCTTAAAGAAATAGCTGGGGCTGGGGGAAAGGACTGAGACCCGGTTAGCTGGTCCAACCGATCCGTAACCCAGGCTAATTGGGCCAATGTGGATTGTTGCTGATAAACCAATTGATCTATTCGAGCCTCCGTTAGATGTAATCGGCGCACCAAAGCGCTGTCAGCTGGGTCGTTCAGGCAGAGATGTACTGATATGGTTTTATGACCCAGTGACCAGTCTCAGACTGAAGAATAGATTCAGTTAGATTTATTAGTGTAATGTGTGTGTGAATGCGTGCGTGTGAGTGTGTACAGGAACAGCAGGGGACAGAGCAGGACACCGTTTGGCCTGGCAACCCTGGAAACACACAGAAGCGTGACAATTAGCGGAGGAGACAATTGGTGATGAATGATTAGTCAGAGGCTTACTGGGTGTGCAGATGGTGGAAGGCTCAGGTTCAGCTCGGCGGCTGTGGCCAGGGAGACAGTGTCCGCTGCTGGGTGTTGTAGCTCCTGCTGGGGTGTTGATGTGGAGGAGTGGTGTGCTGGGAGAGGGTATAGAAGTCCGCCGCCACAGAGGAGGTAAGGATCCGCAGCCTAGGCGCTCCACCTGTGCACAGGGGACTGGAAGATAAGGTGAGTGAGGAGTGGTAGCTTACTTGAGCTGTGGATGATGTCCCTCAGGCGTTGGGACAGCAGGCTTGGGTAGCAGAGGACTGTAGACTCAGGCAAGGATGAGAGGATTGACGGCTGAAGCTCCTCTGGAGCGCAGTGACACATCTCCGCCCAGAAGCCTGGGCAGAGCCGTCTAAATAGGCCCAGACCTGGTGGGAAGCAGAAGTGTGCCCAGCTGCTGGCAATCAATCACGGAGCAGACCATGACAAAACAAGTTATATTTAATAAAGTGGAATGACACAGGGAATAAGTATTGAACACAGGAAGAAAAAGAGGTGCAAAAAGGCATAGAAAGCCAAGAAACCACCTTAAGTCCATCAGAATTTAGGAAGCCATCCCATCCCCCATCAGTGCAAATTAATTTCAGCTGGTAAAGTCTTGACTGATAACCTTTGAAAAAGTATGTGAATATCAGATTGTCACACCACAAAGAACTCATGATGGGTAGAAGCAAAGAGCTACTTTGAGACCTTTGCAACCTTATTGTTGCTAAACATAATGATGGCATTGGTTACAGGCACATTTCTAAACTGCTGAATATTCCAGTGAGCATTGTTGGAGCCATCATTCGGAATTGGAAAGAACATCATTTTACCATAAACTGGCCATGACCAGGAGCTCCTCAAGATTTCTGACAGAGGAGTCAAAAGAATTATCAGACGAGTTATCCAAGAGCCAAAGATCACTTGTGGAGAGCTCCAGAAAGACCTGGAGTTAGCAGGTGCTCCTGTTTCAAAGAAAACAATAAGTAATGCACTCAACCGACATGGGCTCTATGCTTGGTCATGCTGAAGAAAAAGCATGTTGAAGCTCATTTAACATTTACTGCACAACATTTGGGGAAGCCAGTAAAATTCTGGGAGAATACAATCTGGTCAACACACAGCATGTTTGGAGGAGAAATGGCACTGCACATCAGCCCTAAAACACCATAGGTCAATGTGTGTTTTTTTTTTTTTTTTCAGCACAAGGTACAGACAGATTTCATATAATTGAAGGAAAGATGAATGGACAAATCTACAGAGACATAAGAATGTTGCCATATGTCAAGATGCTAAAGATGAAACAAAGGTGGACATTTCAGCAAGACAATGATTCCAAAAACATAGCCAAGGAGACTCAACTGGCTCCAGAGAAAGAAAATAAAGCTGCTAGAACTGATAACAAGGTGCCCAGTCAGTCACCCGACCTGAATCCAATTGAAAATCTATGGAACGAACTGAAGATCAGAGTTCATAGAAGACAAGAATGGGCTACAATCACTCCTGAGCAACGCCTGTGCCTAGTTTTTTCATACAGGAGGCATCTGGAAGCTGTTATTACCAACAAAGGCTTTTCTACTAAATATTAAATGAATTTCACCAAGCTTGTTCAGTACTTATTCCCTGTGTGATTCCATCCATCTATTTTCTACTGCTTAATCCTTTCCAGGTCTTAGGGGGGGCTGCAGCCTATCCCAGCATCTTTGGGCAAGAGGCAGGGTACACCCTGGACAGATCGCCAGTCCATCGCAGGGCGCCTGTGTGATTCCACTTTATTAAATATAACTTGTTTTGTGAACACAGTTGCCTTGATTTCTTTGTATGTATGGATTGCTTGGGTTGTTACTGATATCTGGTGAAAATCTCAGGTCAATGGCTACATTAGAAATATTTTTAATGAGAAAAATGTTGACGTGTTCAATACTTATTGTTCCCACTGTATGTAAGAAAAATCTTGGATGGGTTTGAATTTGGTGACCTCTGACTTTGACCTCTAACTAGAGGTCAAGGTCAGAGGTCAAGGACAAAACGACGAACTAGTTTTGAAGAAGAAAGTCTACGGTCAGCAAACTTCATACAGCTTTACCTGTGGACCCTGATCTCTGACAACGGGCCTGAGTTCAAAAGGTTAAAGTTTGATTTTCATTTCAACACAATGTGTTGAGTGTGACTCAACATGGCACCTGAACACACACGCAGACTGGCAGGCTCTGCATGCGCTTCTCTTAAATCTCCTTTTAAACCATTTAAACCTCCTCAACCTGTATCTTTTAGATCTGCTTTTTTCACAAAATAGACTCAACCATCACTGGGACACTGGATAGTTGGTGCTGTTTTAACTGTCTGTCTACTTCTACCATCAGTGTGGCAGCACCTCACAACTGAGAACTACAATGCTGCGGTCACCCATCAACAACGTCTGCTGTACTCTACATTTCTGGACCATGGCTGTGCCCGGGTACTTCCTGCGAAAGGGGTACAAGTAAGCCCTGAAAGGACAGCTTCAGGGTCTCTCTACCTAGCAGCTATGATATTATTAGCAGGAGATGTGGAGGTGAACCCAGGCCCACAGCCTTTGGACAATGGAAACCCAGTTGGGCCAGCGCAGCCAGTCCAACAATCACTGCTAAACTGTTCAACCTGGTCACCACAGCTAGCTGAACAACTGCAAATAAACTGGAAAACCTGGATACTGCAACCAGAATGACAATCTCAGCAAATTTGACCAACCTGGCCCCTGCAGCCAGCACAGCAGCTAAAGTGGTTAACTCAGCAACCACAGCTAAACTGTTTACAATTGAATCCACAGCATATGGTCCCTCCAAGCACCAATACAGCAACCGTTTCGGCAGACCCATGCCGACAGCATGGCGTCCAACAATTAGAGGTCAGCACCAACCCTGACACCCAGGATGTTGGTGCTCCAGCGGCTTACCTGGCGGGGTGGGCCTGCCAGGTGGAGTCGGGATGACGAATCATGGCCCAACAGCAAGGTGACGCTGTCAGCCTGGTTCCCCTGGACGCTGGCACAGTGGCGGCTTTTCCAGCGGGGGATGTCCATCAAATGCAGCCACTTCGACAGCTTGGAGCCTGATGGCTGGATGTCGGTTTTGGCCCTTTTCTCCCAGACGCCGATGCAGCGGCGGCTTTTTCAGTCAGGAATGTTTGTTAGGCCGAGCCATGTCGACAATTTGTGGCCCAGTGGCTGGCTGTTGACGTCGTCCCGGCCTCGCTGGACACCGATGCAGCAGCGGCCCATCCAGAGGAGGCTGACGGTCAGATCTCCAAACACACTGGTGATATCAATGCAGGAAAGGTCTCCCCAGACGCCGGTGCGGCAATGGTCCATCTGAAGGGGAATGGTATTAGTGGAGTCGCCCGGGTGCCAGTGACATCAACACAGGAAAAATTTTTGCAACAAGACTCAAACTGCATACAAGTGTGGTAAGACTGTTACAAAACGGGATGGGGATAAGATAAGATAAGCCTTTATTAGTCCCACATTGGGGAAATTCCAGGATTGCAACAGCACAGGGATAGCAACACTCACAGCAACAATCAGAAGGCAAGAAAAAAACAAGACCAGCTAGTATACATATGTACATCTTACTATATATATATATAGACACACAGTGCGGAGCATTGTGGTTGGTGGATGTGCAGCAGAAAGTCTAAGCTCTCTCTCCACGGATGCAGCGGGCCAGCTCGATGTCTTTGGGCATGATGGCGACCCTCTTGGCGTGGATGGCGCACAGGTTGGTGTCCTCGAAGAGACCCAACAGGTAGGCCTCGCTGGCCTCCTGCAGAGCCATGACGGTGGAGCTCCGGAAGCGCAGGTCGGTCCTGAAGTCCTGAGCGATCTCCCTCACCAGATGCTGGAAGGGCAGCCTACGGATGAGCAGCTCCGTGGATTTCTGGTAGCGACGGATCTCTCTCAGAGCCATGGCACCGGGCCTGTAACGGTGAGGCTTCTTCACTCCGCCGGTGGCCGGAGCGCTTTTCCGAGCAGCCTTGGTGGCCAGCCGCTTCCGGGGCTCTTCCTCCAGTAGATTTACGGGCGGTCTGCTTGGTTCTTGCCATCGCTCTTTATTATTCTGTCTTATATTTCTTGCACGCCGCCTAAACTCCAGCCCGGTACCCGCGTCGTTTTCGCTTCAGTTCCCCGGTATGTCGAGTTTCTCCGTTGGCACCGGGTGGCGGTTGAGTGCTAGCTAGCTCTTCCCTGCTGTATTGTCTCCTGCTGTAAACAGTGGCTCCGTCCGCCGACTCGGGAGACCTTTGGGGCGATCTGTGTGTCTGTGATATATATAGAGTGAAAGGTGTGCCAGATCAGAAAGTTATCACCGGATCAGAAAGAAGAAGGAAGATAAAAAGACTCAGAACTGAGCCGCTGTTGCAAAAGGCAGCCAACTCGTGTGGCGCCGGAACCGGAAGAATGGTATGGGATAAAAACTGTGACTGAAAAACAACAAACTACTAAAATATTTCAAACTGTAAATCATGCCAAGGTGTTGTGGGATCCGACTATGAAACCTAAAGGCGTTTTTTGGTAGTCATCTCTGTATTAGGAGCACTGTCTCGAAAACAGACCAGATACAACAACTATTGACAAATTCAAATCTTGACTACCTATGCCTCTCAGAAACCTGGTTAACCCCAACAACACCTCCAGCTGTTTTCAATGTACCAGGGTACCTATAGACAAGACAGAAAAGATGGCAGGGGAGGAGGGGGTCATGAGATGAGGATGGTTATCAGTGTACACAACTTGACATTGCTGAAAATATGCTGAAATGTGTTGGAGTTAAAGTTGTACTATCACCAGAAATGTCTTTTGCTTTGATTGTGATCCATTGACCTCCATCCTCTAAGGACACATTCTTTAACTGTCTATCAAATGTACTGAAACAGTTTGGCAGCAAAGAATTAATCCTCATGGGTGATTTCAACTTAAACTGACTTTGTAAAACATGCAGACAGAAATTAAAGGACATCACCAATAAGTTTCATATGGATCAGATGATCAGTAACCCAACTGGAATAATCCGTTCATCTCAAACTCTCCTTGATTTGATTTTTACCAACAAACCTGACTGCATAACAAAAAGTAGAAAAGCACTCATAGAGCGCATACCTCCGCCAAGGCTCCTTCTGTTTGTCATGGATCAACTCCAAAATGTAATGGGTTTGTGTGTAGGCCTATAGCCACTTGTGGTGAAAATTGCATCAAAGTCTGTCCATCAGTTTTGGAGTATTGTTGCTAACACACTGTGAGAAGATAAGTGCCTTGGCTGAGGTATGCATTCTCAGATCATCACCAAAATATAATGGGTTCCTCTCTAGCCCAAGAACCACCTCTGGTGAAAATGTCATCCAAATCCATGCAGTAGTTTTTGGGTAATCCTGCTGCACAAATACAAACAAAGCCCTTGGTGGAGGTATGCACTCTCAGATCATCACCAAAATCTAATCATCTGTTCCCCATGCCATTACACACCTTTCCTGAAAATTTCATGAAAATCCGTACATAACTTTTTGAGTTATCTTGCTAACAAACAGACAGACAGACAAACCAACGGTGATGAAAACATAACCTCCTTGGCGGAGGTTAAAAAAAAAAAAATACAATCTAATTACTAGCATGTCTGACCATGATCTCACTTTAGTGGTACATAAATTGTCAAAATTACGATACAAAAAGCATACTGATGGTGGAAAATATCTGGTACATACCAAAGAAAAACATAGAATGATTTGAAAAATGATTTGAAAAATGATTCAATGATGAAAATGAAAAATGATTCTATGATTCACTCGGAAAGGAATTAGGAAAGCTTAAACTGTGGTTTGATTCAAACAAATTAACGCTCAATTTAAGTAAGACAAATTTATAGTTTTTAACAACCATCACAACAGCTTAGTACCTAAACTCAGTGTAAATGGTGTAGAGATTGAAAGGGTATCTGAAACTAAATTTCTTGGAGTAATAATTGATAATAAACTGTGTTGGAAGTCACATATTAATTATATTAAAGGTAAAATATCCAAAACAATTGCAATATTACACAGAGTGAAATATTTGCTGAATCAACCCACACTATACACCTTGTATCATTCATTAATACTCCCATACATGACATATTGTACTGAAGTATGGGGAAATACATATAAAACAAACATATATCCAGTCTTTATGCTTCAGAAGAGAGCTATTAGAATAATAAACAAAGCTGCTTACAGGGAACCAACAAACCCACTTTTTCTTAAATTAAAAGCTCTCAAGTTGAAAGATCTGGTTGACTTTAAAACTGCAGTAATAATGTTTAAAGTGAAGAATCTATCACTGCCCGCAAATATCCAAAAGTTGTTCCAAATAAGGGAGAAACAATATCATTTCAGAGGAACATGTATATTTCACAAACCTTCAGTGAGAACTACCACCAAGCAACACTGTGTTTCAGTGCAAGGAGTCAGATTATGGAACGATTTTGGACCTGAATTAAAATCATGTGCAATGCTTGGACAATTTAAACAAAAACTAAAGGAAGAAATACTCCAAACATGTATACAAGATGACATGTAAAATCACATAAGGATTGTCATATCCAGTCTGCGTTGTGTTGTAGCTTAGTTTTTTGTCACATTTTGTCTTAGCTATGTTCTGAATTGTAATCGCTCTTGTTTTGTTTTTCTTTTGAATTCTTGGATGGAATATGGGTGGGCAATATAAGCTGCGGCTTCAGCCATCACCCATTTCAGATAACTTATGTTGAACTGTATAATCAGAGGAGTTATTGTCTAATTTGACCTTGTTGGATTTTTTCCCCCCTTTGTTATATTATTCAGTTTCTTTTAGTCTGTACTTTTAATCTATCCGAAATAAAGATTCATTCATTCATTCATTCATTCATTCAAAATGAGTTACAGCATGTAAAGTGGAATGAAATAAATTGAATTGGTGAATTCCAAAAGGGCCCAAGTCCACACTTTTTCAAAGGGGACTTGGGCCCCTTTTGAATTCACCGATTCAATTGTGATACAAACTGCGAACAGACATGTGAAAATAGGATATCAACAATCAAAGAAATTATCTCAAAATGTAAAACAACAACACTATCTAAGCACAAGAAAACAGGATCTACCTTGGCTAAATGAAAAATTATGGAATCTCATGAAAAAAAGGGACTTGGCTCTTAAAAAAATGGCTAAAAATTGACTTAACTACAGATAAACTAATTTTTAAAAGCCTCAGAAATGAAGTCACCATGCAGCTCCATAACGCAAAAGCAAATTTCTTCTTAGACATAATCAAAAATGCAAAAGGGAACAACAAACAACTCTGGAAATGTATTGATAAACTCTCAGGAAAAAAATGCAAAAAAGGTGAAGTCATACAATTCAATTTGAATGGAAAACTTCACTCAGATAAGATATAGCCAGCAATTTTAATGAGTATTTTATCAAATCGGTACAAGAACTGGGTCAGAATTTTACCCAAACATACCTGCACCAAATTAAAATAAATCATGAAACTGATCTAAACCTTAAACCCACAAATGAGGTAAAGCTCAACAAAATTTTGTCATCTCTATCAAGTTCCAGAGCTAAGGATTTTCATGGACTAGACACTGTATTATTGAAAAACATAAAGAATCTTTAATTATTCCTATTACAGAACTAACTAGAAAAGCACTCGGAGAGCGCAGACCTCCGCCAAGCGCCACAGTTCCCCCCCATACAGTGTTTGTGTGTACGTTTTCAGATTCCTTGACCATGAAAACATATGACTAGCAATTGGATTGACAATGATAGGATTAGTGGTTCAGTAGTTATTCACGAAAATGGCATTTTCCGTAATGGCGGCCACAGTTCCCCCCATACAGTGTTTGTGTGTACGTTTTCAGATTCCTTGACCATGAAAACGTATGACTAGCAATTGGATTGACAATGATAGGATTAGTGGTTCAGTAGTTATTTACGAAAATGGCATTTTCCATAATGGCGGCCACAGTTCCCCCCATACAGTGTTTGTGTGTACGTTTTCAGATTCCTTGACCATGAAAACATATGACTAGCAATTGGATTGACAATGATAGGATTAGTGGTTCAGTAGTTATTCACGAAAATGGCATTTTCCGTAATGGCGGCCACAGTTCCCTCCATACAGTGTTTGTGTGTATGTTTTCAGATTACTTGACCATGAAACCATATGACTAGCAATTGGATTCACAATGATAGGATTAGTGGTTCAGTAGTTATTGATGAAAATGGCATTTTCCGTAATGGCGGATCACCACCAAAATGTAATCATCTGTAGGATACCCCATTTCTGACAATCTGAAAATTTCATGAAAATCCGTCCATAACTTTTTGAGTTATCTTGCTAACAAACAAACAAACAGACAAACCAACGCCGATGATCACATAACCTCCTTGGCGGAGGTAATAAATCAATCAATACATGAAAATATCGTCCGTGATGCATTGAAACCTGCCACTGTAACCACCATACACAAAGCCGGAGACAAACAAGAAATTAATAATTATAGGCCGATAAGTATACTTCCTGTTTTGTCAAATACCATTAAAAAGGTGGTAGTAGACCAACTGGAAGAACATCTCAAATCTGCCCAGCTGCTGCATCCCATGCAGTTTGATTTCAGCCCGAACCCTTCAACAGAGACTGCATGTTGCTACTTTATTGAAACGATTAAGGAAAATCTGCACAAATGGGGGGGGGGGGGGTTAGGAGCAATCTTTTTAGACTTGCGTAAAGCCTTTGATGTGGTCAGTCACTCAGTCCTTCTTTCTAAACTACCAGGATATAAAATGTCCATGAATACCATTAGTTGGTTAGAATCATATCACGCACATAAACAATACTGTATCCCAATAAAAGGCATGCACCATGGGAGTACCACAAGGTTCGATTTTAGGCCCACTGCAGTTTACTTTGTATGTTAATCATTTGCCATCAGTATGTGAAAATGACAAAAATTCAGATGTATGCACACATGGGGAGGATGTCAAACAAGTGGCCGACAAGCTAATGATAGCAATGGAGAAAGTGTCAAAATGTCATGAATGCCTCTTCGGGGCAGAGAGAGAAAGGCACCACCGTGAGTTTGCAACATTTATTAAACTAACATAAAGACTTACACACACTTATGGAAAAAGGGAATACAGGTTGGCAAAAGACAGTTAAGGCTAAGGTGAGCATGATCACCGGCTAACCTGGAAAAAAAACCACAGGAACAGGTAGCAAAATAGCCTAACTAAGGCGAGTGTGATCGCCAGCCAACCTGCAGATAACCAGTAATACATGAAGCAAAAGACTGAGCTCTTAAATGTATGAAAACCAGCTTGAGAGTGCGTTGATAGTAGGAGGCTACCCCATACTATGGTGCAGCCCCCTTAAAATAGGCAGCAGCACAATTAACACAATCAATCACAGATGTGAGCACCTGAGCAAGCAGGAGAAGGTGGCCTAATTAGACAGTCACCCACAGCTGAGAACTAGGGGGCAGACTGTGGGTGAAAGGTGAGTCACTGAGAAATGAGGAAGGAGGCTCTGAAAAAAAACAACCAAAATGACAGAAAACAGACAAGAAAATAATAACGGACATGAAATGCTCAAAAATACAAAAAGGGTCTGAGCACTGGCTCAGACACATGACACAAAACGGCTTAATCAACTATCACTCTGAACGTAGGGAAAACAGCTACTATGTACTTTACCAATAAACAAAATCATACGCACTATCCGAGTATAACTGTAAATGGAGCAAATATAGAAAATGTAACAGAGTTGAAGTATTTGGGTGTCACATTAGATCCCAGGCTTAACTTTAAAAAGCACATAAAACGGATGAGCCGCACTCCTTGCAAACTTTTGTTGCATCAGAAACTCACTTACTCTAAAAGGATCAAAAATCTTTCTGAATGCCATGATTTTGACACATTTCTCCTACTGCATCTCTTGCTGGTCACAAGTCAACAGTACGACTCTGAAACCCTCAGAATCCCTGTATAAATAATCCATCAAAATTCTTCATTGTGGTATACTTGCCAAACACAAGATGTCATGCTTTGAAAATATGATCATGTATGCACATATACGGTTGGTCTTTAAAATTACCCATGGTTCTGCACCGCCGCCCCTTAAGACTTTTGTGTACCTGACTTCTGAACAAAATACCAGAGTAACAAGGACTTCCTCTAGGTGGCATTGTTGCATCTCCCTACGTTGAAACTGCTTTTGGACAATCAGCCTTCTCATACAAAGCTATAACGGAATGGAACAAGCTCCCCACTGCTTTGAAGACCAGAACAAATTACAGAGACTTTACCATAGAGACTAAAAAATGGATTTTAAATAATCAAGCCTGCCAGCATTGACCCTTAAATGGGATTTAAAATTGTACTCTTAAAGTGTTTTTATGTATGCCGTCTCTTTATCTTTTTACCTTTTAAACTTACTCCCTGTTTGTTTCAGGGTCAACAGTCTCTGAAACCCAACCTGAATTGCTTTCCATATGTGCTATTTTTCTTTTAATATCCTTCTGCCTGCTTCAGGGACTACAGATGGAAATTAGTGAGAATGTTATAATCTGGTACTGAGCATCTTTATCCTGTGTTTAAGGTTTTTCTGTACATGTTCCCTGACAAATAAACCGATAAACTAAACTAAACATGATAACTAACAAAGGAAATGATGTGAATGTTTCACACTGATGCCTTTGTTCTGTTTTTGAAAAATCTGGATGAGTTTTGATGACCTTGACCTCAGAGGTCAACTCTCAGTAAACCTTGTAAATGTGAAAACTTCAGAATGAAACGACGTAGGCTTCTCATATTGATCCCATAGTTGCATCTGTGACAAATCTGGGGTGATTTTGCACAAAAATTCACCCAGCCAGTGCTCTTGTTGCCTGCAGGCTGCATGGTACCACCGGCAGCCACCAGTATTTTCAGTTGAACTGTGCAGATTATAAGTTAAAATGTTTTGAAATGATTTATCATGGTCTTTATCAGCAGGGTGTACACTTTCTATACCCGCTGTAGATCATTAATGTAATAAAGAAGTGATCATTTCCATCATGATAAATGAATGAATGCAGAACGGGAGTAAGACTAAAGACTTAAACAGATGTGTTATCTCTTAGTGACGTGTAACTATGGAAATGGCGGTTGTCAGCACACATGTGATGACACAGACACGGGGCCAGTGTGCGGCTGTCACCAGAAGTATGCCCTGCACTCAGACAGCAAGACCTGCATCGGTGAGTGACCAAGCCACTCTGTGCACTCACATGTCCTGAAGCACTGTAACATCTGCTGTATCATGGCACACTTCTCCTCCAGATCAGTTAGCGTTATCGACCACAACAGTACACCATCATTAACATTTAGAAGAGGAGTGGTGGTTTATACACTTTTTTAATCAATAAACTCTCATATTATTCACAGTTCTTTTCTATACTTTGTCCTCAGGGCCTTTGATAATTTGGGAGAATTAGTTTTTAGGTTCATCTAAGCTAGTGTTAAATATGTGCCAAGCCTGTAGTGAGCACTATAACACCATGAATAAATGTCCATTTATTTTACCATTAGATGATGATTAATGCTGATGTATCACAGATTATTGTGTTTCATTTCATGGGTTATGTCGTATTTTTGTGCTAGCGCTTGTCCTGAGTCCTTTACTCAGAAAAATGCCAACCTTTTCTCTTGTCACATGAATATATCCACACTCCAGGTGCATATTATATTGCTTTTTGATCATAGCTATCCTGATGTTAACTTCAGCAGTTGGCCATGCAGGGACTTTGTCTTGAATCACAGGAAGATAGGGACCCAAATGCAGACACAGGAGGAGAACGTAACCCTGCAGGGTCCTCTGAGGTGTTCCTCGCCTTAACAGATATACCCAACCAAAATACACTAACTACTAACTAACTAACCTGCACTTATACCATTCAAAAGTTTGGGGTCACTTAGAAATTTCCTTATTTTTGAAAGAAAATCACTTTTTTTCAATGAAGATAACTTTAAACTAATCAGAAATACACTCTATACATTGCTAATGTGGTAAATGACTATTCTAGCTGCAAATGCCTGGTTTTTGGTGCAATATCTACATAAGTGTATAGAGGCCCATTTCCAGCAACTATCACTCCAGTGTTCTAATGGTACAATGTGTTTGCTCATTGCGTCAGAAGGCTAATGGATGATTAGAAAACCCTTGTGCAATCATGTTAGGTCTGCAATGCTGTAATTGCTGCAAATGGAGGATTCTTTGACGAAAGCAAAGTTTGAAGGAAAAAATTATTTCAAATACAAATCATTATTTCTAACCTTGTCAATGTCTTGACTATATTTTCTATTTATTTTACAACTCATGGTGGTAAAACTGCCCCGTGGGCTGCACGGTGGCGCAGTGGTTAGCACTGCGGCAGCACAGTTTACCCTTGGCCGGGGGATTGTGGGGATCGTGGGATCGTGGGTTCGATCCCAGCCCCCGACCAACAGTGATCTGTGTGGAGTTTGCATGTTCTCCCCGTGTTGCGTGGGTTTACTCCGGGATTTCTCCGGTTTCCTCCCACATGCCAAAAACATGCATGTTAGGTTAATTGGCTGTTCTAAATTGTCCCTAGATATCTGTTTCCTATAGGCCCTTAGAATAGAGGGTTAGTATTAATGAAAGCGCTTTGAGTGGTCTTTGTGACTAGAAAAGCGCTATATAAGTGCAGGTTAGTTAGTTAGTTAGTAAATAAAAGTGTGATTTTCATGGAAAACACAAAATTGTCTGAGGTGACCCCAGACTTTTGAACGGTAGTGTAAATCAGTTAGAACTCCACCAGCCTGAATTCTACATGTAGAATCTTTGTCTGTACAGATAGGCAAGACCTCATAGAAGTTTTCCCTAGCATAATTAGCTTGTATATTTTACTATGGCTGAGTAAACTGTCATGAACCAAAGCAAAAATTAGAATTTTTCATTCTTACCTTCTTCTTTTTATTGATTTCATTGTTTATAACACCATTACAACAATGACTCCATGTACAAAGAGCCACTGAATCAATTAGACAACACCTTGACTACAGCAGGACCAAATTATATAGAACTGTCACTTTCCACAAAGGTTCTATGCAGGTTTTTGTGAAAAAATGACCAGGCAAACTATACATATACTTTCTAACTATATAAAATAAATATGAAGAATAAAATAATTCTAAATGTAAACAAGGTAAACTGTACATGTCATACCTCTTTGGAAAGCTCATGTGATGTAGAACGTCACATTGATGTTTTAATTTGCAGTACTACTGTTAAACCACCAGATGGCAGCAAAACACCACGTGGGAAATTACAC
This sequence comes from Pholidichthys leucotaenia, assembly GCA_020510985.1. Classification (NCBI taxonomy): domain Eukaryota; kingdom Metazoa; phylum Chordata; class Actinopteri; order Cichliformes; family Pholidichthyidae; genus Pholidichthys; species Pholidichthys leucotaenia. The sequence continues at coordinate 12,799,088 of CM035845.1, forward strand.
TCTTTTTGAACCAGACTGGACAGCTCGGTGGTGCAGTGTTTAGCACTGTGGCAGCACAGTAAGAAGGTCACAGGATCAATTCCACCCTTGACTATCGTGGGTTTGATGCCACCCCCTGACCATTGGTGACCCTTCTGTGTGGAGTTTGCATGTTCTCCCCGTGTCTCCGGTTTCCTCCCATAGGCAAAACGCAGGCTAGGTTAATTGGCAGCAACTGGGGAATCTAAATTGTTCCTTAGGTATGATTGTGAGAGTTTACGGTTGTCTGTCTCTGTGTTGGCCCTGTGATGGACTGGCGATCTCTTGCCCAGAGATGCTGGAACAGGCTCCAGCCCCCCTGCAACCCGAAAAGGATTAAGCGGTAGAAGACGGCAAGGTGGATGGTTGAATGGATGAACTGGACTGGTGGCCTAGTGGTAGAGCATCCTTCTCACAGCCGAGAGGTTGTGGGGTCAAACCCCAGCTGGGTCTTGCTAAAGACCACACAAAAATAGTACTTTCTGCCTTCTAGTTTGGTGGTCAGCACACTCGAATGGGGAAAGAAAAACTTTAATACACATCAGCACCAAGGGCAGTGACTGCAAAATAGAATGTCTACGCAGCTGTGATTGAATGCACAACAAAAACAACACTCTCTTGGACCGGGTATTGGGTCCGTCAGCTCTAGAAAAGACGGCACAAGGGCCAGAAAAAAACACACAAGAATTAACACTGTAGAATATAAAAGAAAACTGCTCAAGGGCAGGAAAATAAGCAAGCTAAACTACAGCTACTGTCACAAAGATTCTTACGAACGATGGGTTTATAATAATCGCACAGTTTCTACAAATTCTGGAGTTTGCAGACATTCGTGGAGGGAGGCATAGTTTCTTACAGCTGCCGTTCAATTTGCAAGAGCAACTTTCGGCATTCTTGAGAAATGAGGTGCTTTTCTGTTGTACGATGGTGTCATGATTGAGAGAAAGATCAGCTCACGTGCAGGATGCTACACCAGTGAATGCACACAACACAGAGAAGGAACGTTTAAACACAATTTTATTGAACAAAAATAAACTCAAAGCTAAGGAAAAGTGCCACTCGCCAGAGGAATACACAGCCTGTAAAAGAGGGAGACGAGAACAGGTTAGCAATGAGGAGGGAGGCTGGGGACAAAGGAGTACAGGGATTGATCTTGTGGATTATAAGCAGAAAGCCCGGCAGAGGAACCCAGCAGGAAAGAGTGTCTGACCGGGTGGAGAAGGCAGCCTGGAGTGATGATGATGGTGATGGAGCAGGATTAGTGCACAGCAACCCCCAGAGATGCACCACGGCGATGACAGAAACCTGAGAGAGTGGAGAAGAAAAGGAGTTTTGGACTGAGTTTCTTAATAACACGTGCAACAACTTACTACACTCAGTAGGCAGCTAGACCCAACAAGCCAGCGCTGGACCGTTCAGGAATTGGTCCTTTTAAGCACTGGCAGGGAAGAGACAGCAGGTGGATCCACTCATACAGGTGTGCTGATCACCTGCGGAGCCGTGGTCTAGATGGAGAACCTCCCACAGAAAGGGAGGTGGAGCATGCTCACCTGAACATAACAGTGCCCCCCCCCCAAGGGGCACCTCCTGGCAGCCCACCGGGCTTGTTGGGATGGGCTCAGTGAAAGGCAAGGACCATCCCCCGTCATGGAAGTAGGAGCCGGGGACTCATGACCTTTCTTCAGGCCCGTAGCCCTTCCAGTGGACCAGGTATTGCAAACCCTGGCCCCGACGGTGAACGCCCAGAGTCCTCTGAACGGTGTAGGTGGTCTGGCCATCGAGGATCCGAGGTGGCGGAGGCAGCTTCGGGGGGAGGGGGAGGGGACAGAGAGGACTGGTGGAGAGGGGCTTAATTATTGACACGTGCCATGTGGGGTAGATGCAGCATGTCGGCGGAAGCTCCAGGTGGACCGTCATGTTGTTGATTATCCTGGAGATGGTAAACGGACCCAAGAAGTGAGGTGACAATTTCCGGGATTCGATTTTCAGGGTCACCTGGTCCACCAACAGCCACGTGCTCTGCCCGACTGCATACTTGGGCGCTGGAACCCGTCTGCGGTCCACGTACTGATGGTTCCACGCAGTAGAGCAAAGAAGGGAAGCCTGGGTGGCCCTCCAAAGATGGTGGCAGCGGCAAGCATGGGCCCCCTCAGATGGTACAGCAACTTCCCTCTCTGCCATGGGCAATCGGTGGGGGGGGGGGGTATACCCCATGGATGCCTCAAAGGGCATTAATCCAGTGGATGAGGAGACTGCGGCGTTATGAGCATACTCCACCCAGGTCAGGATCGGTGCTCCAAGTGGACGGGTTAGAGGATGCCACACATCTGAGGGCGCCCTCCAGGGATTGGTTGGCACGCTCAGCCTGCCCATTACTCTGCGGGTGGTATCCAGATGTGAGACTGACCGTGGTGTCCAGGGAACGGCAGAAGGACTTCCACACTTGGGAAGTGAACTGTGGACCCCAGTCAGACACAATATCCACAGGGATGTCGTGCAGACGGATGACATGGGTGATAAGCAGGTTGGCAGTCTTGGAGGTGGAAGGCAACTTGGGGAGGGGCACCAGATAAATAGCTTTGGAGAAACAGTCCACGATGGTCAGGATAACAGTATTGCCCTGCGAGGGGGGAAGTCCAGTGACAAAGTCCAGAGCAATGTGCGACCAAGGGTGACTGGGAGCTGGCAGGGGATGTAGGAGGCTGGCAGGAGGTGAAGAGTCGGACTTGTTCTGGATGCTCACTTGGCAGGCCTTGACATAGTCCCGGACATCCGTTCACAGTGTGGGCCACCAGAACATTCGTTGGATCGGGTTGAGAGTACGGAAAACTCCTGGGTGGCAGGCAAAGTGACTAGTGTGGCCCCACTGGATGACGTCACTGCGGAGGCCGGCCGGGATAAACAGACGATCATTGGGTCCTCCCTCGCATTTGGGCTCAGCGGACTGGGCCTGCCGGACCCTCTGCTCAATCTCCCAGGCAAGAGCACCAAGAATACAGGAGGAGGGCACAATGGGTTGGGGGAGTGAAGGGGAGGCTGGTTGGTCAGGGGTGAACTGGCAGGAGACAGCGTCCGGTTTGATGTTGTGGGAGACAGGCCTGTAGGTGATGGTGAGGTTAAATCTGAGAAAGAATAGGGCCCAGTGGGCCTGCCTGGCATTTAATCTGCGGGTTGACCAAAGATACTCTAATTTTTATGGTCGGTCCACACTACGATGGGATGGACTGCTCCCTCCAGCCAGTGCCTCCACTTCTAAAGCCCATCCAGGGACAAGAGTTGCAAATTAGCTAATAGCTATACACTCTATGTGCAACACATCAGATTGATTGTCTTTGATTAATTGTCTATGTTTATTGCACTGTCCCTGTCAAATAAACTAATCTACTCCTCAAGAGCCAATTTAATGGCCAGAAGCTCTCTGTCCCCTATGTTGTAGTTCCTCTCGGCCGGTGTGAGCCACCAAGAGAACTATGCGCATGGGTGGAGCTTCTGATTGGAGGTCGAGCGCTGTGAAAGGACAGCGCCCACCCCCGAATCAGAAGCGTCCACCTCTACAGTGAACTGGAGCTGAGGATTGATCTGGGCCAAGATGGGTGTGTTGGAAAACACACCCATCTTGATCCTTCAATCTGGTCCTTGGTCCTTCAATCTGGAGAAAGCCCACTCGGCTGCCTCAGACCAGGCAGAAGGCACCTTGATCGAGGTCAGCTGAGTCAGAGGCTGTGCCACCCCACTATAATTCCTGATGAATTGGCGACAAAATTTCACAAAACCCAAAAAACGTTGAAGCTCCTTGCGGGACTGGTGCATTGGCCAATCGAGCACAGCCTTCACCTTGGCAGGGTCGGCCCTCAGTTCCCCCTCAGCAACAATAAACCCCAGGAAGGAAGTGGAGCGGGTGGAAAACTCACACTTTTCAGCTTTCACAAAGAGTTGGTTTTCCAGGAGCCACTGTAATACGGCCTGGACGTGGACTGCGTGCTCCTCTGGCATGCAGGAAAAGATTAGAATATCATCAAGGTAAACAAAAACAAATTGGTTAACCATGTCGTGGAAGACGTCATTAATCATGTGCTGGAAGATAGCCGGGGCATTGGTGAGCCCAAAAGGCATCACGAGATATTCGAATTGCCCCAGGTGTGTTTTAAAAGCCATCTTCCACTTGTTCCCCTCGCGAATACAAACCAGATGGTATGTGTTGTGCAAATCCAGTTTGGTAAACACCTGCACGCATTGAAGGAGCTCAAACGCAGAGTTAATTAGAGGCAGAGGGTATTTATCCTTAATTGTAATGGCGTTTAATTCACGAAAATCAATGCACGGGCGCAGAGATCCATCCTTCTTCCCTACAAAGAAGAACCCTGCCCCAAGAGGAGCCGAAGAAGGCCGAATGAGGCCGGCATTCAAAGAGCCCTTGATGTAACTTTCCATCACCTCCCTCTCTGGCACAGAAAGGCTGTAGAGCCAGCTGGACGGCAGCCGCACACCCGGGAGGAGGTCGATAGCACAGTCGTAAGAATGGTGAGGAGGCAAAGAAAGTGCTGTCGACTTGCTAAAGACCTCCCCAAGGTCATGATAGACCTCGGGTACGAAGCTGAGATCTGGCAGCTCCACCGAAGGGGAGGAGATGAGAAGGGACGGCGAACACTCGGCCGAACAGAGGCAGGATGCTAAGCAAAAAGGGCTCCAGGAAGAGATGGAATTTTGCGCCCAGTTGATAATGGGATTATGCTTCCGGAGCCAAGGGTACCCCAGGACCACTGGGGAGGATGAACTAGGGAGAATAAAGAACAATAAGGTCTCCCGGTGGTTCCCGGAAAGAAGGACTAACTAACTAACTAACTAACCTGCACTTATATAGCGCTTTTCTAGTCACAAAGACCACTCAAAGCGCTTTCATTAATACTAACCCTCTATTCTAAGGGCCTATAGGAAACAGATATCTAGGGACAATTTAGAACAGCCAATTAACCTAACATGCATGTTTTTGGCATGTGGGAGGAAACCGGAGAAATCCCGGAGTAAACCCACGCAACACGGGGAGAACATGCAAACTCCACACAGATCACTGTTGGTCGGGGGCTGGGATTGAACCCACGATCCCACGATCCCCACAATCCCCTGGCCAAGGGTAAACTGTGCTGCCGCAGTGCTAACCACTGCGCCACCGTGCAGCCGGTGATTGATGCCGTGAGTTTGGAAATGGAAGCCACGGTACTGCCAGATAATGTCGACATGTTTAATGAAGTCGTCAATTTAGTCGTGGGGATGCCTACTTCCCACACGAGCCGTGAGGAAATGAAATCCTGTTCCGCCCCTGAATCAGTTAATGCAGACACCCTCCTCTCGACCCCTGGTAACTGAAAGAGGGCCAAGATGTAATTGTTACCAGGGGGATGAATGGAATTACCGTCCGTCAGACCCCCCATGGTTACTGACGGGCCACGTCTTTTTGGCTTCAGGTGACAATTAAACAGTTTGTGCTCTAAAGACCCGCAATACATGCATGCACCGGCTCTCTTCCGTTGCTGGTGCTCCTCTGGGGTCAGACGGACTCAGCCGAGCACCATAGCTTCGGAGAAAGAGTCGGCTTCACCTGTGCCAGTAGCCGGGAGAGGCGTGGGCAAAACGGGTGGGCCGGAGGAGGTCTTCCGCTCCTTTGCATGCTCGCCGTATCGGTTATCCAAACTGACGGCCTGATCCATGAGCCCGTCCAGAGAGGAGGGAATGGCATGAACTGCCAGGTTGTCGCGGAGATTGGCATTTAGATCCCGGAGTAAGGCACTGCGTAAGGAAACATCATTCCAGCCAGAGTCCACTGCGACGATCCAAAACTCCACAGTGATGTCGGCTGCAGACCGACTCCCCTGGCAGAGTGACATAAGACGGCTCATAATGTTACCCTCACTCTCAATTCAGTCAAAGGCCCAGGAGAACTTGCCAACAAATCTGTCCAAGGTGTAATTAGGGTCCTCCGCGCTGTTGAGAATAGACAGAGCCCAGCTAAAGGCTCGGTCTTGCAGCAGAAGGGTCAGAAAATGACTTTTGGACCTTCTGTCCGGGTACTCCCCACCCACCTGCCCCAAATAAAGCCGACCATGGCAAAAACACCCCTTACATTTCCCCACTGACCCCACGTATGGGGCCAGTGAGGGAACGGAAGTGGTTCGGTGAATGATGGAAGAAACTGGGATGGCAGGTGGGGGGGGCAGGACCCAAACGAGACATGTGCCTAAGATGATTGGTGACCATGCTCAGCTGCTGCATAATTGTCAGAAGCTGTGCCGTGAGCATGGCCACCTGCCTCTCTGTGACGTTGAGGTGGTAAAGGGTGGAGTGCTCCGCTGATGCAGCACCTGCTGAGCCTAAATCATGGTTGGCTCGTTCTGTCATAATTGAGAGAAAGATCAGCTCACATGCAGGATGCTACACCAGTGAATGCACACGACACAGAGAAGCAATGTTTAAACACAACTGTTTTGAACAAAAATAAACTCAAAGCTAATGAAAAGCGCCACTCGCCAGAGGAATACACAGCCTGTAAAAGAGGGAGACGAGAGCAGGTTAGCAATGAAGAGGGAGACTGGGGACAAAGGATTACAGGGATTGATCTTATGAATTATGAGCAGAGAGCCCAGCAGAGGAACCCAGCAGGAAACAGAGGAACCAGCGAGGTGGAGCTGGCAGGGAGTTGAGGAGGAGTGGAGCTGGGAAGAGTGTCTGACCGGGTGGAGAAGGCAGCCTGGAGTGATGATGATGGTGATGGAGCAGGTGAGTGCACAGCAACCCCCAGAGACGCACCACGGATATGGCAGCAACCTGAGAGAGTGGAGAAGAAAAGGAGTTTTGGGCTGAGTTTCTTAATAACACGTCAACAACTTACTACACTCAGTAGGCAGCTAGACCCAATGAGCCAACACTGGAGCATTCACAAACTGGTCCTTTTAAGCACTGGCAGGGAAGAGACAGCAGGTGGATCCACTCACGCAGGTGTGCTGATCACCTGCGGAGCCGTGGTCTAGATGGAGAACCTCCCACAGAAAGGGAGGGGGAGCTCGCTCACCTGAACATCACAGATGGTCCTAGAGTGCTTATGTTCTTCGTAAGGGTGCCTTGGGATCTTCCTACGGTATACTTACTGGCATCTTATGAAAATTTTTGTGCAACTCAGGGCACTCTCAAGTTGTAGGTGGGAAGATCTTATGGCTTTCGCCATATTTTCTTGGCACAAATGTCACACGGATGATGTACTTCTGTCTTATGAGCGCCTCACTACGGCCTTATGCACGCTGTACGAATCTCTGTACGAAAGGGGATTCATACGGCATTTCCTACGACCGCTGTCAGGGGCCCTCAAGTACAACTTAAGGTGTTCTTGAGACATACTTACGGCCAACATCTTGGGTAGTTCATATGTTGTTCCTATGGCATTTGTATGGCCGCCCTGTGATGAGGGGTTTTTGTGGGGCGTTCATAGAAAGATGGTCAAGACCATCTACCTGGCCACAAAGTTACCAAAGGTCTATGAATGCTGGATTCTCCTATGCCCCTCTTGAGGCTGTATGAAATGGTCCAGAAATTGTTTGTATGGTGTTCTCAGCCTTTTGTAAGGGTATTTGCGACTGTAGCTTTAAATGCTAACCAGGAATAAAAAAACCAGGACACATGGCATTAATTATTTATTGGATCTAGACAGTAAAAGTGTTTAGTCAGGGCTAGGAACAGGTGGTGGGTTTACAGCAGTAGACATGTTGGGACGTCACCTCTGACTTCTCATGAGGAACACAGCTCTGATTGAATAGCAGTATATTACGCACCTGGAGTGAGACCAGGGGCCTCATGCATCCACACTTCATCCACTCACAGGGGTGTGTAGGAGCATTCCCATGGGAAAAAGTGAAAATAATCATGTTGTACTTTATGTAATGTATGTAAATTTAAGTAAAGTTCTGACCCCGTGTATGCACAGATCCTAGCAGCAGCAGGCATTTCATTCAGTTCAAATGTTTGTGTTCCCTAATGATGTCAGAGCCTTTAAAATTAATCTGTGAAAGGCTTTTGAAGTGTTCCTTAGTTGATCAGGCCTTAGACGGTCTGCACAGAGAGCTCACTTTCCTTTACCACTCCCAAAGTAGACTCTGTTGTCATGTGGAACCTGTGCAGTTCACTGTTAGATAAATGTGCCTGTTAGATAAGGCAAACTGTTGATCCTACATACAGTATGAGATTCACTTGCAGGTATCAAAAGCATTTGTTACACAAAAATGTCGATCCATGACGTGTTTGGTGTTGAGTTTGATATGAAATCTTTTTTTATTCTGATGAAGACAACAATAACATCTCCCTTTTATAGACCTGAGTGAGCTAATCAGCAGATTTAATTTGGCTTCAATCTGACTAACAGTTTCCTTTGTCATTATTTCAGTGCTATTCCGAAGGGAAGTTTTGTTTGTGAGGTGTTTCTGTGTATAAATGCCCTTGAACGTACATGAGCATAGTGGGATTTATCCACACTGATTACCTACTGTTGTGCCTCAGACCAGAGTTCATATGTTTGATAAACACAGTCTCCAAATTGCATTGGTAATGCCTCCTTTACATGAGGGTGGAGATCGTTGAGAGATGAAAATTGGCCAGATCTCTTAACGACATTTCAATGGGCGCCCAGTGATCTCCACTGACTCCTCAAAGTTTTGACTCCAAAACCAACTAATAACGAGCGCTCAGGGAGTGCTCAATGGTCTCTCAATCTCCCAATGATCTCTCAGTGATCTTTCAATGAACACCAAATGTTTCCACCACAAAAGACAGCTGAGAGATCAGTGAGGGATCAGTGAGTGTGCGATGAAAGACCAGTACAGTTCACTGAGAGACTGGTGGAGGATGGCATCAGTCCAGGATTTTGGGATGATGTCTGATAGCCAGCAGTTTCTGATCAACACAATAAGTCGACACAATAAGTCTGTCTTATTTCTTTATTTCTTCACATTATAAAACTGAGAAAACTCACAGAAGGGTATTGACGGCTGCTTTTTCCAGCCAACTGGATCTCCACGATCAACACCTACCAGATCCTCTGTCATGAAATCACCTGGTTCCAGTTAGTTTGTAATTGGAAAATGTGAATCTTAATGAAGCACATAATGTTTTTCATAATTAATTTTACTGTGTTGGAGGACTGGGAACATCTGTCTGTTTCTTAGCGTCACCTCTAGTTGCTGTGCTGCACATCAGCAGCACCAGCTTTGACTGCCACTAACCCCTTTTTCCTTTCCAGCTGCTTTGAAGATATGAAACCCAGCAGGAAGGAGAATGAGAAGAGGAAGCAAAATGAGAGTGGGAACTCATCTCCACCCTCTTTCCCCAGCGTTGTTGGTCTTTTCTTTCTCTGTCCCTCTCTCTTCATTATTTGAGAAGAGAAAGGACCTCTCTGTCCCCATGGGTCTACCTGTTCCCCTGACCCCCCCATCTTATCCTTCCTGTATGTCTCCCCTCCTCACCCCGCTCCCCCTCCTGCTGCTTTCTGGTGAGAGTACCTGATTGCCTGTCTTGTCTGAGCATCCACGTTATAAAGAAATTGGGTGGACAAGAGAAAAGTGTGACTCTGGGTTGTGAGTGGTGGGGTGGGATGGGGTGTTAGCCTTGGTGATTAGAACCAGACGTCTCAATTGCAGCCTGATCTTAGCCAATGCTCCCCATGATCAACCTGTCCTCTTCCTCCAGCTCTCTCACCACCACCTCCTCATCCTCCAACTCCTCCACAGAACACAAAAGCAAACAACTGGCCAAACATCAAAACAGACGTGAACCCCATCCATGTGCTGCCACTGAGAGGCAGAGATTTGCTGTGTTGACTCTTCTTCAGTCTAATAACCCACCATTCCTTCTGCATGCATCCACTCACACGTGCCATATCACCCAGGTGTCTTTCACCGCCTCCTTCTTTAATACACTGGTGTACTGTTTGTAATGGAGAGCCCTCACTGGCTTTGAACGCTTCCTCTTATTTTGATCCAAACTCTATTTTTTGTGAAAGTGCGTAGGTTTTAGCATCCTCCTTCTCACTGTAGTGCTGTAAAGTGGTTTAATTCTTCTCTCTCCATTCACCATCGCTTAAGGTGTGCTCTCTCTACAACCGCTTGGTCTGACACATGCTGAAAACGACCCCTTCCCCCCAAGTGTCCTGCACTCCCAATGCTTTTGGAACAGCTGGGCTCAAACACTGCCATCTACTTTACACGTAACATATGCAAGCTCAGACTGAAACCCACCTCTCCTAGCATGGCCAAAGCCAGGAGAGTCAGCTGACATTAACATGGCCCTGTTATGATTTCTGTCCACATGTTGACACAGGTCCCAGAGGGGTTAATGAAATGTCTGAGACATGCTTTGGATAAAAGAGCTCAGGGTTTAATTATTACAGGAACATTTTACACACCTGAAGCATGTTCTCCTCAAATTATTTTATTGCATATTGCTTTAAAGGAGCTCTTGATCTCCTGGCCATCAGGTGTCACACCTATGTTACGGTCACAATGATTCTTACAGATGATGGGTTCATAAGAATCTCCCACTTCCTACGAATTGTGGAGTTTGCAGACGTTTGTGGAGGGGGGCATAGTTTCTTACGGCTGCCGTTCAATTCACAAGAGCAACTTGAGGCATTCTTGAGAAATGAAGTACTTTTCTGTCATATGATGGCCCTAGAGTTCTTACATTCTTCATAAGGGTGCCTTGGGATCTTCCTACGGCATACTGACTGCCATCTTATGAAAATTTTTGTGCAACTCATGGCATTCTCATTATTGGTAGGAAGATCTTATGGCTTTCGGCATATTTTACCCTCACAAATGTCACACGAATGATGTACTTTCGCCTTATGAGTGCTTCACCACCACCTTACAAATCTCCATAGAAACGGGGATTCTTATGACCACTGTAAAGGGCCCTCAAAAACAACTTAAGGTGTTTTTGAGGCATACTTAAGGCTGCTTTACAATGAAGGGTTTTCATGGGGCATTTGTAGACATCTTGGACAAGACTATTGATCCGGCCATAAACTTCCAAACCATTTACGAACGCTAGATTCTTCTACAGTGCATCTGGAAAGTATTCACAGCGCTTCACTTTTTCCACATTTTGTTATGTTACAGCCTTATTCCAAAAGGGATTAATTTTTTTTCCTCAAAATTCTACACACAATACCCCATAATGACAATGTGAAAAAAGTTTTTTTTTGAGATTTTTGCAAATTTATTAAAAATAAAGAAACTAAGAAATCACATGTACGTATATAAGTATTCACAGCTTTTGCTCAATACTTTGTTGATGCACCTTTGGCAGCAATTACAGCCTCAAGTCTTTTTGAATATGATGCCACAAGCTTGGCACACCTATCTTTGGGCAGTTTGGCTCATTCCTCTTTGCAGCACCTCTCAAGCTCCATCAGGTTGGATGAGAAGCGTCGGTGCACAACAATTTTCAGATCTCTCCAGAGATGTTCAATTGGGCTCTGGCTGGGCCACTCAAGGACATTCACAGAGTTGTTCTGAAGCCACTCCTTTGATATCTTGGCTGTGTGCTTGGGGTCGTTGGCCTGCTGAAAGATGAACCATCACCCCAGTCTGAGGTCAAAAGCGCTCTGGAGCAGGTTTTCATCCAGGATGTCTCTGTACATTGCTGCATTCATCTTTCCCTCTATCCTGACTAGTCTCCCAGTTCCTGCCGCTGAAAAACATCCCCACAGCATGATGCTGCAACAACCATTGGCGTGGTTATGAGCGGTGCCTGGATTCCCCGAAATATGATGCCTGGCACTCACGCCAAAGAGTTCAATCTTCGTCTCATCAGACCAGAGAATTTTGTTTCTCATGGTCTGAGAGTCCTTCAGGTGCCTTTTGACAAACACCAGGCAGACTGCCATGTGCCTTTTACTAAGGAGTGGCTTCCGTCTGGCCACCATACATACCATACCATACAGGCCTGATTGGTGGATTGTTGCAGAGATGGTTGTCCTTCTGGAAGGTTCTCCTCTCTCCACAGAGGGACACTGGAGCTCTGACAGAGTGACCATCGGGTTCTTGGTCACCTCCCTGAATAAGGCCTTTCTCTCCCAGTCGCTCAGTTTAGACGGCTGACCAGCTCTAGGAAGAGTCCTGGTGGTTCTGAACTTCTTCCATTTATGGATGGTGGAGGCCACTGTGCTCATTGGGACCTTCAAGCAGCAGAAATTTTTCTGTACCCTTCCCCAGATTTGTGCCTCAAGACAATCCTGTCTCGGAGGTCTACAGACATTTCCTTTGACTTCATGCTTGGTTTGTGCTCTGACATGCACTGTCAACTGTGGGACCTTATTTAGACAGGTGTGTGCCTTTCCAAAATCATGTCCAATCAGCTGAATTTACCACAGGTGGACTCCAATTAAGCTGTAGAAACATCTCAAGGATGATCAGTGGAAACAGGATCCACCTGAGCTCAGTTTTGAGCTTCATGGCAAAGGCTGTGAATACTTATGTACATGTGATTTCTTAGTTTTTTATTTTTAATAAATTTGCAAAAATCTCAAAAAAAACCAAACAACTTTTTTCACATTGTCCTTATGGGGTATTGTGTGTAGAATTTTGAAGGAAAAAATTAGTTTAATCCCTTTTGGAATAAGGCTGTAACATAACAAAATGTGGAAAAAGTGAATACTTTCTGGATGCACTGTACGGCCGCCTTAAGAAAGCCATACGAAAAGGTCCAAAAGTCATTTATATGGTGTCCACAGCCATTCGTAAGGATATTTGTGACCGTAGTTTTACTCTTACACCAACTGATTGGTACAGACATGTGACACCAACACAAGCTATTGGCTGTGACTGGCTGTGACATCTTTACTGATTATCACGTTAGATGGAATGTGGCTAGCTGCTAGGCTAGTCATGTTCCATATACATCGCTTACTTATATGATTACAGTAAATACAATGAACAATTGTTTACATATCCTGTTATCACAATGCTGGAGGTGCTGTCAGCCATCATAATTAACTACAGAATATCTGTCATTAAAATGTCAGCCATGTCATGTCAAGTGTATCATATATACACTAGACAGATAGATACCCTAGATATACCGACCAACGTAGTCTCATCATCCAGCTGCTCAGATAGAAATAACATTTTTTTTAATCAATATATTTTTGAACAATACAATGACTTTAATTCTGCACCTTTCCAAAGATTTTTTGACATTTTATTTTTGGGGTTTGTGGGGACAGCAATCCAAGCAGAGAACCTACACTTCCCCCCACTCACATATTACCATGGTCCCTATGATCCCTCCTGCAGGTGATGAACCCAGTGGAGGGTAGACCCATTTGGCTGGCCTGGGCAAACTCCTGCCATTAAGCCCCACCCCTCGACCCGGCTGCGGGGTGGGACCTGGCAACCCCATGGCAGATGGAGTACACTGTATCCTTGTTGGTGATTCTTTCATGGGGATCTACTGGACCACTCTTGGTCTGGCCCGAGGATCCATTTGTCTTGGGAGATCCTACCGGGGCAAGTTACACCAACAAGATACGTAGCTCCTGGGATGTTTAGGGCACACAAACCCTTCCACCACAATAAGGTGGTGATCCACAGAGAGGGACCAGAGTATAATCTATCTATAAATTCACAAAATCTCTGTCTGTGTGTTTGTGTGTGTGTGTGTGTGTGTGTCTGTTCCACGCATATCTCATGAACTGTTTCCTCAGACTGACCTAAGATTTTAAACGTGCTTTGCTAAGGTTACCAGGGTGTGCATCCCCGAATATGGAGTCGCTCAGTTAAAATATGTAATTTTTTATCAATAAAAGTTTAGCCACTGCTCTGTCACCGCTCTGTGTCTCTTCATGTCCTGGCTTCAAGAAATGTGGCCACAGTTTTGGATTGGCTGCGTGCTGATTGGATAATACATGGCATCACGGTCATACTGATTGGACAGTATGCGGCATCACGACCTGTCAGTCACCACAGTGTTCCCTGGACAAAACAAGGAAGTGAAAAATGACAAATTTGACTAGAAAAAGATAATACTGAAGATTTAATGCTTAAAAAAATTATACCATAAAGTTGCTGTGATTGCGTAGGTCTAAAGGATAATTCGCCATATGTGGAGAACATGAGGTGCATGAGCAGACTGGGTGGAGTGTCAGCGGGACCGAGTCTGAAAAATCAACACAGAACATGCCAGGAGAAGCAGCGGCCAAACATGACCTGGCTCAAAGGCACGCTAACTGATGGCGATAAAAAAAGTTGTTTTCAATAAAGTAAAAAAAAAGATAATGCATGGAGTGTGCTTTTGCCCTGAGGCTGATTTATCATGGAAACCAGCTGAGCTCTGTGGTTCGAGCAATCAGCTGATTGGATCCACCTCCTCTGGTGTTACGACATTTTGGCATATCTATCAGAACAGCACTGGACAGCTGATGGTACAGACTGCAAAGGTAAAAAAAAAAAAAAAACAACATGGGGGGGGAAGGCCCTACAACCTTTGCTCCACGAATGCGGAACATAGCAACCATACGCTGGATACGTCTGAAAATTTTCAGCACGGGGCACATTTTTTTTCCAGTTTATAAAATTTTCACCGGGTCTGAGGTGTGTGCAAAAAAAATGTGTTTTGGTTAACGTTTAGAGGGTCAAAAATGCAATCATTTAGGTGGAATAATAGTAATAGGCAGAACAACAATAGTAATAATAATAATAATAATAATAATAATCTTCTTGCATCAATAAAAAACTAATCCTTACAATAGAGCCACGGTCGGTCACGCCCTCAAGGTTCAGATCTTTATTTGGCCTCAGTATCGACCAAGCGCGACGATATAAGCACAGCCTCAATCTTAATATTAAAGTTTTAAAAAACCTTTTAATAACAAAATATTGCTAAAGTATAAAATGATGCACTACAATGGGTCTCAAAATATTTATAAACATGTCCTGTTATAATGCTGCATGAGTTTATTGATGATACACAGAAGAAATTCAATCTTACACTGAACTCCATCACTGAACAGTGATATAAACTACAATAATTATTATGATGACTAAACAACTCCCATTCCCCAAAGTGAAGATACACTATTATCTTGAATATAAGTGATAAAAGATCAGACCCATTCATGTCCCAGTCATTTTCAATAATTAGGTATTCTGTAATTAATAGTCACACAATCAAATAAATCTTAGTGCCATTTACTCCCTTTTATATTTGTCCAAGTCTAACATGTGATTGCCTACATATAGGCTACACCTCTGTATTCCACTTTCCAACACAGCCTACATTTGGGCCTGTAAAGCCTGATTGGGATACCTGTTTCAGACAGGGATACTTGCGTTCTACGGGCAATGCACTAGTAAACTAAAACAGAATAAGCTAATATAATTTCTCTGATGAAATATATGGTTAAATGATGGTAGATGATCCGACTGATTAGACGGTTGTCTAGAATTGATTTTAAAAATTCAAAAACAGACTTGAATTGTAGCTAAGCTTTTGGCTGGCAGACTCCTCCTGTCAGTTTGTACCAATGAGGTTGGCATAACATTGGTCAGAAACCCTGGCTGTGGCCACTAACCTCAGCTAACATTAGAGTTTAGTCTGCTCTGCTGTTACAGCCAAAATATAACAAAATAAAGCAGATATAGATATATAATGGAGCTGTATAATTGACTGTAAATTAATGAAATATCTGATCAAGTACAACTACAACAGTTTGAACAAAAAAAAACAACCACCATAAAACATTGGTCTGACCAAGAGTGAGTTTTGTAAATTAGCATGAACCGGTGAATATTGTGGCAGGTATGTACTGATGACCAACCAACAGAGGAGTAAAGAACACAATGGTAGTTTTTGAAAGGGGCATTTGTAGCAACCTTGATGGTAGAAAGATAGAAGATATCTACAAGTTTCTGGAGAACGCTCTTGCATGCTGACCTATAGATAACATCTCTACTGTCTAACATGGGAAGGATTGTCATTGGAACCATAAAGATCTTAGGAGAATGAATGGAGGTGTAGTGTGCTCTATATAAAAGGCTGATTTTAGATTTGATTTTAGACTAATTTTGTTTGTTCATATGGCACACAAAGCACACTGAGCTGTCTAGCCAAATACCTAAATATTTATACTCAGTGACTGATTCCAGAGTAATTTCAAGTGCAGTAATATTTTCAGCCAAAGTGGGGGACAAAACCCTTATTGCCAAACCACATGATCTTAGTCTTAGGTTCATTTAAGAGGAGATTTAAGTTGGACAGACTTGCTGCACACTGTGAAAACTCTCCTGAAGTGATGTTACCACTGCATTTGGGGAAGGGCCAGTAGTATGACGAATTGTCATCAGCATAAACGTGAACATAAGAACTACCAGCAGAGCAAACAATATCATTTATATAAAGAGAGAACAAGGTTGGACCTAATACTGAGCCATGAGGTACACCTCTAGTTACAGAGAGGGCCTGAGATTAATAATTCTAATTCTACGCTTTGTGGCCAGAGAGTCTGATGTTACTCAGTCTATGCTGAAGGATATTGCAGTCAGCAGTATCAAAAATGAGGGGGATGAATGGAATTTAAAGACAACAGCTCTAAAAACTGTATGGTGCATGAGTTCCGAGGCTTAGTGGAATGTCTGTGTCAAGTCTGTGACCTTAGTGACATGAAAAGTCAATGGCAGAGAACAGCAATTCCAAAGGAGGCGTTTCAGGGAGATTTGTGATCCAAAGTCTCTGAGGGAAAGGGGAACTCCTGTTTGACATTATGTTACAAAAATGCTACATAACCCATTAAAATAAAGAGGAAACTCCATCCATCCAACCATCTTCTTCCGCTTAATCCGTTTTGGGTCGTGGGGGGGCTGGAGCTTATCCCAGCATCTTTGGGCGAGAGGCAGGGTACACCCTGGACAGATCGCCAGTCCATCACAGGGCCAACACAGAGAGACAGACAACCATTCACTCTCACATCCATACCTAAGGGCAATTTAGAATCCCCAGTTTGATGCCAGTTAACCTAAATTGCATGTTTTTGGCATGTGGGAGGAAACCGGAGAAATCCCGGAATAAACCCACGCAGACACGGGGAGAAAATGCAAACTCCTAAAAGCATAATAGAGGCTCTTTAAGGATGGCACAGAGCAATCACAGCATTCAAAAGAAGTAGGCTGTGGACAAACTTCATAGTGTGACTGGGCGCTTTGTCCGCACAGACTCTTTAGTTCAAACCCAGTGTTCTCTCTCTCTCGCTTTCTTGCACACACACACACACGCACACACACACATGCATGTGCACGCATGCACACACACACACACACACACACACACACACTTTATCTCCCACTTTGTCAAAATTTTTTCACACACTCAAGCAAGTAGATGCTCCGAGACTGAGAGACACTTGTGCATATATGCACAATGTCATGATGAAGCAATCAGACATTCACACAAGGATTTTTCACCCTTTAACTCCACAACAGAAAGTCCCTATTCATCCCTGAGTGTCCTTCAGAGACTCCTACACTTTGTCTGCTGTGCTCCTTGAGTGGAGAGGGGAAGAAATGGTAGCAGATTTGCTGGGCAATGGAAGGGATGTTAATTACTCCCATATGCACCACCCCTTCCCACCCCCCACCTCCTTGTAAGTGTGAGTGTGTACATCAAAGGTCCGTCCGTTCATTCACAGAGACACTCATGATTCAGCCCACCATTGACAACAGCTGCATTCCTTCCGAACAACTACCTGCCCCTTCCGTTCTACATCACTCGCCACCTTCCTCCTTTTCCCCCTCTCACCATCCTACACCCATCCCTCATTTCCCCACCACCACACCACTGGCCAGCTTTTGGGGAATGTGGTTTGTTGTTTTTTTTCCCAGTTGTGATATGTTCCATAGACAAACAGGCAACCAGTGCTGCCCCCAGACTACCTCCTCCTGCTGTTTTGTCTCTCTGCATGCCCCCATTGCTTCAAACCCTTCCTCCTCCATCAATCTCTGCTATTGTGAGCCAGAATGGGACAAATTCTCCTATTCTTTATCCCTCTCTTTCTCCAGTCGACTCAGGAGAAAGAGAGAGAAAAAGTGTCCTACAGATGACTGTTGTTATGAACTTGTGCTGTATAGATAAAGATGATTTGACAGTCCTTCCTGTCACGCTCCTCTCTAGCGCCACCCCTTCCTCCCTTCCTTCCTGTTGTGCCATCATTGTCATAACCTTTCTTTGCTTCTGTCTCTGTGCCCACATTGAAGGCAGCTTGTCTTGGAAATGTTGGACATGTTATCCTTCTCTCTCTTTCTTCCTGTCCATCCCTAATCTGAGGGAACTACTGCTGACAATGTGTGACTGTTTGATATGAAAGAAAGAAACTCCCTCTAGATCAACACCAGAATTAATATTCCCCTGAATGTCCTACCGATTCCCCATCCATCCCTGAATCCCCACATTCCTAATCTCCATGCCCTGAAACCCTCCTTGTCCCTACCTATTTGCCTACCTACAGCTTAATTTTGTGAGCTACACACTGATACTGATCATCCTCATTTTTTTATTTTGTTCATTTTCATTGGCTCTGGGGAGTTCATCATTTGACTGGGGATTAACACTCTAACAGGGAATTCAGTACTTCTTCATCGCTTCTTGCTTCTTGGCTTTGGTTTTTTTGGCTCAAACGCCAAGAGGGGCTGAAGGTCTGGTCATTTGGGCTTCTCATTAACCTGCTGCTCACTGTTTGTCCCCTTGTCACTTGTGTTTTAGAGAAAGATGAGGCTGCAATTGAGAGCTCTGAGTTCAATGCCACGTCAGTAGCTGATGTGGACAAGCGGGTGAAACGGCGGCTACTTATGGGTAACTCTTTTCTTCCTCTTTCTATGTGTTGCCATGGCGCTTGTGCTTGTATCCCCCTGACTCTATTCCCCTCCGTTCCTCCTCATTTTCCTCTCTGTTTATTTTGTTGAACAAATGTCACAATATCGTTTTGGTTCTCTGCTGTGTCTGCTCTCACAGTCACGTTTTTATGTTGCAAGTGTTTCTAATGTGATGACCATGGACTAAAAGTGGTCACTGCTACTGTAAACCCTTTCTACCTAACTGCTTACCAAATATCTTGATGGCTTTAAGGTTTTCTCGGTGACTAACATTTACTCTCCAACATCCACCCTAGCATCAAATGCTTCAAAAAATAGCTGCACTATATTGAAACAAAGGTTCTGAAAAGGTTTTGGATAATACCATGTAGATTTCCTATTGAAATGAGATCTGACTCCCCTTTATTGAGGATGTATTGCAACTAATATGACTGCACGAGTGTCTGCCATTTTAGACTTTAGACTTGAGACTTTATTGTCTCTGTAGGCAGACAGTAATTGCAAGAAAAACAAAACAATAAAATATTGGATTCTTGAGAACTGGTGAAATACCCTCAAATATATTTGGACCACATTTTTGAAAAACTTCAACTTGGTTTTCAGTTGTTTTTTTGCCTTATTTCTAGGGCTGGGAATATTAACTTGTTACCTTTTCACTGAATGTGTGCCAATGAATACATTAAAAAATACAGTATGCCATGCAAAGAAAGAGTACTACAGATGCAATGTTTGCTCTAAGAGTGCTGATAGAGAAGTATAGAGAAGGTCAGAAGGCATTACACTGTGTCTTTGTGGCTCTAGAGAAAGCAGATGATAGGGTGGTACTGTATGAGAAAGTCAAGAGAAGGCAGAAAAGTATGTGAGGGTGGTGCAGTACATGTATGAAGACAGATGTTGGTGAGGTGTGCCGTGGAAGTGGAGGTGGGGTTACATTAGGGATCAACTCTGAGCCCCTTCTTGTTTGCCATGGTGATGGAAAGGCTGACAGACGAGGTCAGGCAGGAGTCTCCATGGACCATGATGTTTGCAGATGACATTGTGATGTGTAGTGAGAGTAGGGAGCAGGTGGAAGAGAACCTGGAGAGGTGGAAGTATGCTCTGGAGAGAAGAGGAATGAAAGTAGAAGTAAGACAGAATACATGAGTGTGAAGGAGAGGGAGGCAGGTGTAACGGTGAAGATGCAAGTAGAGGTAGTGGAGGTAGATTAGTTTAAATCCTTGGGGTCAACCATTCACAGCAATGGAAAATGCACAAGAGAGGGGAAGAAGAGAATGCAGGCAGGGTGAGTGGGTGGAGACGAGTGTCAGGGGTGTTCTGTGACAGAACAATAGCTAGTGAAAGGTAAGATTTACAGGATGGTAGTGAGACCTGCTATGATGTATGGTTTGGAGATGGTGGCACTGACAAAAAGACAGGAGACGGAGCTGGAGGTGGCAGAGTTGAAGATGCTAAGATTTTCATTGTGAGTGACTAGGAGGGACAGGATTAGAAATGAGTAAATCAGAGGGCCAGCTCAGGTTGGGCAGTTTGGAGACAAAGTAAGAGAGTCGAGGCTGAGATGGTTTGGACATGTGCAGAGGAGGGACAGTGGAGATATTGGACAAAGGATATTGAAGATGGAGCTGCCAGGCAGGAGCAAAAGAGGAAGACCATAGAGAATATAATAGAATAGAATAGGCTTTATTGTCATTATACAATTGTACAGTGCAACGAAATTGTGGGTGCTCCACCAGGCTACTGCACAATGAATGAATGAATGAATGAATCTTTATCTTTATTTCAGATAGATTAAAAGTAAAGATTAAAAAGAAACAGAATAATATAACAAAGGCGAAAAAATCCAACAAGGTCAAATTAGACAATAACTCCTCTGATTATACAGTTCAACATAAGTTATCCGAAATGGGTGATGGCTGAAGCCGCAGCTTATATTGCCCACCCATATTCCATCCAAGAATTCAAAAGAAAAACAAACAAGAGCGATTACAATTCAGAACAAAGCTAAGACAAAATGTGACAAAAAAAACTAAGCTACAACACAACACAGACTGGATATGTCAATCCTTATGTGATTTTACATGTCATCTTGCATATATGTTTGGAGTATTTCTTCCTTTAGTTTTTGTTTAAATTGTCCAAGCGTTGTACATGATTTTAATTCAGGTCCAAAATCGTTCCATAATCTGACTCCTTGCACTGAAACACAGTGTTGCTTGGTGGTAGTTCTCACTGAAGGTTTTTGAAATATACATGTTCCTCTGAAATGATATTGTTTCTCCCTTATTTGGAACAACTTTTGGATATTTGCGGGCAGTGATAGATTCTTCACTTTAAACATTATTACTGCAGTTTTAAAGTCAACCAGATCTTTCAACTTGAGAGCTTTTAATTTAAGAAAAAGTGGGTTTGTTGGTTCCCTGTAAGCAGCTTTGTTTATTATTCTAATAGCTCTCTTCTGAAGCATAAAGGCTGGATATATGTTTGTTTTATATGTATTTCCCCATACTTCAGTACAATATGTCATGTATGGGAGTATTAATGAATGATACAAAGTATATAATGTGGGTTGATTCAGCAAATATTTCACTCTTTGTAGTATTGCGATTGATTTATTTTACCTTTAATATAATTAATATGTGACTTCAAACACAGTTTATTGTCAGTTATTACTCCAAGAAATTTAGTTTCAGATACCCTTTCAATCTCTACACCATTTACACTGAGTTTAGATACTAAGTTGTTGTGATGGTTGTTAAAAACTATAAATTTTGTCTTACTTAAATTGAGTGTTAATTTGTTTTAATCAAACCACAGTTTAAGCTTTCCTAATTCCTTTCCGAGTGTATCCAAAAGTTGTTCCAAATTGCTTCCACTGCATAATAAATTAGTGTCATCGGCAAACGATATTAAATCCATTTTTTCTGAGACTTTACATATATCATTTATATACATATTGAATAACAATGGCCCCAAAACTGAACCCTGTGGGACTCCACAAGTAACCTTCAGTAACTGTGAGTTTTTGTTACCACCACATACATACTGATATCTATTCTTTAAGTAACTACATAACCAGGACAGTGCTACCCCCCAATACCACAATTTTGTAGTTTCTTTAATAATAAATTGTGATCCACTGTATCAAATGCTTTTTTAAGATCCAGGAATACCCCAACTGAATACTCTTTATTTTCAATGGCTGTTGATATTTTTTCTATAAATTCCATTAGAGCAAATGCAGTTGTCCTCTTGTGTCTGAACCCATATTGCTGCTCACACAATAAATTATTCTTCAGTATGAAGTTGTCAATTCTCTCACAGAATATTTTTTCAAGTATCTTGGAAAATTGCGGCAATAGTGAAATTGGTCTATAGTTTGAAAGTTCCCCTCTGTCACCCGTCTTGTATATCGGAATTACTTTAGCTATTTTCATTGCATTGGGAAATATACCAGTTTGGAGAGACAGGTTACAAATATACGTCAGTGGTTTCACTAAGCATTCGATAATAGTTTTGACTAAGAGCATGTCAATTCCATCACAGTCCGTAGATGTCTTACTTTTAAACGATTTAACAATTTCAATGACCTCTCGCTCGTCTGTGTTCTTTATAAAAATGGAGTCTTTTATAGCAGTGTTTTTGCTTATTGTATCACCTGTAGGCGCCGTAATGGGTATTTCTCGAGCCAAATTAGGACCAATGTTAACAAAAAAGTTATTAAATTCATCTGCAGGTGAAGCTGCATTCACACTCTGAGTCATCGTATTATTTTTTGAAAAATTGGTTGGGTAGCTTGTATTTCTGTTTTTATTTCCAAGAATATTGTTAAGTATTGTCCATGTATTTTTAATATTGTCTCTGTTTTTCTCCAGTTCTTTACTGTAATAGTCTCTTTTACTACATCTTATTATATATGTTAACTTATTTTTGTATGTTTTATACCGCTGCTCTGCTTCTTTTGTCCTTTTCTTTAGAAAAGCTTTATATAATAAATTTTTCTTTTTACACGCCTTTTGTAATCCTTTGGTTAACCCCTTGCACTCTGGTCAATTTCCCTAAAAACACCTAAAAATAACATACCCAAAGTAAATCAAAAGCTGTTCTTCAACCCTTTGCAGCATCTTCATGGGGTTGGTCTCATTTAAAAGAAAACACTTTGAATTTTATGGCAAAACAGTCATAATCTCTCTAAGTGCTCCGGCCACTGAGTAACAGTCATCTAAACCTACTGAACATGAAGAAAATAAATTTCGCTTGGGTGTTTTTTTGGATACAAATGCTTACAGCTATCAGATCCGGGCTGGAAAATGCAACAGAAATGTTGCATTTTCAGAAGTGTTATCCAGCTGAGGCCAAAATTTTGTAACAATACCACAAAAAATGAATATATTACACAGCTTTTTTCTCAGGTTGTTCCCAGGCGTTTTTGAACTGTGCCAAATTGTGCCAAATGGCACAGTTTGGAAAAACGTCTGTAACTTTTGAATGATTCAATATAGAAGCTTGATGTTGGGCTGTAATGAAAGGTGACACTCAGGGCTGTGTGTGTGTGTGTGTGGGGGGGGTTTATTCATTCATGAATGAATGAATGAACAAACAAGCCTCCACACTCAAAGAAGCATGCCACGTAAAAAATATGTGGCTTTTTTTTACAAGAAAAAATAACCTACAGTGCACTAAAAATTATACTAGAATATCTGTAATGTAGAAGATAACAACTCCCATCCCCCCCCCCGCTACAGAGGACGGACATCGCCCGATGCGCAGCGGTCATGGTGCGCCGTGGTCTACTACGCACAGTTGTAATTTACCGATCGGTCAAAAGTCATTTTTGATTACAATTTTCAGGGATAAAGAATAATTTAGCTTATAACATGTACCTGTCCACAACAGCAGTGTCGCTGGCAAACTTCTCTTCCTCATTGTCAGACGAACATGACGCTGGTCCGCTTGTTATGGACTCGTGGTTCTGGTCACGCGACCCGGTCAGGTTCAGGTTCAGGTTCAGGTTACTTTATTTGTACCCGTAGGTAGATTTGTTTTGCAGTTGGTGATATCCATATTTACAAGCCACTAATTACATTCAACATAGACACAAACACAGGCACACATCTTACAAAATAGGTAAATATAAAATATGTACAATATAATTTTTATAGCTTGTTCAACTCTTTGACAGCAGCAGGGACAAAGCTGTTTTTGTAGCGCTGGGTTCTACTTTTTGGGACAGCAAACCTCCGTCTGGAGGGAAGAAGCTGAAAGTTGCAGTGCAAAGGGTGGGAGTCATCATTTAAAATCGAGTCGGCCATCCTCTGTACTTGTCTGGTGTACAGGGATGTCAGGCTCAGCTGTGACTCACCAAGCAAACGACTGGACCATCTAACTACCTGATCCAAGGATTTCCTCTGTTTCAGTTTTATCTGACCAAACCATGACATTAAAGAAAAGGATAAAACAGATTCAATAAAAGTCCGATAAAACATAGTCATTATGGTTCGGTCAATTTGGAAGCGTGCAAGTTTCCTCAAACAATGCAAATTTTGCTGACCCTTTTTGCACACCCTTTCACAGTTCACCTCAAAGTTCAATCCACTATCAATAATCGTCCCAAGATATTTGTACGATTGTACACATTCGGTGGTCTGGCCTTTTAGTATGGTGACTTTGTGCCTGGGAGTTTTCCTCCTAAAGTCAATAATCATATCTTTCGTTTTTGTTGTATTCAGCTGCAGGTAGGAATCCTCACACCAGTGAACAAAGTCATCAACTACTGGGCCGTGGCCACTCTCACCATCCTGGAGGAGACTGACAATGACTGAGTCATCAGCATACTTTATAATGTGTCTGTTGTCATGTCTGCTCCGACACATGTTTGTGTACAGGATGAAGAGTAGTGGTGACAACACACACCCCTGAGGAGAGCCAGTAGAAGAGCACTTTAGGTCAGACAATGTGCCATTGACCCTTACTCTCTGCGTCCTGTTGGTTAAGAAATCCAGAATCTAACCCACCAGATTATTACTCAAATCAAATTGCTGCAGGAGCCTTTCAACTAAAATATGAGGTTGGATTGTATTAAAGGCAGAAGAAAAGTCCACAAATAAAAGCCTGGCGTGTGTCCCATTAAAATCCAGATGTTTGAAAAGCATGTCAAACAGAGTGACAGTGGCATCCTCCACTCCTCTGTGAGGCCTATAGGCAAACTGCAGAGGATCCAATGCATGTTCAGTCTGCCTTAGGACCTCACATCTGACCAGTTTTTCAAAAATTTTCATTAAAATTGAAGTCAAAGCAACTGGTCTAAAGTCATTTACCGTTTTAGGACAGCTGGATTTTGGAACGGGAACAACCACGGCATCTTTCCAGATCTTAGGCACATGTTGTGTCTGTAAGGACTTATTGAAAATGTAATGAAATATAGGACTCAGTTCATGTGCACAAGACTTTACCAGGTGCCCACATATATTATCAGGGCCCTGACTTTTGTTCACTTTTACAGCGCGGAACTCCCTTTTAACATCCTGCATCTCAATATTAAAGTGCTGATTGTCTTTGAGTTTCTGTTTCAAATCTTGGATTTCTGTGCTAAAATCAAAGGAGTCAAAACGACCATAAAAACAATCAAGAGCATTAGCCAGCTCTGTATCTGAACTAAAACCATCTAAAAACACACGATTACTGCGCTCTGTGCTCTGAAGGCCTGCAATAATTTTCATACTGGCCCAGGCCGAACCAAGTTTATTTGCTGCCATCTTGCTTTCCAATTCTGATTTATAATTCTGTTTTGCTCTTAAAATTTCGGCCTTCAGCTCCTTAGTGGCAACCTGTAGCTCAGAAACAGACCCCTATTTAAAGGCAAGAGCTTTTCTCTGTAAGCAGGATTTAACTGATTTTGTAACCCATGGTTTGTTGTTGGGGTATATTTTGACACGTTTACGTGGAACAATCTTATTTTGACAGTAAGCCATGTATGAGCATGTGAGCTCAGCCAGAGAGTCCAAGTCATCCCCGCAGGCCATTATGAACATCTTCCAGTCTGTACAGTCAAAGCATTCCTGGAGGCTGTGCTCTGAATCTTCTGTCCACACATCAATGTCTCTCATCTCCACCTTGCCTCTTCTGAGAGCAGTTTTATATGTGGGCAGCAAATGAACACAGTTGTGATCTGATGATCCTAAAGGAGGAAGGGGGAGTGATTTATAGGCCCTCTCTATGGATCCATAGCACAGGTCCAATGTCTTTTTTCGCCTGGTTGGGCAGGAGACATACTGATGAAAGTTTTTAAGTGTCTTCTTTAAAGAAACATGGTTAAAATCCCCAAGAATGAAGTTTGGCGCCTCTGGAAAAATTGACTGCAGCCGCTGCACCACATCAGAGATGGTGCTGGAGGCGGAGTCAGCGTCTGCCCTCGGATGAATATACACAACTGTGATGAAAAGTTGGGGAAACTCTCGAGGCAAATAAAAGGGGCGTAGTGACACAGACAGCAACTCCACATCGGGTGTACAGATGCGCTCTCTGACCGTGACAGATGTGCAGTACTGCTTATTAATGTATAAACATACGCCGCCCCCCTGACGCTTCCCAGTTACCTCTTCCTGTCGATCCGAGCGCAGCGGGGCTCCAAAGCCGTCAGTCCACAGGTCTGCATCTCGATCATGCGCAGTAAGCCAAGATTCAGTGAAAGCCATGACGCAGCAGTTCTTAAAATCCTTCTGGTAACGTACATTGCCTTGAATTTCCTCCACCTTGTTTCTCACAGACTGTGCATTCCCAAAAATGATCGAAGGAAGAGGAATGTTACCAAACTGACATTTCCTAAGGCGCAATTTCACACTTCCACGTCTTCCACGCTTCCTCCTGCTGCTTCTCTTTTCACCGCTGTGTCCGTCTCTCAAAATAAAGTCCGGCAGTTGAAGTTTGGGCTCAATCACAGACGCTGCATCAGCTGTGTTAAAGCGTAGCAACACGTCCCTGGAATATTGTATTCTGCCCGCTATTCTGCTCGCCATGGGGCCGAACGCATTTACCTCAGAGACAAAGAGCCACAGCACAGATAGCAGCAGTGCGAGAGAGGAGAGGAAATCCATGATGTAGATACCAGGGAGCTCTTCGCCATATATTCCACAAACGCTCCAGGGCAGAAACGACACAGAGGATTTTCTAAAAACGTAAAAAAGTACAAAAAACACACACACGCACTATATCATCAGCTGCTGGTCGCTGCGTGCGCATGCGCCCAAGGTCAAACCATAATTCCATTATTGCGGTTTTGCGCTTCCATGATTGCGGTTTTGGCGAACGATTTTTCAAAACAAATAAGAACAGTAGTAAGAAAAAAAGACTGGTGAATGCGTGTGTGTCACCCAGCGACTAAAACAAAACAGACTTTGCAAGGGAGGCACGCTTTCGAACTACTGTGCTTCAATTGGCTCGCTGTATTCGCAGCCATTGGTAGGCGGGTCCTTCTTGCTACGTTTTCAGTCATTGGTTCTTCAAGGTTTCAGAAACCCAATTCAAGGCTGTTATTAGTTGAATGAGAGGTCAATCACATCTAAACCAATCAAAGCACTCCTTTGGCTTTCTGTTCGCGGCTGTGTCTGTAGTGGAAGAACGGAAATGCAGTTTTTTTTTTTTCCTCAGTGCGCCCTAGGATGCACAGTGTGTGTTCTAGGGCGCCCTCGTGCACTCTAGGACGCAGAGACGTGTCTGCCCGCGGTACACCGAAGTGCAAGAGGTTAACCATGGCTTATCGACAAATTTATGTTTAAGCTTTTTCTTTACTAATGGACAATTTTTTTCATAAAGAGTGGTTACTATGTTCATAAATGTGTCGTAGGCTTCATTTACATCTGATGCATAGACTTTTGTCCAGTCCTGCTTCAGCAAGTCTTCTTTAAAAGAACTGATTGCATTTTGTGATTTGTATCTGAACGATTTTAATTTTTTTTCTGTATTGGCCTCCGTGTGGCCATGGATAAGTGCAAAGGTTGGCAAATGGTCACTTATATCATTTATCAATAATCCACTTTCTATTTTCTTATCAATAATATTAACAAACAGGTTGTCAATAAGTGTAGCAGTGTGAACTGTGATTCTACTGGGATGTGTTATTGTGGGACATAGACTCATACTGTACATAGAATTCATGAACTCTGTAATTACATTTTGTTGATATGGATTTAGTAAATCAATATTGAAAGATGCTGGGATAGGCTCCAGCCCCCCCGCGACCCGAAAGGATTAAGCGGTAGAAGATGGATGGATGGAAACTCCACAAATTACTACCATTTTCTTACTAGTAATATTATTGCACAGCTCGACTAATTTATCTCTGAATGTCTCAATGCAAGTTCCCGGCGTTCTATATATACAACTTATAATTAGATTTTTTGTTTTATCTCGGTCAATCTCAACAGTAACACATTCCAAAATCCCTGGTAATGCAAAGGACATTCCATTTACAAGTTTACACCTATACAGGTCATCAGTATACAGTGCAACACCACCACCCTTTTTTTGAGGTCTGTTAATATGAAACATCTGATATCCCTCTATTGCCATCAGGGGAGCCTGCTCTTCATTAAGCCAAGTTTCAGAGACTGTGATAGCTGTAAATTTTCTGTCTAGCTGTTTTAAATAGTCCTGAATCTGTGGAAAGTTTTTGTTAAGACTTCTGCTGTTGAAGTGTATTATTGATAGTTTACCATCTAGTTGCACTTGACTTTTGAATTGCTTTTCAGTGTAATATTCACAATGATTATGAATATTATTGAAAAAGTGGTTATCAGGATCAATATCATTCTCCATCTCTTGTAGTTTATGTTCAGCATAATGGCATATTTTCAGAGTTTGAATTTCCTCACTCTGTGTCAAATGACTTCCTCCGACTGGGTATAATTGATGTCTACCCAAGTCAGTCATAAGTTTTTTTGTTTGTTTTTTTTATTTTTTATTTATTTTTTTTAAAGGACATTGACATGGTATGTCAAAAGAACTATTCTTGCCATGTGTGTGGATATGGATTATCATAGTCTCTTAATTTTCTTAATCAGTCTTCATCTATATTTATTTAAGTCCGTAATCTGAGGGCCTTTTTAATTATCACACACATCTTTGCACTCCACACTTTCATGTACATTGACCCATCCGTGAAACCACTACCATTGCCCTCACTCTGAATGCATGAGAGCATCCGGAGTGAGGGGTGTGGGGCCTCTGACTGTTTGCAGTTCTGATGGCCCAGGGGAAGAAACTGTTTGTCAGTCTGGAGGTGTGGGACCTAATTGATCTGAACCATCATCCAGAGGGAACCAGGTCAAAGAGGTGATGGGCAGGATGTGAGGGGTCTCCTGTGATGGCCTTGATCTTTCTGAGACGGGAGGATCTGGAGATGTCCTCCAGGGAAGGCAGAGGGCCGCCAATGATTTTTTTTGGGCGGTGTTGATGACCCTCTGCACAGCCTTCCTATTTTCAGACGTGGAGCCGGCGTACCACACACCCAGACAGTAAGCGAGCACGCTCGCCACTGAGCAGCGATAGAAGGCCAGCAGCAGCTTCTGGTCCAGGTTGTTCTTCCCCAGGACACGAAGGAAGTGCAGCTGTTGCTGTGCTTTCTTCACCAGGGCCTTGGTGTTGACAGTCCAGCAGAGGTCAGAGGAGATGTGGGTGTCAAGGAACCTGAAGGTGGGGATGGCTTCCATGCGATCGCCATTTATGAGGACGGGTTGTGGGTCTGTCTGTTCTTCCTGAAGTCGAGTATGAGTTCTTTGGTTTTTATGGACATTCAGTTTCAAGTTGTTTGTTTGGCACCACAGCAGCAGATTTTCCACCTCTGCCCTGTATGCCTTCTCATCTTCATCGGTGATGAGCCCAACCAAAGTGGTATCGTCCGCATACTTAACAATTATGGTACTTGGCTGGGTTGGAATACAGTCAAAGGTGTACAGGGAGTACAGTAGTGGGCTTAGTACGCAGCCCTGGGGGGAGCCAGTGCTGAGAGACGGTGTGGAGGAGTGGTGGGGGCCAAGTCTGACTATTTGTGGGCAGTTGGTGAGAGTTTTTTGTTTTTTTTTTTTTATCCAGGAGCATGTGTCGGAGGGGATCTGGAGGAGGTGCAGTTTGTTGATTAGGATGTCTGGGATGATGGTGTTGAACGCTGAACTGTAGTCCACAAAGAGCATCCTCATGTAGCTCCTTGGGTTCTCTAGGTGGCTCAGCGCTCTGTGGAGTGTGGTGGCGATGGCGTCTTCCATAGACCGGTTCTTCCTGTAGGTGAACTGGTAGGGGTCGAAGGAGAGGGGAAGATAGTCCCTGATGTGGTGGGACACCAGTCGCTCAAAACACTTCATGACTACAGACCTCAGTGCTATGGGTCTGTAGTTGTTCAGGCTGTCAATTGCAGAATTTTGGGGGATGAGAATGATGGTGGAGGCCTTGAGGCAGGAGGGGATGGTGGCGTGCGTCAGGGAGAGGTTGAACAGCTTGGTGAGGATCTCTGCCAGCTGGTTTGCACATGCTTTGACCACTGCTCCCGGGATGCCATCAGGACCAACAGCTCTGCGGGGGTTCACTGCTCTCAGTTGCCTTCTCACCTCATGCACCTGTAGAGAGAGAGGGGAGGAGGGGAGGAGGGGGGAGAGGGGAAAAGGGGGACGAGTTTGAGGGGGAGGTGTGCTCAAACCGGGCAAAGAAGCTGTTAAGCTCCTCTGCCAGAGTGAGGCTACTGTCTGATGTTGTGGGGCCCTGGATGCCTCTCCACATCTGTCGGAGGTTGTTGTCTGTGAGGAAGCCCTCCAACTTCCTCCTGTAGGCGTTCTTAGGGAGTGTTATGCCTCTTCTCAGGTTGGCTCTGGCAGTGCTGTACAGAGAGCTGTCCCTCTGCCTGAAGGCCGAGTTGCGGGCTCTGATCAGAGCCTGGACTTCACAGGTCATCCAGGGTTTCCGGTTTGGAAAGACCCAGATGTGTTTGGTGACTGTCTCATTTTGTAGACAGCATTTACTGTCGAAGAGGACAGACTGGGTGTAGGAGTCCAGGTCCTGCTGTTGAAAGATGTTGCAGTCTGTGCAGCTAAAGCAGTCCTGTAGCTGGAGGAGAGCATTTTTAGGCCAGGTTTTAATTGTTTGTTTGGATGGGGGGGAGACTCTTCCTCAGGGGGGTGTAAGCCGGTATTAGAAGCAGAGAAACATGGTCTGATTGTCCAAAGTGAGAGAGGGGGTGACTCTGTAGGTGTGCTTAATGTTGCTGTAAACATGATCCAGTGTTATTTCCCCTCTTGTGGGACACTTAACATGTTGGTGGAATTTGGGGTGTACAGTCTTTAAGCAGGCTTTGTTAAAATCCCCTGCAATAATGTTGACTACGTCGCGGTGATCTTCCTGTTGCCTGCTGACAATGTACTAGAGATGGCTGAGTGCTAAGCTAATGCTAGCATCTGGAGGGACGTAAACAGCTGTTACAATTACTGCCATTAGCTTGTGGCGTAGGTAGAAGGGCCTATGCAGAAAGGACATGGTCTCTAAATCCAGTCAACAATGGCTTTGAATTATTCTGCTGTTATTACACCAATTCTGAAGCACGTAAACACAGAGCCCACCGCCTCTGCCCTAACCAGAATTGGCATTGCAGTCGAAACGTAGTGCAGTTCTGCCGGGTAATTCCACAGCAGCATCAGGGATACGTGGATGAAGCCATGATTCAGTCACAGTCAGAATACACGTATGTAGTGATTGTAGGCAATCTCCGATCGCGGCTCATCCATTTTATTGGCAAGTGATCTGCTGTTTGTAAGGAAAATTGAAGGTAACAGTGGTTTGGTGTGTTGTTTGCACTTCTGGGCTTGGAAGCCAGCCCTGCAGCCTTGTTTCTTCTTTCTTTCTCGGCGCTGTCTGCACCTCTTGCTGGGCCTGATAACAATCCACGGAGCGCCCGGAGGTCAGGTAATCTCCTCAGGGATGTGGCATTGACTGCTGGAATAAGCACTGGGAATATCAGAGTTAAGTTGGCGGCCAATACCTAGAAGTTCCTGGCGACTGTAGGTAATTAGTCTGTCACAGATGGAGGACAAAAAAGGCAAAAAAAAAAAAACACAAAAAAGAGCACAGTAGTGTGGAGTGTCTAGCTGCAGTGTGTGGACGCGCAGCCATCTTGGAAGAAGATTCATGGACAGCTGAAAGAAGAAGCTACTGTGGCTACTATGGTGCTACCTTAGCATCCATGTTTTTTATTGCTGCAGTATTTTCTTTCAATTCTGGTCACTCCACTAAACATTCCTGTTCCTTCCTGGTTCATCAATCTGTGATTATTGTGTCAGCCTGGCTTATTTTGTTATATTCTGGTCATAATATGATGGCAGATTGGCCTGTGCGCATCTTGGACAGCAAACCGGGTTCTACTGCATTAGAGTTCACCTCAGCAGTGAGACCACAGTGATGTCTTAAAAAAGCACTGTGTAACCCTTGCCTTACGTTAATTAGGTAAAAGAAATTAAGTGTAGACCAGCTGCTAGGTTCGTAAGGATTACAATAGGGAATTAAAATGAGTGTGGAATGAAATAGCTGAAGGCAAGGAATGAGCAATAATGGCTGTTATTTTTAAAGATAAGGAGAACAAAATATACAAACAATTTACAAATATACAAATATAACAATGGCCGGCATGAAATAACCCCCCCCCCAAAAAAAAAATGTCTACTGAGCTCAGTGTTTGTTTGTCTTTTTGTTTGTCGTTTAACCAGTCGAGATATCTTGTGTTTCCAAGTTCAGGTTTCTTTTCCTCTTTAAAGCGGCGGCTTAAGTTGTTACCACTTTGAATTTTGTGCACTGGAGAGAGGAAGGATGTTCTTCAATCAAGATCTTGGTTCAGGTCTCGGTTCAGGCCTGGGTTCAGGTCTCAGTTCAGGTCTTGGTTCAGGTCTCGGGTCAGGCTCGCCATCTCCATTCGGAGAGAATCCAGGATCCAGAAGATTCTTAATTGGCAACCAAAAAAAAACCTAGCCTGCACAGCAATAATGGTATTATTGTTTACAGCTAGATTAATTCATTTTCCAATCTCTTCTCATATAACACTATAGCTTAGTGTTTAAATTCTTCTCTCATATTACCATTGTTATAATCCAGTAATATAGTAATATCTTACATTTCACATTTCACATCTTACATCTTACGTGCATGTTTTCTTTTCGCAAAATCTCTCTGGTAGTACATGAAATACTTTTTTTTCTCATGTAACCAATTAAATGAATTTCTCTTTTTATCGCTACATCATTTAACCATGAAATTATGATTAATCTTTTTAACCTTATCTTTGTAAATCATGAAATGAAATACAATTAATTTATCACATGGCCAGAGAATATACTGTCCCATTACTCCCAATATTCCCTTTTAAAATCAGTAAAACCCTGTCTGAGCTACTGGGTTTAGCATAGCTTATGAGTTTATATAGAAACCAACAAAATGTGCTTTTAGCATCAAACTACACATTACATTCGACAGAAATAGTGCAAAAGAACTAAAAGTACTTCAGCATACTGTTGTGAACTGAAATCACATTTAGGAAAACCATACAGACACAAAAATAGCCTTTTCCATTGCTTTTAAACAGGAAAAATCCACTCGCGATTAGCATTAGCATAACGCTAACATTAGCATGGCATTAGCATGCTTCATTTAGTACACACTCGGTTTTCACTCACCAAGATGAGATATCAGCATGAACACAGCAAAAGTCACAGCCTCACGGCCTCTCAAGCTCATGCTCCCATCAACTTGAGACAATAAAGGTTTCAAATTAGCGTTTGGACAGTGTTTAGATTTATTTATAGCACCTTTCTGTATTAACTCACCAAGAAGACCCACAGGTTTCTACACGGACCGTCTCCAGCCTCTCTCGTTCGTTCTCAGAGCGCAAAAGACTGGAAAACGGATGCGTGCCTCGGCACTCTGCTCGGAAGGCGGGGCTAATATCGCTCCCAACGAATTTAAAGACCAAGATCGCCCAACGTGACCATGAAACAGGAATTTAAAAGTTGGATAACGAGGATCACACTTCCTCTTCCCAAAATAACCAATTTTCAAAATAAAATCACACAGTTGCATTAATACAAATGAAATGTGAGAAAAAGGGTCATTTTCTCAGCTGGGTTACACCTGTGTCACTCTTTGCTCCAGGTAGGAACACTGAAAAGACTACAACTATGGCGACTACGACCCCAGTCCCAACAGCCAATCACAGAGTGCTTCGTTGTTGGTGGCAGTTATCTTACCGAGTACATTAAAGCTCTTTCCAGCCTTCATTATCATCATCCATTCACTCATTTAGGGTTGTTTCTGTGATTATGTACACTTGGGACGATCATATTCTGTCAGCCATACCTCTACACATCCCTGCCCCGTTAATGCTTTGTTTGAGCTTTTACATAATTTTATTTAGCCGTCTTCATCAACAACACTAATAGCTAACCTGCTAAAGCTACCCTCAAAATGGTGCCTGCCCCACTTCAACCACACATCTCAGCAGTGATGAAAAATGGGCATCTCATGAGCATTTAAAGAAACACACACTGAAATGAGTCATTCTGAAGCAGCCTGTTTACAGTGGGTGGGAGATGGCATTGTAATAATTAAAGCCTGATGTATTTTGACTAGGGATGAGCCGAAACCACTTTTTCAAGACTGATACCGATACCGATACTGTGACTTTGAGTATCGGCAGATACCGATTCAATACCGTCTCGCTTATTTAAAACAACAAAAGTACAGAACATACTTTGTTGATCAGTAGTTGCATTTTGTACACAAATAAAAGCAGAAATCTAAAAGTCAAATTTGAGTCAAATTAAAATTACAAATTTGACTCAGTTCAGCAAGCTGCTGCTTTTTTTATTTTAAACTTTACAACACTGGCAGCGTTTCACTGGTCAGAACCATGTAAACATGCATTCTGAAGTTTTAAGTGCAAGTTTATACAAAACTTTGAAACTGAGTATTTAAGTAAACATTCAGAAGAAATTCAAAGTGCCACTTTATGCATGAAGTAAAAATGCTGTAGATCTGAAAATAAAGGAACTAACCCTTTAATCCCTTGCACTCTGGTCAATTTCCCTAAAAACGCCTAAAAATAACGTACCCAAAGTAAATCAAAAGCTGTTCCTCAACCCTTTGCAGCATCTTCATGGGGTTGGTCTCATTTAAAAGAAAACACTTTGAATTTTTTGGCAAAACAGTCATAATCTCTCTAAGTGCTCCGGCCACTGAGTAACAGTCATCTAAACATACTGAACTTGAAGAAAATAAAGTTCGCCTGGGTGATTTTTTTTGGATACAAATGCTTGTAAATAACACACAGCTGTCAGATCCGGGCTGGAAAATGCAACAGAAATGTAGAACCAAGTGTTATCAAACTGAGGTCAAAATTTTGTAACAATACCACAAAAAATGAATATATTACACAGCTTTTTTGTCAGGTTGTTCCCAGGCGTTTTTGAACTGTGCCAAATCGTGCCAAATGGCACAGTTTGGAAAAACGTCTGTAACTTTTGAATGATTCAATATAGAAGCTTGATGTTGGGCTCTATTGAAAGGTGACACTCAGGGCTGTGTGTGTGTGTGGGGGGGGGGGGGGTTGTTTATTCATTCATGAATGAATGAATGAACAACCAAGCCCCCCACACCCAAAGAAGCATGCCATGTAAAAAATGTGTGGCTTTTTTTTTTACAAGAAAAAATAACCTGCAGTGCAATAAAAATTATACTAAAATATCTGCAATGTAGAGGATAACAACTCCTCCCCCCCGCTACAGAGGAGCTCTGCACACAAAAAACGGTCCATCATGTGGCCATGACGCACCGTTGTAATTACCGATTGGTCAAAAGTAATTTTTATTACTATTTTCAGTGATAAAGAATAATTTAGCTTATAACACTTACCTGTCCACAACAGCAGTGTCGTTGGCGAACATCTGTTCCTCATTGTCAGACGAACATGAGGCTGGTCCGCTTGTTACGGACTTGTGGTTCTGGTCACGCGACCCAGTCAAACCATCTCCGCTTCCATGATTGCGGTTTTGGCGAACGATTTTTCAAAACAAATAAGAACAGTAGTAATAAAAAAAAGACTGGCTAACGCTACCATTACACACAGGTCTCAATGTGTGTCACCCAGCGGCTTAGACAAAACAGATTTTACGCACGGGACGCACGCGTTTCAATCGTCAAACTTCTCTGCTTCAATTGGCTCGTTGTATTTGCGGTCGTTGGTAGGCAGGTCCTTCTTGCTAGATTTTCAGTCATTGGTTCTTCAAGGTTTCAGAAACCCAATTCAAGGCTCTTATTAGTCGAATGAGAGGTCAATCAAATCTAAACCAATCAAAACACTCCTTTGGCTTTCTGTTCGCGGCTGTGTCTGTACTGGAAGAACGAAAATGCAGCTTTTTTTTTTTCAGTGCGCACTGAGACGCACTAGGACGCAGAGACGTGACTGCCCGCGGTATCCCGGAGTGCAACAGGTTAAGTTGTATTTTTGTCATCCATTATCATAAGTATTCTCCTGGTCCTCAGTTATTTAGTAGTGTTTATGATATTATTCTCTGTTCATATTTAGATTCTAGGTTTGCTCTTATTTTGAAGTCATTCCTGTTCCATTTCGTGTTCATGTAGCCTTGCACCCTGTGGCATTAATAAAGTATACTAACTACAAACAAAATACAAAAAAAATGTTATTTATGTTTCTGTCACCTACCTCTCCTAAACTGTACTCCCCGATAGTATGCTCCAGTCTGGTTTTTTCTTTGGTTTTTTTTTTTTTTTTTTTAGCTTTCACTTTTAGCGCCCAGCCTCCTGAGCCGGAAAAGCCGCAGCTGCTGCTGCAGAACTTGCGTCTTTCTGCTCGGTTCTTGACGGAGTTGAGCATAATCCTTTCCCGTGATATTTTTGCAAGTGTTTTATCAAGTTAGTGGTGTAAAATTGTAAATACTGCTACCACACAGCAGCATACTGAGGTGAGTCTCACAGACAGACTCCAGTGATGCGACACTTGTTGCCTCTGATTACAGAAGCCCTGTGCAGCGTGGCTGAGAACAGGATCGTGCCTTCATTTTAATTTCAGATTGGTAAATTACTTTTATTCCTTACCGATACTGATCCAGCCATTTTGCCTGGATCGGACCCGATACCGCATATCGGATTGGCTCATCTCTAATTCTGACCTCTACGACCTGTGTCAACATATGGAACAAAGTGCTTATTATCACCCCTTTAGGTTTAGGGTTTGGGGGGGGTGAGGGCCTTAACCTGTCTTCCATTAAAATTCTCCTCCACATTCCTCCCTCCTCCATCTCACTTCATGTAGTTATTTTCACCACCACGAGAGGGTGCACTTTTTCTAAAGGCGTACAGTAACTCTAAAACACAATACCTGCAGGTAAATATGGTTCGTGTGAGAGTTTTCTATTGCAGGGTAGGTTCTGAAAAAACACGTGTACCTCAGCACTGGAACACATTCTCAGAAATGTGTTAGTAGAACAGTGTCGTCCCACAACCTGTTTCTGGGTTCCAGTCACCTCACTGATGACATTCTTGCAGTGTGGAGTTCACATGTTTGGGTTAATTTTTCTGATGCTCGTGGTCTCTCCTCCAGACATACCTGTGATACTCCTTGGTGTGGATATACTGTAGATCTGACAGTGTTTTTCTATGATTAATATACTGATATACTGTAGGAAAGCTCAGTCAAGTCAAGGGGATTCAAGTATTTTTTTACTTCTGAAACATTTCACCATTCATCCAAACGACTTCATCAGTCAAGAATGAATGCATAGTAGATGTAAGGTTGCCATTGTTTCATATAAAACTTCTGCAAAGTGCGTGCAGCACAGCAGCTGTGTGGGTCACCAGGCTTCACAGCTTAGCACAGCAGCTAACTCCAAACTAATGGTTTTGGTCAGCCACTACTTCCATTTGCCAGAGATGTGGGACTGTTTCAAACCATACTACATCAGAGAGGATTTTCTCTATCCGTTTTAACTGAAGGTAAGTAAGGCTAACACCTAGGGCTTTGCAATATGATGATATACATCGGGTGATGTGATAAAAAAAAAAAAACCCTCTACCGTTTCATATAAAACGGTATCATTTATAGCGGGATTTAAAACACACATACCCCTTTTCTTCTTGTCACCACCCCACCTCTCCTCCGCAGTGCACCAGGTCTGTGGGTTCTGGTGGTTAGCACAGCAGCTAACTGCAAGCTAATGTTCCGGTCATGTAGCTGCTACTTCTGTTTACCAGGGATGGTGGACTTTTTCCCACCGTGCTGCATCAGAGAGCATAGTCCTCTAGCCTCGTTTTAATTGGAGGTAAGTAATGTTACCACCATCTCTCTCGAATTATAAAACAGCAAATGCTAAATAATGATGCTAGCTTGTCGCTAA
Source organism: Pholidichthys leucotaenia (assembly GCA_020510985.1). Taxonomy (NCBI): domain Eukaryota; kingdom Metazoa; phylum Chordata; class Actinopteri; order Cichliformes; family Pholidichthyidae; genus Pholidichthys; species Pholidichthys leucotaenia. The sequence continues at coordinate 12,837,432 of CM035845.1, forward strand.
TAGGAAACATTATAGTGTATCAGACTGTGGTTTAAATTACTGCTGAGTTTCTTAGTTTTGTCTATTAAAATATTACTAAAGCTGCAAAAGTGCGTGACAGCAGCCACATACACACTAAATAAATAATAAATAAATTAAAACATGTCAAAAGAGCAAACTGGCTCTTAATGTAACTTAATTGATTTCTAATGATTTTTAAACAGTCAAGTAGAGACAATGAATAAAGTTGAAATCATCTCAAATGCACATTAAAAACAATTTTATAACAACACTGCAGAATTAAGGGGGAAAGAAGGTGCACAAAATTAATGACAGATGAATTTGTACAACTTTTTTTTCAGTATGTAATTTAAAATGTAAAAAAAGATGGTCCTTTTATGTGGTTATTATATATAAACTATTGAATTTATAGAAAATGTATATCGTTATACACACACACACACACACACCCAGCCCCCGACCAACAGTGATCTGTGTGGAGTTTGCATGTTCTCCCCGTGTCTGCATGGGTTTACTCCGGGATTTCTCCAGTTTCCTCCCACATGCCAAAAACATGCAGGTTAGGTTAACTGGCATCAAACTGGGGATTCTAAATTGTCCTTAGGTATGACTGTGAGACTGAATGGTTGTCTGTCTCTCTGTGGACCCTGCCTCTCACCCAAAAGATGCTGGGATGGGCTCCAGCCCCCCCGCGACCCGAAAAGGATTAAGCGGAAGAAGATGAATGAATGAATGAACACACACACACACACACACACACACACACACACACACACACACACACACCGCTATCATCAAATAAGATTACTTATATCTTAATATAAAATTTTGGTTATACTGCACAGCCCTACTAACACCATCTCACTCAGCAATGTAAAACAGCAAATGCTAAATGACAATAAGTTGTCGCAGATAGGAAACATTATTAATGTATCAGGCCATTGTTTCTTAGCTTTGTCTGAAAAAGTTATATTAAAGCTGCAAAAGTGCCTGATAGTGACACACATACAAAATAAGTAATAATACATTAAATTGTGTTAGAGGATGTAACTTACTTGATTTCTAATAATTTTAATAATTATTAAATAGTGAAACGTTGGTGTGTAGTCACAGTTAACCTTGTTATATTTAATGTTTTCCACCCTGACATTAGGATGAAAAAGGGAGAAATGTTAGAGGAATATTAATTGGATATTGTTACATCTTTAAATTAAAGAAGGTGAATGTGTACCATTGATTTTTTTTTAGTATGTAATTTGTTAAAAAAGAGAGAGTCCTTTTGATATGGTTATTATATCTAGTGTGATCGCATACAAAGTCCATTGAAAGACACCATCACACACGCATGTGCTGCTGGCGACAACTCAGGCCAGGAGTTCACTTGATGCTTGGTCATGATGGTCATGATGATCATGATGGCATAATGGTCATTTTTCTTTGGTGTTTCACCTTTGCTGGAACAGGTGTCAATCAGTTTGTAAATGAGACAGCAACTTACCAGGACATGTCTTTTCAAATGCACGCTGCCACGAACTGGGTTCTTTTCAGGACAGACCTGCTTTTTCATCACAACATCAATGGTCCTCCATGACAGTTGTATACATTGCTTTTCTGGTGCTGGGGGTGGGATGGCTAAAGTCAGGAGGCAGTTTCTGGGGAAGGTGGGGACATTTTCCCATCCAGCTAGTGCTGTGGGCTCAGGTATGGTGACTGGTCGTCGATGCAGGGTGGCAGTGGAGGTTGTAAAGGTGGCCTCACGGCTCCGCTGTGGGAGTTTTCTGTCAATAGGTGGAAGAAGAGGTAGAGGGATTGTGTTTGTGCTGCTGTCTGCAGGTGCCAATGCACAACAACGGCAAGTTATTTGCAGTTTTCTGGACCAATTAAGATGTGAAATTAGAGAATTTTATGCAGAACCCTGAAGGTTCCGTCATGAAACTTCCAAGATCTGAGGAACCTCAGTTGGAAAACACTGGATTAATGGATGATGATAAACAAACTGATAGGTGTGGAATGAAGGACGGCAATTCAGGGCTTTCCACTCACACTAAAGAAGTGAGTCTGCATGGCTCAGGTGCTTCCAGCTGAATGTCCAAACCAAATGTCCAAATCTCCAAACTGGTTAAAGTTAAACAGGTAGAAAGGTCAGCTGAGAAGAGAAGTCACAGTCGGTTAAAGCACCAGCAGTCACTAGTCAGAATGACTGTCAGCTGAGACACTTTTGTCTGAATCTTTTCCTTCCAAATGTCCACAATCCCTAAATGATCAACACAGGAAAACAACAGTTATTCTTTGCATGTAATTGGCTACAAACCCAACACCAACCAAACTCAATTTATACATCTGTGCACATGTGCACTGACTGTAATATGACCATACACACAGTTGCTGAGCGTGAACTGGCAACCCCACTACTCCTCTGGCACAGTCAGACCAGCATCAGTATGTTAGTTTTGACACCGCCATCAGTTTGTCTGCTCCTTCTGACATGTGCCACTGCTGTCTGTGCCCTCACTGCAGAGCAGACAGCTCACTGATCTCTGAAGATCAGAGTGATGGAAAAATGGGATCCAGACAAGGATGGGTTAGGAAGAAAGATGAGAAACTGATAAAAGTGGGACTTGAAGTCCTTCTGTGACAGTTAATGTGAAATACAGACGTGGACAAAATTGTTGGCACCCCTCTGTTAATGAAAGAAAAACCCACAATGGTCACAGAAATAACTTGAATCTGAAAAAAGTGGTAATAAATAAATTTTTATGAAAATTAACCAATGAAAATCAGACAATGCTTTTGAATTGTGGTTCAACAGAATTATTTTAAAAAACAAACTCATGAAACAGGCCTGGACAAAAATGATGGTACCCTTAACTTAATATTTTGTTGCACAACCTTTTGAGGCAATCACTGCAATCAAACGATTTCTGTAACTGTCAATGAGACTTCTGCACCTCTCAGCAGGTATTTTGGCCCACTCCTCATGAGCAAACTGCTCCAGTTGTCTCAGGTTTGAATGGTGCCTTCTCCAGACGGCATGTTTCAGCTCCTTCCACAGATGTTCAATAGGATTTAGATCAGGGCTCATAGAAGGCCACTTTAGAATAGTCCAATGTTTGGCTCTTAGCCATTCTTGGGTGTTTTTAGCTGTGTGTTTTGGGTCATTATCCTGTTGCAAAACCCATGACCTGTGACTGAGACCAAGCTGTCTGACACTGGGCAGCACATTTCTCTCTAGAATACCTTGATAGTCTTGAGATTTCATTGTACCCTGCACACATTCAAGACACCCTGTGCCAGATGCAGCAAAGCAGCCCCAGAACATAACAGAACCTCTTCCATGTTTCACAGTAGGGACAGTGTTCTTTACTTGGTATGCTTTATTTTTGCGTCTGTGAACATAGAGCTGATGTGCCTTGCCAAAAAGTTCCAGTTTTGTCTCGTCTGTCCATAGGACATTCTTCCAGAAGCTTTGTGGCTTGTCAACATGCAGTTTGGCAAATTCCAGTCTGGCTTTTTTATGATTTGTTTTCAACAGTGGTGTCCTCCTTGGTCATCTCCCATGAAGTCCACTTTTGCTCAAACGACGACGGAGGGTGCGATCTGACACTGATGTACCTTGACCTTGGAGTTCACCATGAATGTGTTTAGAGGTTGTTCTGGGCTCTTTTGTTACCATTCATATTATCCGTCTCCTCCTGCGGCCACGTCCAGGGAGGTTGGCTACAGTCCCGTGGATCTTAAATTTCTGATTAATATGTGCAACTGTAGTCACAGGAACATCAAGCTGTTTGGAGATGGTCTTATAGCCTTTACCTTTAACATGCTGGTCTATTTTCTTTCTAATCTCCTGAGACAACTCTCTCCTTTGCTTCCTCTAGTCCATGTTTAGTGTGGGACACACCATGTCACCAAACAGCACAGTGACTACTTGTCACCCTTTAAATAGGCCGACTGACTGATTATAAGTTTGTAGACATCTGTGTTGTTAATTAGAGGACACATCTTGGTTGAACATGTCCCTATGGTCACACCATCATTTTTGTCCAGGCCTGTTTCATGAGTTTATTTTTTAAAATAATTCTGTTGAACCACAATTCAAAAGCATTGTCTGATTTTCATTGGTTAATTTTCATAGAATTTTTATTTATTGCCACTTTTGTCAGATTCAAGTTATTTCTGTGACTATTGTGGGTTTTTCTTTCATTAACAGTAGGGTACCAACAATTTTGTCCACGTCTGTAAATGGCTACATCAAGAACTGGACAAGTACTGGACCCATGAGCCAAGTCAGCTGTAAACTCAAAACAAATCATCTCCTATCAGTTAGTTAAAATTGTTCCTTTCCACAGCATGTGGGACACCATCTAGTGTGCAGTAGTGAGGTACAGATACAGCTTTTGATAAGATAAGAATTAGTCACACAATGGGGGGATTCCAGGACTACAGCAGCAAAGGGATAGCAGCACTTAGAGCAATAGTAAATAAGATAATAAGATAAGAACTGGTTAGCTAAAGCAGTAAATAAATATACATATGTACACAGTTATATACACAGTGCAGGAGCATTGCAGCTAGATGGTATCAACAGCATTACAATTAAATTACCCCGGAGAATATAAATACAGTATGTCACAAAAGTGAGCACACCCCTCACCTTTTTGTAAATATTTTATTATATCTTTTCATGGGACAACGCTGAAGATATGACACTTTGATACCATGTAAAGTAGTCAGTATACAGCTTGTATAACAGTGTAAATTTGCTGTCCCCTCAAAACAACTCAACACACAGCCATTAGTGTCTAAACCGCTGACAACAAAAGTGAGTACACCCCAAGTGAAAACGTCCAAATTGTGCCCTAAGTGTCAATATTTTGTGTGGACACCATTATTTTCCATCACTGCCTTCACTCTCTTGGGGATGGAGTTTACTGGCGCTTCACAGGTTGCCACTGGAATCCTCTTCCACTCCTCCATGATGATATCACAGAGCTGGTGGATGTTAGAGACCTTGCACTCCTCCACCTTCTGTTTGAGGATGCCACACTGATGCTCAACAGGGTTTAGGTCTGGAGACATGCTTTGCCAGTCCATCACCTTTACCCTCAGTTTCTTTAGCAAGGCAGTGGTCATCTTGGAGGTGTGTTTGGTGTGGTTATCATGTTGGAATACTGCCCTGTGGCCCAGTTTCCGAAGGGAGGGAATCATGCTCTGCTTCAGTATGTCACAGTACATGTTGGCATTCATGGTTCCCTCAATGAACTGTAGCTCCCCAGTGCTGGCAGCACTCATGCAGCCCCAAACCATGACACTCCCACCACCATGCTTGACTTTAGGGAAGACACACTTGTCTTTGTACTCCTCACCTCGTTGCCACCACACATGCTTGACCTCATCTGAATCAAATAAGTTTATCTTGGTCTCATCAGACTACAGGACATGGTTCCAGTAATCCATGTCCTTAGTCTGCTTGTCTTTAGCAAACTGTTTGCAGGCTTTCTTGTGCATCATCTTTAAAAGGGGCTTCCTTCTGGGACAACAGCCATGCAAGACCAATTTAATGCAGTGTGCGGCATATGGTCTGAGCACTGACAGGCTGACCCCCCCATCCTTTCAACCTCTGCAGCAATGCTGGCAGCACTCATACGTCTTTTTTCAAAAGACAACCTCTGGATATGGCGCTGAGCTCGTGCACTCATCTTCTTCGGTCGACCATGGCAAGGCCTGTTCTGAGTGGAACCTGTCGTGTTAAACCACTGTATGGTCTTGGCCACCGTGCTGCAGCTCAGTTTCAGGGTGTTGGCAGTCTTCTTATAGCCTAGGCCATCTTTATATAGAGCAACAATTCTTTTTTCAGATCCTCAGAATTTTTTGCCATGAGGCGCCATGTTGAATTTCCAGTGACCAGTATGAGAGAGTGTGAGAGTGATAACACCAAATTTAACACACCTGCTCCCCATTCACACCTGAGACCTTGTAACACTGACGAGTCACATGACACCGGGGACTGAAAATAGCTAATTGGGCACAATTTGCACATTTCAGTTGGGGGTCTACTCACTTTTGTTGTCAACGGTTTAACCATTAGTTAAAATTAGTTAAACCATTAGTTATTTTGAGGGGACAGCAAATTTACACTTATACAAGCTGTACACTGACTACATTGTATCAAAGTGTCATATCTTCAGTGTTGCCCCATGAAAAGATATAATAAAATATTTACAAAAAGGTGAGGGGTGTACTCACTTTTGTGAGATACTGTATGTGCCCAGACAGTGTATTTTGCATTTGAATCAAGTGTTGTTGTCACCCTCATTAATAATTGTTCTTGTCTTAATTGTATATTGGAGAGGACGATCTCTATTGTGAAAAGTTGTTACGTTTAGTATATTTAATACGACCTCTATGAGCAGCCCTGGTTAGATTATAAAGTCTGATAGCCATAGGTTGGAAGGACCTGCAGAACCTCTCCCTCACGCTCTTAGGATGACAAAGCCTACAGCTAAATGAGCTCCTCAGTGTCATGGTTTGAGCGCCGATCCCGTCAGCACTCGAGCCATGCACTATCTTCGCCCATCTGACGGCTGTGTGCCCCTTTTGGCTCTCCGAGCTTTTATTGTGACAGCGCTTGAGGGGTTTCCGGCTGTCAGAGCTGTCAGCTGAGCCACATTTTGCCTCATCAGCTGCTCCCTACTTAAGAGGGCAGTTGGGAGCGAAATGTGTGGCAGTCTCGTCAAAAGCTTCCCGTTGGTCAGACGTTATTTGAGCATCCCGCTGTTCAGACGTAGGCTATCCTTCATCTTCATTTGTAAGTGTGTCTGCTTATGTATCCATTTTCCCTTGTTATTGACTGAGTTCACTGTAGTGTGTTTTAGCCCCCCGTGGCTTGTTATTTTGTTCCTTTTCTGTTCTTTAATAAAACTGTGCAAACTCACCGGTGATTTGTGGCGTCTTATAATGGCTCGTGAGGGCCATCCATGACAGTAGACTGCCGCCAGGCTGAGACGCCTATCGCCATGAGTTTGCCGTGGTGTGGAGTGTTTTCCCTTTGCTTGGGCTGGTGTACAGTATGTCCGCCCTCGAGTGTGGGTTCTGCCCTGAGTGGTTCCATGAGGTCGACGGCTATCTGGCTAAGGTCCATCGTCTCATGCCCACTTCAGCGGCAGGTGACTACTTGTTTCTCGCCCAGAAGGCCTGATTGAAATATCACCTCACCTCCTTTCCGGAAGGAGAGGAGAGGGTAACATGGATTGTGGCACAGCGTGGGTTAATTGGAGAGGCGGCCAAGGAGCCTCCTCCTTCTCCCTCGAGTACGGCATCCCCAACGAGGGTGGAGGTCCGTGGACTGGAGGGAAACCCCGGCAGGAGGCCGACGGAGAGGCATCCTCGCTCCTCATCTCGGAATTCAGCTCCCGTCACCCGTCCAGCCCCGGCGCCATGTGTTCCTGGCACCATCGTCTCACCTTCAGCCAGTAAGTGTCATCGCCATGTCACAATGAGGCCCCAGCAAGATTCCCGTCCGGATCCAGCTCCGGGTCGTCGGAGGAACCCAGCCTCCCAGTCAGCTGCGTCTTCCACGTCATGACAGGAGGGAATCCCCGCAGTCGCTTCCACCGGGTCATCTGTCCCAGCTGTTCCGTCAGCTCCTCGTGCCCAGATCGCCTCAGCTGTGGCCCCCTCCTCCTCGACATCATCTCCAGCTGCTGTGAGTGCTGCGAGTCGTGCTTCGGCGAGGCCTGTCTGCAATCCACCGTGAGCGGCTCCTTCTTGTCTTCCCGAGGGGCCTGCCGTCACCATCCGGAGGGGAAAGGGAAGAACTCCACCCACTACAGCAGGCACCATCCATCCTCCGGGAAACAGGCAAGTGCAAGTTTATTTATCTCCCTGTAGTTGTGATTGGCCTTGTCTGACTCCTGGGGGTGGAGCTCGGGGTTCGCAGTCCCCCGAGCTCCCACCACCTGCTGTAGCCTCTGTCATTAAACCTGCTGCCTCTGTGTCTCCCTCCGCTGAGCGGTCCACGACGCCAGGCCTATGTCGCCGGACAAGGAGGTGGCCTGCGGTTCTGGAGAGCCTGGTTCCAGTTCCGCAGCCATGTCACGGGCAGAGGAGGAGAGCGGACTGCAGCGGACTGCAGCGTAGAGCCTGCGCCGACAATGAAGCATCCCCGGGTCTCCACAGATGAGCAGTTCGATCCAGCGGGTCCACTGGACTGGCTCATTGTCATCATCATCCCCTTCGCCATCATCACCATCGTCATCCCAGCTCATCTCCACCGGGGGCCGTTGGGGTTTTCAAGATTCGGTCCGGCTCTGCCTCATCTTCCCCCTCTCCAGGGAGGCCGTCTTCAATTTTTCCCCTACGGTCCTGGTGGCTGAGTGATGCGGGTCGGCCGCCTGGTGAGCTGTTTCGCCGGTTCGATGTGCTGGGTCGGCCACCCGACGTACGGTGCTTCCTGCTGGGCGACCTGGTTCGGCCGCCAGAGGTTCTGCCTTTCCGGGCCTAGGACTGGGGTAGGCCGCCAGAGCATTCCCTGTTTCCCTCATCGGCAACCTGGACATTGGACGCAGGGAGACCACCAGAACTGTCCCCGTCTCATTGGTCTCTGCCTGTCGTCATCCACGTGTGCTTTTCTGTTACACTGACATATAAGGGTCACTCTGTGTTACTCCACTCTGATCTGTGTATTCACTGCTATTTAGCGTGTTTTTTCTTTTTTTTTTCCTCCCCTCTCCTGTCTGAGGGATGATTGGTGTCTACCATTTTGTGTCTCATGGGCCTGTGTATTTTAGTTATAGGCTCCCTTTGGTTATTTGCATTTTTTGTCTTGTTCTATGTACCATCTGTGCGTTATGGAGTATTGTGTTTTTCTTTTACCCGTACTCTATATTGCCTCATTGGTTTCCTGTCATCGTCATGGTGTTTTTGCTTTTTTGCCCTGTTCAAAATATCATTTGTGCGCTATGGAGTATTGTGTTATTCTTTTTAACCATACTCTGTAATTGCCTCATTTGTTCCCTGTCATTGTCATGGTGTGTTTTTTTTTCTCTTTCTGGTTCTTGCCCTCCAGGCCTTCTCCCCCATCCGCCCACCCTGGGGTGGGGGTGGGGAGGGGGCTTGGGTGTCATAGGGCGCTCGTAGTTCGTCCCTCGGGGGGGTGGTACTATCATGGTTCGAGCGCTGATCCCGTCCGCGCTCGAGCCATGCACTATCTTCGCCCATCTGACGGCTGTGTGCCCCTTTTGGCTCTCTGAGCTTTTATTGTGACAGCGCTTGGAGGGGCTTCCAGCTGTCAGCTGAGCCACATTTCACCTCATCAGCTGCTCCCTACTTAAGAGGGCAGTTGGGAGCGAAATGTGCTGCAGTCTCGTCAAAAGCTTCCCGTTGGTCAGACGTTATTTGAGCATCCCGCTGATCAGACGTAGACTATCCTTCATCTTCATTCGTAAGTGTGTCTCCTTATGTATCCATTTTCCCTTGTTATTGACTGAGTTCATTGTAGTGTGTTTTAGCCCCCTGTGGCTTATTTTGTTCCTTTCTGTTCTGTTAATAAAACCGTGCAAACTCACTGGTGATTTGTGGCGTTAAGACGCCACAATGGCTCGTGAGGGCCATCCATGACACTCAGTGCATTCAGCGTGTCCCGCATGGGGTGGGACTCGGACTCCAGCAGAGATGACAGCTTAGCCACCGTCCTCCTCTCTCCTATCTCCTCCACTGGGTTGAGGCGTCGCCCCAGAACAGAGCTAGCTTTTTTGATCAGTCTGTTCAGTCTCTTCCTTTCGGCTGCTGTGATGCTGCTGCCCCAGCAGACCACTCCAAATATGATGGCTGATGCCACCACCGAATTGTAGAAGGTCTTCAGGAGTGCCCCTTGCACTCCAGAAGACCTGAGTCTCCTCAGGAGGAACAGCCTGCGCTGCCCCTTCTTGTAGAGCATGTTGGTGTTGTGTGACCAGTCCAGTTTATTGTTCAGGTGAACACCCAGGTACTTGTAAGACGTCACCATCTTAATGTTTGTTCCCTGGATGTTCACCGGTGCTGTGGGGAATTGTACTCACCTGCGGCAGTCCACCAGCAGTTCCTTGGTTTTCCTCGCATTGATCTGGAGGCAGTTCCACAGGCACCAATCCACAAAGTCCTGGTTAAGTCCTCTGTACTCCGCGTCATCTCCATCAGCGATGAGGCTGACAATCACAGAGTCATTGGAGAACTATTGTAGATGGCAGTGTGGTGTGTTGTGTGAAAAGTCAGCAGTATAGCGGGTGAACAGGAAGGGAGCCAGAACTGTTCACCCTCTGATAGTGATCTGATGTTGTAAAATTTGACTATCGGCTGATACTGAGCTTCTTTTTCTTTTGGCTGCTCCTTTCAGGGTTGCCACACCGTATCATCACCTGATATCACAATGACCAGCATGTCAATTTGGCAAGGATTTTTATGCCGGATGCCCCTGCTGACACAACCCTGCTCATTTATCCAGGCTAGGGATTGGCACAGAGTTAGGCTTAGGCTTAGGGTTAACCTTAACCCTAAGCCTAACCCTGTGGCTGAGAAACCAACTTTCTTTCCTCCATTATATTATGCTGAGCACCAAGCTAGAAGGGAGGAAGTACCATTTTTATGTGGTCTTTTGTATGAGTCAGCCGGGCTGATACCGATGCAATCCAATATGCAGCTTGTGTCCAGAATAAATTCTCCTTTCCAAGTTATTTCTACAAGTGTTAAAGGTTGGAAAAGTTATGAAACTGCACTTTTTATTTAGAGCTGAAACCAGACATTCACATCATAAACAGTCTCAGACACCCGTCCTCATCACAGCTCTAATATGAATTCTAATATAAAGTTTTAGTCATTTTCTGTAACATTTAATTATGACTGCAAAAATATCTCTGGAAAAATGCCTGCTGTATTAAGACTGAACACCAACATTAAAAAAAACACCTTTTTAATCTCTGGAGGAGGCAGCAGCACCCCACCAGCCAGACACCCTCCAGACGGTGTTTTGAGACCCAGCATGAGGGAGTTCCGCTCACTTCCTGGAAAGCAATCATTTTTTGGACCAAACGATCTCTCGGCACACTGGTTGAAAAATCACTGTTCTAGTGAGTAGAGATAAATGATTGCAGTTTTCCTCCTTACACTGTGCGGCAGCAGAGCTGCTGGTGATGTGCACTCCTGGGCAGTCTGTTTCCTAGACTTCAAATTGCATCCATACTGTGGCTCACAAGAAAATATTTCTCTGATATCTTGAAAGGAAAGCAGCAAAAACTGTTTCAGAAAGCTTTTAAGGCAGGAAGTAAGCTGTTTTATTTGCTGAATCTGTTTTTTGTTTTAGATCAACAGATGCTAGTATAAATGTTTGCAAGTTCCCTGTAGCTGTCACCTTGACCTGGAAGTACCTCATTTATTTAAAACAGCTTCAAACTCCAGGCAAATTGTTGTTATTTTAAGATTCAAAGATGTTATTTGTCAATACTACTATATGTACAGGACATACAGGAGAATTGAAATATTGTTGTTGCATTGTCTCTTCAGTGGTGTGCACAATTTAAAAAAAAAGGAATAATCTTGGAAAAACAACAGCAGTCTACGTATATACAGTAATGCAACCCATAGTGCAAACAGCGACAAAGATAAAACCCAGACATGCCATAGTGCAAATAAAGATAAACGATAAAACCCAGCAATCCTATATACAGAAAAAGTAAAGCAGTAATACTCATAGTTGCAAGTTTGATGCGGTAGTGTAGGTGCAGACAGTGACAGATTGGACTGCACATGATCAATATTGGAATAACAGACAGCAGCAGATATTGCATTTGTGCAAATGGTTGCAGTAAGATGCAGAGACATACAGCAGTGGATGTATTACTGTTGGTGTGCCAGTCTTTCTGTGCCAGCACCTGAGGTAGCTATTGTGTGGGTGAGTGTGCTACGGTCCGGGGATGGGGGTGGGGGGTGGACAGAGTTCAGGGTCCTGAAGAAAGTTGTTTAGCAGTCTTGTGGAGTGGGCCCGGAGGCTCCGGTACCTTTTCCCCGAGGGCAGGGAGCTGAAGAGGGAGTTGTGAGGGGTGGGAGGTGTCACCTGCAATGTTGATGGCTCTGCGGACTCTGCGGGTGTGGTAGATGTCCACGAGGGGGAGCAGAGGGGCACCGATGCTCTTGCTGGCAGCTTTCGTTGTGCATTGTAGTGTCTTCCGGCAGGAGGCGGTGCAGCTTCCATACCACAATGTGATGCAGCTGGTGAGGATACTTTCAATGGTGCCTCAGTAGAATGAGCACATGATGGGGGGTGGGAACAGGAACAACAACAATGTGTATGCCCACTTACATGATGTAGCAGGTTGGTCCTGAGACAGGCTGGTTGGTTCAGGCAGAGGGTGTGTTGAAGCGACCTGTGATATCCATAATAGATGTGGACGGCCCTGGAGATGGCGCCAGACACTGGGATGAAGCTGGGAATGGTCACATCATATCCGTTTGGCTGGGACATTTTTTTCCAAACAAGCGATGTGCCCCAAAAGCTATAGTCTTCCTCTTGTGAAAGTAGTGATGATGGGGTTACCAGCTCTGGCATAATACATCTTCATTTCATTGGATGCAGTTTCAGTGGTAAGCATCGAGGCAACGGTTGTCTCCGAACCATACAGGAGAATGGGGATCACATGGGTATTGAAGATGCAACTCTTTTTCATTGTACAGATCTTACCATTTCTCCATGCAGGCCACCACAGGAATTGTAGGCCTGCTGAACTCACCTGATGATCTTGCAGTCTGATGAACAGTCACTGAGATCTTGGAGCCATGATAGACAGAGTCCTTTACCACTTCAATCTCCTCGTTGTTAACCCTGGTGAATGGTGGTGGTAGGACGTCAGACGGTGGCTGGACGTTGGTCTTTGCCCAGGAGATGGTAAAGCTTCTTCTACCAGCACCTCCAGCGTATCAGCGATGATGTAAATAGACGTGGTGACAATTTTTGGACCGTTTCATGTGGCCTTCTTAAGGCGCCCATAGGAGAATTCAGCATTCGTAAACTGTTCATAAGTTTCTGGCCAGGTCCATGGTCTTGTCCAAGATTTCTATGAACGGCCCACGAAAACCCCTCATCGTAGGGCGAACATACGAATGTCATAGGAACAACATACCCATAGTTGCAAGTTCAGTGCGGTAGTGTAGGTGCAGACAGTGACAGATAGGACTGCACATGAACAGTATTGCAATAACAGACAGCAGCAGATATGGCATTTGTGCAAATGGCTGCAGTAAAGTGCAGAAACATACAGCAGATGTACATATTACTGTTGATGTGCCAGTCTTTCTGTGCCAACAGCTGAGGTAGTTATTGTGCAGGTGAGTGTGTTATGGTCCAGGATGGGGGGGGGGGGGGAGCAAGTGGACAGAGTTCAGGGTCCTGATGGCCTGATAAACAGTGTTGTTTAGCAGTTTTGTGGAGCGGGCCCTGAGGCTCCGGTGCCTTTTCCCCAAGAGCAGTGGGCTTAAGTGTGAGGGGTGGGAAGTGTCGCCTGCAATGTTAATGGCTCTGTGGGTGAGGCAGGTGAGGTAGATGTCCGAGAGGGGGGGGCGGAGGGGCATCGAGGATCTTGCTGGTTGTTTTCATTGTGCGTTGTAGTGTTTTCTGGCAGGAGGCGGTGCAGCTTCCATACCACACTGTGATGCAGGTGGTGAGGAGGTTTTCAGTGGTGCCCCGGTAGAATGAGCACATGATGGTGGGTGGGACTCGTGTTCTCCTCAGTTTGCGGAGGAAATGGAGGCGAGTTTGAGCCTTTTTGGCCAGTGATGTAGTGTTGTTGGACCAGGAGAGGTCCTCAGATATGTGTACCCCCAGGAACTTGGTGCTGCTCACCCTCTCCACAGCTGCTCCATTGATGATCAGAGAGGGATGCTGTGTGTATGTCCCCTCCTGAAGTCGACCACAGTCTCCTTGGTTTTTCCAGCGTTCAGGAAGAGGTTATTGTCTTTACACCACTGGACCAGTTGGCTCACCTCATTTCTGTAGTTGGCCTCCTCTTTGTTGGTGATGAGGCCCACCACTGCCGTGTCATCTGCAAATGTGATGATGTGGTTAGTGTTGTAGGCTGGTACACATTCATGGGTCAGGAGGATGAAGAGCAGCAGGCTGAGTGTAATGAGTTTCTCCCTTTTTTTCACTTGCTTAGAACACCGAATTGGGAAAGCTTTAATTGTACCAATTACAATTTAGTGGTAAAAATTTACCAGTAGGTTCAACTACAGGAGCCCAGTGGAATGTCCAAATGAGAGACAGAGACAGGATATGATTGTAAAAATAATGCCGGCTTTAGTTTTAAAAGAAGAAAAAAATATTAAACAAAACAACAGTGGTCGGTATCACAATACTCGACAATTACAATTAACAAATATCTTTTTGGCCAATAATGGTTTTACCCAAAGTGAATACTTTTCTAATTCAGGTAAGTATTGTTTTACATTGGGTAAGGATGTTTCTAATTGGGTGCACCCTTGTAACCTGAATTTTGTGTATCTTGACCTTAACTCAAATTACCTTATTCACAGTTCACAGCAAAGAAAATACCAGTATACACAATACAATACAAAACACTTCTCACAGCAGGAATATTTCCTACACATCAGCCATCAATACACAATTAGAGAACAAGAGGTAGATAAGTCAAAATAGGTCCAAAGTGTAAGGAAAAGTCAGTGTCCACAGTTAGTCCACAGTTCCCGGGATATATGAAGAAGAAAAAGTTAGGGAAGTGTAAAGTTCCGAGGGGGGGGCGTGTATTGGGACTGAGTGTGAGGGTGTTTGCAGATACTGGGCCCATCACACTGTCGAGCATAGCAGAACTGTCCAGTGTCCACAGGGAATGTCGGTACTTCCTTCTCTCTAGATTCTGGTGGGGTGGCTCACCATCTACGCCACTGGATGGATCCTTACGATGAAAGAAACCATAAAAAAAACCTGACCTGTCAACAGTGTCAGAGGAATCTCATCAATTATCCAGTAAGGTTATCAAATATCAAATCTGTTTTACATGCTAAAATCATGAAATGTGTTTTTCATAGTGCTTTTTACATCAACCATTTAAATGAAATGCTATTATGTTTTAACACATTTTTGTACATACAGTATATGCTCCTTTAACTGCATTTCAGTGCACTAAATTTTTACTCTTCACAAGTGCAACAGAATTGAATTCAACTGTATAAACCATGTAAATAACCGTTATACATAGTTATAAGTTACAAAATAAATCAGAACAGTGCAATATAAAACCAGATAAAGTGCAAAATATATTAAGAAACCCATAAAACAGTAAGTAAAACATCTCACACGTCTCTCTCACGAACTTACGTAAATCATGCTCACCGATCTCTGAGTAGGTAGGACACGGCGATAAACAGCTGACTGTTAGGCCTGCAACCATTATGCCACGAAGTTCGTTAACAGCACACATCAATGCATAGGTTAAACCACTCTCAGTAAACTGGTTTCACATCAACTGAACAAAAATAAAATACTGTGGTCATGGAATATGTTTATTACCTTGCTCCTTCACAGAAAAAGTGAAGAAAGCCCACCAAGACCACAGACGTTTTCAAGCAGCACGAACCAAGAGAAACCAGAGACGTGGCATTCTAAGCTAGCGTTAGCTCATGAGCTATCACACAACTACCGGATTGATTTTACTCACTTGTAGACACTTTAGCAAGCGACCACTTAGGTAGTACATTGTACTCTCTAGCCTCTGTATCAACTGTAATTTCTGGTAATTTCTGGTTAAATCCAATTTAAAAATGTCTGGGTTTTCACCGCTATTCCGACCAAGGTCTCTCCTTCGCTCTGAATTCACAACTGCTCATGTCATTCATATGCACCGTGACTAACCGAAACGCGTGGGCGGGACTACACTCTGCTGCTGCACTTTGAGTGGTTGAACTGTGTCAATCTATTTTCAACAACTTCTAACAAGGGAAATACAAATGGAAATCATGAAAAATGCACATTTATGTCTGAGTTTTGCCTAAGGACTTATAGCAACTACATTATAAGTATTGTTTATATTAACCCATTTTAATGTGTGAATTACATCAGTATCATGTATGCATCACAGACATCCTGTTATCATGTGGGTTACATGAACATGCACCCTTGTGGGGCCCCTGTGCTCAGTGTGATGGTCTTGGAGGGGTTGCTGCCAACCCGCACATTCTGTGGCCTCCCTGTGAGAAAGTCCAGCACCCAGTAACAGAGAGAGGTTTTGAGTCCCAAATGTCTGAGTTTTTGTATTTAGGTGCTGGGGAATGATTGTGTTGAATGCTGAACTGAAGTCCAAGACCAGCATTCGCACGTAGGAGTTCTTCGAGTGCAGGTGGGTGAGGGCTGGATGGAGAGCAGCAGCGATGGGATCTTCTGTGGATCTGTTTGACCTGTATGCAAACTGAGATGGGTCGTGGGAGGGAGGGAGGATGAACTTGATGTTCTGCATGACCAGCCACTCGAAGCACTTCATTATGATGGGGTCAGTGCTACGGGCCAGTAATCATTGTAGCAGGATGGGACGGGCTTCTTTGGGACTGGTATTATGGTGGCAGTTTTGAAACATGTGGGAACAACAGCTTGAGTAAAGGAGATGTTGAAGATGTCGGTCAGGACATTCTTGAACTCCTCTGCACAGTCCTTCAGGATGTGACCCGGGATGTTGTCTGGTCCAGCTGCCTTGCGTGGGTTGATCCTGAAAAGGGTCCTCTTCATGCTAGCCGGATCCAGACTCATGGCCTGCTCATCTGGAGGAGGAGTGGGCTTCTGTGCTGATGTGCTGTTTTGTGCTTCAAAGCAGCCGAAGAAATCATTTAGGTTGTTGAGCAGTGTGGTGTCACTCGGCCAGGTCTAAGGTGGAGGTTTGTAGTTGGTGAGGGTCTATGCCATGCCAGAGGGAACGTGCATCTCTGGTGTTGCTGAAGTGTCCAGATATTTTCTTGCTGCACTGTTGTTTTGCCTCCTTGATCCCACGGGACAGGTTGGCCCTAGCTGTTGTTAGTCCTGCAGTGTCGTTGGCCCTGAAGGCTGCATCTCGAGCCCTCAGGAGTCTATGGATCTCTGCTGTCATCCATGGCTTTTGGTTGGCACAAACAGTGATGGTTTTGCAGTGAGTGACAGCTCACTGTTGTATGGTTGTATGGTGAGTAGCTATGTACAACAACCTCAGTGTACTCCTCTAGGTTTGTGTGTCCATTGTGAGTGGCTGCATGCTTGAAAGCGTTCCAGTCTGTATTGCTGAAGCAGTCTTTCAGAACATCAGAGGCCCCCTCTGACCACACACGTACCTGCTTTTTTGTTGCTGTGATTGTTTTCACTTTGGGTTTGTATGCCGACCTTAACAGGATGGTGATGTGATCAGAGAGACCCAGGTGGGGAAGGGGGGAGGCTCTGTATTCTTTCTTGTGAGTTGTGTACGCCAGGTCCAACAAATTGTCTCCTCTTGTTGGAAAGTCTACATGTTGGTGTAGGAGGGCCTTTAAATCTGCACGGTTGAAGTCTCCTGCTGTGAAGAGGAATCTTTCTGGATGCTCTGTTTGTGTCTCACTTATAGCCTGATAGAGTTCTTTTAGTGCTTTGCTCCTCTCGCCGATGCCGGTGAGCGGGGAATACACAGCAACTAGTAGGACAGATGAAAATTCTATTGGAATGTAAAAGGGTCGGCACTTGATGATCATAAACTCCACCAGTGAAGAACAGTGTTAGTGTACAACAGTTACATCATGACACCAAGTGTCAATGATGTAGACACAGACACCTCCCCCGTGAGTTTTCCCTCCTTCCATGAACAATGCTCTGCACTGTGTGTCTGTGTGTGTGTATATAAATATTTTATAGTAATATGTACATATGTATATTAGCTGCTCTTGCTTGCTTGTTTTTTTTTTTGTTTTTTTTGTTTTTTTTTTCTTGCCTTCTGATTGTTGCTCTGAGTGTTGCTATCCCTGTGCTGTTGCAATCCTGGAATTTCCCCGTTGTGGGACTAATAAAGGCTTATCTTATCTTATCTTATCTTATCTTATCTTATCTTATCTCCAGGAGGCTGTGGTGACTGTAGCTTGTGCGCAGCATCATATACAGACATTAAACACATGAATATACACTTAGGTGTAATTTAAACAACACTAAGTGGCACAAAACACAAAGACAGAAGAGAGGCCCCCACGTGTTCACGCGCCACGTACATTTTGACCCAGTTAGTAGAGAAAATGTCTTTTGACGCAGCAGCATGCAAAGAATGGGCAAATATTTCACTATTGCTCTCATAGTCTGCACGGGGCTGCACGGTGGCGCAGTGGTTTAGCACTGTGGCAGCACAGTTTTACCCTCGGCCGGGGGACCACGGGGATCATGAGATCGTGGGTTCGATCCCAGCCCCCGACCAACAGTGAGCTGTGTGGAGTTTGCATGTTCTCCCCGTGTTGCGCGGGTTTACTCCGGGATTTCTCCGGTTTCCTCCCGCATACCAAAACATGTAGGTTTAGGGCGCTCGCGCACGCAGCGACCAGCAGCCGGTGGCTTGTCACCAGACTGCAAACCATGTCTACCTACGGGTACAAATAAGTAACAAAAAAAAAAAAAAAAAAAAAAAAAAAAAAATAGTCCTGACAAGGTCAGAGTTCCAGACCCAAAACCAGACGCAGGTTGAGAGAGAGATTGACGGTTTAACAATGATTTTGTTTACAAAGGGATTTAATTTAGCAGGAGATGGAGGAGAGTCTGGCAGCCCTAGGAGAGAGGAGCAGAAGGAGAGGGTGAGTACATTCAGCGGGGATATGGTTGATAATAATATTGCAAATGTATTTCTTATAGCACAGGCTGGAGAAGGTGGCACACATTCCAGTTTGCAGATGGAAACAGCAGAAGAACCTGGCTGTGATGCTCCCAGACGTCTCGGCTGCAATAGTTCCAAGGAAGGGGCAGTGCTAGTATGTTGCAGGCTGGCCAAGCCTGAATAGTGAACGGGAAAAGGGGTGAGACACAGTGCACAGTGACGTAGGTAAGTTAACTTACAGTAGGCGATAGTGAATTGTCCACCAGGAAATCTGGTTTGCTGCACTGGTAGGAATTTCTGGGGAAGAGCACACAACACAGGATGAAACCAATCCAACTATGTACAAGCAGATGTAAGACAAAGTCCAGGCTGCACATGAGACGTAGACCAAGCAGGCTTGACAGGAGCTGACACGACATGTCCAGGCAGAGCAGCAGGAGTGAGTCTCTCTCAAAGGCCTTCCCTGTGATGGCCTGAGCGCAGATTCCATCAGCGCTCGGGTTGTCCAGTATTTTCCCCGTTTCATCCCATTTCGAGCCGTGTTATTATGGCCTTCCAGGGCTTTTGTTTTGACAGTGTCACGGCGGGACTTCCGGCTGTCAGAGCCGAGCCATGCCATGACAGCTGGATTGCATTTCATTGATTACATTCTCCTTTCCTGAGTAGTCTTTGTGCATTATTTAAGGGAACATCTGAAGCTTACTCCTCGCTGCGACCTCACACAACATTGACCTTACACAACGCTGGACTGGAGTTCCTAACCCCGACTCCAGCCTTCCTTTTGATTCATCGTCTCAGTAAGTGTTTTTCCTCAGAGTCTGTTATCTAGTGTCTATAGCCTTAGCCTTAGTATATATTTGTGTTTTTGCCCTACGTGGCTATTTATTTTGTCATTTTGCCTTTTGCTAATAAAACATGCAAACTCACCGGCTGGCCTATAGCGTCTCAATGATGTCCCGCAAGGGACATCCATAACAGTAGGTCACAGCCAAACGAGATGCCGGTCACCATGAGTTTGCTTTTTGGGCTTGTAGTTTTTTCCCTTTTTTCCGTGTACCAGCGTGTTTGGGAGATGGCGTCACCAGTGAAGGGCTATTCCTTAAACTTGGGCTACGAGCTGATCGTGTTCCTAATAGAGCTAGATGGCCTGTTCTCCAACGCTCGCCGCAACGTCTCTCCCGATGGCCCACGCTGGTACTTGGACCTCGCAGAGGCGGCAATTAAGCGCAATCCTCGCCATGCCGACCACGCCAAAGTCAGGAAGAGGATGGTGGAAATCACGGTACTTCGGGAGAAGACCCATGGACTGGAGTGGAATTCCAGCAGGAAGCCGAAGGTGAGGCATCCTCACTCCTCGCCTCGGGATCTGGTTCCTGTCACCCATCCAGCCCAGGAGTCTACGTCACCCAAGTGCCGATCCCATCTGCAGTGGAGGAGGAAGTCAGCCGGGATTCCCCGAGAAGAGACGCAGTGGGCAGCTGAGCTCATCCGGGGCCGTGTGGCTGAAGCTTGCTCTTCCTTCCATCCTACCGAAATCCTGAAGCATGTGGTGGCGGCAGTCAGACTGGTGGAGACCCATCCCGAACTCAATGATTTTCCCAAGTATGCCGAGTTGCTAGCCTCCATCTCTGCGCAGCAGTGGTGTTTCAAAGACCTGACTCTAACCTCGCCCTCTGCCGGTAAACGTCGTCACCCTGCTCATAATCAGCCTCAGCGAGATCCCTGTCCAGATCCTGTTCCGGGCCGCTGTGAGAACTCTGTCTCCCAGCCAGCTGCTATCCCTGCGTCACTACGGAAGGGACAGACCGCAGCCTCGGCCTCCGGGTCTTCTGTTACCGCTGTCCCGTCAGCTCCTCGTCCCCGGACTACCTCGGCTGCTCCTAACTCCTCCTCGATACTCTCTCCAGCTGCTGCGAGCTCAGAGAGTCCTGCTCTGGCTCCGCCCGTCTACGGTCTGGTGAGAGCGGCTCCTCTTCGTCTTCCCAGGGGGCCCTCCGTCACCATCCATAGGGAAAAGGGGAGAGCCAAGCCCTCTGCAGCAGTCACCATCGGCCCTCAGGAGAACAGGCAAGTGCTGTTTCATTCTCTCACTCCATATTATGAATTGCCTTGTCTGACTTCTGGGGGTAGAGTTTGGGGTTCACAGTCCCCCGAGCTTCCTCCACCTACTGTAGCTATAAATAGTGAACCTGCATCCTCTGTGTCTCCTTCCCCTCTTGGTGAGCGTCCCCCGGTGCCAGGAATACACCGCCGGACGAAGAAGGAGCCTACGGCCCTGGAGAGCCTGGTACCAGCCCTGCAGCCGCGTCACGGGAAGAGGAGGAGGGCGGACTGCCGTTTGGAGCCTGCGCCGACGATCAAGCGTCCCCGGGTCTCCATGAAGGAGCAGTCCGACCCAGCAGGTCACAGGTCCCCTGCCACCATGCCGTGCGGGCCTTCGGCGTGGACTTCAGCGCCAGTGCAGTGGTGCCGGCTGCAAAGCCCGCCGCAGTTGAGTTGGAACTAGGAATGGACCTCCGGATCATTGAGCCTGGATCGCCGGAGTCCTGGACAGCAGTGGAGCCCGAGATCAGGCAAGTGCTCTATTTTGTCTTTCTCTTTTCTTTTCTGGAGCATTATTGCCTGTCTCTCTGGGAAACGAGCCGGGTGCAGCTGATCGCTGCATCTGAGCTTGTCTCGCTGGGCTCTACCACTGCCGGTGATCCTGATCCCAGTTCTCTTTGTTCCTCTGAGCCTTTTCCCAGGGTCACCGGAGACGAGTCAGCTCCGGTTGTCTTGGAGGTTCCAGGTTCGTACTTGGAGGTCATCCCTGGTGCTGCGCCGGCCCAGTTGGGGTCCGTCGTGGGTGCTGCTCCGGCCCAGTTGGGGTCCGTCGTGGGTGCTGCTCCGGCCCAATCGGGGTCCGTCGTGGGTGCAGCGCTGGCCTGATCGGGGTCCAGCAAGGGCGCAGCGCCGGTTCGGTTCGAGGTTGGTCAAGAAGCAGCAGATCCTCTGCCGTCTGATGCCGGACTGGTCCCTCATCCTTCCCCCAATTCTTCTCCACAGGGTGCCGCTGGGGTTCCCCGTATTTGGCTGGGCTTTCCCTCGCTATCCCTCTCGGTAGGGAGGCTGCCTCCGAGCTTTCCCCTCCGGTCCTGTTGGCCAAAAGACATGGGTCGGCCACCCAGGAGACGGCTTCGCTGGTTCGGCGTTCTAGGTCGGGCACCCAAAGGACTGCCTTGTTTGTTCGGCGATCTGGTCTGACCGCTTGAGGTACTGTTTCTCCGGGCCTGGGACAGGGGTATAACGCCTGAACTGCTTTTTCTCCTTCTAGCGTTTTGGAGTCTGGATGCAGGTAGACCGCCTGAACTGTTTTTCTTTTTTTTTCTCTCCGTGTTCTACCTGCCGGCATCCCTGTAAGTTGTGTTTTTTGCCTCCTCTGTAGTTTGAAGGGATGCTCTTTTTTTTGTCTTTGCCTGATTAATATTGGACTATATTTGCAGTTTTACTCATCTGAGCTGTAGCGATTGAGTTTTTTTTTTTTTTTTTTCCCTGAGTGGTTGTGGTTCTTGTGTATTAGCCCCTGTCTTCCCCATCAGAGAATCGTTGTCTGCTCCCTCCAAAGTGAATAAAAATATAATGTATAAGCATCCCAAAGTGATAAAGCAAAATATTGGTAAAACTCAAATTAAACATAAAGCCTCTAAATTGAATGATTTGGCCTCTGTTCCTCCTCATAATTTAAAAATTAAATGTGGTTTGTTAAATATTAGGTCTCTAACTCCCAAGTCTCTGTTAGTCCATGATCTGTTAATTGATCATCAGATTGATTTAATTTCCCTTACAGAGACTTGGTTAGGACAAGAGGATTATGTTGGTTTAAATGAATCAACCCCCTCTGGTTATTTAAACTGTCAAAATCCCAGAAGTTCTGGTCGTGGAGGAGGAGTAGCAACAATTTACCATTCCAAATTACTAGTTAATGTAAAGCAAAAAACATGTTATAATTCCTTTGAGGGCCTGGTCCTCAGTATTGGGCACTTTAGCAATTTCAGGTTAAACCCAATTTTATTTGCCATTGTTTATCGTCCCCCATCAACCTATTCAGAATTTTTATCCGAATTTGCTGATTTCTTAGCTGATTTAGTGTTGAAATCTGATAGAATAATTATAGTAGGGGACTTTAATATACATGTGGATGTAGATAGTGACTGCCTTAATGTGGCTTTTAATTCAATATTAGACTCGATTGGGTTTTCTCAGAAAGTAGGAAATTCTACTCATTACCTCCACCATACATTGGACCTTGTTCTGACATATGGCATAGAAATAGAAAATCTTGTAGTGTCTCCTCATAACCCTGTACTGTCAGACCATTGTCTGTTAACCTTTGATTTTACTATTTCTGACTATTTGGCTCCTAAAGAAAAATATTATCACAGTAGATGCCTCTCAGATGATGCTGTTTCCAAATTTATGCAGATTGTTTCCTCTATGCCATGTGTCAACACAACGGAAATAAGCTATAGACAGCTTGCTCCTTCTGTAATTGATAACATGGTGGATAGTGTTTCAGCTTCTCTGCATCAGGCTCTAGACTTGGTGGCCCCCTTAAAAAAGAAAAAGTCTAATCAGAGATTTTTAACTCCTTGGTTCAACACAGAAACTCGTAGCTTAAAACAGAAGACTCGTCAATTAGAAAGAAAATGGCGCTTTACTAATTTAGATGAAATCTATTTAGCTTGGAGAAATCATCTTTTAATTTATAAAAAATCTCTTAGAAAAGCTAGAACGAGTTATTACTCTGCATTAATAGAAGAGAACAAGAATAATCCCAGGTTTCTTTTCAGTACTGTAGCCAGGTTGACAAAGAGTCAGGACTCTGTCAATCCTAGCATCCCCTTAGAGCTTACTAGTCAGGACTTTATGAACTTTTTCAATAATAAAATTTCATCCATCAGAGATATAATCAATCAGATTCTTCCCACAGTTAACTTAAATACTGTAACTACTACAACTCCTTCTATTGATGTCTGTCTTGATGAGTTTACTCCAATCGACCTTTGTGAGTTAGACAAAGTAGTTTCCTCATCCAAACCTTCAACTTGTCTTTTAGATCCTATTCCTACCAGGTTATTTAAAGAAGTCTTCCCACTTATTGGTAGCTTTATTCTTCATATAATCAATTCTTCATTAACTTTAGGCCATGTACCGCAGGCTTTTAAAACGGCTGTAATTAAACCCTTACTCAAAAAGCCAACGCTAGATCCAGGAGCTTTAGCTAACTATAGACCAATCTCTAATCTCCCTTTCATTTCAAAAATCTTAGAAAGAGTTGTTGCTACGCAATTATTTGACCACCTGCAGGGAAATGGTTTACTTGAAGAGTTTCAATCTGGGTTTAGAATCCATCATAGTACTGAAACAGCCTTAGCGAAGGTCACTAACGACCTCCTCATTGCATCTGATAATGGACTAGTTTCTGTACTTGTCCTTTTAGATCTTAGTGCAGCTTTTGATACTATTGATCATAATATTCTACTTGATAGATTAGAACACTATGTTGGACTTAATGGAACTTCGTTGCAGTGGTTTAGATCTTATTTATCTGATAGGTTCCAGTTTGTTCATGTAAATGATGAGTTTTCTTTCAGCTCAAAGCTTAGTCATGGAGTTCCACAGGGATCTGTGCTTGGCCCTACTCTTTTTAGTTTATATATGCTTCCGTTAGGCAACATTATTAGAAAGCACTGTATACATTTTCATTGTTATGCAGATGACACACAATTATACTTGTCAATGAAGCCAGATGATACTAATCAATTAGCCAAGTTAGAAGCCTGTCTTAAGGAAATCAAAGCTTGGATGACTTGTAATTTCCTGCTATTAAATTCAGATAAGACTGAAGTCATTCTTGTTGGTCCAAAAAACCTTAGAAATTCCTTTCCAAATCAAACTTTCAGTTTGGACGCAGTTACTCTTTCTCTTAATAGCTCTGTGAGGAACCTTGGAGTTATTTTTGATCAGGATTTGTCCTTCAATTCACATATTAAATTTGTTTCTAAGACTGCCTTCTATCATTTGCGTAATATTGCCAAGATTAGGAGCATCTTGTCTCAGAGTGATGCTGAGAAGCTGATCCACGCTTTTGTTAGCTCGAGATTAGATTATTGTAATTCTTTATTATCAGGCTGTCCTAAAACATCTTTAAAAAGTCTTCAGCTGATCCAAAATGCTGCAGCAAGAGTTTTAACAGGTACTAGAAAGAGAGATCATATCTCTCCGGTTCTGGCCTCCCTTCATTGGCTTCCCATAGAGTTTAGAATTAAGTTTAAAATCCTTCTTCTCACTTACAAAGCTCTAAACAATCAGGCTCCTTTTTATTTAAAAGATCTGATACTACCGTATTATCCTAACAGAGCACTACGCTCCCAAAATGCAGGATTACTTGTAATACCTAGAATCTCCAAAAGTACAATGGGAGGCAGAGCCTTCAGTTATCAAGCTCCTCTCCTGTGGAATCAGCTGCCAATCTGGATTCGGGAGTCAGACTCGATCTCTGTTTTTAAGAATAGGGCTAAAACCTACCTTTTTGATCTAGCCTACAATTAGGGAGGGATCATGTGTTTCTGAACCCTCCCTTAGTTATGCTGCTAATAGGTTTAGTCAGCCGGGGGACCTCCAGTAATGCACTGGGCCTCACTCCTTTCCTCACTCTCTATGAAATATTTTTTTTTTTGCTG
This sequence comes from Pholidichthys leucotaenia, assembly GCA_020510985.1. Classification (NCBI taxonomy): domain Eukaryota; kingdom Metazoa; phylum Chordata; class Actinopteri; order Cichliformes; family Pholidichthyidae; genus Pholidichthys; species Pholidichthys leucotaenia. The sequence goes on from CM035845.1 coordinate 12,862,969, forward strand.
GTCATTAACATTTGTTTGTTCTCTCCCATAGATTGAGTCCCCATCGTGCTGTTTGCTCTCTACATGTCTGTTCTTTTCTTCTTCTCTATCCCCTCACCCCCCAGCCAGTCGCAGCAGATGACTGCCCCTCCCTGAGCCTGGTTCTGCTGGAGGTTTCTTCCTGTTAAAAGGGAGTTTTTCCTCTCCACCGTCGCCAAGTGCTTGCTCACAGGGGATCGCCTGATTGCTGGGGTCTTTCTGCAACTGTGGGGGTCCCCCCTACAGGGAGCTACAGAAACTAATAATGAACTAACCAAAAACAGGAACCAAATACAGCAAACAAGGTGAACAGAAAAATAAACAGAAAAAGACAAAATAATCTGACAACTGGGCACGGCCCCCGCCCATGCACCGGATCATGACAGCAAGTGACGGATATTTGTGCAGACCCTTAGATTAAATAAACTAAAGTAAATAGATTTAACTGCTTAGCAAAACTATAACTTCAGTCACAAATTTGATTAAAAAATTCTTGGCTTTTCTTTTCTACTTTCAAAAATTTTCTGATTACAACTGAAATATGTGTCTGTTCAGTAGCAAACCCAATGTCTCCTACACCAAATGACAGCATCCATCTAACCGTTTGGAAGTCCACCATGCAAACATCAGTGTTATTATTGGTGTTATGTGTTCAGTCATGTAAACAGGGCGAAACACTGAACGAATGGTACGGTACAGAATGTTCCGTCGGTGTACTGTACGAAACGTTCTGTCGGTGCCCGTGCGTGGCCACATGAGGCCTCACCAATGTCAACCGACAAACAAAATTAAAAGATACACCACAAAAAGCATTTTTTTCCCCCCTGGAGGTCCAGTTTTATAAAAAAAAAAAAAGTGCTTTATAAAGAAACTGTCCCTGTAAAGTGACAAGCAAAATGTAAAAGATACATCACAGCCTGGCTTGTTTTGTTTGTGCAGCACCATGAATCCAGCCTACAGTGTTGGAGTCACACTGAGTTAGTGGAACTGAAAAGTTCATCAGGGGCTGAAAAGTTCATAGGCTGACCATGATGCAGTGGTCAAATTTGACCAAATGTGGTTTATTTTTCAGCTGCAGCGATCCAAGTTCTGCAATACTAATGGAAGAAGTGTTAAATATGTTCAAAAATAAACCACATTTGGTCAAATTTGAACACTGCATCATGGTCAGCCTATGAACCTTTCAGCCCCACCCCCAGTACATCTCGAAGTTGTTAAAACATTTATTTGGGGTATCTTAACTAGGTTGAAACATAAAACACTTAGTTTAGCTGTAAATTTGATAACCTACTGAGGGGAAATATGCCCTTAAACTGAAGATATTAACTGCTATTGTCATATATCGCCCAAGCAGGGGTGGACTGAAGACTCCAAACGCCAGCTGTGAGTTTGCAAGGTTTAATGATGAAAAACACAAAACATACAAAAACACAAAACTGACAAACTGAGGCAGGTACAGGATACAAAAAGGAAAAACAGCACAGAGGCTGAAACGTATGGAAACAGGGAACACCCGCAGGATATGCAAAGAGATGAGAGACGGGGGGACTTACGTCTGAACATTGAGAAGGACCTTGCGAAGAGTAAACGGAGCAGCAGTCCTTAAACAGGGCAAGCAGGAATAATTACAAAATTATACCAGGTGTGGGTACAAGCATGAGGATAATCAGATTAAACTAATTACAGGTGTGACAGCCCACAGAGTTTGACACATGGAAGTAATACAGATAACTATCAAAGTAAAGGGACAGGGGAACAAAAAAGTAACTGACTATGAATATGAAATACTACAGAACGAGACACAGACCGAATGATACTAAAAGAGAAACATAACCCATAAAGGTGAGGACAAGATAATACAAACAAGAGATGCAAATAATATAATATACAGTAAAACCACAATATAACAGGAGAGGTGAGGACAAGGATGGAGAAGGCTCAAAAATAAACACAGGGCAATGTGATTTATAAAGCAGGATAATCTATAACACAAAATAATAATATGGAAGACGATGATGACCAAACTGAAATTGTGATAACAAAACAAACAGAACAAATGGCAAACTCAAATAACAAACTACAGACAAGCCCAACTCAAATACAAAATAAACCGGGATGAGGAAATACAGAAAATAACCTAAATAAACTTAAACCCTGAGCACGGCTTTCTGCCCGTGCTCAGCATCGTGACAGCTCTTTAGGCAGCATGTAAGCTAATTTAGCATTACTTCATATTCTCAAACTTCAGTGATGCATGTATCAACCACTCACATCCAATTTAACATTGACACTCCGGCAAAAATCTGTTTTTTTTTTCTGTTGTTAACATGTCTGTAACATGTTTCTTGTGATTTACAAGACATATCAAGAGCAAAATCAGTCCAAACTCTCAAGTATGTGTTTTTCTGCTGTTAATGTCTGCTTAAGTTCTACCCATCCCCCACCACCACCAAAAAAAAAGGCAGATTTGGACGGAGCGTTTCTAGCTATGTAACTATTCCTGCTTAGCCTGATTGGCTAAGCAGGAATAATTAACATTAACCAGTCAGACGGATACTCTTGGCGACCTTGGGGGAAGAGGGAGGAGCCAGAGCAGCAGGATTGAGGCAGAGGGGAATGGAGACAGCCGTTTTGCATAGCAAAGCAGTGGAGGAGGAGGCGACCAATCACATGCAGGGGTAGCAGCAGCAGAGAGGGAGAGTGGGGAGAGGTGGGGGAGGAGCGATTTGAATTCAAATTTGGGTCAATCACTTGAATCATCATTTTGCCGGTGGACGGGCACCGCACTGTGAGCTGAGAGCAGCCACATTCAAATCGTGTTCCCTCCTCTCCCCTCCCTGCTCAGTCGCTGGCAGATGGGGGACTGGTTGTTAGTAAAAAGTAAATGCATATTTGGCTACACATTTATCTCTCACCTCAACCGTTTTCATAAAAATGTTTCACTTTTGACTTTTGAAGATATAGGCAAAGCTTTAACACCCGGAAGCATCTTGAGCAGACTAGCAGCCCACCCACCAGGAGTTGTGGCGCCCAATCACTTGCAAGCTCTGCAGGTTGATAATTAGGATATTCATAGATCTACACATACTTAAGTAGGTGCAAGATTTAAAATCTCTTTCCAAGCAATTCTAAGGCAATGGAAGTTTTTTTTTGTGGGTAAAAAGCCACGATATACCATTTTGGGCAATACACATTTGTTTTTGAGTTGGTTTTAGAGCCGCTGGAGTGCACCTTTAACACATAATCTTCTATGACACTTTAAATAAATATACTTGGTTCTTACCTTTTTAAATTGTATGGTTCCAAGCAAGCCTCCTGGAAAAAGCTGATACTAACCGGATGTGAAAGTGACTCAGCCAGTCCTTAACTCACTTAAGCAACACTACCCCCAGAGCTGATCCAGCACCGCAGTTGGTCAAAACAACACCCACATCAACACCCATCAACTCAAAATAATTGACACTGAAAAAAGTGACACCAATTCACACTACAGATGTTGCTGTTTGTTGCTGAGACAGTAATCAACTGCTGCATTGAACAAGTCTGGCACACAACACATCCCTGACGGACCCCAGAGGTGGTAAGAAGAGTCACTCAGTTTTAGTTAATGGGGAAAAGTAGTATAAATGATGACATGAGTCTGTAAAATCCAGTCCTCCTTAACAAGAAGAAACAATCCAGTTACCCTGAATAGAAATGTGCAATGTTGGAGGGTGTAGAGGCTTGAAAACGGACCTAAATGTGGCATTAGGGGCTTGTCCAGCACATCATTCAGGCCCGGCGGTTCGCCTGTGTTCATGTGCTCAGCCTGGCCTGGGGCTGGTCTGGGCGTGGCCTGGAAAGACTGCTCACACTCAGGAAATAATAGGGCCCACTGTACTCTGTATAAATCACTCTGACCCATAAACACCACCTCCACACAGGTCCAGTCACATGTCACACAGAAAGGCGTATTAACTGAGTGCACCTGTGCAGGCATGCACACCTTCATGTAATGGACGTTCTCACATACAGACTCGGCAGGGACTTGAGAGGGGAGAGACAGGAACAGGGGACTGCTTTCCTTCCCTACAGAACCCTTCTGTCTAGAAGATGGAGGGCGCTCCTTCCTGCTATTTTTAATAATGAAAACTTTTTGCTGAGTCTGAAAAACATATTTAAGCCTGAGTTTAACATTTTAAATCAGTTCAAAATCTGTCTTTAGAACTTTCCCGGAGAGAAAACATAAAAAGGTTTTCAGAAAAACAACCGCAGGGAGGTGATAGAAAACATGTCGGGATGAAGCAGTGTGACTGTTGTAAGGAACGCAGCTACATCTTCCTGTTTTTTGCTGGAAGGTTCCAGGCTGGGCTCTGCTGGATTTGTGACTGCATTCAGAAAGGGCATTATGCTAATGCTGTGACCTCTAGATGTGGGTGTGCTTGCCTCACTCAATGGGCCTTTCCCATTTCCCTCGGCCGTTAAGGACACAAACTCCTTTTTAATTAAAAGTCAATAGCTGCCAACAAGGAGGGGGACTTCCTGGATTTACACGTTAGTGTTGTTTTGAAAAAGGCTTAGGAATTTTAAAATGTCATCGTTTTTGGATTTAAAAAGAATAGATATCATGGTGAACAATTTCCAGTTCAAGAAGGAAATTTCTGAGAATATTCTGAGACATCTGAGAAGTTTGTAATAATTAATCAAATCAATCATTAGAAATCCTTATGATTTTATCTCAAAGTGCTTCTATTCTGCTCCGTTTCCACGTGATGAAGCACCTCCCAGAAGGCTGAATGAAATGTCTGTGACTTGTTTTGTAGAAAAATGCCCAGGGTTTAATTTAGGGGCATTCACATCAATCACGTCAATCACGTTTAATCATGTTAATTAATTGTGCTTTCACTGTAGTAAATGCATTAACACAGGAACCCAGCCACAGGAGGTGTACAAGCCAGTGGACTCTTAGTGCCGATCCCAAGCCTGGATAAATGGTGAGGGTTGTGTCAGGAATCCTGATTTTATTATATTTTTTCCACCGAAAGTAAAATCCTCCCCTATGAATTTTGAAGCCGAGTGCTGACTTTACTCCAAATGGAACGACTATGTGTTAAAAAAACATCATATTACTTTTTGTAGTTTTCATTTTTATAAATCTCATTGCCTACTGAAACTGAATATCTGAGCATTTTTTTTTTTATTTCCCCGACCACCCGATGGAGGAAATAAAAAAAATAAATTGAAGCCAAAATTTCTTTAAATCAAACAATTAAATAACGATCGCCTTATGTGGGAAAAAAAATTACCTAAATGTATGATTGTTACGTATAATTTTTTAAAATTATTTTTAATTTTTAGATTAGGGGTAAAAGAAAATAACCACTGAAATGAAGGAGACCGGCTGTCGGCCGTCTAGCCACTTCAATTACAACATAGCAAAGGTACACGATCAAAGTTGCACATCCAGTGGTGACCACAGGATCTCATCTCTGTTGTTTGCAGATGATGTTGTCCTGTTGGCTTCATCCAGCAATGACCTACAGCTCTTGCTGGGACGGTTTGCCCAAGTGTGAAGCGGCTGGGATGAGAATCAGCACCTCCAAGTCCGAGTCCATGGTCCTCAGCCGGAAAAAGGTGGATTGTCCTCTCTGGGTTGGGGACAGGCTCCTGCCCCAAGTGGAGGAGTTTAAATATCTTGGGGTCTTGTTCACGAGTGAGGGGAAAATGGAGCAAGAGATTGACAGACGGATTGGAGCAGCGTCTGCAGTGATGTGGACGTTGTACTGGTGTGTTGTGGTGAAGAGGGAGCTGAGTTCTAAGGCAAAGCTGTCGATTTACCAGTCAATCTACGTTCCTACTGTCACCTATGGTCACGAGCTTTGGGTAATGACCGAAAGAACAAGATTGTGGCTACAAGCGGCTGAAATGTGCTTTCTCCGTAGGATTGCTGGACTCACCCTCAGAGATGGGGTGAGGAGCTCAGTCATCCAGGAGAGGCTCAGAGTAGAACCACTGCTCCTCCACATTGAAAGGAGTCAGTTGAGGTGATATGGGCATCTGATTAGGATGCCTCCTGGATGCCTCCCACTTGAGGTGTTTCAGGCACGTCCCACTGGGAGGAGACCCCGGGGCAGACCCAGGACTCAGTGGAGAGACTATGTCTCCCAGCTGGTCTGGGAACGCCTTGGTATCCCCTCTGAAGAGCTGGAGCAGGTGGCTGGGGAGAGGGAAGTCTGGGCTTCTCTGCTTGAACTGCTGCCTCTGCGACCCGGACCTCCGGAAAAGCGGTAGAAGATGGGTGGATGGATGGATGGATGGATGTATATTACCATTCAGTGTTTTGGAGGCGACTGATGTCTCTCTAACCCTTCACTATCGGACCCTTCATCCTCTGAAGCGTGCGAGTCATCTTCGCTTCCCGAATGGGTTGCAGTCCTTCGTTAGAACCAACTCGCTCTTCTTCATCACTCGGTCCTGCTTCTTCCTCAAAAACTATCGACAAATCGCTCAAATCTTCACTGAAATCGCTCACAACTTCCTCCACTTCAGTGTACTCAGCCATGCTTGTTTACATATTGGGTTCCTCTCATGACGTCACAATATGGCGGCGCCGTTTGACCCAATTTCGACAAACGAACATCGCAATCTGCTGCATCACAATGTAATTTATGGTAGTATATGGAAAAAAAATTACTGAATTTTTTTGTCTACACAGAATAAAAACACAGTAGTTCTTCTATCTAATGATGTCTTGGTTGAATTATGTCACAGACTCTTTAACTTTGAAGAAACGTTTTTTTTTTTTTTGTCATGAGGTTCTCTGGTTGGACATTCCTTTTAATCCCTCACCAGTTGAAGCCTAAAGGGGTTGAAGAACCCTTTGGGTGATGTTATGGGTCTGTCTGTCTGTCTGTAACATTTTTGTTAAATCAGCTTCTCCTACAGTTTTGGTAACTTGGTTTTGAAAAGTTTTGAAACTTGGTACCTTGGTTTGTGTCATGAAGGAGGAGAAAAAGGACAAGGATTTAAATGCAGGGGTTCACCACACACACATTTATTGACAGAACAGTAATAGTGACAAATGATATGATGGCTGTGCTCGGGAAAGCAGGGAAAACAGGGTAGCTCAACACACCTGCGGGGAACGTAAACTGTGCTAAGCCAAAGTGTAACGATGGTGCTGCGGAAAGGAGATGCCGCCAGAAGCGAAGCGGGATTGAACCGAGTAAAGGAACGCTTCTGACACAACGTGAAGGCAGCACAAAGCAAACACTAATAGTTTACTCACAGGGGGAGCAGTCCCAAAACGTCCAGCAGTCCAAGCGAGCAAAAACAGTCCTTCATTGACGTGACGGTATAGACGGCGAAGCACAGCAGTGTCTGTCCAGCAAAGAGCTCATTTAATACAGATGCCACTGGCGTGACAAATAGGGAACACCTGGACGAGCGCAGGAAAGATGATTACTGGGGCGAACAGCTGACTGTCAGAAAGAGGGGGGTGTGGCCAGACAGGCCAGAGTGGCAGCTCTATAGGCAGGAACAGAAACAGTGCATGGACAAGAAAACAACAAGAAATCAAAACACAACTCCACATAATAAACCCACTGCCTGAGCCACCAGGATCGATCAGAACCGAGCCCACAGGAAACACTGGCTCGGTTCATGAGAGTTTGATATACTCTGATGATGCGCATATGGCAGTTTCATTCTCATCGGATGACCTTGATAAACTGGTCAGTCACTGCAACAGATACTGGAGTCAGTTTGTCTTGTCCTGTCCTTGCCACTGATAATACCTCTATCTGACAAGAATGTGCCGCTAGTTCAGCAAAAGCTAGCAGTACTCAAATACTTTGCAAGCAGTTTCATGAAATGGTCAGTCAGAAAGCAACTCATACCGGCTTGGACGTTGCCTGGGTTAACAAGGTCAGGTGTTCCTGGCAGCGGAAGGCCAGAGTTGGAAGGACAGAGTTGCGTGGAGGAATCTGATCAGACCTAAATGAAACAGTAATTGTCGCCCCTGACGGACTGCTATGATGATGATGATGATGATGTGTCAGGAATGCATCTGACATAAAACCTTTGCCAAATCAGACATGCGGATCGTGACGAATGACACTTCCATACCGGATCCGTCGAGGCCCGGGTTAACAACGGCCGCCACCGGTGCTGTTAACCAACAGGGTGCTGGTGGTGGTCAAAGATTGAGGAGGAGAAGGGGAAGGTGTATTAGGAGGGAGAGAAAGAAAAGGAAAGGTAGAATGTAGGGACCATGACTGGTAAAGTCAGAGAGTTGGCTGATGAATGGATGGCGATTATGGTGGCGCACACAGTTGCAGCAGCTCAGTGGTTTACCAGTCGGAGTGGTATTTGGATGTGTTTTTTGTTTTACGTGTTTGTTTTGTGCACATTCTGCTGAGCGAATATCACCTATAGCCGACATGATATTCTGAAGATTGGAATATGCTACGAGGGGAAAGTTACAAGTGAGTTTCTCTGCTCACACAAGATCCCGGTGGAAGTAGTGAGGAGTCCCAGCTCTCCGTGGATTACTATCCCAGCGGGGAGGAGGCGCAGGCGGCGAAGGGAGAGGAAGCAGAAGCGGGGCTGTAGGGCCAGCGCGCTAGTAAGGCTACGGAAGCAGCCATTCAAACCACCGCTTCCCAGCCTTTTCCTCTCAAACGCCAGATCTCTCGTGAACAAGATGGAGGAACTAAGGTTACAGATTAAGGTAAACAACTGTGCCAGGGATGTATGCATTCTTCTTATCACCGAGACCTGGCTTCAATCATTTATCCCGGACTCGGCTATCGAGCTAGCGGGGTACACTACACAGCACTATGACCGAACAGCGGATTCCGGTAAGAGCAGAGGAGGAGGGCTCCGTGTGTATGTAAATAACAGCTGGTGTACTAACTCAGTGATCATGGAAAGTCACTGCTCACCAGACATAGAGTATCTGACTGTTAAGTGCAGACCTATTTACCTCCCTAGGGAGTTTTCTGTAGTATTGGTAACGGCTGTTTACATTCCACCGGATGCTAATGCTAACTCAGCTATCAGATTGCTACATGCTAGCATTAGCTATACACAGAGTATTTACCCTGACGCTGTGCAAGTTATAGCGGGGGATTTCAATCATGCAGACTTAAAGGCAGCACTCCCTAAATTCCATCAGCATGTCAAGTGTGCTACTAGGGGAGTGAACACTTTGGACAAGGTCTATTCAAATATCAAACTGGGCTATAGGGCTAGACCATTACCACATCTGGGCCAGTCTGACCATCTGTCCATGCTATTAATTCCTGCATATGCCCCCCTCAGAAAAACTGCTCCCATCATCTCTAAGACTGTTGCCATATGGCCGGAGGATGCTTCCCAGCAGCTGCAGGATTGCTTCGATAGGACCAACTGGGAAGTCTTCGAACATCAGGACCTGGAGCTGTTCACAGATAGTGTGCTGTGCTATATCAAGAACTGCACAGACACTATCACAGTGAACAAACGGATCCGTATCTTCCCTAACCAGAAGCCCTGGATGAACTGGGAGGTCCAGCAACTACTGAGGGAGAGAAACATCACCTTCAGGTCTGGCAACAGCGAACTCTACAGCACAGCTCGGGCCAACCTGAAGAGGGGCATCAGAGAGGCTAAGGCAGAGGAGGAGGATTGAGGACCATCTGGACAGCAATAATAGCCGGCAGGTGTGGCAGGGCATCCAGCACCTGACCAACTATCGAACTAATCCGGGTACCGCGGTAGGTGACCTCACGCTGGCGGAGGAGCTGAATATCTTCTTTGCCCGCTTTGAGGTCACTGCACCTGTCTCGGCCAACTTACACCAGGCCCACAGCAGTACTTTCCTCACTTTGGAGGAACATGAGGTGAGGCGCACCCTGCGGTCCATCGACCCAAGAAAAGCAGTGGGTCTGGACAGTATCCTGGGACCGTGCAGATCAGGGACTGTGCAGATCAGCTGGTTAGAGTCTTTACTAAGATTTTCAACCAATCCCTGGCACAGTCCACTGTCCCATCCTGCCTGAAGGCCTCCATCATTGTCCCCTTACCCAAGAAACCTCACATCTCCAGTCTCAACGACTACAGACCAGTCACACTCACCCCGGTGGTGTTGAAATGCTTTGAAAGGCTGGTCCGTAGTCGTATCATAGCAGCCCTGCCCCGCAGTCTCGACCCCTACCAGTTTGCCTACAGGGCGAATCGATCCACAGAAGATGTGGTGGCCACAGCACTCCATGCCACTCTAGCCCACCTGGAGCGGCAGGGGAGCTATGTGCGGATGCTCTTCGTGGATTACAGCTCTGCATTTAACACCATTCTTCCACACAAACTGGTGGTCAAGCTGGGAGACTTGGGGCTTCCTCAGGCCATATGTATGTGGATCAGCAGTTTCCTCTCTGGTCGCAGACAGAGAGTCAGGGTGGGCCATTATACATCTACGGCCCTAAGCCTCAGTACCGGATCCCCCCAGGACTGTGTGCTGAGTCCCCTGCTCTACTGTCTGTATACACACGACTGCACCCCCGCCCACCACAATAACACCATCGTGAAGTTTGCAGACGACACTACAGTGGTGGGTCTCATTTCGGGGGGGGGACGAGTCTGCCTATAGAGATGAGGTGGTGCGGCTGTCATCATGGTGTAAAGATAATAACCTTCTCCTGAACACCTCTAAGACCAAAGAATTGATAATAGACTACAGGAGGAAGAAGACAGAGATTCCCCCTCTCATTATCAGCGGGGACTGTGTAGAGAGGGTAACTGACTTCCGTTTCCTGGGAGTCCACATAGAGGAGAACCTGTCCTCGAGTGTGAACACCTCTGAGCTGGTGAAAAAGGCCCAGCAGAGACTGTACTTCCTGAGGATTCTCAGGAAGGAGAACATCACACAGAGGCTGCTGGTGTCCTTTTATCGAGCTTCCATTGAGAGCATATTAACATACTGTATATGCATCTGGTACAGTAGTTGCACAGTAGCTCAGAGGAAAGCACTCCAGAGGGTCATTGACACCGCCCAGAAGATTATTGGCTGCCCTCTCCTCACGCTGGAAGACCTACACCGCTCCCGTTGCCAGAAGAAAGCCCAAAATATTTTAAAGGATACTTCACATCCTGGACACTCATTGTTTGAACTACTGTCATCTGGGAAACGATATAGACAAATGAACACAAGGACAAACGGACTCAAGCACAGCTTCTATCCAACAACAATAACCATTCTGAATAAAACGAGGAAGTAATGTGCTAAATGGACATGATTGTATGTTGTTGAATGCTTTTCGTTATGACTGTGTGTGCATGATGTCCTGTGTTGATGTCTGTGTGAATGTGGCTAGTTATTTATTCTTTTTAATTATTATTTTTAAACTGATTTTTAGCAATTTTAGGTCTGTTTTTTATAATGGGGCAATGTTTTTATAAATGGGGCACTGACTGGTGAGCACTTTGAATTTCGTTGTACTTGTGACAATGACAATTAAAGATCTATCTATTTATCTGTATCTATCTATATGATGGAGAGAAGAAAGGTAGATGTACTGTGTGCTCAAGAAACCAGGTGGAAGGGAAGCAACTCTAGGAGCATTGGAGGTGGATTTAAACTGTTCTACCATGGTGTAGATAGGAAGAATGTGAGAATGTTCAGGAAGTAAAGGGGGAGTCAGACAGAATCATGAGTCCGAAGTCGAAGGTGTGATGTTGAATGTTGTCAGTGTGTATGCCCCACAAGTTGGATGTCAGGTAGAAGAGAAAGAGGAATTCTGGAGTAAGTTGGATGAAGTGGTAGAGAGTGTTCTTGGGGAGAGAGAGTGGTGATTGGAGCGGACTTTAATGGACATGTAGGTGAGGGGAACAGAGGTGATGAGGAGGTCCTGGGTAGGTATGGTCTTAAGGAGAGAAATGTGGAAGGTACAGATGGTTGTGGATTTTGCTAACAGGATGGAAATGGCTGTGGTGAACACATACAGTACTTCACTAGGTGGTGTGTGAATGTGCAGCGGCTTCTCTCTCTTTCATGTTTAGTGTCATTTAAATTAAATTTAAGTGTATATTCATGAGCTTCATTTCCACATATGGATGCCCGTTGTTCACCGATGATGTTGTGCACAAGGCACAGTTGCCACAGCCTTCTGGAAATAAGGAATATGACCAAACATTATGTCGTGAACCAGAGTGTTACAGAGGAACTCCATGGCCTAGGTTTTCTCCACCAGACCGCCACATCGTTAGACTTCAACCATGCAGATGTAAAGGCCCTCCTAACAAAACTACACCAACATGTGGACTTTCCAACAAGAGGAGACAACCTGCTGGACCTGGCGTACACAACCCACAAGACAGCATGTAAGGCCTCCCCCTCCCCCACCTGGGTCTCTCTGATCACATCACCATCTTGCTAAAGCCTGCATACAGACCCAGAGTGAAAGTCATCAGACCAACAAAAAAACAGGTACATGTGTGGCCAGAAGGGGCCTCCTATGCTTTGAAAGACTGCTTTAGCACTAGAGACTGGGACACTTTCAAGTATGCAGCCACTCTGACATATTGTTCGGCCCAGGAAACACACACGCAGGCTCAGGCAGATTTGAAAGCTTTATTAACAGCAGTGTTCGTGTATGGATGCATGTATGCGAGATGCGAGTGTGATGTGGGTGGAAGGTGCAGTCAGGACAGAGCAGTACGCCGTACAGCCAGGCAACCCTATAATGAGAGGAGAACAGGGATTAGCTGGGCAACCACACGGGAGAGTGAGAATGTCTTGTGCTTACTTGTAGCGGCGCGGTTGCTGGCGTTGGCAAGATCCCAAGCCTGGGAGACAGCGTCCTGCTGTGCGTCTGGGATGATGCAGCGAGGTAGAGGAGCAGCGTGACGAGGGGAGTGAGTCCGCCGCCTAGGAATCCACCTGTGCACAGGGGAGGACTGAACAGGAGAAGGTAAGGCAATATAGACAGCTTATGTGTCCAGATGAGTAGTCAGCAGGCCTGAAGAAAAGGAAGTTGCTGAGTTGATTATGCAGGGAGACAGACGGCTCCAGGCCACAGCTCAGGGCAGGATGGAATAAATAGCTGCGCACTAACGAGGAGCAGGTGTGCACGCAGCTGAGGTGGAGGCCCGTGAGCTGCGGGAGATGACAGTACCCCCCCCCCCCTACCAGTGCCTCCTGGCGCTGGCTTACCTGGGTGTGTCCGGTAGAACTCCGCGATGAGGTCTGGATCCAACACCCACGAAGAGCGCACCCAGGATCTCCACTCTGGACCATAGCCTTCCCAATCCATCAGATATTGCAGCCCACGACCCTGACGCCGGGAGTCCAGGATGGCAGTAACACCCCACGCCGGGTCACCGTCGATCATCCTAGGCGCAGGGGGGGACCTAGGAGGGGGGCAGAGTGAATTGGAAAGGACAGGCTTGCTCTAAAAGACGTGGAAAGTGGGACACACCCGAAGGGAGGGGGGAGGGCCAAACGGACAGCCACTGGGTTAATGATCTTTGAAATGGTGAAGGGGCTGAGGAACCTCGGTGCCAACTTCTTCTTCTCACCTTTCAGGCAGATGTTCTGGGACGAGAGCCAAACCCGTTGACCCACCTGGTAGGCAGGAGCCGGCCTTCTGTGGCGATTGGCGATGGAACTGTTGCGCGCTGCCGTGCGTAAAAGCGCGTCTCTGGTCTTCGTCCATACGCTCCGACAGCACCTGATGTGTGCCTGGATGGAAGGAATGGCCAGCTCACCCTCCTGCTCAGGAAAGACGGGGAGGTCGTACCTCAAGGACGCCTCAAAGGGCGACAACCCAGTAGCAGTGGACCGGGCCGAGTTGTGGGCGTATTCCACCCAGGTCAGGTAGGAGCTCCAGGTTGAAGGGTTAGACGATGTAACGCAGCGCAGGGCGGCTTCCAAGTCCTGGTTCGTGCGCTCGCACTGCCCGTTAGACTGGGGGTGATAACCAGAGGAGAGACTGACAGTAGCCCCCAAAGCGCTGCAGAAGCTCCTCCAAACCTGGGAGACAAACTGCGGACCTCGGTCCGAGACCACGTCCAGCGGGATTCCATGCAGCCTGACGACATGCTGGACCAGGAGATCAGCCGTCTCACGCGCTGAAGGGAGACCCTGAAGAGGCACAAAATGAGCAGCTTTGGAGAACCTGTCCACTATGGTCAGAACCGTGTCATAGTTGTTAGAGACAGGGAGTCCGGTGACGAAGTCAAGGGCGATGTGTGACCAGGGCCTGCCCAGGACCGGCAGGGGCTGGAGTAGACCCGCAGGTGGAGAGTTCTGGGACTTGCTGGTAGCGCACTGGGGACAGGCCCGGACATAGTTGGTAACGCCCTTCTGGAGACCCGGCCACCAAAACGAGCATTGCAGCCAACTCACCAAGCGGGTGATGCCTGGGTGACAGGAGAGTTTTGAGGTGTGGGCCCAGTGGATCACTTCGCCCCGAACCGCCGAAGGAACATAAAGCCTCCTCTCTGGCCCCCCGCCGGCATCCGGCTCAGCCTCCTGGGCCTTCAGAATCTTGCCCTTGATGGACCATGCAATCGCCCCCACGACGCATGAATCGGGCAGGATGGTATGCTCGGACTTCTCCGGACCCTCTGGGGTGAATTGTCTGGACAGGGTGTCGGGCAACCCATTCTTCAAGCCTGGACGGTACGTGATGGTAAAGTTGAATCGAGTAAAGAATAAGGACCAGCGTGCCTGGCGGGCATTCAGGCGCCTCGCTGACCTCAAGTACTCGAGGTTCTTATGGTCCGTCCAGACCACAAAGGGCTGGGCTGCCCCCTCTAACCAGTGACGCCATTCCTGTAGTGCAAGTTTGACCGCGAGGAGCTCCCTGTCGCCGACGTCATAGTTTCGCTCTGCCGCAGATAACTTCCTGGAGAAGAAGGCACAGGGCCGCTTAACGCCATCCACCGGAGATCGCTGGGAGAGCACCGCTCCCACCCCCATGTCGGACGTGTCGACCTCCACCAGACACTGAAGTGCAGGATCAACCTGGGTCAGGACCCGGGAGGACGAGAACTCTGCCTGGAGAGTCTTGAAGGCGGTGGCCGCTTCCTCAGACCACTGAAAGGGCACTTTAGATGACGTGAGGCGGGTCAGGGGGGAGACGATGGCACTGTAGTTGGGAACAAAGCGCCGGTAGAAGTTCGCGAACCCGATGAATTGCTGCACCTGCTTCCTGAAGGTAGGCGTGGGCCACTCGACCACCGCTTTAACCTTAGCGGGGTCGGGGAGGATCTGATTGTGGGAGATCACGAACCCCAGGAAGGAGGTGGTCTGGGCGTAAAATTCACACTTCTCGGCCTTTATAAACAAGCGATTCTCCAGCAGACGTTGCAGGACCCGCCTCACGTGGGCCTGGTGCTCCTCCCGTGATCTGGAGAAGATGAGTATGTCGTCGAGATAAACGAAGATGAAAACTCCCAGGAAGTCCCGCAGAACGTCGTTTATGAGGCGCTGGAAAATGGCAGGTGCGTTGGTGAGCCCGAACGGCATCACGAGATATTCGAAGTGGCCGCTGGGTGTCCTAAAGGCCGTCTTCCACTCGTCTCCCTCCCGGATCCTAACGAGGTGGTAAGCGCTGCGGAGGTCAAGCTTGGTGAACCAGGTCGCCCACTGGAGGGAGTGGAAAGCAGTGTCCATGAGCGGCAGAGTGTAGCGGTCCTTTATCGTGATGTCGTTAAGCGCTCTGAAGTCAATACAGGGGCGTAGGGACCCATCCTTCTTACCCACGAAGAAGAAACCCGCACCAAGCGGAGACGAGGAGGGGCGGATGATCCCAGTGCTGAGTGACTCCTTAATGTAAGTGTCCATTGCCTCGCGTTCCGGTGCAGAGAGACTGTATAGGCGGCCAGACGGCAGGGGGGGCCCCGGGCGGATGTTAATCGCACAGCCGTACGGTCGATGAGGTGGAAGGGACAAGGCTCTGGACTTACTGAATGCTGCCCCCAAGTCGTGGAACTCCTGCGGCACCAGAGTCAGGTCCGGAGGCTCAGAGACCAGGGCTGGAGGAGGAATAGATGGAGCACAGGCCGCCGACTGGAGGCAGGTGCCCAGGCAGAAGGTGCTCCAGGACAGGACGCTACCGGTTCTCCAATCCAGGACAGGGTTATGCAGCCGCAGCCAGGGGTAACCCAGAATGACACGGTCCGACAAGGAGGGCAGGACGTAGAGGGTCAGATCCTCCCGGTGGTTGCCGGAGACGATGATGGGAATTGGCTTAGTGCGGTGTGTTACTGTACCCAGAGAGGAGTGTGAGAGCGTCACCAAGTTCAGGGGGGTAGGCAGCAGTTGACAGGGTATGCCCAAACGGGTTGCGAGGCTTTTAGAAATAAAGTTCTGCTCTGCCCCAGAATCCACCAGTGCGTGAGTGGAATGCCCGGTGGAGTTGTGGCAGAAACGTATGGGCAGTGTACATGAAGATAGGGGATTAGATCGGTTAGAGTCCGCGAGGCCCCCTTCTGTGACTCGCGGACTTCCCCGTTTGGCTTCACCGGGCACAGCTCTACGGGATGCCGGTCATCTCCGCAGTACATGTAGAGACCCTGTCCCTGCTGGCGTTGTCTCTCCGCTAAAGGGAGCCTAGTGCGCCCGATGGCCATGTCCTCTGGTTCATCGGCGGACTCCGGAGCCTTTAACGCCAGGGGGCGCGACTGAGCTGGGCGGAGGGAAGCTCCGCGCGAGCGGCTGACAGACTTCCGCTCCGCAGCCCGCTCATGTAGCCTGTTGTCCAGGCTAATCGTGAGTGAGATCGACTCAGAGAGTCGCCTTGGGAGATCCCGACCAGCTAGTTCATCCCTCAGACCCGAATTGAGGCTACGGAGGAAAATGCTGCAGAGAGAAGCCTTTCCCCAGCCCACCTCCTCCGCTGCCACCCGGAAGTCGACCGCGTACTCCGCCGCTGACCGGTTTCCCTGTTGGAGACTAAGGAGCCGGTCAGCGAGGACGCTGTCCAGATGGGAATGATCAAAGACTTCTAGGAAGTCCCGAACAAACCGGTCATACGAGAGGTTCGCGTAGCTGGGCTTCGTCATTACAGCGTAGGCCCAAGCTAACGCTCGCCCCTCGAGGAGGTTAGCCATGTACCCGATTCGACTATGGTCTGAGGGAAAATCCCCGGGAACGCGCAGAAACACCGACTCACACTGCAGGATGAACCCCTTCGCTCAACCAAGTTTCCCGTTGAAGCGAGCAGGGGTTGGAATGGGTGTGAGGTGGGCTGGCGCTTCCGAGCTAGGCTGGCCGGCTGTGGAGGCAACCGGAGCCGCAATGCCAAGAGGACCCGGAGGGAAAGCCCGCGGAGGGTCCAGGTGGTCCAACCGGTTAGTAATGGAGGTAAGTTGGTTTAATATCACCTGCTGCTGATGAGCTATCATATCCACCCGAGCCTCGAGGGTGGAAAAACGGCATGTGAGCCCGGTGTCCGCTGGGCCGCTTTGCTGGAGCCGTACTGACATATTGTTCGGCCCAGGAAACACGCACGCAGGCTCAGGCAGATTTGAAAGCTTTATTAACAGCAGTGTTCGTGTATGGATGCGTGTATGCGAGATGCGAGTGTGATGTGGGTGGAAGGTGCAGTCAGGACAGAGCAGTACGCCGTACAGCCAGGCAACCCTATAATGAGAGGAGAACAGGGATTAGCTGGGCAACCACACGGGAGCGTGAGAATGTCTTGTGCTTACTTGTAGCGGCGCGGTTGCTGGCGTTGGCAAGATCCCAAGCCTGGGAGACAGCGTCTTGCTGTGCGTCCAGGATGATGCAGCGAGGTAGAGGAGCAGCGTGACGAGGGGAGTGAGTCCGCCACCTAGGAATCCACCTGTGCACAGGGGAGGACTGAACAGGAGAAGGTAAGGCAATATAGACAGCTTACGTGTCCAGATGAGTAGTCAGCAGGCCTGAAGAAAAGGAAGTTGCTGAGTTGATTACGCAGGGAGACAGACGGCTCCAGGCCGCAGCTCAGGGCAGGATGGAATAAATAGCTGCGCACTAATGAGGAGCAGGTGTGCGCGCAGCTGAGGTGGAGGCCCGTGAGCTGCGGGAGATGACACACTCACAATGAACACGCAAACATAGAGGAGTACACTGAGGTTGTTGTAGCATGCATAGCTAAATGCATTGATGATGTCACTCACTGCAAATCGTCACTGTTTGTGCTAACCAGAAGCCATGGATGATAGCAGACGTTCACAGGCTCCTGAGGGCTCAGAATGCAGCCTTCAGGGCTGGTGACACTGCAGGACTAACAACAGCTAGGGCCAACCTGTCCTGTGGTATGAAGGAGGCAAAACGACAGTACAGCAAGAAAATATCTGGACACTTCAGCAACACCAGAGATGCGCGTTCTCTCTGGTGTGGCATACAGACCCTTACCAACTATAAACCTCCACCTCACCTGCTTCCATTTAACCTGTTCACCTGTAGAATGTTCCAGAAAGGTGGTTTTTGAGCATTCGTCTTATTGCCTCTATCTCAGCTTTTTTGGACCATGTTGCAGGAATCAAATTCAATATGAGTGAAAATTAAAAAAAAAAAAATCTGTTTTATCAGTTTGAACATTAGATAGTGTTAAATCTACAATTTATGTAGTGCATTCAATTGAATATAAGTTGAAAAGGATTTGCATATAACTTTATTCTGTTTTTATTTATGTTTTATAGAACATCCCAACTTCACCAGAATTAAGGTTGTATTATTGACTGTGTATTAATGAATGAGCCAAGAGCATGGTTGTCTCATTGAGTGACTAGAATTTACAGAGGAGAGCTGAACTAACTTCTTAGCTAAGCTAGCTGTGCTCTAGATGTGTGGATTGTGAGGTCGTGTGGGAAACATCCCTACCCTCTCCTCTGAGGAGAAGGTGTGCCAGGGTCAGGTCTGTATCAGGTCTGTAGAGTTATGAAGTGATAATGCCATGGAAGAGAGTGTGTCTGACTTCATGACAGCTTTCAGCCAGCAGTCACTTTCTGGTGATTTTATCCCTTTAAAACTAGTTTTGCATAATAATGGATTAAATAGATCTCGGACTGTCCACAAACTTATACAGGAGCAAAATGATACAGTGGTACATCATAAAAATATAGAGTGAAAGTTTGTGGGCACAGTGTGAACAACTTCAGTTATGCAGATGATACTGTCCTTGTCAATGCAAATACCTTTGCTCTACCTTAACAACAGATGGTAAAAGCCTCATGACTAAATTTAATTACAAACAAATGATCAAAGGACCCACCAGGATAACCAAACAATTGAGAACACTTATTGACATGGTATTGACATGGTATTGACATGGTATTCGCTAATAAACCAGAACGAATAACCAGAACCTATAATCTTGTAACTGGTCTCTCAGATCATAACATGGTTCTTGCTGTCAGAAAACTCACTAAAAAGCGACTACAGTATTTTGGAGGAGTCGATATTGACAAATCAAATTTTATTATTCCCAAATCAAAAAATGAGGAGTTTGAACATTACTTAGAGAATCAAAATTGGGAACAGCTCATGTCTATATATGAAGTAGATGATTGTTGTAATTTTATAACTGCAACAATTACTAAGTCCATACAAAAATTTACAAAGCAAATTAAAAGTAGACAACAGAAGATTAACCTACCATGGTTAAATAATGAAATAAGAAAACTTATGAAGAGGCGAGACTCTGCATTGAAAACATCATTAACCTCTAAACTGCAAAATGATCACCTTGTGGGCTGCACGGTGGCGCAGTGGTTAGCACTGCGGCAGCACAGTTTACCCTTGGCCGGGGGATTGTGGGGATCGTGGGATCGTGGGTTCGATCCCAGCCCCCGACCAACAGTGATCTGTGTGGAGTTTGCATGTTCTCCCCGTGTTGCGTGGGTTTACTCCGGGATTTCTCCGGTTTCCTCCCACATGCCAAAGACATGCATGTTGGGTTGGTTGGCTGTTCTAAATTGTCCCTAGATATCTGTTTCCTATGGGCCCTTAGAATAGAGGGTTAGTATTAATGAAAGCGCTTTGAGTGGTCTTTGTGACTAGAAAAGCGCTATATAAGTGCAGGTTAGTTAGTTAGTGTACAAAAGTTTAAGAAATAAAGTGGTACAAGAGCTGCGAAAATCAAAAGTATCTTATTACAATAAACTGATAGCTCATGCAAAGGGTAACAACAGTTCCCTATGGAGGCATTTAAATAACTTAACTAATAAAAAAAATGTTCAGAAGGGGGTAAAGGAACTTAGAATCAATGGCAAGACCATCAGTGACAAGGCTACATTGGCAAATGAATTTAATTCATATTTTGTGGGCTCTGTGGAAGACTTAACAAAAAACTTTGTGCCGCCAAATGTGCTCAACAACACAAATTCAATACTTCCAACAGATTCTTTTCACATCGATGAGGTAAATGAGGAGTTAATTGCTGGTATTGTCAAAACACTGTCAAACTCAAAAACTAATGATATCTACAACATGAGCACCTCCTTTCTCAAAACGCACAGCAAAATCATCTCATTAATCTCTCCATTAGGTCTAGTACATTTCCATCTGGCTGGAAAAAAGCTGTCGTCATACCAGTTCATAAATCAGGCAGTAAAGACGATATATGCAATTACCGCCCAATCTCTATTTTACCAGTCCTATCTAAGGTTCTTGAAAAAGTTGTAGCTACACAGCTGATAGACTACTTACAAGACAGTCAACTTCTTCATCCACATCAATTTGGTTTTAGACCAGGATACTCAACAGAAACAGCAAATTGTTGCCTTATTGAAAATGTCAAACAGTCCTTGGACAGGGGTAATGTGGTAGGAGCTGTTTTTCTAGATCTCAAAAAGGCTTTCGATACTGTAAACCACAGTTTGCTTTTATCCAAAATGGTATCTTTTAACTTCTCTCCAGACACATTAGACTGGTTTGCATCTTATCTCCAGAATAGAGAACAGTGTGTAAAAGTTCACCAGGATAAATCCTCACTTTTAAACAACCGTATGGGTATCCCACAAGGGTCCATTCTTGGTCCTTTACTTTTCAGCATTTTTATTAATGACTTGCCGCTACACTGCTCTGCTGCAACATGCCAACTTTATGCAGATGATGCAGTTATTTACACAGCTGCCAAGACTCCAGCACAGGCTGCAGATGTACTGTCTACAAGTATGGTTGATGTCCAAGAGTGGCTCCTCCAGAACCATCTATTGCTGAACCTTCAGAAAACAGTTTCAATGTGCTTTTCAATCAAAAAATATAACTTGCAATGTTTTAAAGTTAATATACATGATCATGACATCAGTTTAGTTACAGAATTCAAATACCTTGGCGTTGTACTAGATCCTCAACTCAAATTTAATCTTCATATAAAGAAAATTTCAAAAACAGTAAAAAAAAAATCTGAACTGCTTTAAATTAATTAGATATTACATACCTTATGAACCTGCTGTACTGTATATGCATTCTATGGTTTTTTCTCATATATCATACTGTTTGACAGTCTGGGCTCAAGCAGCCCCTTCCACAATAAGACGTATAGGTTCATTATATAATCAAACCCTAAAAATCTTGGACAAAAAGCCCATTAGGTGGCATCACTGTAATATTTTTAAAAAAATACAACCTATTGAGTTTTGAGAGTTTCATTGACCTCTGTTTACTGAAATTAACTTTCAAATGTTTCCATAAATCAGCACCTGAGCCACTTGCTGGTTTCATCCAAAGACAGGACAGCAGCAGAGCCACCAGGAGTTCTGTTAACAATAACTGTAAAATATTCCACCGCAGAACCACATTTGGACAAACAGCTTTCTCTATAAAGGGCAGTCACATCTGGAACACAATGCCAAATGAAATTAAAATAATAACGGACTTTAAAACATTCACTAAAAAGGTTAAAAACTGGCTGAAAAATAAACAAGAATGTACCCATGTATGAAATGATTGTCTGCAGGGTGAGAGTGAATGAAGGGAAGGAATGAATGTGTTTGTTTATAGTGAGTGACGAAGGGAGGGAGGCCTGAAATAGGCAAATGTGAGTCAGATTGTTATATTGTGTATTTATAATATTTATAATATTTATAATTGTGTATTTATAATGTACTTATGTTCTTCGCATTGATGTATGTGGTTATTGTGTATTCCTTTTCTTTCCTTTTTTTTTTACTTGTTTCTCCTTTCTAAAGCCCATCCAGGGACAAGAGTTGCAAATTAGCTAATAGCTATACACTCTGTGCAACACATCAGATTGATTGTCATTGATTAATTGTCTATGTCTATTGCATGTCTATTGCATGTCTATGTTTATTGCACTGTCCCTGTCAAATAAACAAATCTATCTATCTATCTATCCATATTTACAAACCACAATTACATTTAACATAAACACAAACACAGGTACACGTGAAGCTGACTATAAACATGATAAAAATACTCAAGGCTCCATCAATCAGGATATAAAGACAACGAGATGAGAGAAAAACCAGAGATAAGAGAGAAGGGTTATATTAAAAAGTTAAAGACTAGTCAAAGAGGTTAAAAACTCAAAGGTCTAAAACCCAATAAAAGATTTAGAACCCAGATAAAAATCCTACAAAAATAAGTAAATATAAAATGGAGTTAATAAATAGGTAACTAAATTATGTGCAATATATTGTTACAACTTGTTCAACTCTTTGACAGCAGCAGGAACAAAGCTGTTTTTGTAGCGCTGGGTTTTACTTTTTGGGACAGCAAACCTCCGTCTTGAGGGAAGAAGCTGAAAGTTGCAGTGCAAAGGGTGGGAGTCATCATTTAAAATGGAGGTAGCCATTCTCTGTACCTGTCTGGCGTACAAGGATGTCAGGCTCAACTGTGACTCACCAAGCAAACGACTGGACCATCTAACTACCTGATCCGAGGATTTCCTCTGTTTCAGTTTTATCTGACCAAACCATGACACTAAAGAAAAGGATAAAACAGATTCAATAAAAGCCCGACAAAACATTGTCATTATGGTTCGGTCAATTTGGAAGCGTGCAAGTTTCCTTAAACAATGCAAATGTTGCTGACCCTTTTTGCACACCCTTTCACAGTTCTCTTCAAAGTTTAAATTACTATCAATGATCGTCCCAAGATATTTGTAGGATTGTACACATTCAGTGTTCTGGCCTTTTAGTACGGTGACTTTGTGCCTGGGAGTTTTCAATTCAATTCAATTCAATTCAATTCAACTTTATTTATATAGCGCCATTTCACAACAACAGTCATCTCATAGCACTATCAACTGTAGGGAGGACCCCCACAGTTGCAGAAAGACCCCAGCAATCAGGCGATCCCCTGTGAGCAAGCACTTGGCGACGGTGGAGAGGAAAAACTCCCTTTTAACAGGAAGAAACCTCCAGCAGAACCAGGCTCAGGGAGGGGCAGTCATCTGCTGCGACTGGCTGGGGGGTGAGGGGACAGAGAAGAAGAAAAGAACAGACATGTAGAGAGCAAACAGCACGATGGGGACTCAATCTATGGGAGAGAACAAACAAATGTTAATGGCCAGCAAAAAAAAAATATTTCATAGAGAGTGAGGAAAGGAGTGAGGCCCAGTGCATTACTGGAGGTCCCCCGGCTGACTAAACCTATTAGCAGCATAACTAAGGGAGGGTTCAGAAATACATGATCCCTCCCTAATTGTAGGCTATATCAAAAAGGTAGGTTTTAGCCCTATTCTTAAAAACAGAGATCGAGTCTGACTCCCGAATCCAGATTGGCAGCTGATTCCACAGGAGAGGAGCTTGATAACTGAAGGCTCTGCCTCCCATTGTACTTTTGGAGATTCTAGGTATTACAAGTAAACCTGCATTTTGGGAGCGTAGTGCTCTGTTAGGATGATACGGTAGTATCAGATCTTTTAAATAAAAAGGAGCCTGATTGTTTAGAGCTTTGTAAGTAAGAAGAAGGATTTTAAACTTAATTCTAAACTCTATGGGAAGCCAATGAAGGGAGGCCAGAACCGGAGAGATATGATCTCTCTTTCTAGTACCTGTTAAAACTCTTGCTGCAGCATTTTGGATCAGCTGAAGACTTTTTAAAGATGTTTTAGGACAGCCTGATAATAAAGAATTACAATAATCTAATCTCGAGCTAACAAAAGCGTGGATCAGCTTCTCAGCATCACTCTGAGACAAGATGCTCCTAATCTTGGCAATATTACGCAAATGATAGAAGGCAGTCTTAGAAACAAATTTAATATGTGAATTGAAGGACAAATCCTGATCAAAAATAACTCCAAGGTTCCTCACAGAGCTATTAAGAGAAAGAGT
The DNA here is from genome assembly GCA_020510985.1 of Pholidichthys leucotaenia. Lineage (NCBI taxonomy): Eukaryota > Metazoa > Chordata > Actinopteri > Cichliformes > Pholidichthyidae > Pholidichthys > Pholidichthys leucotaenia. Next base: position 12,887,239 of record CM035845.1, read on the forward strand.
AACTGCATCCAAACTGAAAGTTTGATTTGGAAAGGAATTTCTAAGGTTTTTTGGACCAACAAGAATGACTTCAGTCTTATCTGAATTTAATAGCAGGAAATTACAAGTCATCCAAACTTTGATTTCCTTAAGACAGGCTTCTAACTTGGCTAATTGATTAGTATCATCTGGCTTCATTGACAGGTATAATTGTGTGTCATCTGCATAACAGTGAAAATGTATACAGTGCTTTCTAATAATGTTGCCTAACGGAAGCATATATAAACTAAAAAGAGTAGGGCCAAGCACAGATCCCTGTGGAACTCCATGACTAAGCTTTGAGCTGAGAGAAAACTCATCATTTACATGAACAAACTGGAACCTATCAGATAAATAAGATCTAAACCACTGCAACGAAGTTCCATTAAGTCCAACATAGTGTTCTAATCTATCAAGTAGAATATTATGATCAATAGTATCAAAAGCTGCACTAAGATCTAAAAGGACAAGTACAGAAACTAGTCCATTATCAGATGCAATGAGGAGGTCGTTAGTGACCTTCGCTAAGGCTGTTTCAGTGCTATGATGGATTCTAAACCCAGATTGAAACTCCTCAAATAAACCATTTCCCTGCAGGTGGTCAAGTAATTGCGTAGCAACAACTCTTTCTAAGATTTTTGAAATGAAAGGGAGATTAGAGATTGGTCTATAGTTAGCTAAAGCTCCTGGATCTAGCGTTGGCTAAACTCCTAAAGTCCTCCTTTCCTCCTAAAGTCAATAATCATATCTTTAGTTTTTGTCGTATTCAGCTGCAGGTAGGAATCCTCACACCAGTGAACAAAATCATCAACTACTGGGCTGTGGCCACTCTCACCATCCTGGAGGAGACTGACAATAACTGAATCATCAGCATACTTTATAATGTGCCTGTTGTCATGTCTGCTCCGTCACATGTTTGTGTACAGGATGAAGAGTAGTGGTGACAACGCACACCCCTGAGGAGAGCCAGTAGAAGAGCACTTTTGGTCAGACAATGTACCATTGACCCTTACTCTCTGTGTCCTGTTGGTTAAGAAATCCAGAATCCAACCCACCAGATTATTGCTCAAATCAAATTGTTGCAGGAGCCTTTCAACTAAAATATGAGGTTGGATTGTATTAAAGGCGGAGGAAAAGTCGACAAATAACAGCCTGGCGTGTGTCTCATTAAAATCCAGATGTTTAAAAAGCATGTTAAACAGAGTGACAGTGGTGTCCTCCACTCCTTTGTGAGGCCTATATGCAAACTGCAAAGGATCCATTGCATGCTCAGTCTGTTTTAGGACCTCAGATCTGACCAGTTTTTCAAAAATTTTCATTAAAATTGAAGTCAAAGCAACTGGTCTAAAGTCGTTTACTGTTTTAGGACAGCTGGATTTTGGAACGGGAACAACCACAGCATCTTTCCAGATCTTAAGTACATGTTTTGTCTGTAAGGACTTATTGAAAATGTAATGAAATATAGGACTCAGTTCATGTGCACAGGACTTTACCAAGCGCCCACATTTATTATCAGGGCTCTGACTTTTGTTCACTTTTTCAGCACAGAACTCCCTTTTAATATCCTGCACCTCAATATTAAAGTGCTGATTGTCTTTGAGTTTCTGTTTCAAATCTTGGGTTTCTGTGCTAAAATCAAATGAATCAAAACGACCATAAAAACAATTAAGAGCATTAGCCAGCTCTGTGTCTGAATTAAAACCATCTAAAAACACACGATTACTGCGCTCTGTGCTCTGAAGGCCTGCAATAGTTTTCATACTGGCCCAGGCTGAACCAAGTTTCTTTGTTGCCATCTTGCTTTCCAATTCTGATATATAATTTTGTTTTGCTCTTAAAATTTTGGACTTCAGCTCTTTTGTGGCAACCTGTAGCTCAGAAACATCCCCCTGTTTAAAGGCAAGTGCTTTCCTCTGTAAGCAGGATTTAACTGATTTTGTAACCCATGGCTTGTTGTTGGGATATATTTTGACACGTTTACGTGGAACTATCATATTTTTACAGAAAGCCATGTATGAGCATGTGACGTCTACCAAAGAGTCCAAATCATCCCCGCAGGACAGTGTGAAAACCTCCCAGTCTGTACAGTTAAAGCATTCCTGGAGGCAATGCACTGAATCCTCTGTCCATCTATGTGTCTTGTCTTCACCTTGCCTCTTCTGGGAGCAGTTTTATATGTGGGTAGCAAATGTACACAGTTGTGATCTGAGGATCCTAAAGGAGGAAGGGGAAGTGATTTATAGGCCCTCTCAATGGATCCATAGCACAGGTCCAATGTCTTTTTTCGCCTGGTTGGGCAGGAGACATACTGATAAAAGTTTTTAAGTGACTTCTTTAAAGAAACATGGTTAAAATCCCCAAGAATAAAGTTTGGAGCCTCTGGAGAGATTCGGCTGCAGCCGCTGGACCATATCAAAGACGGTGCTGGAGGCGGAGTCAGCGTCTGCCCTCGGGTGAATGTACACAGTCGTTATGAAAAGTTGGGGGAACTCGCGGGGCAGATAAAAGGGGCGTAGCGATACGGACAGAAGCTCCACATCGGGTGTACAGATGCGCTCTCTGACCGTGACAGATGTGCAGTACTGTTTATTAATATATAAACATACGCCGCCCCCCTGACGTTTCCCCGTTACCTCTTCCTGCCGATCCGAGCGAAGTGGGGCTCCAAAGCCGTCAATCCACAGGTCCGCATCCCGGTCATGCGCCGTAAGCCACGTCTTCGTGTAAGCCATGACACAGCAGTTCTTGAAGTCCTTCTGGTAGCGTACATTCCCTTGAATTTCATCTACTTTATTTCTCAGGGATTGTACGTTCCCCAAAATCATGGAAGGAAGAGGAATGCTGTTAAACTGATGCCATCTCAAATTTAATTTTATGCCTCCACGCTTTCCGCGTTTCCTCCTCTTGTCTCTCTTTTCATCGCTGTGGCCATGAAAGTCTCTTAAAATAAAGTCCGGCAGTCTTGGCACAGACTCAAACACAGACGCTGCATTATCCGTGTTTAGATGCAGTAACATGTCTCTGGAATATTGTATTCTCCCCGGCATGATCGTGATTGCGCTTACCTCCAAAACAAAGAGCCAGTGTGAAAGAAGCAGCAGTGCAAAAATAAGGAGGAAATCCATATTGATGGAACCAGGGAGCTCTTCGTTATACAGTCCACAAACACTCAAGGACAAAAACTACACAGAGAATTTCGTTTAAACACATTAAAGTGCTTAAAAACAGAGATACAGATGACGGACTTTTTTCACCAGCTGCCGGTTGCTGCGTGCGCATGCGCCCAGCTGCATGCGCCCGCACGCACAGCCGCCGATTTGCAGTGGAATCACAGCAAAATTATTGGGAGATGATCCGGAGTGACGCCCGGTACAGTATCACATTTTTGTAAATATTTTATTATATTTTTTCATTGGACAACACTGAAGATATGACACTTTAATACAATGTAAAGTAGTCAGTATACAGCTTGTATAACAGTGTAAATTTGCTGTCCTCTCAAAATAATTCAACACACAGCCAATAATGTCTAAACCTCTGGAAACAAAAGGGAGTACACCCAAGTGAAAATGTCCAAATTGTGCCCAAAGTGTCAATATTTTGTGTGGCCACCATTATTTTCCAGCACTGCCTTAACTCTCTTGGGCATGGAGTTCACTAGAGCCTCACAGGTTGCCACTGGAATCTTCTTCCACTCCTCCATGACAACATTACGGAGCTGGTGGATGTTAGAGACCCTGTGCTCCTCCAACTTCCATTTGAGGATGTCCCACAGATGCTAAATAGGGTTTAGGTCTGGAGATATGCTTAGCCAGTCCATCACCTTTACCCTCAGTTTCTTTAGCAAGGCAGTGGTCGTCTTGGAGGTGTGTTTGGGGTGGTTATCATGTTGGAATACTGCCCTGCGGCCCAGTTTCTGAAGGGCCGCAGGGCATCAGTGTGTCACAGTACATGTTGGCATACTGGCATTCATGGTTCCCTCAATGAACTGTGCCGCATGAGTGCCAGCAGCACTCATGCAGCCCCAAACCACTCCCACCACCATGCTTGACTGTAGGCAAGACACACTTTGTACTCCTCATCAGGTTGCTGCCACACACACTTGACACTATCTGAACCAAATAAGTTTATCTTGGTCTCATCAGACCACAGGACATAGTTCCAGTAATCCATGTCCTTAGTCTGTTTATCTTCAGCAAACTGTTTGTGGGCTTTCTTGTGCATCATCTTTAAAAGGGGCTTCCTTCTGGGATGACAGCCATGCAGACCAATTTGATGCAGTGTGCGGCGTATGGTCTGAGCACTGACAGGCTGACCCCCCCACCCCTTCAACCTCTGCAGCAATGCTGGCAGCACTCATACGTCTATTTTCAAAAGACAACCTCTGGATATGACGCTGAGCACGTGCATGAAACTTCTTTGGTTGACCATGGTGAGGCCTGTTCTGAGTGGAACCTGTCATGTTAAACCACTGTATGGTCTTGGCCACCGTGTTGCAGCTCAGTTTCAGGGTGTTGGCAATCTTCTTGTAGCCTAGGCCATCTTTATGTAGAGCAACAGTTCTTTTTTCAGATCCTCAGAGAGTTCTTTGCCGTGAGGTGCCATGTTGAACTTTCAGTGACCAGTATGAGAGAGTGTGAGAGCGATAACACCAAATTTAACACACCTGCTCCCCATTCACACCTAAGACCTTGTAACACTGACGAGTCACATGACACCGGGGAGTGAAAATGGCTAATTGGACACAATTTGGACATTTCACTTAGGGGTGTACTCACTTTTGTTGTCAATGATTTAGACAATAATGGCTGTGTGTTGAGTTATTTTGAGGGGACAGCAAATTTAAATTAAATTAAATTAAATTAAATCACCCTTATTGTCATTCAACCGTACAACCAATCATGTACAGTAGAACGAGATTGTGCTTTACCTGTCTACAGTGTCAAATCACACACACCCCAGTGCAGAATCAGAGGGCCACTGCCACGTAAGGCGCCGCCACAGATTTCCCTCCTCCATTCCGTTATTGCTGAGCACCAAGCTGGACGGCAGGAAGTTCCACTTTTATATGGTCTTTTATATGGCATGACCCGGCCGGGATTTGAACCCCTGCCTCCCAGGTGTGGGGCGGATGCTCTACCAACTGAGCCACCACTCCGGTAACAGTTACACTGTTATACAAGCTGTACACTGACTACTTTACATTGTATCAAAGTGTCATGTCTTCAGTATTGTCCCACGAAAAGATGTAATAAAATATTTACAAAAATGTGAGGGGTGTACTCACTTTTGTGAGATACTGTATATTGTGGACTGGTGAACCAAATGGTAGCATAATGACCATTAGGGTGACTAAGATCTGAGAAAAATAATATAAGTCGCACTTGGTGCGAGCCTCCTGATACCAATGTTAGCTGGGGTTAGCTGGGCTGATAGTTCACGGGCCAATAGGCTACCTTTAGCACCCCTTTTATCTACATGACAGGCACCTAGGTGGGCCAATAACTGAGCAGTGGGCGGGTCTCAAGGACGACGGTGGGTTGGCTTTGTCAAATCTTGATGTATACAATTTACCTGGAAGAGTCAAAAATGTTTCTGGGAGAGAAAAACGAGATAAAGGCTTTGTTTTGTATGAAAAGTGACTGTTTTGATGTTTTTTGATAATTATGTGACCAATAGACACATTTCACAGTTAAAACCTCCAATCACCATTTTTCAGTCAATGACCCCAATAAAGTGCTGATGACATGTTTTTGACATTTTTTAGCATGTTGTGTAAACCCAAAAGTCATTGTCGATGATCAATATAATATTTACAGCAGCACCTGCATAAACTAGTTATCATCAAAAAACCACAGCCGCTGACTGGACTGTGGTGCCACCCACCGAATTAAGGGTGGCACCACCATGATGTAATCGACAGAACGGACTCTGGTGTTGTTAACTAGAATGACAGCAGCTTTGTTGTTCACAGTTTCTCTGGTTTCTTGTTTTTATTTTACGGCTATGCCTTCGCATTGTGTCGCAGGCTTGGATAAACAGCAGGTGTGAAAGACCACATCACACGCTTCAGCTCCAACTGTCATAAGCCTCCTGTGCGCTCCTCGTGCACTTTTATGCAGGAGGAGCGCACGAGGAGGGGAAGGATTAATGGATTTACGCACAGTTTTGACCTACTTTCTCTGATTGCACGCCGGTCCGGGCACGTCCCCTCTCTCATTATCACCAGCTGATTTCCCTCCCGCTGATCATGTTTCCCTGTCCTTGCCCAGGTGCTTCTATTCACACCATCATCAGCAGTGCGTGTACTTCGCGGCCGTTTGCCAGTCATCTGTACTATTTGTCTGCCAGTATTTTCAACACTCATGATGTGTTAGTCACTCTATGTTCGCTGTAGTTCTCGTGTGTCCTTGAAGCGATGTCGGCCCTGTGCAAGAGCGCACAGAGGGTCATGATGAATGGATTTACACGCAGAATTCACCACAGCACATGTATTGAACATAAGAATGATGACAACAGTTCTCAAAAAGGTGAAGACTTACAAAAATAAACAGAAACACTTACAGTTGGCGTTCGGGGCCAACATTGCCCAGTGAAAATGGAGAGGAGACGTGTTAACCACGGTTGCGCCCCAGGGCCGACATCGCTTCAAGGGGTGCAACAGAACCACAGCTGTGTGGAGTGGCTAACACGTCGTGATAGTGTTGGCAATACTGGCTGACTGACAACACGGCAGATGATGCACACAAACCATGAACAGCTGACTGTCAAAGAGAGAGGGCGCGTGTGTTCGGACCGGTGAATCTTGGACAGTGCCCACCTGAAAGTGGGTCAAAACGCACATAAAACACATGTACAAAATAAAAACAAGAAGAACTCAAAATATAATACATAATAAACCTGATGCCTGAGCCACAGAGAATACACTATGATTTTATTGAAAAATCGGGTTTAAATGAATTATATTTATGAACAAATAATTTGTTGCAATATCTGTAACAAAAGAATAACACTCGGTGTTCCCCTGCCATGTGTTTGTTGCTGCTTCTGCGGCGGGCATGTGTGCCTCTCCACCGTCACTCTCTGAGTGTGATTTGCTAGGCACAATGCCTGCTTGGCACGGCTCAAACCTATACGGTCTGATGCCCCCGGATTCTTCATTGTCATCCAATTCTTCAGAACTATAATCGTCGGAAGATTGGACAACGCAAACCAAACTACATGTGCTGGAACCATCATCGATGTTTTCAACCGCTTCCATCCTGTGTGTACAATGAGCAGCCAAGAGCTGTGTTCTGTCGATGACATGACTACATGGCCGGGGGGTTTTCCAGCCACTGACGTAATTGGTGACGTGGTACTCATGAAAACATTGGATATTCGTGTGAAAAAAGCCTGTTTGACTTAGAACTGCACAGACCAACCTATTTTGTCATATTGTATTATGTGCTGAAAAATTAGAGGAAGTCAAAAACGTGTCATCAGACCTTTAAGAGCTACAGTATGTGAACCACAGCCTACAGACCACAGATCTGTTCCATCAAGCTGACCATAGAGAACATTGGAGGGTGATGGTGGCTGATGTCTGCTCCAGGCAAGGCAGTTTTGGGGGAGGGGGGTAGATTATAGTTTTGATATTTTTATGAGAACCACACAGCAGGGTAGTTCTGATGTGTTCCTCTCCACTGCTTCTCAGGCCGCTAGCCAATGAGTGTAGTTTTCTTTACTTCTCCTCCCCGACTAGATACTTTAAACCAATTTATTGATTAAACCAATGGATGATGTCATAGTTGCCACGCTCATCACTTATATATGGTCTGAACTAGACAGGCAGAACTTTTCTGACTCAGTTGTTCCTTTTCTTTTTTCTTTTTTTCCCCTTCTCTTTGTTTTTTTCTGTTTTGGTTCGAGTCATTCGTTCAGTGGAGTTGTATCAAAACTTACTTTATTGACAGTTTTTTTGTGCATCCTCTTATGAATAAAAAAATGCAACTTTTCATTGAAAATAATATTTGCTAATCCAATCTGAACAATTTAGTATTGTGGCAATGAGAAGAAGTAAAGATCCTTTTGATATGGCTGTATATATAATGACCACACGTTGGACTTTATTTTTCTATGTCGAACAAACCACAAGGAGCAGACGTACTAAATGAAACGTCCCTATTAGGTGTAGTTTTAATCAATCCCTTTCAACAAACATGAGTCAACGTCAAATTTCAGCCTCCTCAGCAGTTCTCCAGGCTTTTTGGGCAGCTGTGTGCTGAGCTTTGCTAAAGCAACAGCAGCTGGGCAGGTGACTGAGAGCAGCTGTGAGCTTATGTTTGTTTTAGGCTCAACTCGGGCAATATTCACAAGTCCCAACCATGTACAGGAACATTTTTCTGGAGAAAAATAGACACACGTGTGCTTCAGAGTGTGTTTTAGATGGCACTAGGTGTACTAACTTTATTTTTACGTCCCTTTACCTTAATCCTTAGCCTTTAAATTAATCAACTAATTTCCTGTCCCCTTCAGAAAGCAGACTGGCCTTTGGTTCAAAGACTTCTTCATTCCTCCTTTGTCAGTGCAGTTTTGTGTGTTTTTCTCTTGTTAGTTACAGTATAATACACTGCTGATAGTCATTCATGTGTATTTGCATTTCTGTTCATCTCTAAGAAACGATGCATAGTTCGTATAACATGTCTCTGTTTATGACAAATGTTGTGGTGCGATCGTTTCTTGACCCGTGTGTGACTACACAGAAACACGTCGTCCTGCTCTGCAGTTGTTTCACTGTGTATTCTTTAGCCACATCTGCATCTCCTTCAGTGTCTTTAGCTTGTTGATGTGGACGCAGTGGTCACTCGTTAACAACCCCTTTTATTCTTCTCTTTTTTCCTGTCTCTGTCCCACCGTCTGCAGAGACCTGTGCTGTCAACAATGGAGGTTGCGACAGGACGTGCAAAGACACGGCCACAGGGGTGCGCTGCAGCTGTCCTGTGGGATTTACCCTGCAGCCAGATGGCAAAACCTGCAAAGGTCAGTGACATTTTTCACAGGATTCAAAGGCTTTATTGTCATGTGCAAAGATTTCAAAAAAGAGAATAACCATGCAATTAATTTCTGTTGCTGTGGTTGACAAGCTAGGCATTTAAAAATGAAGGATTATACAAACTACAGATGGGTATAAAACTATAAAACATCACAACATGCGTACAGACCAAACATACAATACAATAAACACAAATATAATGTGCAAAGTGGTAACATAACTACAGAGGTATACATACAGAGGTGGGTCCATGATGATGCTGTGGGCCCCTCTGAGGACCCTCTGCTGGTAGAAGTCCTGCAGAGATGGCAGAACTGTCCCTGTGGTGTGTTGGGCTGTTTTAGTCACTCTGTCAGTTTGTCTGCCGTTGCCAAGCCATGTTGTGATGCTGCTGGTAAGAACAGACCCAGTAGTGCATCGGTAGAAGTGGCAGAAGAGTGACAGTGGTAGCTTGAATGTCCTCAGCCTTCTCAGGATGTGTGGTCTCTTCTGTGCCTTCATGATCAGCTAAGTGATGTGGTGGCTCCAGGTGAGGTCCTCAGTGATGATCTGCATCAGTCACAGAAATGTGGAGTTGTTGGTGGGGGAGGAGAAGTGTGTTTGTGAGGTCTGCATGCTTACAGTACGTGGTCCAGCTGACCTTGATCTAGAGCCAAAAATAAAGCCAAAACCCAACTTTTTATTGTCATTCAATCCTTCTCCTATCTACAATGTTAATCACATCTAGAATCAGAGGGCTGCTGCCATGCAAAGCGCTGCCACAAACGGCAGCTCCTCTATTTGCATCACTTCTTCCTGAACAGAGCTCTGGTCGTGGTCATTGCAGCTATCTCTGAACTTTATTGGGACTTTATTCTGTGAAGTTTAGTGGCGTCACCGTCCAGTCAACCATTACTGACTTTTAATCAAAACAAAAGGGGAAAGAGGAGAAGAAGATGCTAAGTCCCAAAGAGCATGTACTGTGCAGAGTGAAATGCCTCATCCTTCCAGGGTACGTTGTCACGGGAGCTTGAAAATCCACCCGCCTGCTTCAGATCAGCAGGGTGGGGAAACAGGCTACAGCAAGGAAAAAGACCACACCAGCACAAAAACCCATCCCTGCTGCCTTCAACCCACCACTAGATGTGAAAACAGACCAGACCCAAGTTGCCACTGAGTGCCCTGCTTTGCTCAGCCCTACAGTTTTATGACAGAAATGTACATTTTCATGGTTTTACAATGATTTGGACCAATAAGCTCCTTGTTTACCAACGCTCTATGAGTGCTTTTCTAGTTATAATATTGTGTCTACCATCAATCTACAGGATACTACAGAGACTGGAATATACCTACAGAATAACTCTGACCACTTCAGTGTTGTTATTGGAGTTGAGTGAAAGTACAGGTGAAAACAGAAACCTGAACGGTTGAAGACTACATTGTCTTATCTGATTGAAATGAGCTCATAAAAGAACCCTCTCTCTCGCAGCCACTGGTTGGTGTTGGTGTTGGTGGTTGGTGTTTAAGACTTTCGGTCGGCCTCGAAGAGATTCTGGCAAACTGTCTGGCAGCTCAGGAGGGGAAAGCAGCTCCCTGTCCACACTGTGTATGGTGCGGATGGGACACTGTTGACTTCGACTGGGGATATCGTTGGGCAGTGGAAGGAATACTTTGAGGATCTCCTCAATCCCACTGATACACCTTCCACAGAGGAAGCAGGGTTTGGGGACGAGGGGGATGACTCGCCTATTACAGGGGCTGAGGTCGCCAAGGTGGTTAAAAATCTCCTTGGAGGCCGTGCCCCGGGGGTGGATGAGATTCACCCTGGGTACCTCAAGGCCCTGGATGTTGTTGGGCTGTCATGGTTGACACGCCTCTGCAACATTGCGTGGAGTTTGGGGGCAGTGCCTTTGGCATGGCAAACCGGGGTGGTGGTTCCTCTCTTCAAAAAAGGGGACCAGAGGGTGTGCTCCAACTTTAGAGGGATCAAACTCCTCAGCCTCCGTGGGAAGGTCTATGCCAAGGTACTGGAGAGGACAGTCCGGCTGTTGATCGAACCTCGGATTCAGGAGGAGCAATGTGGTTTTCGTCCTGGCCGTGGCACATCGGACCAGCTGTTTACTAACTAACTAACTAACTAACCTGCACTTATATAGCGCTTTTCTAGTCACAAAGACCACTCAAAGCGCTTTCATTAATACTAACCCTCTATTCTAAGGGCCTATAGGAAACAGATATCTAGGGACAATTTAGAACAGCCAATTAACCTAACATGCATGTCTTTGGCATGTGGGAGGAAACTGGAGAAATCCCGGAGTAAACCCACGCAACACGGGGAGAACATGCAAACTCCACACAGATAACTGTTGGTCGGGGGCTGGGATCGAACCCACGATCCCACGATCCCCACAATCCCCTGGCCAAGGGTAAACTGTGCTGCCGCAGTGCTAACCACTGCGCCACCGTGCAGCCCACTGCGCCACCGTGCAGCCCTCCGTTTACCCTCTCGAGAATTCTTGAGGGTTCATGGGAGTTTGCCCAACCAGTTTACATGTGTTTTGTGGACTTGGAGAAGGCATTTGACCGCGTCCCTCATGGTTTTTTGTGGGGGGGGTGCTTCGGGAGTATGGGGTATCGGGCTTGTTGTTACGAGCTATTCGGTCTCTGTACGACTGTTGTGAGAGTTTGGTTCGTATTGCCAACACTCGGTCGGAGTCATTCCCAGTGAGAGTTGGACTTCGCCAGGGCTGCCCTTTGTCACCAATCCTGTTCATAATTTTTATGGACAGGATTTCTAGGCGCAGCCAGGGAACAGAGGGTGTCATGCTTGGTGACCACAGGATCTCATCTCTGTTGTTTGCAGATGATGTTGTCCTGTTGGCTTCATCCAGCAATGACCTACAGCTCTTGCTGGGACGGTTTGCCGCTGAGTGTGAAGGAGCTGGGATGAGAATCAGCACCTCCAAGTCCGAGTCCATGGTCCTCAGCTGGAAAAAGGTGGATTGTCCTCTCTGGGTTGGGGACAGGCTCCTGCCCCAAGTGGAGGAGTTTAAGTATCTTGGGGTCTTGTTCACGAGTGAGGGGAAAATGGAGCCAGAGATTGACAGACGGATTGGAGCAGCATCTGCAGTGATGCAGACGTTGTACCGGTCTGTTGTGGTGAAGAGGGAGCTGAGTTCTCAGGCAAAGCTGTCAATTTACCAGTCAATCTACGTTCCTACTCTCACCTATGGTCATGAGCTTTGGGTAATGACCGAAAGAACAAGATCGCAGATACAAGCGGCTGAAATGAGCTTTCTCCGTAGGATTGCTGGACTCACCCTCAGAGATAGAGTGAGGTGCTCAGTCATCCGGGAGAGGCTCAGAGTAGAACCGCTGCTCCTCCACATTGAAAGGAGTCAGTTGAGGTGTTATGGGCATCTGATTAGGATGCCTCCTGGACGCCTCCCACTTGAGGTGTTTCAGGCACGTCCCACCAGGAGGAGAGACTCAGGACTCAGTGGAGAGACTATGTCTCCCAGCTGGTCTGGGAACGCCTTGGTATCCTCTCTGAAGAGCTGGAGCAGGTGACTGGGGAGAGGGAAGTCTGGGCTTCTCTGCTTGAACTGCTGCCCCCGTGACCCAGACCTCCGGAAAAGCGGTTGAAGATGGATGTATGTATGTATGGATGTATGGAAGCTCCTTGTTTAAACTATTACTATTATCATGCAGGGCTACGGTTTATCTTGGAGAAAACTTGTAATGTTGTTACCTCCGCTAAGGAGGTTATGTTTTTACTGGCGTTTGTCTGTTTGACTGTTACCAGCATAACTCCAAAAGTTATGAACGGATTTTGATGAAATTTTCAGGAAAGCTGTGCAATGGCATGGGGAACAGATGATTAGATTTTGGTGATGCTCTGAGAGTGCATACCTCCACCAAGGGCTTTGTTTGTATTTGTGCAGCAGGATTACACAAAAACTACTGCATGGATTTGGATGAAATTTTCACCAGAGGTGATTCTTGGGCTAGAGAGGAACCCATTATATTTTGGTGATGATCTGAGAATGCATACCTCAGCCAAGGCTCTTATCTTCTCACAGTGTGTTAGCAACAATACTCCCAAAACTGATGGACAGACTTTGATGCAATTTTCACCACAAGTGGCTATAGGCCTACACACAAACCCATTACATTTTGGAGGTGATCCATGAGAAATGGAAGGAGCCTTGGTGGAGGTATGCGCTCTATGAGTGCTTTTCTAGTTTTAAACTGTAGTGACTCTAATCACCGTTTAAAAGGAAGGTAAAAATGTGAAGATACATCTTGTTCTGGGGATCACACTTTAATTACTTCCGCCAAGGAGGTAATGTTTTTACTGGGGTTTGTCTGTCTGTCTGTCTGTCTGTTACCAACATAACTCAAAAAGTTATGAACACATTTTGATGAAATTTTCAGGAAAGCTGTGCAGTGGCACGGGGAACAGATGATTAGATTTTAGTGATGATCTGAGAGTGCATACCTCCACCAAGGGCTTTGTTTGCATTTGTGCAGCAGGATTACACAAAAACTACTGCATGGATTTGGATGAAATTTTCACCAGAGGTGGGTCTTGGGCTACAGAGGAGCCCATTATATTTTGGTGATGATCTAAGAATGCATACCTCAGCCAAGGCTCTTATCTTCTCACAGTGTGTTAGCAACAATACTCCAAAACTGATGGACAGACTTTGATGCAATTTTCACCACAAGTGTCGATAGGCCTACACACAAACCCATTACATTTTGGAGGTGATCCATGAGAAACGGAAGGAGCCTTGGTGGAGGTATGCGCTCTATGAGTGCTTTTCTATTTATAATATTGTGTCTACCATCAATCTACAGGATACTACAGAAACTGGAATATACCTACAGAATAACTCTGACCACTTCAGTGTTGTTATTGGAGTTGAGTGAAAGTACAGGTGAAAACAGAAACCCGAACGGTTGAAGACTACATTATCTTAGCTGATTGAAATGAGCTCATAAAAGAACCCTCTCTCTGACAGCCACTGTGATATTTGTGTAATTGTCACACACAGTTAATAATAATAATCATGCATTTTATTTCTAGGCACCTTTCAACCCCCAAGGCCACCTTACAAAGAGCATTAAGACATTAAAAACAAATTTAAAATGCAATAACAAAACTTAAGTAACAAACCAAAACAGTGAATTAAAAGTAGAATATCAAACAGAGTAAGCCTGTTTAAACAAATAAGTTTTGAGTCTGGATTTAAATAATGGAAGAGAGTCAGTGTTGTGTATGGCTGGTGGGAGCGTGTTCCAGAGCTGGGGAGCAGAGCGACTGAAGGCTCTATATCCCATAGTGATGAGGCGGGCAGAAGGAACGACGAGGTGAAGGGAAGAGGAGGACCTGAAAGAGCAGCTAGGGGTGACGATGTGGAGGAGTTCAGACAGGTATGGCGGGGCCAGGTTATGAAGGGCATTGAAGGTGAGGAGCAGTATCTTAAAGTGTATTCTGTCCTTTATTGGGAGCCAGTGAAGATGCTGAAGGACAGGGGTGATGTGTTCTATGGGTGGAGTACGAGTGATGATCCCTGCAGCAGCGTTCTGAAGGAGCTGTAGCTTGTGGAGGGGTTTATTTGGGAGAACAAAGAGAAGTGAGTTGCAGTAGTCAATGTGGGAAGTGACAAGGCTATGGACAAGGATGGCAGCAGTATGCGGAGTGAGGGAAGGACGCAGTCGGTTAATGTTATGAATATGAAAATAGGCGGACCGAGTAATACTGATATGAGACTGGAATGATAAATTGCTGTTGAGGATGACACCCTGGCTCTTAACCTGAGGGGAAGGGCAAATGGGAGAGTTATTAATATCAATGGAGAAACTGGGGGATTTGGTTAAGATGGAGGGTGTACCAACAATTAAAATTTCTGTTTTATTGCCACTGAGTTTGAGGAAATTAGAGGTAAACCATGATTTAATTTCAGAAAGACAATAAAGAAGAGAGGTAGGTGGCAGTGTGGGGTTGGGTTTAGAGGAGAGGTAGAGTTGGGTGTCATCCACATAACAATGGAAATGAATATTGTATTTATGGAAAATGTAACCAAGTGGAAAAATGTAAATAATGAAGAGAAGGGGCCCCAGGACAGAGCCCTGGGGAACACCTGCAGAAATGGGGAACGAACTTGAGGTGTGGGATTTGATTTGGATGAACTGAGTGCAGCCGGAGAGATATGAAGTGAACCAAGTGAGGGGGGTGTGGGTGATGCCAATGGAAGCCAGTCTATTTAGGAAGGTGCTATGAAGAATGGTGTCAAAGGCCGCGGTGAGATCTAGGAGAATGAGTATAGTGAGTAAGCCAGAATCTGCAGCCATCAGGAGGTCGTTCGTGATTTTGATCAATGCTGTTTCTGTACTTTGGAGGGGCCGGAAACCGGACGGGAATTGTTCATAGAGCTTATTATTACTGAGGTGACTGTTGAGCTGAGAGGCAACAACTTTTTCAAGAATCTTGAAGATGAAGGGGAGATTAGAGATTGGTCAGAGGTTATTAAAATGAGATGAGTCTGCACCAGGTTTTTTAAGTAGAGGTGTAACAGCAGCTGTTTTGAGTGGTGAAGGAACAATTCCAGTATTGAGGGAAGAGTGAATAATGGTGGTAATCAAAGGAGCCAGTGAAGGAAGGCAGGCTTTAACAAGGACAGTAGGGAAGGGGTCAAGCTGACAAGTGGATGATTTGGATTTGTGAATTAGCTGGGATATGTTGGTTATGGAGGGGAGTGTAAAACTCGAGAAGGGATGAATAACAGAAGGAAAAGGAATCGGGGAATCCACTCCAGAAACTACAGCTCCATCAGACATAAGCTGTTGATGGATATTGGAGATTTTGGAAGTAAAGAATGACATGAGAGAGTTGCAGAAGCTGGGTGAGTGCATATGCGAGGGGAGAGAGTTTGGGGGGCTTGTGGCATTGCTAAGGAGAGAAAAGAGGGCCTTTGAGTTGCCTTTATTGACGGAGATTAGATCAGAGTAGTATGTAGATTTAGCTGAAGCAATGGAGTCTTTGTAGAGCAAGACATGATTATTGTACATTTCTTTGTGAATGGTTAGTCCAGTTTTCTTGAAAAGGCATTCCAGTTGATGTCCTTTGGCCTTGAGTTCACGTAGGGAGGGAGTATACCAGGGTGCAGAGCGGGAGAAAGAAACAGATCTCTGTTTCAGTGGAGCAAAGGTGTTAAGAAGATTATGTCGATTATTATAGTAGTGGGAGACTAATTGATCAGGGGTGGAGTGGCTATGTAAACTGGGGAGGCAACTTATTGCAGATGAAAAGGTGTCAAGATTAATATCCCTATTTTTCCTGAAGGTAATGTAACGGGGAAAGTTGGTTTTGAAAATTGGTAAATTTATATTAAAGGAGATGAAAGGATTAAGCGGAAGAAGATGGATGGATGGATGGATGGATGGATGGATGGATGGATGGATGGATGGATGGAGATGAGCATATGGTCAGAGAAGGGGATAAAATGAGATTTACAGTCAGTGGGAGTGACACCAGAACAAAAAAGCAAGTCCAACATATGACCTTTACAGTGGGTAGGAAAGTTAATATATTGATGGAGTCCAAAACTGTCCAAGCAAGATGTAAAATCTTTGGCAAAGGTGTTATTCTCATTGTCTAAGTGAATATTAAAATCACCAAGGATGACCAAGTTAGGAGATATTATGGAAAAATGAGTGATGAGAGCTGCAAAGTCATTTAAAAAGTCCTTGTTGGGCCTGGGTGGCCTATAAACAGTACAGATAAGGGTGGGAATAATGCCAGTGAGTTGCGATGCTGAATATTCAAATGAGTGGAAAGTTGGAGCACACACTGGCAAGACTTTCCACCTCTTGCGGTGAATCATAGCGACACCCCCACCACGACCGGATCCACGGGGCTCACAAAAGACAAAAGACAAGGCCGTCACAGACCACATGCATAACCCCTTTTACCACACAGTTGTTTCGGGCACCAAGTGACGGGAGGAGCCAGGTGTGGACAAGAGGTAAGAACCAGTTACAATATGAATAGCCTGTAGGTAAATCAGTTCAGCCCAAACAAGAAAACTCTCAAAGATAACAAAAGATCAAAGATAACAAAAACATGTAAGTTATAACTAGTAAATTTAAATAAAACCAGAGAGCAGCAGCAGCAAAGTGTTCACTCAGACCGGAAGTGATGTGTCTGAAGTTGTTTGCTGCAGCTTAAACATTAATACAATCTTTCAGAATATTGACAAACAACCTTCTGATTCATTTCCACTCTCAGTCTTTGTACTGTGATGATGACACCTACTTCATTGTGTGTTTATCCTATTCAAATGTCCACTGAGGTGAGGTGAGCTGAGGTGATGTGGGCAAGGACCCACCTCGCTTGCAGGGTCATTTAGCCTGTGTCATGCTAGTAACCCTATTCAGACAATAGCGGCAAGCCAATTCCTTCTGGCTTTGAATGGATTGCTGGAGTAGATTGAAAGGGTCTCCATGTGTTCACATGGCTATTATAGCCTAATGTCTAAAAATGTAAACGTTAATACCACCATCATTATGGTGAGGGACAGTGAGATATATTTGTCCGCACACCAGTTGTAGCAGGAGTACAGTGGAGAGGAAACTGACAGGACCAGGGCTTGGCTGTCAGTAGCCGGAGAATGAGTGTACTCCATTGGCCCCCATAATAATTGGAAACACGACTGGTGAGAGGGCCGAATACAGGAATGGCCCTTAATAAGTTCCTGGCCCCTTCAATGAGTTCCTGATGTCTGCAGGTGGAAACAATGCTATATTCTCTCTGGGCTTTCCTGGGTTTTCTCTGGACGTTCCACATTCCTCCTGCGGTCTGTAGACATTCTTGTTAGGGTAAATGGTGATTACAAAGGGTCCCAGTCTGTAGCACATAAAATAGTGTTTCTGAGGTACCAGTGTAGTCAAGACCACAGCAACATCAGTCTGAGAACGGAGTGCACTAAGACCAAGACGGAGGGATCAAAACCAAGATGTACATACACAGCTGTCATCCGGGCCGGCCCAGGGCATAGGCCACCTAGGCCATTGCCTAGGGCGCCCCCTGTTGGGGGTGTGTGCAGCTGCAAGCCCTCAATTTAAAAAAAAAAAAATAATAAAATAAAATTCCTAATAGGCAGGGGCGCTGTGCCGGCAGACAAAATCTTACAGCCCCAGGCCAGTAGGGGGCCTTCGAGGACTGACCAACTTTGAATCACTTCAGCAGTGCAGTTTGGTGTGGCATCCTGTGGATTCAGTCTCCGCTACAGTGTGTTGCCTCTCAAATATGATTTATAACAACAAAACAGCAAAGGTAGGACAAAATTTATTGTGGTTCTTTGTTCTTGCTTTTCTTGTGTGTGTTTGTGTGTGCATACAGTTGTTTGCTGCAGCTTTGAAATTAATATAATCTGTCAAAATAATGACAGACGGTGTATCAGTTTAACTGGCGATGGATTAACTGGGGAGGATAAACAGATGTGCATGTGTTTCACTATTAAAACATCTTTTTCATGTAATCTCCAGATAAACGTTGTCCATTCTTCAACTGTGAAGTGGCTCGTTTGTCAATTTTTCACCCAGAGCACCAAAACAGTAAGTTATACTCATACCAGTTTCATTGGTTTGTGTTTCTCTGTTGCTGCTGTTAGATTAACTTGTGACAACAGCTGCTACAGGTGGGAAATATAGGTGACTGTGCTGATGCTTGTCCAAAATTATGCAAAGGTAAATATCTGACAAATGCTCATGTTGTCATTGCTTGTTTCTCATTGTTTGTTTCTCGTACAGTTGTTACTCAGGGAGATTTAAAGACCCCCCCACCCCCACACACACAAAAAGCAAACGCAGATTAATGTTGTTAGCTTCTCCATTAGCAGTATGCGATCTCTCTACACCAGATTACCCTATGACAGCAATACAGCAGAATGTGTAGACCTATGTTAGTGATAATGCATATGAACTATAAAATCTGATATTTATTCATATCTCTAACTTTTTAAATAATTGTTTCAGTTACTTTATGGTGAATATATCTAAGACATTTAATCCACAGATTACTAAAAGTTTAATATAAAAAAGCCTTAATCACCAATAATAAAACTACTACCAGCTGGACTTAAACCTACGTTGATTCTGGTTTAAATGACTCATAAAAACTGTTTTTCTACGTGAGCTATACAGCATCTTGAGTGAGCGAGAGAGAGAACTACTTTTTGTTTTATCCAGCCATAGTTTTACATCGACATGCGATGATGTGAAACGCTTCTTCCCATAATGTTGGAAGTAAACCTAACTTTGTCACACTCCTCCCTTTGTCATGGCATATATTTAAGTTTTGAAGGTGCAGACCTTATTGTAAAATATAAATGTTAAATAAAATATAATATGAATGAACCCATCCCATCGCTGTCACATTTTAATCTGGGTTTGCCCAGATTAAAATGTGACAGACTGCTGTGACATTCTTGCTGTATTTTCACTACAACAATTTCGTAAATCTCCCTGAGTAACAACTGTATGAGAAACAAACAAATAATGACAACACGAGCATTTGTCAAATATTTTATGTACCTTTGCATAATTTTGGACAGGCATAAGCAGGGTCACCTATTTTCCCGGCCCCAAACAACACCTGCAGCGGCTGTCACAAATTAATCTAACAGCAGCTACGGAGAAAAACAAAGCAACGAAACTGGTATGAATATAATTTACTGTTTTGGTGTTCTTGGAGAAAAATTGACAGACGAGCAACTTCACAGTTTAAGAATGCACATTTATTTCGAGGTTATGTGACAAAGATGTTTACCCTCACCAGTTAATCCGTCGCCAATTAAACTGGCACAATGGTCTTCCAATTAATTTCCACTCTTTGTCTGCCTGTTTATCTGTGTTTCCTATTCAAGTGTCTGCTGAGGTGAGGTGGTCAATCACCCATGCTGCCTGCAGAGTCATTTAGCTGGAGTCATCTGATAATCATCATTCAGATGTATCTGAATGATGATCAGATAATAGTGGCAATGTCATGGATGTCCCTTGTGGGGCATCATTGAGATGCTATAGGCCAACCAATGAGTTTGCAAGTTTTATTAACAAAAGACACAATGACAAAATAAACCACCACGTGGGGCAAAACACGAACATAGACTAAGGCACAAGACAATAGACCACGAGGATGAATAACACTTTCAGGTAACGATGAATCATAAAGGAGACTGGAGTCGGGATTAGGGGCTTCAGTCATGTACGTGGAGGAGCACGCACTGTTGTGTAGGTCGCAGCGAGGAATGAATCTCAGCTGCTCCATTAAATGATGAATAAAGGCCAATCAGGAAAGGAGAACGTCATCAATGAAATGACAAACAGCTGTCACAACGCGACTCAGCTTGACAGCTGGAAGTCCTGTTGTGACGCTGTCAAAATAAGAGCCCTGAATGGCCATATGAAAAAACAGATGGACACCCCGAGCGCGGACAGAATCAGC
Organism: Pholidichthys leucotaenia; assembly: GCA_020510985.1. NCBI lineage: Eukaryota > Metazoa > Chordata > Actinopteri > Cichliformes > Pholidichthyidae > Pholidichthys > Pholidichthys leucotaenia. The sequence goes on from CM035845.1 coordinate 12,907,782, forward strand.
GCTCAGGCCATAACAGGCAAGGCTCCATTGAAAGGGGCTTATGCAATTTTTTTTTTTTTTTTTTTTAATGAGCAGTAACGTGAGTTCCCTGATCTGTTGCTGGTATCTGGGGACTTCAGGACCTGAGAGGGTATAATGTTTGGGCTTTTTTTGTGTGTGTGTGTGTGTTGGCGTGCGTGCATGTGCGAGGGGCGCTGTACTCTAATCTTGCCTATGGTGCCAACATGGCCAGGACTGGCCCTGGCTGTTATGCTTTAACCTTGGTTTCTGCCTGTCTTGGTCTTGGTGCATTCTGGTCTTGATCTGCTCCTGGTGTGGTCTTAACTACAGTACTCGGTATCAGTAAGAGTAGCAAAATTAGGGCTGCTGCTATCGATTATTTTAGTAATTGAGTAATTTGTCACTGCAATTGAGTGATTATTGGAGCAATTGGATACTTTTTTGTATTGAAGAAACTTGCATTGACCAACATGTGTGGAACTTCTTTTCCTGAAGAGCAGTAGTAATTGTACCAAACACTCAATAGCACAGCTCCACATTTATTGCAATGCTTACTGCTATGTTTATTGCATAGAACATTACACCCTAAAGTTCCATTTTGTAGCATTAGCTTCAACTTGCAACATAACTAATATATGCAGTACTGTAGTAGTTACCACTATTAACAGTGGCTACTACAGTGGTGTGAAAAAGTGTTTGCCCCCTTCCTGATTTCTCATTTTTTTGTATGTTTGTCGCACTTAAATGTTTCAGATCATCAAACAAACTTAAATATTAGACAAAGATCACACGAGTAAACACAAAATGCAGTTTTTAAATGAAGGTGTTTATTATTAAGGGGAAAAAAATCCAAACCTACATGGCCCTGTGTGAAAAAGTGATTGCCCCCTAAACCTAATAACCGGGTGGGCCACCCTTAGCAGCAACAACTGCAATCAAGCATTTGTGATAATTGGCAATGAGTCTTTTACAGCGCTGTGGAGGAATTTTGGCCCACTCATCTTTGCAGAATTGTTGTAATTCAGCCACATTGGAGGGTTTTGGAGCATGAACCTGACATGATTTACGACCCAAGAGACAGACGCTGACACGAGTGAATACAGAAAATTATCTTTTATTGTTAAAGTGTGAGTGTAGTGCGTGAGTGGATGTATGTGTGCTTGTCTGGTCACTGGAGCTGAGCACGTCTTGTGGTGACCTGACAACCCTGGAAACACACAAGCACAAAGGTTACTGCTGTACAATAACAATTACGGTGTATATGCTGCAGGTGCTTACTTGCAGGTCCCACAGTGTAAGTTTGGCTGGCTCCTAGTGTCCGTGTGACGTAGTGCTCGAGGTGCCCGGCGTTGCGGGGGTGCCCGTTGCGGGCGCCCCGTCGACACATCGCAGATCCAGGGGGGGCATACTGGTTTGTAAACACTTGCTCTCCAGCCTTAACCCTGTTGGTCCAGACTGGAGCGCGCGCACGTCTGCGTCCGCCCCCTGGTCCGCTGCCATGGCTGCGTAATCTATACCCACGTGCACCGGGGCTGCGCGCCCCACCGCGCCGCTGTCCTGCAGCACGGTCGCGGTGGCCTGTTCTGCCTCTGCGCGCGGTGGAGTCGCGACCGCGCGCGAGAGACAATCTGCTACTACATTGAATTTGCCCGCAACGTGCCTAATGTCAGTGGTAAATTCTGAGATCGCGGCCAGCTGCCTCTGCTGCCTGCCTGACCACGGGTCTGAAATTTTGGCCATGGCGTATGTGAGCGGCTTGTGGTCCACATAAGCGGTGAAGCACCGTCCTTCCAGCCAGAACTGGAAATGACGAATAGCCAAATGCAGCGCCAACAGTTCTCTGTCGAACGTGCTGTATTTTCGCTCAGCCGCGCTTAAGGATTTGCTAAAGAAAGCCAACGGCTGCCAAACTCCGGCGACTTGTTGCTCAATAACGGCCCCTATGGCTAAATCTGAAGCGTCTGTCGTCAGCGCGATACGTGCTGCCGGGTCTGGGTGGGCCAGGAGCGCAGCGTCAGCCAAGGCTTTTTTAACCTCTGTGAACGCGCGCTCCCGCTCCGGGGACCATTCGACCGCATGGGTTGGTTTTTGCTTTTTGAGCGCGGCATATAACGGTTGCATGATTTGAGCTGCGTGGGGCAGGAATCGGTTATAAAAATTCACCATCCCCAAGAATTCCTGCAGTGATTTGACTGTTTGTGGCCGGGGAAAATCCGCCACCGCGCGTACTTTATCCGGTAACGGGACCGCTCCCTCTGGGGAGACGCGGTGACCCAAAAAATCGATCTGCTCGATGCCGAACTGGCACTTGGTTGGGTTAATTATTAAGCCGTGCTCTCCCAGCCTCCTAAAAACTGCTGTGAGGTGCTTTTCGTGTTCGTCCTCTGAAGTACTCGCGACCAAAATGTCGTCGAGGTACACAAACACGTAAGGGAGATCGTGTAACACGGCATCCATCATCCGCTGAAACGTTTGCGCCGCCCCTTTGAGACCAAACGGCATGCGTAAAAATTCGAAAAGTCCAAACGGGGTTATTACCGCTGTTTTAGGAATGTCCCCCGGTTGGACTGGGACTTGGTGATAGCCGCGAACCAGATCAATCTTTGAAAAAATGCGCACCCCCGCCAGGTGCACCGAAAAGTCCTGAATGTGCGGGATGGGATAACGATCGTGCGCCGTAGCATTGTTTAGCCTGCGGTAATCGCCACACGGTCTCCAGGAGCCATCGGCTTTCGGGACCATGTGCAGTGGCGAAGCCCACGGGCTTTTTGACCTACGAACGATGCCCAGCCTCTCTAGGCTGGCGAACTCCTCGCGCGCTATAGCGAGCTTAACTGCATCCAAGCGCCGAGCCTTTGCAAACACGGGAGGGCCAGATGAAGGGATAAAATGCTCCACCCCGTGTTTTGCGACCGTCGCCGAAAAAGTGGGCACAGTGAGCGCTGGAAATTGGGTGAGGAGTGTGTGAAACTTACCACCTGCTGTAGCGACGTGGGTCTGTACTGGTGGCGGGGACACTCGAGCTGAACAGGGGAGAGAGTAAAAAGATTCTATTAGCAAGATCAACTAACAAATTGTGTGAGCACAAAAAATCCGCGCCCAACATGTTGAAACTCACCGCCGCTATTACAAAAGTCCATTCATATGTGCGGCCATGTAAGCATAAAGGCAAGGTCCTTTTCCCGTAGGTGTTGATGCTCGAGCCATTTGCCGCCGTAGCTCCGCTACCGCGGGGTCCAGCCACCCGGTCCGCGTATGTTGGGGTGATGAAGCTCACTTGGGCTCCGGTGTCTATGAGGAACTCTCGTCCGGAGCTCGTATCTGTGATGTAGAGCAGCTTGTTGCCTTCTCCGAGAGTCGAAGCTGCTAGCGACCCTCGGTCTTGCCGTTTCCCGAACTCTTGAAGTTGCAGGGCGGCACGCACCTGCGTGCCCTATCAGCGAACCTCCGATGGTAAAAGCAGAGATCCTCTCCTCCGCTGCGTCGGGGCCGCGCCTCTGCCACCGGACCATTGGCTCCACCTCGTCGCGGCCGTGCTGCCGCCGTCGTCGGCCAGCCTGGGTCTGCCAGCCTGGGTCTGCCGCCTCTGGCTCCCTGCTGTCTTGGGTCGCCGCTGAGGTTGCCTGCCCGCCGCAGGCGTCCAGAATCCCGTCTGCTTCCTGGGCCAGCTCCCGGAACTCCTCCGTGGTGTGACACTTCTTGCCGGCCAGCGTGCTTCTCGCATGCGTCGGGAGGTTGGAGAGGAAGATGAACTGGAAGAGGAAATCATCGTTGTCCGACCCTCTCAGCTGTATCATATCCTCCATCAGGGCGCTCGGCCTGTGTCCTCCTTGGTCTAGCAAAGACAGGATCCTCCTCACCGTCACTTCGGCCGAGGGGGTGAAAAACTTAACGAGGGTGGATTTTAGCTTGTCGTACCTGCCGGTAGCGGGTGGCTGCTCCACCAAGCTCTGCACGCACCGAGCTGTGCGGTTATCCAGTTTAGCGATGACATGGTGGAACTTAGTGTCATCCACCGTTACTCCTACGAGCCGAACTGCGACTCCGCTTGCAGGAACCACGACCGTGGGTTATTCTGCCAGAAATCAGGCAGCTTGACGGCCACTGCGCTCGCCAGAACCGAACTCTGTGAGTCTGGGACCCTGAGACCTTCTCCGGTCATTCTCAACGTCGTCGGTCACCAATTGTGGGGAGCCTTGAATAACGAAACTGAATTGCATTTAATTCAAGTTTATTTCAAGCAACCATTCCCACAGTCTGCTCTCATTCTTGAGCAGCGAACAAAAAGAGGGGGAAACACACCAAAGTTTTCACCTTTAAACATTCTCACATCAAGAAATCTCCCTCGCAGGGGAGGTCACACATCTCCATCATAATCCCTTTATTCACATTCATAATCCCTTTATTTACATTACTCCCCCCTCTCTCCTCTCGAGCCTCAGAGGTCAGGGAGTCTTCTGTCCACATCCATTGTCTTCTCTCGCTGTCCTCCACAGGTGTCCAGACTCTCCATCTCCTTCATCGTGAGGTTAAATCACATATGTGCTGTCAGCATATCTCTCATATGTCCAACATGTACATGCGCAACTACACAGCCATAGTTGGGTAGGTTGGAATACAGTCAAAGGTGTAGAGGGAGTACAGTAGTGGGCTTAGCACACAGCCCTGGGGGGAGCCAGTGCTGAGAGAGAGTGTGGAGGAGTCGTGGGGGCCAAGTCTGACTGTTTGTGGGTGGTTGGTGAGAAAGTTTTTTTTATCCAGTAGCGGGGGGGGGGGGGCTGGAGGAGGTGCAGTTTATTGATCAGGATTTCTGGGATGATGGTGTTGAAAGCTGAGCTGTAGTCCGCAAAGAGCATCCTCACGTAGCTCCTTGGGTTCTCCAGGTGGCTCAGCGCTCTGTGGGGTGTGGTGGCAAAGGCGTCTTCTGTAGACCGGTTCTCCCTGTGGGTGAACTGGTGGGGGTCGAAGGAAGGGGGAAGACAGTCCCTGATGTGCTGAGACACCAGTCGCTCAAAACACTTCATGACTACAGACATGAGTGCTATGGGTCTGCAGTCATTCAGGCTTTCAATTGTGGACCTTTTGGGGATGGGGATGATGGTGGAGGCCTTGAGGCAGGAGGGGATGGTGGTGTGCGTCAGGGAGAGGTTGAACAACTTGGTGAGGATCTCTGCCAGCTGGTCTGTACATGCTTTTACCACCACCCTGGGATGCCATCAGGACCAGTAGCTTGCCTTTCATGTGGACATTAAAGGGCTTTAGTCAACAATTAATGACATAAGGCAAGGCAAGTGTATTTGTATAGCACATTTCTTGTACAAGACAATTCAAAGTGCTTTACATAAAAGTATTAAAGCAATAGAACAAGTTGCAAAAGGAATACATAAGAATTTAGAAGCAGACTCAGAAGTAAATTAAAGAGAAACAAAAGCAGGCAAAACTAGAATACGACAGAAATAAAAAATTTACAGTGCATTGTAAGAGATTAACAATTGTTCTACTGAAAGGCCATGACAAAGAGGAAAGTTTTTAACCTGGATTTAAAGCAGCTGAAAGTTTCAGCAGCCCTGGTGCTTTCTGAGAGTTTGTTCCATATGTGAGAGCCATAAAAACTAAATGCTGCCTCACCATGTTTGGTTCTAACTCTGGGCACAGATAGTAGGCCTGACCATGATGATCTGAGGGCTCTGAATGGTTAATAATGGACTAGCAGATCTGAAATGTATTTTGGCCCTAAACCATTCAGAGCTTCATAAACCAACAGTAGTATTTTGAAGTCTATTCTTTGACAGACAGGAAGCCAGTGTAAAGACTTGAGAACTGGAGTTATGAGTCTTAGTGAGTCTTAGTGAGGACTCGAGCTACAGCATTCTGAACCAACTGCAGCTGTCTGATGGACTTTTTAGGGAGACCTGTGAGGACAGCATTACTGTAGTCCAGTTTTCTGAAGATAAATGCATGGACAAGTTTTTCTAGATCCTGCTGAGATATCAGGCCTCTAATCCTCGCTATGTTCTTTAAGTTATAATAGGCTGATTTCACTGCTGTCTTAATGTGGCTGTTAAAATTCAGGTCTGAGTCCAGAGTCACACCCAGATTTCTGGCTTTGCTGTTGGTTTTTAGCATCATTGATTGCAGCTGGGTACTAACTTTGAGTCTTTCTTCTTTGGCTCCAAAAACTATTATTTTGGTTTTGTCGTCGTTTAACTGAAGAAAGTTCTGGCACATTCACCCTTTAATTTGGCCATTGCATTTGATCAGGGTTTTAATTGGACCATAGTCTCCTGGTGAGACGGTTATGTATATTTGTGTATCATCTGCATAATTATGGTAATATATTTTGTTGTTTTTTATGATTTGAGCTAGTGAGAGCATATAGATGTTGAAAAGCAAAGGCCCCAAAATGGAACCTTGGGGAACTCCCCAGGTTATTTTTGTTCACTCGGATTTGTAGTTACCTATTGACACAAAATGGTCCCTGTCTTTTAAATAGGACTCAAACCAGCCAAGTGCTGTACCAGAAAATCCCACCAAGTTTTTCAGCCAGTCTAGTAAGATGTTATGGTTGACCATGTCGAATGCAGCACTGAGGTCCAGTAGAACCAAGATTGAAATGTTGCCATTATCTGTATTGTCTGTATTGGAGTGGATGTCATTAAGGGCCTTAACTAGAGCTGTCTCAGTGCTGTGGTGTAGCTGAAAACCTGACTGGAAGACATCAAAACAGTTATTTAATGTCAGGAAATTGTAGAATTGTTGAAAAACAGCTTTTTCTATTATTTTGCTAAGAAAGGGGTGGTTTGATATGGGCCTATTGCTGTTCATGAGTGAGGTGTCTAGGTTACTCTTTTTTAGAAGTGGCCTGACTGAGGGAAGACACCTGAATGCAGAGACATATTTGTGATCTGTAGTAGATCTGAGGCCATATAATATGAAACGTTTTTAAAAACCCTGTTGGGAGGGTATCACGGCAGCAGGTAGTGGATTTCAGGTGGTGTATGATGTCACCCAAGATTTGATGATTGATGGGAAAAAAAATTGTCATGGTGTTTACATCTTCTCTACGTGGACGCAGAGGAAGTACATGTCCATCACCTGGCATAGGAGCACTGACTGAATTGATAGATACTGAAACAAAATCATTGCAGGCATGGTTGGATAGAGGCTCACGAGCTACTGACACAGGGGGATTTGTTAGCCTGTCAACAGTGTTGAACCTGGTGTGTGCATTATTGTTATTTTTAGCAGTGATGTCAGAAAAATATGCTTGCGTTGCATTTCTCAGCTCCAAATTATAAATGCTCGTTTTTTCATTATAGATTTCATAATGAACCTGTAATGAGAAAATGAGCATTTATAATTATATAATGCTTAACTAGAGCATTTATAATATGTTTCACTGGTATCACGATGTACCATTTTTTCATGACCTTTGTCTGGATATTTTTGTTGACATTAATAGCTCCCTCAAAGGAAACACAAGAATGGTCAGACAGAGCAACATCCATAATCCACCATAACCTTAGAGATGTTCAAACCTTTGGAGATGACCAAGTCTAGACTGTGTCCTCTGCTATTTAGGTGGTCTGTAAACATTGAGAAACAACACAGGAGAGGAGGAAATCAGCTGAAGAGCCACATATTCAAATGAAGTAAACTGAACATCAGGCATCTGCTTTCATTGGGGGGGATCATTAAACAAAACAGCTACTCATCCTCCTTTCTTATGCAGCCTGGGTTCACTTATAAAGCTGTAGTTGGGAGGGGCTGCTTTGATAAGAAGAGAGCCACCGTTGTCATGTAACCAAGTCTCTGTTAAAAACATAAAATCCAGTTTTTGTTTTATAATGAGATCATTGATTAAAAATATTTTTCCTGCCAAAGACCTAATATTTAATAAAGCTAGTTTCAGTGTGTTGAAAACATCATCTGCCAAATTTTTATTTTGTTTAGGCTGTGACCGGTGAAAAATGAACACTAGATTTGATAAATTTACAGGATGTGCAGGATGGATTTTGCTTCTCTATAAATTTACCAACCTTTTTCTGCTACTTATTAACCTGTTGCACTTCGGTGTACCGCGGGCGGGCACATCTCTGCGTCCTAGGACGCACGAGAGCGTCCTAGTACGCACACTGTGCGTCCTAGGAGGCACTGAAAAAAAAAAAACACCTGTATTTCCGTTCTTCCACTACAGACACAGCCGCGAACAGAAAGCCAAAGGAGTGCTTTGATTGGTTTAGATGTGATTGACCTCTCATTCGACTAATAAGAGCCTTGAATTGGGTTTCTGAAACCTTGAAGAACCATTGACTGAAAACCTAGCAAGAAGGACCCGCCTACCAACGGCTGCGAATACAGCCAGCCAATTGAAGCACAGAAGTTCGAAAGCTGTTTTGTGTAAGGCTGGGTGACACACAGGCGTTCGCCAGTCTTTTTTTCTAACTACTGTTCTTATTTGTTTTGAAAAATTGTTTGCCAAAACCGCAATCATGGAAGCACAAAACCGCAATAATGGAATTATGGTTTGACCGGGTCGCGAGACCAGAACCACAAGTCCGTAACAAGCAGACCAGCTTCATGTTCGTCTGACAATGAGGAAAAGAAGTTTGCCAGCTACGCTGCTGTTGTGAACAGGTAAGTGTTATAAGCTAAATTATTCTTTATCCCTGAAAATTGTAATCAAAAATGACTTTTGACCGATCGGTAAATTACAACTGTGTGTCATCGCCACATGACGGACCACGGCGCACGAACCTGTGCACCGGGCGATGTCCGTCCTCTGTAGCGGGGGGGAGGACAACCCCCCCACACACACACACACACACAGCACTGAGTGTCACCTTTCATTAGAGCCCAAGATGAAGCTTCTATATTGAATTATTCAAAAGTTATAGACGTTTTTCCAAACTGTGCCATTTGGCACAATTTGGCACAGTTCAAAAACACCTGGGAACAACCTGAGTACAAAGCTGTGTAATATATTCATTTTTTGTGGTATTGTTACAAAATTTTGACCTCAGCTGGATAACACTTGGTTCTACATTTCTGTTGCATTTACCAGCCCGGATCTGAAGCTGTGTGTTATTTGCAAGCATTTGTATCCAAAAAAACCCCACCCAGGCGAAACTTATTTTCTTCAAGTTCACTATGTTTAGATGACTGTTACTCAGTGGCCGGAGCACTTAGAGAGATTATGACTGTTTTGCCAAAAAATTCAAAGTGTTTTCTTTTAAATGAGACCAACCCCATGAAGATGCTGCAAAGGGTTGAAGAACAGCTTTTGATTTACTTTGGGCACGTTATTTTTTGGCGTTTTTAGGGAAATTGACCAGAGTGCAAGGGGTTAAAACAGGAATTAAGGAAACTACTTCCATACTGGGCCCTGGCTTGTCTTGGAAAGAGCCATGAGTACCAGTGGTACAGTGATAAAGAGTGAGATGGTTGAGAGATCGGGCAGTTTTTGATCTTTTGGGTTATTTGGGAGATCCTTGTGTGTTTGGGACTGAGTCAAATCTTTGAGGAGATGGTGGTGGCTGTGGAGGTCATTGAAGATCTGTGATGGATCAAAAGCTATTTAGATTTCTGAATCCCTGTGTAAAGAGAGGAGAATTTAATCTAGATGAGTCCTGTCTATGCTGCCTCTTTGTTTGAGATAAGCCAGTGGTAGAAGTGTAATGCCTGTGTTGTGTTGACCTTAATATTAGCAGTAAACTGAGATCAGTCATGTCCTGAATCGAATGAAACCGAAAAGGAATTGGAACTGAAATGAAACAAAACTTTGTGTTTAAAAGAAGACATCTTTGAAAGTCCCTGATGTGGAGACTTGACCTTGTATGAGCTTTAATTTCCTAATATTACCAAACATTGGTGGTATTTTGCAGCTACAGAGAAACCAATAAAGCTTCACATTGGCTGAACCTTCTTCTGGCTGCTCTTCATCTCAGCCCCGATAGACAGGTTAGTCATGTGACTGTATATCACATGTATTGTTCAATACTCTGTGTGGGTATGCGCTCACACGTGTGTGTGTGCGTGCGCAGTATGAATGTGTGGGCATCTGAGAATGTAGCACATAGGTGTGTGAAATCCTGGAGCCACGGCTGTCTCAGACCTGCCAGGCAGATGATGCGTAAGCAAACTTTAAGATGTTTGAACAGTGGGGCCCACTCAGGCCCCCGTCACTTCCATCCGTGACCTACACACACCCACCTCGACAGCACCATCCAGTTGCAGATGCCATGCATGCAGCTACAGATGTTCTCACTGCTGACTGTATGTTACTTGTGTTCAGTTAGGCCTGAAATATCTCTTCAGTTTTCAGTTCAAGAATGGATTGCCATTGAAATGACGAAGGACCCTGTTACAGACCACAGAGATCATTGGGTGACCACTGAGAGGTCAAAAACTTGCCCAATCTCTTAAAGCCTTGAAAAAGCCATCTTTATGTAAATATTTGGGAAATCCTTGTGTGATTAAAAATTTAATTTTCAGCAACTTTTTTTGCAATCCATAAAGATCTTTGAAAGGTCCTTGAAAGATCACTAAGATAGCAGAACAAATTGCGGAGGGATCATTGAGTGTTTCTTGGGCAACAGGGTGCCTCTGGGTATATACTGTATGTATGAGACGTTTGTAGTGCTCTGAGTTATACACACGTGGACAAAATTGTTGGTACCCCTCTGTTAATGAAAGAAAAACCCACAATGGTCACAGAAATAACTTGAATCTGACAAAAGTGGCAATAAATAAAAATTCTATGAAAATTAGCCAATGAAAATCAGACAATGCTTTCGAATTATGGTTCAACAGAATTATTTTAAAAAACAAACTCATGAAACAGGCCTGGACAAAAATGATGGTACCCTTAACTTAATATTTTGTTGCACAACCTTTTGAGGCAATCACTGCAATCAAATTACTACTAACTAACTAACCTGCACTTATATAGCGCTTTTCTAGTCACAAAGACCACTCAAAGCACTTTCATTAATACTAACCCTCTATTCTAAGGGCCTATAGGAAACAGATATCTAGGGACAATTTAGAACAGCCAATTAACCTAACATGCATGTTTTTGGCATGTGGGAGGAAACCGGAGAAATCCCGGAGTAAACCCACGCAACACGGGGAGAACATGCAAACTCCACACAGATCACTGTTGGTCGGGGGCTGGGATCGAACCCACGATCCCACGATCCCCACAATCCCCTGGCCAAGGGTAAACTGTGCTGCCGCAGTGCTAACCAATTCAATTCAATTCAATTCAACTTTATTTATATAGCGCCATTTCACAACAACAGTCATCTCATAGCACTATCAACTGTAGGGAGGACCCCCACAGTTGCAGAAAGACCCCAGCAATCAGGCGATCCCCTGTGAGCAAGCACTTGGCGACGGTGGAGAGGAAAAACTCCCTTTTAACAGGAAGAAACCTCCAGCAGAACCAGGCTCAGGGAGGGGCAGTCATCTGCTGCGACTGGCTGGGGGGTGAGGGGACAGAGAAGAAGAAAAGAACAGACATGTAGAGAGCAAACAGCACGATGGGGACTCAATCTATGGGAGAGAACAAACAAATGTTAATGACCAGCAAAAAAAAAAATATTTCATAGAGAGTGAGGAAAGGAGTGAGGCCCAGTGCATTACTGGAGGTCCCCCGGCTGACTAAACCTATTAGCAGCATAACTAAGGGAGGGTTCAGAAACACATGATCCCTCCCTAATTGTAGGCTATATCAAAAAGGTAGGTTTTAGCCCTATTCTTAAAAACAGAGATTGAGTCTGACTCCCGAATCCAGATTGGCAGCTGATTCCACAGGAGAGGAGCTTGATAACTGAAGGCTCTGCCTCCCATTGTACTTTTGGAGATTCTAGGTATTACAAGTAAACCTGCATTTTGGGAGCGTAGTGCTCTGTTAGGATGATACGGTAGTATCAGATCTTTTAAATAAAAAGGAGCCTGATTGTTTAGAGCTTTGTAAGTAAGAAGAAGGATTTTAAACTTAATTCTAAACTCTATGGGAAGCCAATGAAGGGAGGCCAGAACCGGAGAGATATGATCTCTCTTTCTAGTACCTGTTAAAACTCTTGCTGCAGCATTTTGGATCAGCTGAAGACTTTTTAAAGATGTTTTAGGACAGCCTGATAATAAAGAATTACAATAATCTAATCTCGAGCTAACAAAAGCGTGGATCAGTTTCTCAGCATCACTCTGAGACAAGATGCTCCTAATCTTGGCAATATTACGCAAATGATAGAAGGCAGTCTTAGAAACAAATTTAATATGTGAATTGAAGGACAAATCCTGATCAAAAATAACTCCAAGGTTCCTCACAGAGCTATTAAGAGAAAGAGTAACTGCATCCAAACTGAAAGTTTGATTTGGAAAGGAATTTCTAAGGTTTTTTGGACCAACAAGAATGACTTCAGTCTTATCTGAATTTAATAGCAGGAAATTACAAGTCATCCAAACTTTGATTTCCTTAAGACAGGCTTCTAACTTGGCTAATTGATTAGTATCATCTGGCTTCATTGACAGGTATAATTGTGTGTCATCTGCATAACAGTGAAAATGTATACAGTGCTTTCTAATAATGTTGCCTAACGGAAGCATATATAAACTAAAAAGAGTAGGGTCAAGCACAGATCCCTGTGGAACTCCATGACTAAGCTTTGAGCTGAGAGAAAACTCATCATTTACATGAACAAACTGGAACCTATCAGATAAATAAGATCTAAACCACTGCAACGAAGTTCCATTAAGTCCAACATAGTGTTCTAATCTATCAAGTAGAATATTATGATCAATAGTATCAAAAGCTGCACTAAGATCTAAAAGGACAAGTACAGAAACTAGTCAATTATCAGATGCAATGAGGAGGTCGTTAGTGACCTTCGCTAAGGCTGTTTCAGTGCTATGATGGATTCTAAACCCAGATTGAAACTCCTCAAATAAACCATTTTCCTGCAGGTGGTCAAATAATTGCGTAGCAACAACTCTTTCTAAGATTTTTGAAATGAAAGGGAGATTAGAGATTGGTCTATAGTTAGCTAAAGCTCCTGGATCTAGCGTTGGCTTTTTGAGTAAGGGTTTAATTACAGCCGTTTTAAAAGCCTGCGGTACATGGCCTAAAGTTAATGAAGAATTGATTATATGAAGAATAAAGCTACCAATAAGTGGGAAGACTTCTTTAAATAACCTGGTAGGAATAGGATCTAAAAGACAAGATGAAGGTTTGGATGAGGAAACTATTTTGTCTAACTCACAAAGGTCGATTGGAGTAAACTCATCAAGACAGACATCAATAGAAGGAGTTGTAGTAGTTACAGTATTTAAGTTAACTGTGGGAAGAATCTGATTGATTTTATCTCTGATGGATGAAATTTTATTATTGAAAAAGTTCATAAAGTCCTGACTAGTAAGCTCTAAGGGGATGCTAGGATTGACAGAGTCCTGACTCTTTGTCAACCTGGCTACAGTACTGAAAAGAAACCTGGGATTATTCTTGGTCTCTTCTATTAATGCAGAGTAATAACTCGTTCTAGCTTTTCTAAGAGATTTTTTATAAATTAAAAGATGATTTCTCCAAGCTAAATAGATTTCATCTAAATTAGTAGAGCGCCATTTTCTTTCTAATTGACGAGTCTTCTGTTTTAAGCTACGAGTTTCTGTGTTGAACCAAGGAGTTAAAAATCTCTGATTAGACTTTTTCTTTTTTAAGGGGGCCACCAAGTCTAGAGCCTGATGCAGAGAAGCTGAAACACTATCCACCATGTTATCAATTACAGAAGGAGCAAGCTGTCTATAGCTTATTTCCGTTGTGTTGACACATGGCATAGAGGAAACAATCTGCATAAATTTGGAAACAGCATCATCTGAGAGGCATCTACTGTGATAATATTTTTCTTTAGGAGCCAAATAGTCAGAAATAGTAAAATCAAAGGTTAACAGACAATGGTCTGACAGTACAGGGTTATGACCACTGCGCCACCGTGCAGCCATGATTTCTGTAACTGTCAATGAGGCTTCTGCACCTCTCAGCAGGTATTTTGGCCCACTCCTCATGAGCAAACTGCTCCAGTTGTCTCAGATTTGAAGGGTGCCTTCTTCAGACGGCATGTTTCAGCTCCTTCCACAGATGTTCAATAGGATTTAGATCAGGGCTCATAGAAGGCTACTTTAGAATAGTCCAATGTTTGGCTCTTAGCCATTCTTGGGTGTTTTTAGCTGTGTGTTTTGGGTCATTATCCTGTTGCAAGACCCATGACCTGTGACTGAGACCAAGCTGTCTGACACTGGGCAGCACATTTTTCTCTAGAATACCTTGATAGTCTTGAGATTTCACTGTACCCTGCACAGATTCAAGACACCCTGTGCCAGATGCAGCAAAGCAGCCCCAGAACATAACAGAACCTCCTCCATGTTTCACAGTAGGGACAGTGTTCTTTTCTTGGTATGCTTCATTTTTGCGTCTGTGAACATAACGCTGATGTGCCTTGCCAAAAAGTTCCAGTTTTGTCTCGTCTGTCCATAGGACATTCTCCCAGAAGCTTTGTGGCTTGTCAACATGCAGTTTGGGAAATTCCAGTCTGGCTTTTTTATGATTTGTTTTCAACAGTGGTGTCCTCCTTGGTCGCCTCCCATGAAGTCCACTTTGGCTCAAACAAGGACGGATGGTGCGATCTGATACTAATGTACCTTGACCTTGGAGTTCACCATGAATGTGTTTAGAGGTTGTTCTGGGCTCTTTTGTTACCATTCGTATTAGCTGTCTCCTCCTGCGGCCACGTCCAGGGAGGTTGGCTACAGTCCCATCCATCCATCCATCCATCTTCTACCGCTTTTCTGGAGGTCCGGGTCGCGGAGGCAGCAGTTCAAGCAGAGAAGCCCAGACTTCCCTCTCCCCAGCCACCTGCTCCAGCTCTTCAGAGGGGATACCAAGGCGTTCCCAGACCAGCTGGGAGACATAGTCTCTCCACCGAGTCCTGGGTCTGCCCCGGGGTCTCCTCCCAGTGGGACGTGCCTGAAACACGTCACCTTATCGTGGTGGGGGGGGGTTTGCGTGCCCCAGTGATCCCAGGAGCTATGTTGTCCGGGGCAATTTGCCTCTGATAGGGTCTCCCAAGACAAACTGGTCCTGGGTGAAGGGCCAGACTAAGAACGATCCAACAGACGCTCATGATAAATTGTATATCAAGGATTCAGTGTACCCCGCCCGGTATGGGGTTACCGGGGCCCCACCCTGGAGCCAGGCCTGGGGGAGGGGCTCGAAGGCTAGCGTCTGGTGGCCGGGTTTCCACCCATGGGACCCGGCCGGGCTCAGCCCGAAGGAGTTACATGGGTCCGCCCTCCAGTGGGTTCACCACCTGCAGGAGGTATCATGGGGGTCCGGTGCAATGTGGATTAGGTGGCGGTCAAAGGCGGAGACCTTGGCGGACTGATCCCAAGCTTTCTAAACTGGCTACAGTCACGTGGATCTTAAATTTCTGAATAATATGTGCAACTGTAGTCACAGGAACATCAAGCTGCTTGGAGATGGTCTTATAGCCTTTACCTTTAACATGCTTGTCTATAATTTTCTTTCTAATCTCCTGAGACACTCTCTCCTTTGCTTCCTCTGGTCCATGTTTAGTATGGTACACACCATGCCACCAAACAGCACAGTGACTACTTGCCACCCTTTAAATAGGCCGACTGATTACAAGTTTGTAGACACCTGTGTTGTTAATTAGAGGACACATCTTGGTTGAACATGTCCCGATGGTCACATTATTTTCAATCTTTTCTAGGGGTACCATCATTTTTGTCCAGGCCTGTTTCATGAGTTTATTTTTTAAAATAATTCTGTTGAACCACAATTCAAAAGCATTGTCTAATTTTCATTGGTTAATTTTCATAGAATTTTTATTTATTACCACTTTTGTCAGATTCAAGTTATTTCTGTGACCATTGTGGGTTTTTCTTTCATTAACAGAGGGGTACCAACAGTTTTGTCCATGGCTGTATATACACTACTCACAAAAAGTTAGGGATATTTGACTTTTGAGTGAAATTTAGGGAAAATGTAAAAAGTTCACGCTACAGTGATATCATAAAAGTAGAACATTCAAATAGAAGCATGCAATGCTGATTTCCTCATCTCAAACAATTTATTGAAACAAAAACAGTGTCTCAGTAACTTGCCATGTGTCCTTGAGCATCAATTTCAGCTTGATAATGATGCCTCATGCTGTTCACAAGTCGACTTATTGTCTGCTGAAGCATGGCATTTCACTCTTCTTGAAGGGCGGCCCTCAGGTCATTGAGGTTGTGTGGTGCAGGGTTACGAGCCTCTACATGGCCACTCAGCTGATCCCATAGGTTTTCTATGAGATCCAGGTCTGGAGAAAGTGCAGGCCACTCCATTTGAGGTACCCCAGCCTCCAGCAGTCGTTGCCTAAGGATGCAACCTTGATACGCTGGAGCATTGTCATCCATGAAGATGAAATTAGGCCTGTGTTGTTCATGCAGGGGCACAATGACTGGATTAGTGATGTTATTCAGGTGGGATCGGCTTGTCACTGTACCATTCACAAGGTGTAGGGCAGTTCTGTATTGACTAAACACACCTGCCCAGACTGTAACACCACCACCACTACCACCAAAGACTCATCTGGTGACAACAGTGGCTGATGCATAGTGCTCTCCTTGACGTCTCCAACATCGTTGGTGTCCATCACTTCTGCTCAACGTGATTCAGCTTTCATCTGAGAACAGCACTGAGGCCCACTGGTCCCTTGTCCAGCGTAAATGCTCCCTGGCCCATGCAAGACAATGACGCCTGTGCCTGGTGGTGTAGCCAGGTACCTTTGCAGGCTGTCTAGCATGCAGACCACGCTGATGTAAACAGTTTTGAAATGTCTGACGTGACATGTGGGTGCCTCTCACCTCTCTTAAATGTGCCTGGAGTTGAGTGGCAGTCATCATCCGGTTCAGCAGGGCACTCTTCACAATGAGGCGGTCATCAGCGTGGGATGTGGCCAAAGGACATCCTCTTGTATGCTTTTCTGTGACTCTTCCAGTCTCTCTGTATCTCTGTTTCAACCTGCTAATGACACTCTATGACACTCTAAGCTCAGTGGCCACTTCCCTCTGAGAACATCCTGTTTGAAGCCTCGCAATGGTAAGGTACCATTGATCAATTGTGGGGTGTCGTCTTGGTCTCATGATGTCAAAATGTGAACAGCATGATGAAGAGGACTGTTTAAATACCAATTCTAATTGAACCAGAAAATTTATTGGTTGATTCATGGATCAAACACTTGTTGTGAATTTTGCTGTTATGCACCTTGTTAGAGAACAGCAAGTTATGCTAAAAGTACTGAAACATTGAACAGCTGGACACGTGCATTCAAAAAGTTAGAGAAGGTCAAATTAAGTTCACATGTAAAGGTTATTGTGCATTTTAGATGCTTCCTGAAAGTTCACCAGAAAGCCAAATATCCCTAACTTTTGACCACTATGAAAAGTTCATAGTGGTCAAATTTGACCAAATGTGATTTATTTTTCAACATAGTCTCCCCTTCGGCCCACACTCTTCTTCCATCGGTGTTGCAGCGTTTGGATAAAAATAAACCACATTTGGTCAAATTTGACCACTGTGGGTGCCTCTCACCTCTCTTAAATGTGCCTGGAGTTGAGTGGCAGTCATCATCCGGTTCAGCAGGGCACTCTTCACAATGAGGCGGTCATCAGCGTGGGATGTGGCCAAAGGACGTCCTCTTGTATGCTTTTCTGTGACTCTTCCAGTCTCTCTGTATCTCTGTTTCAACCTGCTAATGACACTCTATGACACTCTAAGCTCAGTGGCCACTTCCCTCTGAGAACATCCTGTTTGAAGCCTCGCAATGGTAAGGTACCATTGATCAATTGTGGGGTGTCGTCTTGGTCTCATGATGTCAAAATGTGAACAGCATGATGAAGAGGACTGTTTAAATACCAATTCTAATTGAACCAGAAAATTTATTGGTCGATTCATGGATCAAACACTTGTTGTGAATTTTGCTGTTATGCACCTTGTTAGAGAACAGCAAATTATGCTAAAAGTACTGAAACATTGAACAGCTGGACACGTGCATTCAAAAAGTTAGAGAAGGTCAAATTAAGTTCACATGTAAAGGTTATTGTGCATTTTAGATGCTTCCTGAAAGTTCACCAGAAAGCCAAATATCCCTAACTTTTGACCACTATGAAAAGTTCATAGTGGTCAAATTTGACCAAATGTGATTTATTTTTCAACATAGTCTCCCCTTCGGCCCACACTCTTCTTCCATTGGTGTTGCAGCGTTTGGATAAAAATAAACCACATTTGGTCAAATTTGACCACTATGAACTTTATGAACTATATGATATATATGTGTGTGTGTGTGTGTGTGTGTCTATATATATATTTTTTAGTGGTGTTGGCATTATCCTGTTAATTACCCATTAACACTTTTCCCCCGTCAACGCCGACCAATTATGTGATCGCGGTTAACATCAGTTAACTGCAGAAAGCACAAACAGTACTTTTTGGCCTAGCGGCTCTTCGTACCAAAGCCATTCTGTACACAGATACTGTGCGCGCCATGCAGACACTGCAAAGTCAAACAAGATGGATTACAGCCATGGAAATCCCCAAAGTGCTGTCATGTTTAAGTTTACAACATTATCTGTCGCAACTCTCACCTGGATAATTGTTACAGCCTCCTCCAAAACTTTGCCTGGATGTTGAGTTGTTCTTCTTCTGTGGAAGTTAGCTATCTGGCTAGTAGCTACATGCTAGGTTATAGTTGACCTCCAGCAGCTGACACGGACAGAAATTCACTTATTTTCATCCTCATAGCTTTGGGTCCAACTGTTGGTGAGTACCAGTCTAAAAAAATTTTCAAGCTGTGTTCGAAATGGCCATTTGGCCTAGTGGCTCTCTGTACCATAGGTGTTCTGGCCACAGACACCGTGCACGCCATGCAGACATTGTGAAGTCAAACAAGCTGAATTACAGCTATGGAAGTCCCCAAACTGCTGGTACCCCACCGTGCTGCAAAAATGGCAGGAGAGTGAATGGACATTACGGACACAGCTTGAGAATTTATTTAGACTGGTACTCACCTACCAACAGATGGGACCCAAAGCTATGAGGATGAAAACAGGTGAATTTCTCTGCGTGTCAGCTGCTGGAGGTCAGCTACAACCTAGCATGTAGCTACTAGCCAGCTGACCAGCTTCCACAGAAGAACAACCCAACATCCAGGCAGAGTTTTGGAGGAGGCTTTAACAATTATCCAGGTGAGAGCTCTGACAGATAACGTTGTAAACTTAAACATGACAGCACTTTGGGGATATCCAAGGCCGTAATCCAACTTGTTTGACTTTGCAATGTCTGCATGGCATACACAGTGTCTGTGGCCAGAGCAGCTTTGGTATGGAGAGCCCCTAGGCCAAAAAGTACTGTTTGCTCTTTCTGCTGTTAACCGCAATCACAAAATCTGTTGCCATTAAGGGGGGGCAAAGCGTTAATGGGCGATTAATGCAATAACGCCAACACCACTAATATATACAGGGGTGTGAAAAAGTGTTTGCCCCTTCCTGATTTCTCATTTTTTTGTACGTTTGTCACACTTAAATATTTCAATTCAATTTAATTCAACTTTATTTATATAGCGCCATTTCACAACAACAGTCATCTCATAGCACTATCAACTGTAGGGGAAACCCCCACAGTTGCAGAAGGACCCCAGCAATCAGGCGATCCCCTGTGAGCAAGCACTTGGCGACGGTGGAGAGGAAAAACTCCCTTTTAACAGGAAGAAACCTCCAGCAGGACCAGGCTCAGGGAGGGGCAGTCATCTGCTGCGACTGGCTGGGGGGTGAGGGGATAGAGAAGAAGAAAAGAACAGACATGTAGAGAGCAAACAGCACGATGGGGACTCAATCTATGGGAGAGAACAAACAAATGTTAATGACCAGCAAAAAAAATATTTCATTGAGAGTGAGGAAAGGAGTGAGGCCCAGTGCATTACTGGAGGTTCCCCGGCTGACTAAACCTATTAGCAGCATAACTAAGGGAGGGTTCAGAAACACATGATCTCTCCCTAATTGTAGGCTATATCAAAAAGGTAGGTTTTAGCCCTATTCTTAAAAACAGAGATCGAGTCTGACTCCCGAATCCAGATTGGCAGCTGATTCCACAGGAGAGGAGCTTGATAACTGAAGGCTCTGCCTCCCATTGTACTTTTGGAGATTCTAGGTATTACAAGTAATCCTGCATTTTGGGAGCGTAGTGCTCTGTTAGGATAATACGGTAGTATCAGATCTTTTAAATAAAAAGGAGCCTGATTGTTTAGAGCTTTGTAAGTAAGAAGAAGGATTTTAAACTTAATTCTAAACTCTATGGGAAGCCAATGAAGGGAGGCCAGAACCGGAGAGATATGATCTCTCTTTCTAGTACCTGTTAAAACTCTTGCTGCAGCATTTTGGATCAGCTGAAGACTTTTTAAAGATGTTTTAGGACAGCCTGATAATAAAGAATTACAATAATCTAATCTCGAGCTAACAAAAGCGTGGATCAGTTTCTCAGCATCACTCTGAGACAAGATGCTCCTAATCTTGGCAATATTACGCAAATGATAGAAGGCAGTCTTAGAAACAAATTTAATATGTGAATTGAAGAACATATCCTGATCAAAAATAATTCCAAGGTTCCTCACAGAGCTATTAAGAGAAAGAGTAACCGCATCCAAACTGAAAGTTTGATTTGGAAAGGAATTTCTAAGGTTTTTTGGACCAACAAGAATGACTTCAGTCTTATCTGAATTTAATAGCAGGAAATTACAAGTCATCCAAGCTTTGATTTCCTTAAGACAGGCTTCTAACTTGGCTAATTGATTACTATCATCTGGCTTCATTGACAGGTATAATTGTGTGTCATCTGCATAACAATGAAAATGTATACATGTGGAGAGTGTGTTCAAGGATGAGGCTGAGTTTGTTCCTCAGATTCAGCTTTATTCATAGAGCACATCTCCAACAAATCTCAAAGCAAATCAAGAGGAAGTTTTCATCTCACATCAGGGGTTTTATACCCCGGGCACGAAACAGCAGTCACATGGTATTTAATCAAACATACAGTCACATGGTACTTAATTTCAATCACAAAGTAACCACTTTGATCTCACGCCATTGTCCTCTAGTCTCTGTGGCCCGGAAATCTTCCCCGGTCATCTCCTGGAAACAAAGGCCGAATCTCACACTCCTCTGCTGAATCCCAGAGTCTCAGTCCTCTTTGTTCCATGAGACGTGAAGCACACAATAAACATACAGCAACACATTTGTGGAGAATATGTAACCAACATATGCGCCACAAGACCCCCCCAAACGTCTAAATGGGACAAACATAACCAGAGACACATGACATCATAACATCACTACACATCAATCCACCAGTTGCCTAACTCTCAGTCTCCTGCCGTATCTGCTGAAAGCCGGCTTTGCTGCTGTCTGCACCTGTGGATTAGAACTGTTAGTCGATCTCTGTGGGAGTCCTGTAGAATGCCCTCTAGGGGGTCTACCGCGACGGGGGGCTCTCGCCAACTGCACCTCTTCATCTGCCAACACAAAAGCGGGTTTGAGTCTGTTAATACCAATCAATTCTTTTCTGCCTCCCAAATCTAGCAAAAAATGCTTCTCTCCTGTTTCCAGCACCTTGAACGGCCCATCGTAAGGCGGGCGCAGGCTGGGGCGACAAGCATCATGTCTCACAAAAACAAACTCCGCATTTTTTAAAGCCTTTGGCACAAAAACGCGTGGGAAACTGTGATGAACCGGGCCAGGGAGCGTGTTTGATCCTGTGCTGCTCTGCAACAGCTGAGCGGGGGGCAATTTGGGGCAGGATTATCGGGGAGAAATTCCCCTGGCAAACGGAGAGGCTGTGCAAAAACTAATTCCGCTGGAGAGGCTTGCAAATCCTCCTTAGGTGCAGAACACAACCCCAATAAGACCCATGGTAACTTGTCAACCCAATTTGTATCCGTAAGTGACGCTCTGAGGGCCGCTTTCAATGACCTATGAAAACGCTGGCATAAACCGTTAGCCTGGGGGTTGTACGCAGTAGTGCGGTGAATCTTCTCCCCTAGGCTGCGGGCCATCGACGACCAGAGTTCGGAGGCAAATTGAGGACCCCTGTCTGACGTTATGTCTGACGGGACTCCAAAACGCGCTACCCAAGCTGTTAAAAACGCTCGTGACACTTCTTCCGCTGTGGTTGACGCCAGAGGGACCGCTTCTGGCCAACGCGTGGTGCGATCCACCATCGTCAAAAGATGTGTGTGCCCCTGTGACGACGGGAGGGGGCCTACCAAGTCGACATGCACATGAACAAAGCGCTTAGCAGGAATGTGAAAAGGCTCCAAAGGAGCTCTAGTGTGCTTGTGTATTTTGGCTCGCTGACACGCTATGCAGGCTGTCGCCCATTCCTTGACCTGTCTGCGCAACCCCGGCCATACAAATTTCTCCCCCACCATTTTGACCGATGCGCGCACCCCCGGGTGCGCCAGAGAATGGATCGAGTCAAAAACGCGGCGGCGCCACGGAGCTGGTACCACGGGGCGTGGCCGTCCCGTGGAGACATCGCAGATTAGGGGAGGCATACCCATTTGCAGCACCCTGTGCTCCAGCCTTAACCCTGTTGGTCCAGACTGGAGCGCGCACACACGTCCGCATCGCTAACCTGCTCCGCGGCCATGGCTGCATAATCTAACCCCACGCGGACTGGGGCCGCGCACGCTCCCGCGTCGCTACCCTGGCCCGCGGCCATGGCTGCAGAGTCTGCCCTCACGTGGTCTGGCTCCGGCACAGCACGCGAGAGGCAGTCTGCCACTACATTATGTTTACCTGCGACATGCTGGATATCAGTGGTGAACTCTGATATCGCGGCCAGCTGTCTTTACTGCCGGCCCGACCAAGGTTCAGAAATCTTGGCCATCTCAAAAGTCAGTGGTTTGTGGTCCACGAACGCGGTGAAACGGCGCCCTTCCAGCCAGAACTGGAAATGGCGGATGGCTAAGTGTAGGGCCAACAACTCCCTGTCGAACGCACTGTATTCTCGCTTGCTATCGCGCAAGGTTTTGCTGAAAAAAGCGAGCGGTTGCCAGGTCCCTGCTACCCACTGTTCAACGACCGCCCCTACCGCTAAATCGGACGCGTCAGTGGTGAGGGCCATGCGGGCTGTTGGAACTGGGTGTGCCAACAAAACCGCGTTTGCCAGCGCTGTTTTGACTTGAGAGAATGCGCGCTACCGCTCAGGAGACCATTCAATTTTATTTGTGGGTTTTTGTTTTTTTTAGTGCCGCGTACAATAGTTGCATGAGCCGCGCTGCACTTGGGAGGAAACAGTTATAAAAATTAACCATTCCCAAAAACTCCTGTAACACTTTGACCGTTTGAGGTTGGGGAAAATTTGTTATTGCGCGCACTTTATCGGGGAGAGGGAACGCTCCTTCTGGTGAAACGCAATGCCCCCAAAAAATCAGTCTGAGCTACCCCAAACTGGCACTTTGCTGGGTTAATTATTAACCCGTGCTCTGCCAGCCTCCGGAAAACTGCCGTGAGGTGGTTTTCGTGTTTGACTTCGGACGTGCTGGCTACTAAAATGTCATCCAAGTAGACGAACACGAAAGGGAGATCGCACAGCACCGCGACCATCATGCGTTGGAACGTCTGCGCGGCCCCCTTGAGTCTAAAAGGCATGCGCAAAAACTCAAAAAGCCCGAAAGGAGTTATTACCGCTGTTCTGGGTATGTCCTGGGCGCGCACTGGAACCTGATGGTAGCCGCGCACTAAATCTATTTTAGAAAAAATGTGCGCTCCCGCCAAATGAACCGAAAAATCTTGAATGTGTGGGATCGGGTAGCGGTCGTGTGCGGTGGCGTTATTCAACCTGCGGAAATCACCGCAAGGTCGCCACGAGTTATCAGTCTTTGGGACCATGTGCAATGGTGAAGCCCAGGGGCTTTTCGAACGTCTGATGATGCCCAGTTTTTCCAGGTTGGCAAACTCCTCGCGCGCTATGGTCAGTTTAGCTGAGTCCAGGCGCCGAGCTTTTGCAAAAACGGGCGGCCCGGTGGTAGTGATATAATGCTCCACCCCATGTTTGGCCACTGTCGCCGAAAACGTTGGGACTGTTAGTGCTGGGAACTGAGTGAGGAGTGCGTGAAACTTACCCCCCGCAGTCGTGACGTTGGCTTGTGCAGTTGGCGGTGCCACTCGTGCTGTGCAGGGAATAGAGTGGAAAGACAGTGCATTAACCAGACGTCTATTAGCAAGATCAACCAACAAACCTTGTGAGCACAAAAAATCAGCCCCTAACATGTTGAAACTGACTGCAGCTACCACAAAAGTCCACTCAAATGAACGACCCTGCAAAGACAGAAGCAGAGTCCTCTCACCGAAGGTCTTAATAGCTGAGCCGTTTGCTGCTGACACTGACACCCGGGGAACTTTGGACGGCATCAGCCGTAGGAAGGCATGATGAAGCTCATCTGGGAGCTTGTGTCCACGAGGAATCGTTTCCCCGAACGTGCATCCGTCAGGTAAAGCAGCTCATTCACTTCCCTGAGGACCGCAGCTGCTACCGACCCTCGGTCTTGGCGTTTCCCGAACGCTTGAAGTGGCACGGCGGGAGGCACTTGTGTGCCTTCTCTGCAAAACGGCGATGATAGAAGCGCAGGACGTCACCCGCTCCGTGTCGCTTGGTGCTGACTGCTGCTGTCGTCGGCGTGTCCGGTGCTGCAACCACTAGCCCCCTGCCGTCTCCGGGCGTTGCTCCTAGCTCCGCTGCTGCAGCCGAAACTGCGCTCCGCTTGTGGGCATCGACGAGTCGCTGCACCTCCTTGCTCAGCCCGTGGTAGTCTCGCTTGGCCAACCGGGGTGAATCTGCCAGGGTAACTCTCACCGCTGGCGGTAGGGTCCGGAGGAAAAGGTGGGCGAAGATAAATACGCAGTCCTCGGAGTCTTTCAGCCTCAGCATTTTGACCATCAGGTCTACGGGTCTGTCGTTCTCCGACTCCGTCAACGCCAGGAGCCCCTCTGCTCGCTGTTGCACGGAGGGGGTGAAATGACTGATAAGCGCAGCTTTCAAGGCGCCGTATTTGTCGCTGTCTGGTGGGTGGTTGACCAGATCTTCCACCCTTTGAACTGTGTGGCTGTCCAGCTTCGCCACCACATGGTAGAATCTTGTGTCGTCCTTCGAGATTCTCCGGAGGTTGAACTGCGCCTCGACCGCGCTAAACCAGGAGCGTGGGCTATGCTGCCAGAAATCAGGCAGCCGGAGTGTGGAGGCAGCCATCAGGCTGGCTTCTGCCGAGCCCCGCTCGGGAGAATTATTTCTGCTCATTCTGAGTCGTAAGGTCACCAGTGTGGAGAGTGTGTTCAAGGATGAGGCTGAGTTTGTTCCTCAGATTCAGCTTTATTCATAGAGCACATCTCCAACAAATCTCAAAGCAAATCAAGAGGAAGTTTTCATCTCACATCAGGGGTTTTATACCCCGGGCACGAAACAGCAGTCACATGGTGTTTAATTTCAATCACAAAGTAACCCCTTTGATCTCACGCCATTGTCCTCTAGTCTCTGTGGCCCGGAAATCTTCCCCGGTCATCTCCTGGAAACAAAGGCCGAATCTCACACTCCTCTGCTGAATCCCAGAGTCTCAGTCCTCTTTGTTCCATGAGACGTGAAGCACACAATAAACATACAGCAACACATTTGTGGAGAATATGTAACCGATTGAGATGCTGCGGCATGACCTTGAAAAGGCGGTTCATGCTCCAAAACCCTCCAATGTGGCTGAATTACAACAATTCTGCAAAGATGAGTGGGCCAAAATTCCTCCACAGCACTGGAAAAGACTCATTGCTAGTTATTGCAAACGCTTGATTGCAGTTGTTGCTGCTAAGGGTGGCCCAACCAGTTATTAGGTTTAGGGAGCAATCACTTTTTCACACAGGGCCATGTAGGTTTGGATTTTTTTCCCTTAATAATAAACACCTTCATTTAAAAACTGCATTTTGTGTTTACTTGTGCTATCTTTGTCTAATATTTAAATTTGTTAGATGATCTGAAACATTTGAGTGTGACAAACATACAAAAAAAAAAAAAAGAGAAATCAGGAAGGGGGAAAACACTTTACACACCACTCTGGTGTTGGACAATTAAGATTTTTAATTGCGATTAATCTTTTGGAATGTTGAGTTAATCATGATTAATAAGCGTTAATCACGTGTTTTCCAAACATATACAGTGTACCTTAAGTCGGTAATTTTTGAAATTTGTCAGACTGTTATGAACATGGGAGTGAAGAAATATGCATGCTGTCTTCACCTGCAGTTTTATTAAAACTCTCAACATATCCAAAATGACAAACATTATCCAGAATATTCTCCAGAAAATTCTCAAAAGTACTACTGCATGTGCAAACAACAGAATGCCAGGGCTCAATAACATCACTGAACAACAACCAGCCAGCAGCCATAAAAGGAGCTTGCTCTTTCTCCCATAGGAAACATCCACCGCTTTTAAGCAGATCAACACAAAACCTTGTGTGTCACAACAGACACAATTTCCCTTTAAGCAAAAAAACTGCAAACATAAACAACTATCTTGCCCATGATGACCTCCCACTGTGCTGTAAAAACGGTGGGGGAGTGAATGGACATTACGAACACAGCTTGAGAATTTTTTTAGACTGGTATTCACCAACAGATGGAACCCAAGCTATGAGGATGAAAACAGGAGAATTTCTGTCCGTGTCAGCTGCTGGAGGTCAGCTATAACCTAGCATGTAGCTACTAGCCAGCTAGCTAGCTTCTGAAGAAGAAGAACAACCCAACATCCAGGCAAAGTTTTGGAGGAGGCTTTAACAATTATCCAGGTGAGAGCTGCGACAGATAACGTTGTAAACTTAAGCATGATAGCATTTTGGGGATATCCACGGCTGTAATCCAGCTTGTTTGGCTTTGCAATGTCTGCATGGCGCGCACAGTGTTTGTGGCCAGAACCTGCTTTGGCATGGAGAGCCGCTAGGACAAAAAGTACTGTTTGCACTTTCTGCCGTTAATTGCCGTTAACTGCAATCACAAAATTTGTCGCTGTTAACTGGGGCAAAACGTTATCTATCTATCTATCTATCTATCTATCTATCAATCATCCGGAAAGTATTCACAGCGCTTCACTTTTTACACATTTTGTTATGTTACAGCCTTTTTCCAAAAGGGATTAAATTCATTTTTCCCCTCAAAATTCTACACACAATACCCCATAATGACAACATGATTTTTTTTTTGAGATTTTTGCAAATTTATTAAAAATAAAAAAACTAAGAAATCACATGTACATAAGTATTCACAACCTTTGTTCAGTACTTTGTTGATGCACCTTTGGCAGCAATTACAGCCTCAAGTCTTTTTGAATATGATGCCACAAGCTTGGCACGCCTATCTTTGGGCAGTTTGGCCCATTCCTCTTTGCAGCACCTCTCAAGCTCCATCAGGATGGATGGGAAGCGTCGGTGCACAGCCATTTTCAGATCTCTCCAGAGATGTTCAATTGAATTCAAGTCTGGGCTCTGGCTGGGCCACTCAAGGACATTCACAGAGTTGTTCTGAAGCCACTCCTTTGATATCTTGGTTGTGTGCTTTGGGTCATTGTCCTGCTGAAAGATGAACCGTCACGCAGTCTGAGGTCAAGAGCGCTCCAGAGCAGGTTTTCATGCTGCATCAATCTTCCTCTCTGTCCTGACTAGTCTCCAAGTTCCTGATGCTGAAAAACATCCCCACAGCATGATTCTGCCACCACCATTGGCATGGTTATGAGCGGTGCCTGGTTTCCTCTAAACATGACGCCTGACATTCACGCCAAAGAGCTCAATCTTTGTCTCATCAGACCAGAGAATTTTGTTTCTCATGGTCTGAGAGTCCTTAAGGTGCCTTTTGGCAAACTCCATACGGGCTGCCACGTGCCTTTTACTAAGGAGTGGCTTCCATCTGGTCACTCTACCATACAGGCCTGATTGGTGGATTGCTGCAGAGATGGTTGTCCTTCTGGAAGGTTCTCCTCTCTCCACAGAGGACCACTGGAGCTCTGACAGAGTGACCATCGGGTTCTTGGTCAGCTCCCCTACTAAGGCCCTTCTGCCCCGGTTGCTCAGTTTAGACGGCTGGCCAGCTCTAGAAATAGTCCTGGTGGTTCCAAACTTCTTTCATTTACGGATGATGGAGGCCACTGTGATCATTGGGACCTTCAAAACAGCAGAAATTTTTCTGTACCCTTCCCCAGATTTGTGCCTCGAGACAATCCTGTCTTGGAGGTCTACAGACAATTCCTTTGACTTCATGCTTGGTTTGTACTCTGACATGCACTGTCAACTGTGGGACCTTATATAGACAGGTGTGTGCCTTTCCAAATCATGTCCAGTCAACTGAATTTACCACAGGTGGACTTCAATTAAGCTGTAGAAACATCTCAAGAATGATCAGTGGAAACAGGATGCACTTGAGCTCAATTTTGAGCTTCATGGCAAAGGCTGTGAGTACTTATGTACATGTGATTTCTTAGTTTTTTATTTTTAATAAATTTGCAAAAATCTCAAAAAAAAAATTTTTCACATTGTCATTATGGGGTATTGTGTGTGGAATTTTGAGAAAAAAAATGAATTTAATCCCTTTTGGAATAAAGTTGTAACACAAAATGTGGAAAAAGTGAAGTGCTGTGAATACTTTCCGGATGCACTGTGTGTATACTGTATATATATATATATATATATATATATATATATATATATATATAGTGGTTGGCTGAAGCCATTTATTATCAAACAATCGTGTTTGCTCTTTTTAAATCACAATGACAATGTCAAGGTGAGGCCCCTCCGGGGAGGAAAGTTAGGACCCAAAGGCTGGACCCAAGTTTGATGTATTTATTGAGCTGCACTCAAACCAGCTCCAGGGCTGTAAATAATAATTCAAACAGGCTAGGTGGGCATGAACAGGCAAACAGGACAGGAATAAACTGAAATTCAAGCTGATCAGAACCCTGAATTCATGCCAAAATTGATGAGGACACCATGCCCAGGTGAGGGGTGGCATTCCTTAAATACAAACGGGCAGATGAACATAAATTACAAACAAGTGTGTGCACTCAGCAAAGTAACAGGGCAAAATCAGGTTATGCAAAAATGGAATCTGAAGACACTGTCAAAATAAAGCCAAACCAAAAACCAAGACAGGAATAAAGGTACAAGTCATAATAATAAAATGACAACCAAGGATACAAAACATAGAAGCCATGATATTAAAACTAATAATCAACAACTAAGGACTGGGCAGGGACAAAACCAACGCAACGCAAGTGGAGACATGATAATGAAACTGAAGAAGAAGATAGAAGACAGAAAACCATACAATAACAAACTCAAGGTGAGGACGTGGGCTGAGCCCATGTTCTGGTGACAAGGAGAAATGAATTAAACCAAAAGTGAGGACATTGGACCAACCCACGTCTTGACAGACAACAGATACTACCCAAATGACCCTGATCAAAAGTTTACATACCCTAGTTCTTAATACTGTGTATTGCCACCTTTAACATCAGTAACAGCTTAACAGGGGTAATTGTGGATGAGGCACTTTATTTTCTCAGATGGTAAAGCTGCTCATTCTTCTTGTCAAAAAAGCCTTCGGTTCCTGTAAATTCTTGGGCTGTCTTTCATGAACTGCACGTTTGAGACCTCCCCAAAATGGCTCAATGATATTGAGGTCAGGAGACTAGATGGCCACTCCAGAACCTTCACTTTTTTCTGCTGTAGGCAGCAACAGATTGACTTGGCCTTGTGTTTTCGTTCATCGTCATATTGGAATGTCCAAGTGCCTCCCATGCGCAGCAAATTTTCTTCCTGTACTTTCTGAAAACATGCTGCATTGTCAGCTTACTGGTTGACTTCATTGACACTATCGTCAAGAAGAATGATGATACCTCTGGGCTGCATCTTGGACAAGAAAGCTATAGTTCTCAGCGAAGTCAAGAATTGCAGTGTCTTCACTTGGTCCGAGTTGTTGCTTCAAGTTTGACAAATATTCAGCTTGATGCTTCGAAACAAAGTGATGGGTAGTGAGTTTGTCTGTCTTCTTGATGATAGTGTCAATGAAGTCATCCAGTGAGCTGGTACATTTGTATGTAATGTGGTAACCCTAATCCTTTTTTTTTTTTTTTTTTTTTTTTTTTCACATTCATACTAACTGTAGTATGAATGTGATGTTGTGACAAATAAATGTATTTCTAATGTAATGGTCATTATATTTTAGGTTAATAATGAACAAATAATAAATGACTATAAGACACAGACGCAAGCTACAATGGTCTAATATTGAGGAATTTCGATATTCGCGAGTGGCGAAATAGCCCCATATTTGGGATCAGAAATAAAAATGAAGAACTTGCATAAAGAAAAATTGTTTTATATGCCAAGAAAAAGTAATCTTTGAACTTTAAATTAAAACAGAGATCAGATTTTTTTCATACATTCCCACATGCAGTTATGTGCCAATGAAAATCTGACATGAAAACTTTTTTTGGGAATTGGAGAGGCTGCCATCCAGAAACCAATGCATATATCTGACTAACCATTAATGCTTTGAACAGTCCATGTATGTATCTCAAAACTCTGGAAAAATCAAGAAGCTGGGACATATACAAAGTTGTTTTCTGAAGGCCCAAACATGGTCGACCACAAAACCCAAGTAATTTTTTTTTCATTTTTGAGGGGCTGGCATGCCTACCAGTTGTGATGTATTACAGATCTTTTTGTGTATTCTGAAAGAGTAGGTGGAGGTGTACTACTGTACCAAAATCCAGTTTCCTATGTAGTGTAGTTTTTGAGATACCGACACCTGAAAATGGAGGAAAAATAAGGACCTGTAAAAATCGCACCAAAATTGACACATACCCCCCCCCCACAAATTGGTCGTATCTCAAAAAGTATCCATCTGAGCAAACTAAAATTTTACAGTGTACCTATTGGATAAATAAGGAACAACTGGTGTAAATTTCAGAATTTTTTGAGACCCAATGTGTGGGATGTCCTGAAAATTTGTTGAAACGACATGGAATGACCCTTTATCGTTTTTAAGTCGTTTCTTCAACTATAAGTGATATTGGCTTAATGCTAACATATTTCATACTTTAAGCTATGTTAGCATGTAAGCTAGCATTTTTGAAGATTAAAGCTTAAATTTAGCATCTTTAAGCTAACTTCTTGCAACGTTAAACTATTTCTACTAATATACTAATGTTTTTTTTTTAACCCCTTGCACTCCGGTCAGTTTCCCTAAAAATGCCAAAAAATAACGTGCCCAAAGTAAATCGAAAGCTGTTCTTCAACCCTTTGCAGCATCTTCATGGGGTTGGTCTCATTTAAAAGAAAACACTTTGAATTTTTTGGCAAAACAGTCATAATCTCTCTAAGTGCTCCGGCCACTGAGTTACAGTCATCTAAACATACTGAACTTGAAGAAAATAAATTTGGCCTTGGTGTTTTTTTGGATGCAAATGCTTGCAAATAACACACAGCTTCAGATCCGGGCTGGAAAATGCAACAGAAATGTAGAACCAAGTGTTACCCAGCTGAGGTCAAAATTTTGTAACAATACCACAAAAAAATGAATATATTACACAGCTTTTTCCTCAGGTAGTTCCCAGGCGTTTTTGAACTGTGCCAAATTGTGCCAAATGGCACAGTTTGGAAAAGCGTCTGTAACTTTTGAATGATTCAATATAGAAGCTTCATCTTGGGCTCTAATGAAAGGTGCCACTCAGGGCTGTGTGAGTGTGTGTGGGGGGGGGGTTGTCCCCCCCCCTCGCTACAGAGGACGGACATCGGCCATCGCTACATGACGGAATAGACTCATGTGGCGATCGCGGCGCAGTCACCGCGGCCCCCCCCCCCTTGCTACAGAAGAGTAGCGGGGGTGGGGGGGCGTTCACGGTCCGGACGCGGCGAACGAACCGTGTGTGCCGCACAGTTGTAATTTACTGATCGGTCAAAAGTAATTTTTGATTACAATTTTCAGGGATAAAGAATAATTTAGCTTATAACACCTTACCTCTTCACAGCAGCAGTGTCCTGGTGAACTTCTCTTCCTCATTGTCAGACGAACGCGACGCTGGTCCCTTGTTACGGGCTCGTGGTTCTGGTCTCGGTGACCTGGTCAAAACATAATTCCATTATTGCGGTTTTGCGCTTCCATGATTGCGGTTTTGGGGAATGATTTACGACCATCGGCGTCGGCCTCCGTCGGTCTATGATGACCATGGAAGAGAATCCTAAACGTCTATTCTGCTGGAATAATAAAAAAAAAAAGCACCGCCTTTGACTGAACAGGCCGATGCGCGAATGGCAGTCACACAGGTCGCACTTGTGGGTGGTCTCCGTGCTGCTGGGTCTGTGACGGTTCTTCCTGCTGGTCCTTTTTTCATCTGCTGCAGCAGTCTGTCTTCACCCAGCCTTACACAAAACAGCTCGCGAACTTCTGTGCTTCAATTGGCTCGCTGCATTCACAGCGTTGGTAGGCTGGTCCTTCTTGCTAGGTTTTCAGTCATTGGTTCTTCAAGGTTTCAGAAACCCAATTCAAGGCTCTTATTAGTCGAATGAGAGGTCAATCAGATGATCTAATCTGTTCGCGGCTGTGTCTGTAGTGGAAGAACGGAAATGCAGCTTTTTTTTTTCCAGTGCGCGCTTGGACGCAGCGCCCTTGTGCGTCCTAGAGCGCACGAGGGCGCTCTCGTGCGCCCTCGTGCATTTCT
This sequence comes from Pholidichthys leucotaenia, assembly GCA_020510985.1. Taxonomy (NCBI): domain Eukaryota; kingdom Metazoa; phylum Chordata; class Actinopteri; order Cichliformes; family Pholidichthyidae; genus Pholidichthys; species Pholidichthys leucotaenia. The sequence continues at coordinate 12,940,648 of CM035845.1, forward strand.
TCATCCATCATGTGATGGCCACTGATTTATAGCAGTTCAGGTCCTTGGGGTGGGGGTGGGGGGGTCTTTGGTACGGGTATCACACAGGATGTTTTCCACAGCTGTGGTACCCTTCCCAGCTTCAGGCTCAGGTTGAAGATGTGCTCCACAATCCCACACAGCTGGTCTGTGCAGGACCTGAGGAGCTTCGAGCCGATGCAGTCTGGATCTGGGGCCTTCCTTTTTTTTTTTTTTTTCCCTTTTGTTACTTATTTGTACCCGTAGGTAGACTTGGTTTGCAGTCTGGTGACAAGCCACCGGCTGCTGGTCGCTGCGTGCGCGAGCGCCCTAAACCTACATGTTTTTGGTATGCGGGAGGAAACCGGAGAAATACCGGAGTAAACCCACGCAACACGGGGAGAACATGCAAACTCCACACAGCTCACTGTTGGTCGGGGGCTGGGATCGAACCCACGATCTCATGATCCCCGCGATCCCCCGGCCGAGGGTAAAACTGTGCTGCCACAGTGCTAAACCACTGCGCCACCGTGCAGCCCACGGTGCTTCCTTGCCTTGATCTTCCTCAGCTCTGCCCTCACCTGGGTCTTAGTGAGGGTCAGGTTGTGGCAGGGGGGCTGTGTGCTGGGAGTGCGGGGTGTTGGTGGAGGGGGGTGGACAGCAGGACTAGATGATGATAGAGGCAGCAGTGGTTGTTGTGCAGGCGGAGGGGAGGGCGGTTGGTCAACCCTGTTAAAAAAATAGGTTCAGGTTTTTCACCCACTCCCTGCCCCCTGTGGCCTGAGAGGAAGTATTCTGGAGCCCAGAGATGGTTTTGAGGCTTCTCCAGACCTCGCTGTTTTCTCTCTGTTGCAGCTTGTCTTCCATCTTCTTCTTGTAGCTGTCCTTACCCTCTCTGATCTTCCTCCTCACCTCCCTCTGTATGGACTTCAGCTCCTCTCTGTTTCCCGACCTGAAGATCCTTTTCTTTTCTTTCAGTAGGGACTTTGTCTCAGGGTTGATCCAGGGTTCATTGTTTGAGCAACACCATATGGTCTTGATGGGTATGGTGTTGTCCACACAGAAGTTGATGTAGTCTGTGATGGTGTGTTTGAGGCTGTTGATATCCTCACCATGTGGATTGCAGAGCTGCTCCCATGCAGTGATTTCAAAGCAGTCCTTCAGTGCGTCCATTGCCTCCTCAGACCGTACCTTCACTGTGCGCATAACCGGAGGTTGTCTGTACACTAGGGGTTTGTACACAGGCAGGAGATGAACCAAGTTGTGAGCCAATCTCCCAAGCGGGGGGAGTGGCAATGAGGTGTACGCCTCCTTAGCATTTGCATAAAATAAGTCCAGTGTTTTATTGTCTCGGGTGTGGCAGGTGACATACTGGTTGAACGTGGGCAGAATGGAGGACAGTGAAGTGTGGTTAAAATCACCCGAGATGAGGAGGAGAGCATTTGGATGTTGTGTCAGCAGCCTGCTGGTGACTGAGTGGATGGCGTCACGCGCTGCCCCAGCGTTCGCAGATGGATTTGCATAAATAACAATGCAGATCACATGTGAGTATTCCCTTGGGAGGTAAACAGGCCGCATGCTAACAGCTAGCAACTGAATGTCTTTGCTGCAGTGTTGCTCTTTAACCGTGATGTGCCCAGGGTTACACCATCTGTTGTTCACATACATTATCACCCCTCCACCCCTTACCCAAAGCTCATGACCATAGGTGAGGGTAGGAATGTAGATTGACCGGTAAATCGACAGCCTTGCCTTAGAGCTTAGCTCCCTCTTCACCACAACAGACCGGTACAATGGCTGCACCACTGCAGATGCTGCTCCGATCCAACTGTCAATCTCTCGCTCCATTCCCTCCTCACTCATGAATAAGACCCCAAGATACTTAAACTCCTCCGCTTGGCGCAGGAGCTTGTCCCCAACCCAGAGGGGACAATCCAGCTTTTTCCGGCTGAGGACCATGGACTCAGACTTGGAGGTGCTGATTCTCATCCCAGCCACTTCACCGTCAGCAGCAAACCATCCCAGTAAGACCTGTAGGTCATTGCTGGATGAAGCCAACAGGACAACATCATCTGCAAACAACAGAGATGAGATCCTGTGGCCACCAAGCACGACACCCTCCGTTCCTTTGCTGCGCCTAGAAATCCTGTCCATAAAAATTACGAACAGGATTGGTGACAGTGAGAGTTGGACTCCACCAGGGTTTTTTTTTTAAACAGTCAGCTACTTTAGCCTTTCAGCTAGCTTTGTTCGAAGAATTAAGGTTGCATTCAGTGTCTTTTAGCTAAATTCTGCCACCTTAATCAATTACTACTTTTGTGCTAATGTTTATGAAGATTAGGCAATTTCAGCCATTCTGACAGCATTTTTGAGGTTTTAAACTTTTATTTAGCATATTTAAGCTAACTTTATGCAACATCAAGCTACTTCTACATGTATGCATTTAAAGCTACTTTGTGCCAGTATATCACTATATTTTTAAGCATTTCAGGAATGCATTTACTAATGCATCTACATTAGGTCCTCAAACTTAAAGCCACGATAAGTGGGCAGTAGTGGCACACTATCAAAATTTCCACGAGAATTTTCTAGTTTGTGTTGTTATTTCTTCAGTATTCAGGTAAGTAAAGACAGCAGCCTGCTAACAGAACATGGTTTCCACTCCTCAGACTGTCACGTCTAAGCCAAGCAGCTTGTGTGAACACTTCCACTCTGTCTTCTCAGTTGATTTGTGGTCTGAACAGAAGCCATGATTTATAGTGATGAAGAAATGAAACCAGCTTCTGTCTGAGTTGATTGGAGAAGACAGGAGTCCAGTCCAGCTGTACCACTCCCACATAATTTGGCTGTGGATCAGCCTGTAGGCTTCATAAATCGGTCTGAGAGAGACATGGAGCACATTGATCATTGTCTGTTAGGTAGGAATCTTACAGTAGAACAAAGAGCCAACATACCCCCAGAGACCATAGAACATTCCACTGGCCTCTAAGGACACGTACTGTATTTTTAACACTTCCCTTTTCACTTAAATGCCTCACAGTCTTTAACAGTTTCGCACCTAAATGCTACTTCTAAATAAATGACAGTGGCTAAAGCAGGGATTGGCAACCTCTATGTCACAAAGAGCCACTTTGAGTAATTTTTGTTTAAAAAATCCACAAAAATATCTGAGCCTGAGAGCTAAGGTAAAACAGTAAAATCACAGCTGGCCTGACATCTGGATTAAGAGAGTTCTTGTTTGATGGTGAACTTGTTACCCTATTACTCACAAAACTGCAACTTTTTCCCAGTAAAATTTTTAATCATTTGAAAAAAAACAAAACAAAACAACAAAACAAACCTGTGACCATTTTCTTGTGAATTTGTGTGGAAATTTGCCTCATTAAACTAATGTTTTTAAAAGATTAGTTATATTTTTGATGTAAATGTCTTTTGTGTTTTTCATAAATTTGGCCTATTTTTCTTTGCAAATTTGATACCTTTGTTGACTAAAATGAAAGACTTTCACATAATGAAATGTGGTACCTCACATCTCACTCTGCTCCTGATAGTCCTGCATTGTGCAGTGGGTATGATTCATGTGTTTATACGGGTCACCATATATTCAGCTATGATGTATATAGGTTTTTATAGTAGTCTTAGTTTTACTTTCCATGGGTAATCCCTTTGTCTGTCATGTGTGTGTTTCTGTTGTTTGGTTGTCCACTGTCATGCTGCTGTTACACTGTAATTTCCCAGTTTAGGATCAATAAAGTACATCTATCTATCTATCTATCTATCTATCTATCTATCTATCTATCTATCGATCGATCGATCGATAGATAGATAGATAGATAGATAGATATAAGATAAGATAAGATAAGCCTTTATTAGTCCCACAACGGGGAAATTCTAGGATTGCAACAGCACAGGGATAGCAACACTCAGAGCAACAATCAGAAGGCAAGAAAAAAACAAGCAAGCAAGAGCAGCTAATAAACATATGTACGTATTACTATAAAATATATATATATACACACACACACAGACACACAGTGCAGAGCATTGTAGCTGGATGGAATAAATATATGAATATATGAACACACAGTGCAGAGCATTGTAGCTAGATGGAATAAATATGTAAATATATAAACACCCACAGTACGGAGCATTGCAGCTAGGTGGAATAAATATGCAAGTATATAAACACACACAGTGCGGAGCAATGTAGCTAGATGGAATAATATGTAGATATATAAATATATAAACACACCCAGTGCTGAGCATTGTAGCTAGATGGAATAAATATGCAAATATATAAACACACACAGTGCAGAGCATTGTTGCTAGATGGAATGAAACAGCATAACCGTCTACTTAGTTATCCTACATGGTATGATTATGTGCCCATACATATTCTCACCCTCCATAGCGACCGGTATGTTCCTAGTTGTATGCCGGAGGGGACCATTGTGTAAGTCTATTGCATCTTTTGCATTCAAAAAACTATTAGTTTGTTACGTCTTTTTGCTATCTCTGCGAGCAGCCCTGCTTAGGTTGTACAGTCTGACAGCCGTTGGTAGGAAGGACCTACGAAACCTCTCGGTTGTGCACCTGGGATGATGTAGTCTGCTGCTAAATAGTCTGCTGCTTTTTTTTTTTTTTAGCCGAGCGTGTAACATTTTTTCTTGCATATTTGTCATGATTTTCTCCTATAAAAATATATTTTCCAAAAATTTCCAGTGTTTTTGGCATAAAATTTCAGCTATTCTCATAAATTTATTATATTTTTCTTTTTAATTTATTACCTTTTATGGTTAAAATGGCTGCATTTTTTACATAAATTTGTTACATTTTTTTGTAAAACTACAACTTTTTCTGGTAAATGTTTGAGTCTTTTTCAGAAATTTTATGATTTTTTTAATTTGTAAGTTCTTGGATAAGTTTCTGCTCAAAAAAAGCTACATTTTTTTCTAAATCTGCAAGAATTAATTTCTTTTGGGGGGAGGCAGACATTTTTTATATTTTTCTTTTGAATGTGCAGCCTGTTTTCTCAACAATTTATTGCTTCTTTTATTACAAATTTGTGAGTTTTTCTTTCTCGAAGCCTCAGGGTCTAATGATCGGGTAAGCGAGCTCCCCCTCCCTTTCTGTGGGAGGGCCTTCATCTGTTTCCCGGCTCCACAGGTCATCAACGCACCTGCGTGAGTGGACGCATCTGCTGCCTCCTCACTGCCAGCGCTTAAAAGGATCAGTTTGTGAATGCTTCTGCGCTGGACCGTTGGGTACTGCTGCCTTGAATCAAGGTTAAGATTTAAAATTACAGGAACTCAGCCTAATCCTCTTCCTCCTCCTCTCTCCCCAGGTTGCTGCCATCTCAGCGGTGTGTCTCTGGGATTGCAGTGTGCTCGCCTGTCTCCTCATCGTCGTTCTCTGAGGCTGCCTTCTCCACCTGTTCAGACTCCCCCCAGCTCCTCTCCACTTCTCCTCCTCCGCCAGCTTTGTCCCGCTGCTTCTCCCACTTCCTCGCTGGGTTCTCTGCCAGGCTCTCTGCTCACCTCTTGTAAGATACCTCAACACTTATTCATTATCCCCAGTTAACTCCTCATTTTACTAGCGCTCATATCTTTCTCCCTATAGGCTGTGTGTCCCTTCGGCGTGTGCCACTTTCTCTACTGTCGCTGTGTTTTCAATAAAATTGTATTCAACTTTTTCATTCTGCGTCTGAGTGTCTCTTTCTGGTGTTAGTTGCTTGGGGATGTAAGGGTTTTTTTCTCCACGTCCGTCTTTATCTGTGGCAGGTGGGTGGGGAGTACCCGGACGACATGTCCAAAATTCATTTTATGACCCTCCTGCTCTGAGATTGGGCACTTAATTGGGCTCAGTCCATTCTCGGTAGCACTGAGGGCCCTATTTATTCCTTCGAACGTTTTGTTTAAGAGTTTTCCCTAGTGTTCGACCATTCAGAGAGCGAGGGGAATATTATGAGCTGCCTAATGTTACTCTGACAGGAGAATCGATCTGCGGCCGATTTCTCTGTAGAGTTCTGGGTCATTGCGGCGGATTCAGAGTGGAATGACGTTGCCCTACGTAGCGCCTTCCTCCTGGGTCTGAATGTCAACCTCCGTGATGACCCGGTGGTTCATGCTACTCCCTTCTTTCTGGATGACCTTATTGAGTAGGCTTTCAGCTTGGATAATTGGTACCGCGAGCACACGAAGGAGCAGAGGGCCTTCTTCGGTCCATCCTCCCCTTGTACATCCCCCCCGGCTGCTAGTCCCATCAGGTCAGAGTCCTCCCCTGACGCTATGGTGCCGGGCCGTGCTTGTTTAACCCCGGAGGAGTATCAGCGTCGGAGGAAGGCCGGGACTTGCATGTATTGTGGCTCTTTGGAGCATAAACTACCAAACTGCCCTGTGAAGCCAAAAGACGCGGTCCATTAGTGGCCGTGGGGGTCTGGTGGGCGGACATTCTATCAGTCGCCCCAGTAACTTTTCACTCCCGGCTCTTACTGAGTTACCGTGGGCCGAGAAGAAGGTCTCGGTGTTAATTGATTCAGGGACAGAACAAAACTTTATTTCTTTGTGGCTCATGCAGGAGATAGGTATTCCTACTATAAAACTGCTGGCTGCGCTTAACATAACAGCACTATCCTGCTGTAACCTAGCCTCCGTTACCGATCGCACGGCGCTGGTTTCCGTCCTTTTTTCCAGGAACCACTGAGATACTCTCTCATTCTGTATTCTCCCTAGTTCATCCTCCCCGGTGATCCTGGGTTACCCTTGGCTCCAGAAACATAACCTTATTATCAATTGGGCTTAGAACTCAATTTCCTCCTGGAGTCCCTTTTGTTTATCCTCCTGCCTCAGTTCGGCCGCCTGTTCGCCTTCACTCCCTATCACCTCCCTTCTGGCGGAGCCTCATACCCGAGATCTACCATGACTAACTAACTAACTAACTAACCTGCACTTATATAGCGCTTTTCTAGTCACAAAGACCACTCAAAGCGCTTTCATTAATACTAACCCTCTATTCTAAGGGCCTATAGGAAACAGATATCTAGGGACAATTTAGAACAGCCAATTAACCTAACATGCATGTTTTTGGCATGTGGGAGGAAACCGGAGAAATCCCGGAGTAAACCCACGCAACACGGGGAGAACATGCAAACTCCACACAGATCACTGTTGGTTGGGGGCTGGGATCGAACCCACGATCCCACGATCCCCACAATCCCCCGGCCAAGGGTAAACTGTGCTGCCGCAGTGCTAACCACTGCGCCACCGTGCAGCCATGACCTTGGGGAGGTCTTTGGCAAGTCGAGAGCGCTCCCTTTTCCACCTCATCGTTCTTACGACTGTGCTATTGACCTCCTCCTGGGTGCGTGGTTGCCATCCAGCCAGCTCTACAGCCTTTCTGGGCCGGAGCGGGAGACGATGGAGAGGTACATCAAGGACTGTCTGAACGCCGGCCTTATTCGGCCTTCTTTGGCTTCCCTTGGGGCGGAGTTTTCCTTTGTCAGAAAGTAGGACGGATTCCTGCGTCCATGTATCAACTAACGTGAGCTTAACACGATAACTGTTAAGGATAAATGTCCGTTGTCCCTAATCAATTCCGCATTCAAGCTTCTTCAGCGCGCATGGGTATTTACCAAGCTCGACTTGCGCAACGTGTATCACCTGGTTCACATACTCGAAGGAGGTGAACGGAAGACGGTGTTCAAAATGCATATGGGGCACTATGAATATGTTTTGATGCCATTTGGACTCACTAATGCCCCCACCGTCTTCCAGTGCGTGATTGATGTCCTTTGCGATATGGTGAACCATTTTTTTTTTTTTTACCTTGACGATATTCTGATTTTTTCCTGCACGCTGGAGGAATGCACAGTCCATGTCCGGGCTGTGTTAAAACGGCTCCTGGGAAAATTAGCTCTTTGTGAAGGTCAAAAAGTGTGAGTTTTCCACTCTCTCCACTTCCTTCCTTGGCTTTATTGTAACTGAAGGGGAGCTGAGGGCCGACCAGGCCAAGGTATAGCTAACTAACTAACTAACTAACCTGCACTTATATAGCGCTTTTCTAGTCACAAAGACCACTCAAAGCGCTTTCACTAGCACTAACCCTCTATTCTAAGGGCCTATAGGAAACATATCTAGGTACAATTTAGAACAGCCAATTAACCTAACATGCATGTCTTTGGATTGTGGGAGGAAACCGGAGCCCCCGTAGTAAACCCACGCAGCACAGGGAGAACATGCAAACTCCACACAGAAAGGTTCCAACCCCTGCCAGCCTGGGGATTTGAACCAGGAACCTTCTAGCTGTAAGGCAACAGTGCTAACCACTGCACCACCGTGCTGCCCATATATATATATAGGCGGTGTTAGACTGGCCCACACCTCGATCTAAGAAACAGCTCCAGTGCTTTTTGGGTTTTTCTATTGGAGGCTTATCAGAAACTACAGAAGGGTTGTGTTGCCCCTTACTCAGCTGACCTTGACCAAAGCCCCCTTTAAATTGTCTGAGGCAGCGGAGCAGGCCTTCACTGAATTAAAGACCCTATTCTCTAATATGCCCATCTTGGCGCAGGTCGACCCTCAGCTCCAGTTTGTTTTAGAGGTGGATGCTTCTTATTCGGGGGTGGGCACTGTCGTCTCACAGCATTCGGCCTCTGATCAGAAGCTCCACCCATGTGCGTATTTCTCTCGGCGGTTGACGTCAGCTGAGAGAAACTACGACGTAGGAGATCGAGAACTGCTGGCCATAAAATTTGCACTTGAGGAGTGGAGGCATTGGCTGGAGGGAGCCATTCATCCCATCATTGTGTAGACCGACCACAAAAACCTAGAACACTTAAGGTCGGCCCGCAGGCTGAACTCTAGACAGGCTTGCTGGGCCTTATTCTTTCTTAGATTCAATCTGGTGAATCTATTGGCCCGGGTCACGTAACATCAAGCATGACACTCTCTCTTGCCAATTCGTCTCCGACCTGTCGTCCTCCTCATCCACTCCTGAGTCCATGGTTTCCCCTTCCTGTATCCTTGGCGTCCTCTCGTGGGAGATTGAGCAGAGGGTTCGGCAGGCCCAGTCTAATGAACCCAAGCCTAAGGGGGTCCCTGATGACCACCTGTTCATTCCCTCTGCCCTATGCAGTGACGCCATCCGGTGGGGGCATACCAGTCACTTTGCCTGTCACCCTGGGATCTCCCGTACTATCGAACTGGTGCAGCAAGTGTTCTGGTGGCCTATGCTGTGGACAGACATTCGGGATTACGTCAAGGCCTGCCAAGTTTGTGTTATGAACAAGTCGGACTCTTCACCACCCGCTGGTCTCCTGCACCCCCTGCCAGTACCCAGTCGCCCTTGGTTGCACATCGCCATGGACTTCGTCACGGGCCTCCCTCCCTCACAGGGCAACACTGTCATCCTCACTATAGTAAATGGTGAATGGCATTCACTTATATAGTGCTTTTATTCTCATCTCTTGATGACCAAAGCACTTTACAGATCCTGCTATCCACCCATTCACACACACATTCACACACTGATGGCGGCATGCTACCTAACATGGCGCTTCCAGACCCACCAGGAGCAATTGGGGGTGAAGCGTCTTGCCCAGGGACACAATGGCAGGATATCCGGGGAGAGTGGGATTCGAACCGCCAACCATGTGGTTATTGGACGACCGGCTCTACCTCCTGAGCCACTGCCGCACTCCGTAGACAGGTAGACAGATAGTAGACAGGTTCTCCAAAGCCATTCACTTAGTGCCCCTCCCCAAGTTGCCCTCTGCCACTGAAACTGCTAATCTACTCACCAACCATGTTATCTGCTTTCATGGCATCCCTGTGGACATTGTGTCTGACCGGGGTCCCCAATTTACCTCTCTGGTCTGGAAATCCTTCCGTCGCTCCCTGGGCACCACAGTCAGTCTCACCTCTGGGTACCACCCTCAGAGCAATGGGCAGGCTGAGCGTGCTAACCAATCCCTGGAGGCCGCCCTGAGATGTGTGACTTCCTGCAACCCTTCCACCTGGAGCTCCCATCTTACCTGGGTGAAGTATGCCCATAATTCTGCCGTCTCTTCTGGCACCGGAGTCACGCCATTCGAGGCATCAATAGGCTACACTCCCCCCTGCTGCCTATGGCGGAGAGGGACGTAGCCGTACCATCCATGGGGGCCCATGCTTGCCGCTGCCACCGCTTGTGGAAGTCCACTCAGGCTACCCTTCTCCGTTTGGCTGAGTGGAATTGTCAATATGCGGACCGCAAACGGGTCCCAGCGCCCAAATACATGGTGGATCAGAGCGTGTGGCTATCGGCGGATTAGGTCCCTTTGAAGATGGAATCGAGAAAGCTGTCACCTTGCTTCCTTGGTTCCTTTCCCATCTCGAGGATCATCAATGATGTGACGGTTCGTGTGAAACTTCCACTGACACTCCGTATTCACCTCACGTTCCACATATCCAAGATCAAGCCCCTCTCCGCCAGCCCCCCCCCCCCCCCGAAGTCCACTGGGAAGGCTACGGACCAGAAGATGGATCCCCAGTTCCTTTTTCCACGACAAGGGGATGGTCTGAGCTTTTCATGGGGCTCATCCCAAGCCCGATGGGTTGCCAGGAGGCGCCCCTTGGGGGGGGGGGCACTGTAATGATCGGGTGAGCGCACTCCCCCTCCCTTTCTGTGGGAAGGCCTTCATCTATTTCCCTGCTCCACAGGTCATCAACGCACCTGCGTGAGTAGATGTATCTTCTGCCTCCTTACTGCCAGCGCTTAAAAGGATCAGTTTGTGAATGCTTCTGTGCTGGACCGTTGGGTACTGCTGCCTTGAATCAAGGTTAAGATTTAAAATTACAGGAACTCAGCCTAATCCTCTTCCTCCTCCTCTCTCCCCAGGTTGCTGCCATCTCAGCGGTGTGTCTCCGGAATTGCAGTGTGCTCACCTATCTCCTCATCGTCGTTTTCCGAGCCTGCCTTCTCCACCTGTTCAGACTCCCCCCAGCTCCTCTCCACATCTCCTCCTCCGCCAGCTTTGTCCCGCTGGTTCTCCCACTTCCTTGCTGGGTCCTCTGCCGGGTTCTCTGCTCATCTCTCATAAGATACCCCAACACTTATTCATTATCCCCAGTTAACTCCTCATTTTACCAGCTCTCATCGCTTTCTCCCCACAGGCTGTGTGTCCCCTCGGCGTGTGCCACTTTCTCTACTGTCGCAGTGTTTTCAATAAAATTGTATTCAACTTTTTCATTCTGCATCTGAGTGTCTCTTCTTGGTGTTAGTTGCTTTGCACTTGAGCTTCCAGCTTTCAGTCATGACACAGGGAGCTACTGGCCATGGGGAAGGCCATGGGGAAAAGATCCACATGTGGCCCCAGAGCGACAGGTTGCAGACTCCTGAGCCAAAGGCTACTTCTGTTTTATACTGATTCATGTTTTATACAAAGCACATTTCATATCAAGTCTGCTGAAGAAAACTCCTCTTAGTGTCCACCTGATTCCTGAGAAACTATTATGGCTACAAGCTCCACTTTCAGGCTGAAGTAGTGTTAAGTCAGTCAGTAGCAGTGCAGTAGTGGGGCATTTAAAAGTGTTTTTGACAGTTTTTCAGATTCATTATAATGTATAGCCCACATACATTACTCACAAAAAGTTAGAGATATTTGGCTTTCGGGTGAAATTTCAGGATGCACCTAAAATGCGCTATAACCTTTCCAGGTGAACTTAATTTGATCTTCTCTAACCTTTTGAATTTATATACCTAACTGTTCAATATTTCAGTACTTTTTGGATAACTTGGTGTTCTGTAACAAAGTGCTTAATGGCAAAATTTACAACAGGTGTTTTATCCATGAATCGACCAATAAATTTTCTGGTTCGGTTAGAATTGGTATTTAAACAGTCCTCTCCATCATACTGTTCACATTTTGACATCATGAGAACAAGACATCTCACAATTGATCAACAGTACCTTGCGAGGCTTCAAACAGGATGTTCTCAGAGGAAAGTGACCACTGAGCTGAGAGTATTACAGACCATAACTAGAAAAGCACTCATAGAGCGCATACCTCCACCAAGGCTCCTTCCATTTGTCATGGATCACCTCCAAAACGTAATGGGTTTGTGTGTAGGCCTATAGCCACTTGTGGTGAAAATTGCAGCAAAGTCTGTCCATCAGTTTTGGAGTATTGTTGCTAACACACTGTGAGAAGATAAGAGCCTTGGCTGAGGTATGCATTCTCAGATCATCACCAAAATATAATGGGTTCCTCTCTAGGCCAAGAACCACGTCTGGTGAAAATTTCATTCAAATCCATCCAGTAGTTTATGTGTAATCCTGCTGCACAAATACAAACAAAGCCCTTGGTGGAGGTATGCACTCTCAGATCATCACCAAAATCTAATCATGTGTTCCCCATGACATTACACACCTTTCCTGAAAATTTCATCAAAGTCCGTTCATAACTTTTTGAGTTATGTTGGTAACAGACAAACAAACGTCGGTAAAAACATAACCTCCTTGGCGGAGGTAATTAGCAGGTTACAACAGAGATGCAGAGAGACTGGAAGAGTCACAGAAAGGCACAGAAGTGGACGGCCTTTGGCCACATCCCATGCTGATGAACGCTTCATTGTGAAGAGTGCCCTGCGGAACCGTATGATGAATGCCACTCAACTCCCGGCACATTTAAGGGAGGTGAGAGGCACCCAAGTGTCACATCAGACCATTCAAAACTGTTTACATCAGCGTGATCTGTGTGCTAGACGACCTGCAAAGGTACCTGACCACACCAGACACAGGCACCATCTTCTTGCCTGGGCCAGGGAGCATTTACGGCAGACAAGGGACCAGTGGGTCTCAGTGCTGTTCTCTGATGAAAGTCGATTCACATTGTGCAGAAATGATGGCCGCCAACGATATTGGAGATGTCAAGGAGAGCACTATGCATCAGCCTTTGTTGTCACCATATGAACCTTTGGTGGTGGTGGTGTTACAGTCTGGGCAGGTGTGTCTCTTCTATACAGAACTGCCCTACACCAGTGACAAAGCCGATACTACCTGAATAACGTAATTAATCCAGTCATTATGCCCCTGCATGAACAACACAGGCCTAATTTCATCTTAATGGATGACAATGCTCTAGCTCATTGAGGTCACATCATTAGGGAACGGCTGCTGGAGCCTGGGGTACCTTAAATGGAATGGCCTGCACTTTCTCCAGACCTGAATTCCATAGAAAGTCTATGAGATCAGCTGAGTGGCCATGTAGAGGCTCATAACCCTGCACCCCACAACCTCAATGACCTGAGGGCCGCCCTTCAAGAAGAGTGAAATGCCATGCTTCAGCAGACAATAAGTCGATTTGTGAACAGCATGAGATGCCATTGTCAAGCTGTAATTGATGCTCAAGGGCACATGACAAGTTATTAAGACAACTGACATTTTTTGTTGTGGTATACCCACCACTGTTGTTGGCTTTTGTTTCAATAAATTGTTTAAAATGAGGAAATCACCATTGCATGCTCCTACTTAAATGCTCTACTTTCATGATATTGTAGCGAACTCAATATGAGCACCCTACTTGGCTTGCCAAGTGGGTTGACCCTATTGGCGACACAGGTAGGGTGCGGGACTCCGGAGCGGGAGGCGTGAGTTCGAATCTCCCGGTGGGACGTCGCCATGTCGAGCAGCACGTTACAATATAATATCACTGTAGCATGATTTTTTTTTTTACATTTTCTATAAATTTCACCTGAAAGCCAAATATCCCTAACTTTTTGCAAATAGTGTATGTGTTTTGCAGTCAAGTGACAGTAAGTTTCTGCACTTGTTTTGGTATTTTTGAATGCTTTTGTGTAGTTCTGGTACTTGTTGCTGCTGTTGGCGGTGGTGCCTAGTGATGTGCGGATCAATCCTGAAATATCGATACCTCCGATACCGGATCTTTATTATGCTCTAAAATCGATTCTCAAATCAAAATATCGATACTTTTGATACTTAAGTCATTTGAGGTAAGGTATATCCTTAACAGGAACATGGTGAAAAGTAACTAAACTATTGAGATGTTGTCTAAGTGACACGCCCGGTGGGCAATATAAGCTGCGGCTTCAGCCATCACCCATTTCGGATAACTCACGTGGAATTGTATAGAAGAAGGAGTCTTTGTCTAATTTGACCTTGTTGTTATATTATACAGTTTCTTTTAACCTGTACTGTTCTATCTGAAATAAATTCATTCATTCATTCATTCAGTTGGTGGGACTACTTTTTCTTCCGCCTGGGTAAGTGCGTCATGCGTAAGCGCAGCCGCACGCTGTTCCGTGCTCTCAGTCACAGTCTGTGGACGCAATGGCAGAACGTAAACGGAGTCATGTGTGGAGCTATTTCAGCTCCACAAACAGCCAAGACGCAGTCTGTGACGTTTGTAGGAAAACAATAAGAAGTTGTGGCAACACAACGAACCTTGTAAAACACCTCAGGGTAAATCACCACAGTGAATATGAAGCATACACAACGATGAGGCAGACAGAAGAGGAGAGCTCAGTGTCCGCCTCAGGTGCTGCTGCCAGGGCAAGACAGACGTCTCTGGTGGAATCCTTCCGTGCTACAGGCAGGCATGATCCAGGTACAGAGAAGGAAAATGTGGAACTTTAAGTGACGCTAAGCACTGTTGCTGCTGGAGTTGTTCAAATGAATAAATATGGTTATGAAATAAGCAACAAAATAAATACATGCTTCAACAAATAACTGCATGATTTCGTCTTGGAGTAATAGTATGTGTATCACTGAAATAATCTCACCCAGCCTAGCCTTAGCCTAGCTTTATTCATGTAAGGATTCCTAAATAATTCACCATTTAAAGTGGATCACATAGACTAGTTGTTATTAAATTAAACAGAGCAATGACAATAAAACAGCCATGGTGAACTTTGGAAAATATACTAGAAAAGAAGAATCGGACTTCCGGTTATGGCTGCCACGTAGGACGGACGTGTCTCGCTCTGCTCTGCTCCTGGAAAAAAAAATCGGCAAATAACTCTCTCATTTGGGACAGAACGTATCCCAGCATTTGGGCGAGGATATGTCGGCGAAGCCTAAGGCTGGAAAACCAGGAAAAGGAAAAAGCGAGCCGCCGAAACAGTCCAAATTAACGGACTTTCAGGTCTGTGACGCAGCAAACAAAACTCCATATATGGCGGAGGAGGCTGGCAACGCTGCGATTTCTGCGGGGAATGGCGCAGATGCGCTGATGGCAGCCATGAGTTCAATGAGAGCGGACTTTTCCTCTAGATTTGATGGGATTATGACAGCGTTGGAAGGAATAAGAAAGGAATTGGGTGACTGTGTAGAACGAACGGCGCAGATGGAGCTCCGTCTCGCTAGTGCTGAAGATGACGTCACCCGTCTTCAATTAAAGGTGCGCACTTTGGAAAAAAAAAATAAATCTCTGGAAGATAATATTTTGGATTTGGAATCTCGGTCGAGACAGAATAATTTGAGGCTGGTGGGTCTTCCAGAGGAATCAGAAGGTCGGGACGTATGTTCCTTTCTGGAAAAGTGGATTCCGGAGGTGCTGGGCAGCGAGGAGTTGCAATCAGCAGTGGTTCTGGAAAAAGCACATCGTATTGGCCCACGGAGAGATAAGGGACCGCCGAGGACCTTAATTATGAAGTTTCTTAGCAACAGAGACAGGATGAAGATCTTCAACGCTGCACGTGCTAAAGGAGAGATTAAACACCAGGACCAGCAGGTGCGGTTCTACCCAGATTTGGCCACAGGAATCCAGCAATTGAGGAAGCAGTTTGATCCCGTACGTAAGGAGCTGCGCAACCTTGGGATTCGTCATGGTGTAATCTATCCTGCGAGACTGCTGACCACGTATGAGGGCAGAACCCACATCTTCAAGACCCCAGAGGAGGCGCAGGAGTTCATCAAGAAGATCAAAGAAGAAGAAGAGACTGGTGGGAGCTAAGCATGAACAAAATATAAGGTAGAATAATTAAGCATTTGCACAGGCATCTGACTGACTTGAAGTAAATAGTAAGTTTACAAAATATAGATTGTATTATATATTAAAAAAACAAAACAAAAACAAAACAAACAAACAAAAAAAAAACTATGATGTACAAAGTTGTTAAAAATTTTGGAGTTAAGTTGGAAAACTACAGAGGAGAGTTAATGTTACGTCATTAAAAGCAGTAGAGTTAGGGTGATTGGGAGGATGAAGAAGGAGTGGCTTAGGCTGTTCCCCGTGGGTGTGGAACGGTCGATGGCTATATCGGGAGACAGAATTTTTCTTTTGATTTTGGGGGGTTTGCCACAAGTGTGGGAAGGGGAAATTTGTTTGTGTGTAGTTTGTAGGATGAATGTTCAACCACTCATGTTTTTGCTTCTCTGTATGAGCATGTTTACACTGCAAGGTAATCCCAAACTCTCTATTGATCATGGACCAAAGTGTTAATCTTAATTTAACTTCATGGAATTGCAGAGGTCTACAAAATTTAAAAAAACTTAAACAAGTTATGAATAAAATAAAGGACATGGGTTCAAGAATTGTGTTTTTACAAGAAACTCATCTGATAGAGGAGGATGTTAAAAGAATTAGGAGTAGATGGCAGGGAAGTGTATTCACCTCTTCATTTTCATCCCGAGCCAGGGGAGTTATGACTCTCATACATAAATCAGTTCCTTTTCAAGTGAAAAATGTAATTGGAGACAAATTTGGAAGATATGTAATCATTCAAGGTTCTTTGCTATTAGAAAATATAAATCTTGTGAACTTATATGGTCCCAATATAGATGATCAGAAGTTCTTTGCTAATTTATTTCTCATCTTATCATCACTTACAGGGCAACATATAATAGCAGGGGATTTTAATTGTACATTGAATCCAGGTGTGGATAGATCAACAGGACTGGATTGTACGCACATTGGATGTAGGATGACTATTAATCATTTTATGAAAGAATTGAGATTGTTAGATATATGGAGAGAAATGAAACCACAAGTTAAAGCCTATTCTTGTTATTCCAGTACCTACAAGACATTCTCACGTATTGATTATTTTTTGATTTCCACAGAATTAAGGTCCAAGATTCCAAACTGCTTTTATGATAACATCGTGATCTCTGATCATGCACCCTGTTGTCTAATATATGTAGATAAAAAATTGACAAAGGAATCAGGTAGATGGCAATTTCAGCATAAATGGCTTCAGGATGAGGAATTTGTCAAGTATATAGAAAAACAGATAGACGAGTTCTTTGACATCAATACTACACAAACATCAGCATGTGTAAAGTGGGAGGCTTTCAAAGCTTTTATTAGGGGACATATTATTAGTTATACAGGATCAAAATCTAAGAAGACTCGAGAGGAGAGAGCTAAATTGGAACATAAAATAAAAAATCTTCAGGAAAAAGTGTATGCAGGAAGTGACCCAAGGTTGGAGAATGAATTACTGATTTTGAGAGCTGAATACGACAAAAAATCAGCGAATAGAGCTGCCTCGAGTCTTCTAAGATTGAAACAATCTTTTTATGAACAAGGTGAAAAATCAGGAAAATTATTAGCATGGCAGATTAAACAATTGGAAATTAAAACACCAATTACCAGTATTATAAGTAACGGACAGGTAGTTATAGATCCTTTAGAAATTAATAGAGCCTTTAGAGATTACTATGAAAAATTATATGATACCAAAAATGAACCTGATTTAACAAAACTAAATGGGTTTTTGAACGAACTATCTATACCGTGTATTCCAAATGAAAACAGGGAGATATTGGAGTCTAAAATTAGTCAAGAAGAAGTTGGGCTAGCCATTGATAATATGAAATCAGGAAAAAGTGCAGGACCAGATGGTTTTCCAGTTGACCTTTATAAAAAATTTAAGAATAAATTAATAAAACCTTTTTTGGAAATGGTTTTAGAAGCATTTCAAAATAATAATTTACCATCATACATAAATAATGCCTTAATTATACTGCTGCCAAAACCAGGTAAGCCCTCTAATAAATGTGAAAATATGAGACCAATAAGCCTATTAAACGCCGACCTTAAGATAATCTGTAAAATTTTAGCAAGACGAATACAAGAAATTTTACCAAATATTATTAATCGAGATCAGAATGGCTTTATAAAGGGTAGACAAGGCTTCCATAATGTAAGAAGACTATTTAATATTATTTATTTTAATAAAGAAGCACCGGATACAGCTCTCCTATCATTGGACGCCGAAAAGGCCTTTGATAGAGTTGAATGGCCCTTTCTTTTTGAAGTCCTACAAAGGTTTGGACTTGGAAATAATTTCATAAAATGGGTTCAAATAATATACAATAATGCTACAGCAGAAATCCTAACAAATAACAATATTTCAAAACCAATAAAAATCAATAGAGGATGTCGACAAGGCTGTCCACTTTCACCTTTACTGTTTACTATGGCAATTGAACCTTTAGCGATAGCGATACGTTTACATTCACAAATATATGGAATTAAAGTTGGACCAACAGAACATAAAATCTCCCTGTACGCCGATGATATAATTTTGTTTATGTCGAATCTAAAAAAATCAATTCCAACCTTGTTGAATTTAATAAAGAATTTTGGGGAAATATCAGGATATAAAATAAATAAAACTAAATCTTCAATATTAATGCTAAATGAGACCCAGAGAAATTACCCAGCCCCTGAGGTAAATCAATTCAATGTTGTAAATCCGTTTAAATATTTAGGAATCCAAATTATGCCTAAGCTAGAATCAGTCGCCAGTGTCAACTATGAAGCCTTAATGTCAGATATCAGTGAGTTAACTCAGAGATGGATGTCACTACCAATGTCGATGATCGGGAGAATCAATATACTTAAAAGTAATATTTTACCTAAAATACTTTATTTATTTCAATACATTCCCTTATCACCACCTTTAGATCTATTCTCAAGAATAAAAAAAAAGTTAGTGGAATTTATATGGAACAACAGGAGGGCTAGATTACGTTTGTCTTTATTATATTTACCATTTGATCGTGGAGGTCTGAAATGTCCAAATTTTATGTTGTATTATTGGTCGGCACAACTGAGGTCTATGACATATTATTTTTCATCAAATGATCTCCCTCACTGGACTGAAATGGAATCATACAATTTACCTTTACCTCTTCCCATATTCATATACTCAGATTCGGCAAAAAAATTACAAAAACAAGTTAAAAATCCATTTGTAAAGCATATGATCAAAATATGGTGTGAAGCTAAAAACTATTTAAAAGAACCACAGTTATTGTCACAATTTAGTCCAATATGGGGTAATCAATATTTTAAACCAGGGAGAGCGGACGCTGTATTTAAAGTATGGAATTTAAAAGGGACACAAAAGATTCAGGATTTATATTTGCCATGTGCAGACAACATAATGTCTTTTGAAGAGCTGAGGATCAAATTTAATCTCAATAGAACACATTTTTTTTTAAATATCTTCAACTTAGAAACTTTATTCGATCAAATCAAAATAAAGCTCTCACTCGACCTATTTATTCATCCTTGGAAAAAATGATGATGAAAGATAGTAAAAGAAAGGGTATTATTTCAGAGTTTTATAACTCATTGACACTATCTTCAAGTGAAAATTCACTGAAAAGATTAAACTACTGGAAAGAAGATCTGCAAATTGAAATTTCAGAGGAACAATGGGAATTGGCTTGTACAGAAGCTCAAACCAAATCAATAAATGCACGCCTTAAATTGATACATTTCAAATGGTTAATGCGGATGTATGTTACACCGGAGGAGTTAAATAGATATAACAAAAATATACCAGATACATGCACAAAATGCATGGAAAGTAAAGGAACCCTATTTCATTGTTTATGGGAATGTAGATTAATAAGAATGTTTTGGGAAGAGGTGAGGGTAACAATTGAAAAAATAATCTCAAAACAAATCATATTGAATCCTAAACTGTTTTTGTTGGGTCTGTACCCAGAAAAGCATAATTTTAATAAAAGTGAAAGAACATTCATAGACCTCAGTTTGCTTAATGCCAAAAAATGTATTGCACTATTATGGAAAAAGACTCATAGACCAGATGTGACTCAGTGGTTAAGACAGATGTTAACAAACCTTCCATTAGAAAGAATAACATATATACTAAAATCAAAGGAAATTGTGTTTGAGAATATATGGAGACCTTTTATTGATTATGTAAAAAATTTAAACATAACTCTTGAAGAAGAAGGTGAATGATGTGTGTGGACCTTGTAAATTCCAAACTGGTGAACATAATATGTATACTTATGTATTGGATTGTCTAGACTAAACAGAGGAGCATTGTTGAAGATTTGATTTTGTTGGTGGTTGTTGGTGTTTTTAGTGCATTTTTTTTTTTTTGTAGTACTTTAGTGTTAGTGTTTGATTGTTTGTATCATGTTTGTTAAAAAAAAAAAAAAGGTTCAATAAAGATATTGTGGAAAAAAAGAAAAGAAGAATCAGAATCAGAATCAGATTTATTGCCATTGTTCATGTAGTACACAAACTAGGAATTTGTCTCGGTGCCATGCTGCAACATTAAAAACATGATGAGATAAAGAGATAAACTAAAAAACTAAAGGACTAAAAACGTGCAATAAGTGTAGAAAAATAAGTAATAATAATAATAATAGTAATAATAATAATAATAGTAATAATGAGTAATACTAGTCAAGGCAGTTTTAAATAAATTAGCAAGTAGCAGATAATATGGGGTACCACAGTGCAGTTGATAATGCAACAGAAAAACAGTGATGAATGTCATGAGTCTGGTTGAGCTGCTGTACATAGTGCACGAGAGTCAATAAGTCACTTAATGTTCAGCAGTCTGATGGCAGAGGGGAAAAAGCTGTTCATGTGCCGGGAGGTTTTAGTCCGAATGGACCGAAGTCTTCTACCTGAGGGGAGGGGGGCAAACAGTACGTGACCAGGGTGTGAAGGATCGGCTATGATCCGGCCAGCACGACTCCGGGTCCTGGAGATGTACAGGTCCTGGAGAGATGGGAGCTTGCAGCCGATCACCTTCTCAGCAGTGCGCACGACGCGCTGCAGCCTTAGTCTGTCCCTGGCAGTGGCTCCTGCATACCACACAGTTATGGAGGAGGTGAGGATGGACTCGATGATGGCCGTGTAGAACTGCACTAACATCTTGGTGGGTAGCTTGAGCTTCCTCAGCTGCCGCAGAAAGAACATCCTCTGCTGGGCCTTTTTGATGAGGGAGCTGATGAATAAAAATGAATAAAAAGTAACAGTAAAGATGAATAAAAAGTAACAGTGTATCAATAAAATATATCTATTATTACTTACAATCAGTCTAATTTGCTTTAACTGTTAAATGAATATTTTAAAATGTAGGTATTGACAAACTTGTGCAATTATTGTGGCATTTATTTATTTATTTAATTAAATATTTTACTGGCAATTTCAGTTTGAGTTACCCAGTATTATAAGACAGTAAGTGTTTGTACCTCCTTTTTGTAGGCTATTTGGGGAGACTATATACATAGTTGAACCTAATAAGATTAAGCATTCAGTGCAGAGTAGCCCCATCATTTGTTTTTCCCTGTGATTTTATATCGTTTGAAGATGATTCCCCAAGAGCTGCAACACTCACAAGATCCCTGGGAGAGATGATTGCAAAGGATCTCCAGCCTCTGTCCATAGTGGAAGACCAAGGTTTCCAAGGATTTGTGAGAGCTCTTGACCCAAACTATAAACTCCCAGGAAGAAAAAAACTGACAGAGACTGTTCTTGTAAAGATGTTGGATGAATGCAAAGGCAAAGTAAAGGTGTCTTTGCAAAATGCTTCTAGTGTTGTACTTACCACTGATATGTGGACTTCTGTGTCCACAGAGGCATATTTAACTGTAACATGTCATCTCATTGAAAACTGGCAAATGAGGGAATTTGTTTTGGAAACCCACACTTTCCATGGGCAGCATACAGCAGATAATATCTGTTTAGCACTTAAACGCATCACAGAAGAATGGAGCGTAACTGACAAGGTTGTTGCAGTTGTGACAGACGATGCAAATATGGTTGCCTCAATGCACAAGGCTGGATGGAGGCATCATCCATGTTTTGCACATACACTTAATTTAATTGTAAAGGACAGTTTAAAAACTGTCCCAGAAGTGGTGAAAGTGCTGGAGAAATGCAGTGCGATCGTGTCCTTTTTTCACCACAGCACACAGGCCACGCAGAAGCTCAGGGGTATTCAACAACAGTTGAAAGTGGCAGAGCACAAGTTAATCCAGTCAGTAGATACTCGCTGGAATTCAGTTTTTTACATGCTGGAGAGGCTCTATGAGCAAAATGAAGCTGTGACCACAGCCCTCTGCCTTTTAGGGAGGAATGCAATGTGCCTAAATGAGGGCGAATTATCCCTCATCAAGCAAACAGTTGATGCACTACGACCATTTGAAGAAGTGACACGGGAAGTTTCAGCTGAAAAGTATGTTTCAGTCTCTAAAGTGATTCCACTCGTGTCACTCATTCACAGGGCTGTAGCAGCCTGTGAACGTCAAGGCAGCCCCCTCGCCACACAACTGGCACAGCAATGTCAGCGCAGATTCAGGGGTATTGAGAGTATTCACTGTCTAGCTGCCAGTACATTTCTGGATGTTAGGTTTAAACATCTTGGTTTTCGAGACAATGTAGAAGTAATGAAAAAACGTCTCCTATCTGAAATGCAGGAAGTCTATCAGGTAGGACAGGCAGCTCCCTCTCTAGCCCCAAGCTCAACAGCTACTGTTAGCTCTACTTCAGAGCCTTCTACTTCAGGGCCACACCAGAATCCTGCCCTCCCAGGTTCAGCAATATCAAAAGCAGGGATATGGACTCATTTTGACATGCAGGTTTTGCCAGGACAACATCACCGGTCAGCTGCCAGTGATGTGCTCATTGAAGTACGTCGGTACTCAGAAGAAAAAGTGATTCCCCGAGATAGGGATGCACTGGTTTGGTGGCAAGAACACAAACCAAGCTACCCAGCCCTGAGCAAACTGGCAGTGAGATACCTGGGAATTACTGCCACTTCTGTACCGGCAGAGAGAGTCTTTTCAAAGGCAGGAGAGGTTCTGAGCAAAAAACGAAACAGACTAAATGGGAAGACAGTAAATATGCTATTGTTCCTTAACAAAAACCTGTGAATGAGGGAACAACAGTGTCAATGTTGGATGCTGTGCTATTTACATGTTCAGTATTTTCATGTTAACATGTTCATGTAACATGAATTAAGATGCAAGTTTTCATCTTTATAGTAGTTCTTAATAATTAAGCAAGAATTTATTTTAATGTTTTTATAATTGTGCTCATTTTCTTTTTTTTCAGAGTTCGAAACACCATTTTCACATATTTTGTATGATTGTGTCCTCTGGTTTTTCTATTGTTGTATTAGCTCGACTATATTGTAAATGAGGCCGCTACCTCAGTATACTTCAGAGTTTAAAATAAATAAATAAATAAATTACTCTGCTGTAGGGAGTTAGAAATAAAGAAGCGATATGGCTTTATAAATCAAAGGTTAATATCAGCTTTCGCTCCCTAACATCTCATCTTGGTGCAGAAGCAGAAAAAGAGGTCGAACGCAGTCAGACCTTCATACTTTATACCACACTCAACAAAAGACATTGCATATCAAAGCTGACATCCCGCATTAACGTAATCCCCCCTCCATTGTCCTCCGTCTCCTCCACCTGACCCTGGGTGGTCAGGGAGATCAATCCGGTCTCCACCGCTGCGACTCTGTCCGCTCTTTGATCCTCGCTGGCGGTTGAGACCTCTTGTCCTGTTCATAGGCGTTAGGTCATTCCACATATGTAATCACTAAACATTCTAATATGTCTATACATATGTAGGTATGGAATATATGGTTAATATAAGCCACAGCCCCCCCACCCCAAACGACTAAGAAAAGGACAATCAAATTAAGTTTACAGTTTAAGATAATCTCTATGACATATTATACTGTTAACCTCTTGACAGGAAAAACGAGGAAAAATATTTCCAGCAGTCATGCTCCTGTAGGGAATTCAGTAGTAACAACAACAGCATGGTAATATCACAAGTCATCCTTAGAACTGTCACAGCACAATCTGATAACACAGTTAACAACTCTTAGTCAATTTGTATCAGTCCCTGTGCCGTCTGGGTTTTAATCTTCTCCCGAATCTGCTGTGGGTCCACTTTGGCGTCGTGGCGGGACCCTCCTGTAAGGAATCTGCAGCTTGGGGAGGAGAGTGGTTATTTGTTCCCTGCAGGGGGGCTGAGTTTTTTTTCTTGGGGGGTCTACCCCGTCGAGGTGCTCTCGCCACCCGTGCAGGTTCGTCTCTCAACAAGAAGGCAGGTTTAAGTCTGTCAATGCTGACTGTTTCTTTTCTGTCCCCTAAATCAAGCACAAAATGCTTATCAGCAGGTTCCAGCACTCTGAATGGTCCGTCGTATGGAGGACGGAGGGTTGATTTTAAAGCTTCGTGTCTAACAAAAATGAACTCGGCGTTTTTTAAAGCTTGGAGGACAAAAACCCACGGAAAAGAGTGATGTGCCGGTCCGGGGAGAGTGTCCGGTCCGGTGCTGCCTAAAGGCCTCAGGGCTGGAAGATGCCCGGGCTCTGGGTTCTCTGGTAAAAACTCACCTGGAAGTCTGAGAGGTTCTAGAATTTCTCTCTGTTAACTGCAAGCCATTTTATTCCCCGCGGGAGTTCGCATCATTTGTTTTGATCGCTGTGTACGCCCCTCCCGACGCGGACGCACGCGAGGCCCAGCGCGCGCTCGCAGATCACGTCCTACATGCGGAGCGGAATTTTCCAGACTCCCTGGTTATTGTGGTAGGTGACTTTAACCAGTGCAATCTGAGTCACGAGCTCCCCCGATACAGACAGTTTATTAAATGTCCAACCAGAAGAAATAACACGCTGGATCACTGTTACACTACAGTGAAAGACGCATATCGCGCTGTTCCCCGCGCTGCGCTTGGACTATCTGATCACGTGATGGTCCACCTCATTCCCACATACAGACAGAGACTGAAACTCACTAAACCTGTTGTGACCACCACGAAGAAATTGACCAGTGAAGCTGGAGTGAAACTGAACACATGCATGGAAATAACTGACTGGGACATGTTTAAAGGAGCCACACATGATCTTAATGAGTACACAGACACTGTGAACTCATACATCAACTTTTGTGAGGAGAGCATTCTCCCATCGCGCACCAGGGTGAGGTACTCTAATGATAAGCCCTGGTTCACTGCTAAGCTCAGACAGATCAGAAAGGAGAAGGAAGCTGCGTTGAAAAGTGGAGACAGAGACTGCTACAGGGAGGTTAAATATCTGTTTAACAGAGAGCTGAGGAGAGCTAAATCTGTGTATTCTGAGAGACTCCAGCAGCAGTTCTTAAATTAAAAATTAAATTAAATTAAATCACCCTTATTGTCATTCAGCCATACAACCAATCATGTACAGCAGAACGAGATTGTGTTTTACCTATCTACAGTGTAAATCACACACACCCCAAGTGCAGAATCAGAGGGCCGCTGCCATGCAAGGCGCCGCCACAGAGTTCCCTCCTCCATTCCATTTATTGCTGAGCACCAAGCTGGATGGCAGGAAGTTCCACTTTTATATGGTTCCACTTTCACTGCTAATGACTCAGCTTCTGTGTGGAGAGGACTGAGGCAAATCACCAACTATCAGCCTCAGGCTTCTAAAGGTCAGGATGACAAAGCCCTTTGTCAAAAACTGTCCCAACATTACGCCCGTTTTGACACCTCGTCAGCTGTGTCCAACTCCCCCACTCCACCCAGCTCCACTGCCTCCTCGGCCCCTAATTCATCAAAAGCGGTCCGCCCCCCCCCCCCCCGCCCTTGTCATCAGTGAGCAGGACGTGCACAGACAATTCTCCAGACTGAACCCGCGCAAGGCCCCCGGGCCGGACGGTGTGTCTCCCTCCACCCTGAGACACTGTGCGAAAGAGCTGGCTCCTGTCTTCACAGACATTTTTAACACCTCCCTTAAGCTGTGCCACGTGCCGACCTGCCTCAAATCCTCCACCATCATCCCTGTCCCCAAGAAGCCACGGATTACTGGACTTAACGACTACAGACCTGTAGCGCTCACCTCTGTAGTCATGAAGTCCTTTGAGCGCCTGGTCCTGTCTCACCTCAAGTCCATCACCACTCCCCTCCTAGACCTGCTGCAGTTTGCCTACCGTGCCAACAGGTCTGTGGACGACGCAGTCAACCTGGCCCTCCACTCCATCCTGCAGCATCTGGACTCCCCGGGAACCTACGCCAGGATCCTGTTTGTGGACTTCAGCTCTGCATTCAACACCATCCGCCCCGCTCTGCTCCAGGACAAGCTGTCCCTGCTCGGCGTGCCTGACTCCCTCTGCAGGTGGATCACTGACTTCCTGACGGACCGGAGGCAGCATGTGCGGCTGGGGAAGTCTGTCTTGGACTCTGTTAGCATCAGCATCGGATCACCCCAGGGCTGTGTACTTTCCCCCCTACTCTTCTCCCTTTATACCAACTCCTGCACCTCCTCCCACCAGTCTGTTAAGCTGATCAAGTTTGCGGACGACACCATCCTCATCGGGCTCATCTCCAACGGCGACGAGTCCGTCTACAGGAAAGAGGTGGCCCAGCTGGTGTCCTGGTGCAGCCACAACAACCTGCAGCTGAACGCTCTGAAGACAGCGGAGATGATTGTGGACTTCAGGAAAGTCACAACCCCCCTGCCCCCCCTCACCATCACAGGCTCTCCCATCACCATTACAGATTCCTTCCGCTTCTTGGGCACCACCATCACCCGGGACCTCAAATGGGAGCCAACCATCAGCTCCCTCATCAAAAAGGCCCAGCAGAGGATGTTCTTTCTGCAGCAGCTGAGGAAGCTCAAGCTACCCACCAAGATGTTAGTGCAGTTCTACACGGCCATCATCGAGTCCATCCTCACCTCCTCCATAACCGTGTGGTACGCAGGAGCCACTGCCAGGGACAGACTAAGGCTGCAGCGTGTCGTGCGCACTGCTGAGAAGGTGATCGGCTGCAAGCTCCCATCTCTCCAGGACCTGTACATCTCCAGGACCCGGAGGTGTGCAGGCCGGATCATAGCTGATCCTTCACACCCTGGTCACGTACTGTTTGCCCCCCTCCCCTCGGGTAGAAGACTTCGGTCCATTCGGACTAAAACCTCCCGGCACATGAACAGCTTTTCCCCCTCTGCCATCAGACTGCTGAACATTAAGTGACTTATTGACTCTCGTGCACTATATACAGCAGCTCATGTCGTTCATCACTGTTTTTCTGTTGCATTATGGACTGCACTGTGGTACCCCATATTATCTGCTTCTTGCTAATTTATTTAAAACTGCCTTGACTAGTATTACTCATTATTATTTTTATTACTGATTATTCTACACTCATTGAATGTTTTTAGTCTTTTAGTTTTTTTTTTAGTTTATCTCTTTATCTCATCATGTTTTTAATGTTGCAGCATGGCACCGAGACAAATTCCTAGTTTGTGTACTACATGAACAATGGCAATAAATCTGATTCTGATTCTGTGCAAAAACTAATTCTGCTGGGGAGGCGTCTAGATCCTCTTTAGGCGCAGAACGCAACCCCAATAAAACCCAGGGAAGTTTATTCACCCAATTTGTATCCGTTAGTGAGGCCCTGAGGGCGGCCTTTAAAGATCTGTGAAAACGCTCACATAACCCATTAGCCTGAGGGTGATAAGCGGTGGTGCGGTGAATTGTCGCCCCTAAGCTGCTGGCCATGGCTGACCAAAGCTCTGAGACAAATTGAGGCCCCCTATCGGACGTGATGTCCGATGGGACGCCGAAACGTGCCACCCAGTTTGTTAAAAAAATGCGAGCGACTTCCGCAGCTGTGGTTGACGCCAAAGGGACCGCCTCAGGCCAGCGCGTAGTACGGTCTATCATTGTTAACAGGTGTGTGAAACCCTGAGACGAAGGTAGTGGTCCCACGAGGTCGACATGAACGTGGTCAAACCTTCTGGCTGGGATACGAAAAGGCTCTAGAGGAGCTTTTGTGTGTTTGTGTATTTTGGCGCGTTGGCAAGACATGCAGGTCTTTGCCCATTCCTTTACATTTTTGCGCAGGCCCGGCCAAACGAACTTTTCTGCGACCATTTTAACCGAGGCGCGCACCCCTGGGTGCGCGAGGGAGTGAACCGAGTCGAAAATGCGGCGGCGCCATGCAGCTGGGACTACCGGGCGAGGTTGGCCGGTTGAAACGTCGCAGATTAGGGGGGGTACACCGTCACGTAAACCCCTTTCCTCCAGTCTTAACCCTGTTGGTCCAGACAGGAGTGCGCGCACGTCCGCGTCGCTGCTTTGTTCCTCTGCCATGGCCGCGTAATCTATCCCTACGTGAATTGGGGCCACATACGCGTCCGCGTTGGCGAAGAGTTCTGCGGCTGAGGTAGTATAATCTGTCTCCTCGTGCTCTGGCGATGTCACAGTGCGAGAGAGGCAGTCTGCTACCACGTTAAGTTTGCCTGCCACATGTCGAATGTCTGTGGTGAACTCTGAAATTGCAGCTAGCTGTCTTTGTTGCCTGCCTGACCATGGTTCTGAAATTTTAGCCATCGCAAAAGTGAGCGGTTTGTGGTCTACAAAAGCCGTGAAGCGCCGCCCTTCTAACCAGAACTGGAAGTGGCGGATGGATAAATGAAGCGCTAGCAGCTCCCTGTCAAAAGTGCTGTATTTACGCTCGGCTTGGTTTAAAGATTTGCTAAAAAATGCTAAAGGTTGCCAGGTTCCGCCAACATGTTGCTCCACGACTGCCCCTATGGCCAGGTCTGAAGCGTCTGTGGTTAACGCTATGCGGGCCGAGGGATCGGGGTGAACCAACAATGTGGCATTAGCTAGAGCATTTTTTACTTCCGCGAAGGCGTGTTCGCGCTCCGGGGTCCATTCGACCGCGTTGGAAGGCTTTTGTTTTCTGAGCGCGGCATATAGGGGCTGCATGAGTTGCGCTGCGCGGGGGAGGAAACGGTTGTAAAAATTCACCATTCCCAAAAATTCTTGCAGCGATTTGACCGTTTGTGGTCGTGGGAAATTTTTTACCGCGCGGACTTTGTCTGGCAATGGGACTGCCCCCTTCGGTGAAACTCTTTGTCCCAAAAAATCAATTTGTGACACGCCGAATTTGCATTTGGCTGGGTTGATTATTAACCTGTGCTCCTCTAGTCTCTGAAAAACTGTAGTGAGTTTAGAAGAGCTTGGAATAACGAGGCGATGTGACTTATAAACCAAAGTTTATTATCAGCATTGCTCCTCTAACAAGTCTCATCTAGTGCAGCAGCAGAAGAAGTAAGAGAGCGAACACATTCGGCTCTGTGTACTTATACTCACACACAACAAAAGACATGCATATCAAAGCTGACATCCCCCATTACTTAATCCCCTCCTTTGTCTCCGTACCCCTCCACCTGGCCCTGGGAGGTCAGGGCGACCTATCTGGTCTCCACCGCAGTGCCTCGGATGCTCTTTGATCTTCACTGGCGGTTGAGACCCTTTGTCCTGTTCTGAGGTGTGAAGTCGCTTTACATATGTAGTCACCAAACATTCTCACATGCTTATACATATGTAGGTTATGGGATATATGATTAATATAGACCACAGTGAGGTGTTGTTCGTGTTCTTCCTCTGACGGGCTGGCTACCAGCATATCGTCGAGGTAGACTAACACGAAGGGGAGGTCGCGTAATACCGCGTCCATCATACGCTGAAAGGTTTGAGCAGCGCCTTTGAGGCCGAACGGCATCCGCAAAAATTCAAAAAGACCGAACGGGGTTATTACAGCCGTTTTAGGAATGTCTTCCGCTTGAACGGGGACTTGGTGGTAGCCGCGGACCAGGTCTATTTTAGAAAAAATGCGCGCACCCGCCAGATGTAGTGAAAAATCTTGGATGTGAGGAATTGGGTAGCAGTCATGCGCTGTCGCATTGTTTAGTCTGCGGTAATCGCCGCAAGGTCTCCAAGAACCGTCGGTTTTCGGGACCATGTGGAGTGGCGATGCCCAGGGGCTTTTCGAGCGTCTAATAATGCCTAATTTTTCCAGGGTGGCAAACTCGTCCCGTGCTATGGCGAGCTTGGTCGCGTCTAAGCGCCGAGCTTTGGCGAACACGGGTGGGCCTGTTGTGGGGATGAAGTGTTCAACCCCGTGTTTCGCTGAAAATTTTGGAACTGAGAGTGCTGGAAATTGGGTGAGGAGTTGGTCAAACTTACCTCCTGCTGTTGTGACGCTGGCCTGCATGGGTGGTGGAGAAACTCGAGCTGAGCAGGGGATAGAAGCAAATGACAGTGCATTAACCAAGCGCCTATTTGCTAGATCGACTAACAACCCATGTGCACACAAAAAATCAGCGCCCAACAAGTTAAAACTCACCGCCGCTACAATAAATGTCCATCTATAGTTGCGGCCGTGGATGCAAAGAGGCAGGTTCCTTTCACCGAAGGTGTCGATGATCGAGCCGTTGGCTGCCATCGCTCCATTTCCCCGGGGACCCATGGCCCGGTCTGCGTGGGAAGGGGTGATAAAACTCAGCTGAGCTCCGGTGTCGATCAGGAACTGTCTCCCGGTGTGTCCGTCAGTCACATAAAGTAGCTTATTTTTTTCGCCGAGAGCCGCGGCTGTTAATGGTCTTCGGCTTTGGTGTTTCCCGAACTTTTTGAATTTGCAGGGGGGCACGCATTTGTATGCCCTCTCGGCAAAACGGTGGTGGTAATAGCAGATGTCGTTCCGCTTGCTGCGCCTTGGTTGTGCTGCCGCCATGGTGGGCGGGCTCCGCTCGGTTGCCTGTGGTTCTCCGCTGCTCTGGGCTTCCGCGCTGAGATCTGCGGATGCTGCTGTGGCCATCTGTTCCCCGCAGGCGTTGATGAGCCGCTGCGCTTCTCGGGCCAGCGCGCGGAAGTCCTGCTGGGTGCTGCACCGCATGTTGACCAGCGTCCCTCTCATGTGTGGCGGCAGAGTGCTGAGGAAGATGTGTTGGAAGAGGAAATTGTCGTTGTCCTCTTCCTTGAGCTGCAGCATGTCCTCCATGAGGGCCTTGGGTCTGCATCCTCTGTGGCCGTAGATCGCCAGGATCCTCTCTGCTCTCTCCTCGGCTGAGGGGACGAAGTTCTCGACGATGGTCGCTTTAAGCTCTCTGTATTTGTCATGGGCGGGCGGCTGTTGGATTATGCTCCGCGCACATCTTGACGTGGCGGCGTCGAGTTTGGCGACGATGTGATAAAACTTCGTCTCGTCCGCCGTTATGCCCGCCAGTGCAAACTGAGCCTCAGCTTGCTGGAACCATGAGCTCGGGTCTTCCTGCCAGAATTCTGGCAGCTTGACGGTGACGGCGCTTGTGTGGGCCGTCCCTGATGTGTCTGCCGGGTGAGAGCACCTTTCTTCTGCTCTCATGGCGGGGCTGGGGATGGTGCTCGGTTGAGCCCTCTCTGTAGCTTCTGCCGTGGGGGAACGTCTTCCATCCGTTCCCCTGTCTGCATGGGCGCCGGCGCTTGCCTGGGTCACCTCTGATGAGTTACTCGCGGGAGAACGTCTCTGTTCTATCCTCACGTCTGGTCACCAGTGTAGGGAGTTAGAAATAAAGAAGCGATATGGCTTTATAAATCAAAGTTTAATATCAGCTTTCGCTCCCTAACGTCTCATCTTGGTGCAGAAGCAGAAAAAGAGGTCGAACGCAGCCAGACCTTCATACTTTATACCACACTCAACAAAAGACATTGCATATCAAAGCTGACATCTCGCATTAACGGAATCCCCCCTCCATTGTCCTCCATCTCCTCCACCTGACCCTGGGTGGTCAGGGAGATCGATCCGGTCTCCACCGCTGCGACTCTGTCCGCTCTTTGATCCTCGCTGGCGGTTGAGACCTCTTGTCCTGTTCATAGGCGTTAGGTCATTCCACATATGTAATCATTAAACATTCTAATATGTCTATACATATGTAGGTATGGAATATATGGTTAATATAAGCCACACTGCCTTATATTCTTAAGGAAGCTATGATTTGAAATATACTACTTTTTTTTAGAATTAAAAGACATATTAGGTATAGTCGCATAAAATATTGGTATCGTATCGCCGATACCAGCCTGAATTTTACTCAGTATCGGATCGGAAAGGAAATCAGTGGTATCGAACATCACTAGTGGTGCCATAGACTGGATAAATGGAGGCTCCTCACAGCCAAGCTAAGCTAAATCTGTGGCGTCAACAGAAACATGTAGATCATGGATGGGAAACTAAAGAGTACTGTTGGTGCAGACACCAGAGTACCAGGTCTATTTTCACTGCTATGAATATCACAGATCTGAAGTTTATGTGTCATATATGAATATGTGTCACCAAAATAATAAATAAACATAGTCACCAGTTTACTTCCTAAGGCTTAACTTTGTTGTGGAATCACAGCAAAATTATTGAGAGATGGGTCGGAGTGACGTGAGATACACCATCAACTGTGGATCAGTGAACCAGCGGTGCTCATCCGAGCTAGGAGGAGGCTGAAAGCTAAAGGCTAGAAGCTAGTCAGCTAATGGCTAACTGACGTATGAGGGAGGGCAGATTTGAATAAGTGAAGGAGGTTTCTTAAAGTTCTTCTTCTTCTTTTGCCTCGTCCTTTATATGTGAAGTTCACAATCCATGACACTATGATCTAAACACATTTCTGTCTCTTTTCATTCTGCTGATGTAAGATTAGTGTTCAACCATACTTTTATGTTCATTTTCCAGTCTGTCCATGGCCTTCCTCTTTTCCGTTTTGTGGGTTCATGATGTAATGAACTGTACTGTGTGTGTTTATATATCTACATATTTATTCTATCTAGCTACAATGCTCCGCACTGTGTGTCTATATATATATACTGTATATATTTATGTTTATATGTACATATGTATACTTGCTGCTCTTGTTTCTTTTTTTTTTTCTTTTGCCTTCTGATTGTTGCTCTGAGTGTTGCTATCCCTGTGCTGTTGCAATCCTGGAATTTCCCCATTGTGGGACTAATAAAGGCTTATCTTAATATGTCTTGGAACAAACTAATATCCAACTGTCATATTTGGTGCCCGAAGAATTATAGCTTTCTTTCCACTATTTTTCCGAATAGCTCTCTCTCCACTTCAAGTTGTTGTAGTATACTCTCGTTTGTTCGCCATTGTGTTTATGGGATTCTGAGAATCCTACGATAGCTCCACATTTCTGTTGCATCAATTGTGTCCTTTTCTGATTTCCTGATTGTCCGTCCTTTACACCCATATATCAACACAGGCCATATGACACTTTGGCCAGTTTACCTTTAAGATGGAGAGGCACGCTCTTATTTTTCCAGATATTTATGAGCTCCAACAGTCTTAGTTTTGGCAGTTGCAGCATGAACTTTGATGTCCTTTGTACAACTGGTGTTGCTGGTCTTTATGGATCCCTGGTATTTAAACTGATCAACTTCCTCTATGGTGTTCCCTGCTAATTTATAATGCATTGTTCTGTTCCCGGTCATTCCCTTTGTTTTCTTTGGGTTCATCTTCAGCAATCTCACTTCACCCGCCTTGTCACCGCTTCTTACCAACTCATTAATCTGAGCCTTTCTTTCATCTATTAAGACGGTGTCATCCGAAAACTGTAAATTTGATATCCTTCTTCCTCTCACAAGCGCTCCGAAATCCGAAATGTCAACCTCTCTCATTACTTGTTCTGTATAGACACTGAATAGGTGCGGAGATAAGACACAGCCTTGTCGGACTCTTTTGGCCAGATGAAACTGTTCACTATGTGAGTTGTTCCAATGAATGATAGCTGTTTGGTTGGTGTGGAGTGACTTCAGTAGATTTACGATACAGTATGCCCCAGAAGGCACATGTGGTTCATGATGTTGAAGAGCTGGTTTTGGCCAACGCTGTCAAAAGCTTTGCTGTAATTTATGAAGGCCAAATACAGATTACTTTCTTCTGCAATGGTTTTCTCCATTAGCATTTGTGTACAGGCAAGCATATCGCAAGTACTCCTGTTTGATCGATATCCGGCATGTTCGTTTGGTAATTCAAGTTCCACTTTTTGTTTGATGCAATTTAAAATGATAATTAGTAGAACTTTGCTCAGATGGCTTATGAGCACAATCATTCGGTAATTTGGGCAGTCTTTGGGACATCCTGGTTTATATAACATAAAAAAATCTTGTTGTTTCCAACCGACAGGCATTCCCTCTTCTTCCCTGTCAAATGAGCTTGCTGCTTCATTCCTGTCATTGTTGTCAAAGTGCTGATAGGATCTGGTTGACCTAAGGTTGTCCGCGGTGATGGTGGTTTCCTGTAACCATGGCGACAGCCTGCAGAGCTAGTGAGTCGATGTCTCAGCTGTGTGCTTATGCTCATGTTGGGCCGTGTTTCGACTCTGGTGGCATGTGTAGTCAGTCATGTTGGCAGTGTATTGTAGTGCATGGGGTATAATTGCTCGCATTTAGCAGTTTACACAACACAGCAGTTAGTGGCAGGATAAGTGGTGTGCTGTGAGGTGGTCTCTTCTAATGCTTGATGGAGGCAGACGGCTCTCTCTCCACCTCTCTCTTTCTCACAGTTCATGCCTGACTGGCTCTGAATCCGGGGGGATGTGCCTTGTCGTGCCTGTCTATCATAATCATTTCAATATAAACTATCTAGGGCATGTTTAAAACCCACCAATCTTGATAAACGCTCTTTCATCTGTGCTGACAGACAAAGCAGCTCAGCCTCTCTTGATGACAGACACGCCAACCCGAGGATGCGTTTCATCTCCGACTCTCATGCCGACAGCCGGGTGAGAGACAGAGGCAAAGCCAGAAACTGTTTTTAACCATCTCCAGATGTTTGATTAGAAGGGGCAAACTGCAAGTTCAGTGTTGTGTCCATGCATGCTACTGTGAATCCGCACACATTCACAGTGCCTTTTTCACTTCATGTTGTGCACATCCGAGCGTGTGGAAGGTTCCACATATGAATTTCTGTGGTTAGCATGTGCCAGTGGACTATGAGACACATCCTCACTGGCCTGCATTCCTCCTTTAGCCAAAAAGAGCTGAAAAAGACACACAAATACAGTGTGATCAAAGACCTCAGAAGCATGGTCAGATCTGTTCACAGTAAGAGTGTATACCATTATAAGGCTCAACTCACACAGTCATTCCCAGGCTTGTCTACGTGAAGGTTAAGCTCAAGGTCACCGTTGTTATCATGGGTCAGGAGATCTGGACAAAATCATTACTCCTCCAAGGCTATTTCCTCATACACGATGATCCTTAGGTAAGTCTGAATCTGTGCTGTGGTCAAGGTCAAAGATCACAGGTCAGGCTGGAATGAGCTACTCCATCATTGATGGTCTGGCTCATTTATTTGAGTCACTGTTGCAACTTTTGTCACTAATCACAGTTTTATTTTCAGTTTGCAGAACTATAGTTTATATTATATCAAGGAGGTCATGTTTTTGTTGAGGTTTTTCTGTTTGTTTGTTTGTTTGTTTTTTGGTCTTTTTGCAATATTACTGAAAAAGTAGTGAACGGATTTCAGGGAAAATTTCAGGGAAGGTAGGAAATGGGCAAAGGAACAAACAGTTGGTTTTTGGTGTTGATTCAGATCACTGTCTGGATACAGGAATTGTTTTTATCAATAGAGAATGGGCCATTTTCGTTGTCTGGCTTCTTTGCTTACCTGTAGTCTACTGCAACTGCTAACGGGAACAGACGTGCGTTCGATGGAACAGAGCAAACAGAAAATTCAAATTCCTTGTTCAGAGAGGCTGAATAAGGAATCACTGGAGTGGTAGCTCAGTTGGTAGAGCATCCACCCCACACCCGGGAGGCAGGGGTTCAAATCCTAGCCGGGTCATGCCGAAGACCATATAAAAGCAGAACTTCCTGCCGTCCAGTTTGGTGCTCAGCAATAATGGAATGGAGGAGGGAAATCTGTGGCAGTGTCTTGCATGGCAGCAACCCTTCTGATTGTCTATATGGGTGTGTGTGTGATTAACACTGTAGATAAGAGAAACACAATTTCATTCTACTGTACATGACTGGCTGTATGGATTGAATGACAATAAAGGGTGATTTAAGTTTAAGGAGCGCTACCTCTAAAAAATTAAAGAAATAAATGGGCTTGATTGGTATGAGCACAAGAACTGGACCACGGATCTCAACCAACTGCCTGTCAAATATGTTTGGCAGCGTGGTTTGTGGGGTGAGTGCATAAACCCATGAGCAATTTAAGGAAGATAAATCATTAGAGGCTCATATTCAATTCACCAATGGATGGTCCAGCCACCTCAAATCTTCCGGGTGAACAACCAGACAACCGTCATTTGCACGAAGGTAAGCAATCATTGTTTCTACAGTTTTCTGCACTAGCATGTGTCTTTGCAGCTACAAGTATTTCTAAGTCCCAGCAGTGAAATGTTGAATTTATGTTCACATTTGTCATATGATGCTTGATAAGTATATACACATTACTACACAACTAGACATGAAATACTAATCAAGTAATGTGATAAACCCGATGCTTGCGCTGGCGCACCGAAAAACATAACCGGTATAATTAGCCACTATAAAAGCATACTAAATCAGGACAGTGATGTTTTTATAGTCACCCGAAAGAGAAAAAGTTGCTGAATCTAACGATACCAAACATTCTATAGA
Organism: Pholidichthys leucotaenia; assembly: GCA_020510985.1. Taxonomy (NCBI): domain Eukaryota; kingdom Metazoa; phylum Chordata; class Actinopteri; order Cichliformes; family Pholidichthyidae; genus Pholidichthys; species Pholidichthys leucotaenia. The sequence goes on from CM035845.1 coordinate 12,977,344, forward strand.
CTTCAGCCCACATCCAATGTTCAATCCATGCGTAATGAAGGCAATGTGTGCTCTAGGAATTCCCTTCCAGTGCGCACAGAAGGGGAATCCCAGTGCCACGTGTAGCGGTTTGTGTCCATTTTTTTTGTTTGTTTGTGATAGTTTTATCAGACATATTTCTTTCCACCCTCAGACACCACTCATTGTCATGTCCCATATCTGGGCTGTTATGAATAAAGAACTAAAGCAGTCAAATTATGACATTGTTTCAAATCAAATCCTTTCATCATATAATTTTGTCATTTATTTACTTCTATTGTGTTATGTTTTTATTTATTTACGTTATATATCTGAAACTAAATGAAGTGTTATGTATTTCCTAGGCGTTGCACTCTCACCGGCTAAATGAAACTCCCCTCAAGCCATGTGATCCTCAGCTCCAGCGGCCAATTGGAGTCCACACACTGCACCTGCATATATTGTTTACATTGTGTCACACCTCACAGAGCTGTATTTTATATTATATTATTTTATTTTATTTCTAATGTCATTTTATTGCATTACATTCTATCCCTATGCACTGGAAAATGGCACATTACTATAACACAAAGAGATTGGGAAGTGCAGTAAATGTCTTCATTTTATTTTTGTAAGATAAGATAAGATAAGATAAGCCTTTATTAGTCCCACAACGGGGAAATTCCAGGATTGCAACAGCACAGGGATAGCAACACTCAGAGCAACAATCAGAAGGCAAGAAAAAAACAAGAGCAGCGAGTATACATATGTACATATAAACATAAATGCGGAGCATTGCAGCTAGATGGAATAAATATGTGAATATATAAACACACACACAGCGTGGAGTGTTGTAGCAAGATGGAATAAATGTATGAATATATAAACACACAGTGCAGAGCATTGCAGCTAGATGGAAATCATCTGCTATTCATATGCTATGAAATCAGATGATATTTGCGAAGCGTGGGGTACAATAAACATGTACAAAACCAGCCTGCTGCTCCACAGACTGGATTCCTGCTGCTCAGTGTTGTCCAGTGGAGCAGCAGCATCCACCTGTAACCCCTGTGCATCTTCATCTGGTGGGGAAAGTATCTTCCTGTGACCCCAGAGCAACCTCATCTGGTCTTATACACTGCAAAAATGATCAGCCAAAACACAAAAAATAAACACTTTAAGGAGAAAATGACTTAATACAAGAGAAATTATCTGTTGATACAGTAAGACAATGGTATTAAATGATAAATAAATAACTTACAATGACAAAAGACACAAACAAATAACTTCTACACCTACGTATATGATTATTGGCATATCTTCAAATGTAAGATTCTACATCTTGGTAAGCAGCATTGCTTTATGTACCTGTGAGCTCTGCTCGGCAACAACTGGTGGCGCAGCTTCAGTCATCTCTGACTGCTCAGTATGCTTTTTTTTCACTTCATACACCGAGATGTAATGATGGCTTTTTAAATGTCCGCTTAGTATTTGGATTAAACTACGGACGTGGACACAAAATGCCAAAATTATTAAATTAAATTTCAAGGAATATATTACAATAGGTCTGGAATATTTGTAAACGTGTCCTATTAGTTGACTTGTCACTTGATCCCATTAGATATGATTTAATGTGCTAGTTGAGCATTTTGTGTAATGTTAGTTACTACAAGAATGGCCACTTGTCATTAAATATTAAAATAAAAATGATTTAATTGATTTTTGGGGCATTTGGTGGGCTTTTGGTGTCCTATGAAAAATGATTTCATTTATTATGGTCTTTCTGCAACTGTGGGGGTCCCCCCTACAGTTGATAGTGCTATGAGATGACTGTTGTTGTGAAATGGCGCTATATAAATAAAGTTGAATTGAATTGAATTATTTGGATGTTTTCTGGGGGGTTGGGGTCCCGGGGGTCCCATTCAGTCTGTTTGGTCCCGTTTGCTATTTGTCCAACCGGTCTGAGGAAGGGCAGGTGGCCCGAAACATTACTGACAAATAGTAAATACTTAATGGGAGTTATTCGGTGTGTGGATCGTCTTTAATTTTTCTGATGTTTTTTGGCATCTAGCACCCGACCAGGTGACCTGTGTGATGTGCACATCATCTTTATTATTTTTTAAATCACAACTTACCTTTGTCACAATACCGTAAATACATGACTATGTGTGCAGGAATATTGTCAAAGCTGATATCTTTCCTTCTGACTGCTGCAGTCCCTTCCATCCAATACTTCTTTGCTAGCTCGGAGACCTGATTCTCTTTGGGAAGTTAAAAAAGTGTACGCCGTTATCAATCTTTTTCCACGCAAACTGTGAGAGCAGTTGTTGCATTTAATAACACAGTAAAACTTCCCCATTCTAACGTTGTGTGTATTCAAATGAAAAATAATAGACTGAAGCAACCCTCCCAAAAACTTCAGCTTAACCGCTTTTGTCACTCTCTACTAATCGCAGACAGGCAGACAACTTTTCACACAATTCCTTGCGGTTTTTCTGTCTGGTGACGTCACGCGCCCATTTTCTATTCTTGTTTTTCATATACTTTCCCTTTAAGACATCCCTGCAGAGTTACTTGTCTGGGCACTGTGACGTCCCTGCCTCTTTTGGCTGCTAGTTAGGTCATTCTCTTCTCTCCTGCTTGTTTTGAATTGCAGGTGCTCAGTGGATGTGGTTGAGCAATTAAGTATTGGAAACACCTGGGCCCAGTTCCTAGCATAAATAGCTCCTCCACTTGCTCTCTGAGATCCAGAGAGACCCAGAGAAGGAATGGGGTAACAGCTGAGCCATGTTCCACAGCCTTGGTTGAGTTTCTTTTTCTTTTCTCATCAGACACTTCACACACTACACTAACACCCATGCCAACGTTCGAGACACTACTGCCTTACTGATGTCCATTCACATTAGTTTTCTTTACAGGTACTTTAAGTTAACCATCGTAATTCACAACATAATTTGAGTTATTTGAATAAAGTTTGTGTTGTGCACTCTAACCCTTGGTGTCCTCCCATTATTTGTCATGGCCTTGAGCTGGTCATGACAGCATGTATTTCAGCATCCCTAGAAACAGCGCACTCAGCTACAAAACGCTGCGGAAAAGGTACAATGGCTTGCAACAAAAAGAAATGTGGTTTCCATCCACATGGTAAGGGATTACTGACTCATTATTTCATTTGAAGATGCCAAGAAAGTGAGTGAAGGCAGGGGAAACTAACACGTAGATGCCTGAAGTTAAGTTGGTCACCCTCTGCTAGCCACGTCATCTCAACTGTTTTTGTTCCTGCTGGGAGAAAAGCTAAGGATGTCGTCGGGAGCACTGACTTCTCCGCTGGACAATGTTTAATTTTTGTGTGAAAACAATAAGCCTGCTCTGTTATGCTTGTTTACTATGCACCGCAGTGATGATACCGCACTCATGTAATGCTGCTTAATTATGAGGCTTGTCAGTGAACTATAAGGGAGAAGAGAGGAGGGACAAAAGAAAAAAATCTTCTTGTAACATGTTAGCAGGATTACACAAAAACTACTGGAAGGATATGGATAAATTTTTTACCAGAGGTAGTCTTTGAGCTACAGATGAACTCATTAGATTTTGGAGGTGATCCATAAGCACATACCTCTTCCATGGCCCTCTCTTACAATGGATGCACAGAGGGACAGACAGACGGATGAATGGACCTAGGTAGGGAGGGACGGACAGAGCCTTGGCAGAGGTATGCACTCTGAGTGCCTTCTAGCTAAGCATCTTTATGTTCCTAAACCACAAATGGGATTGTTGATGCAAACATGGTGTCTGGCATGTTCCTTTACCCTTTAACGCTTAATCTCTGTAAATTCTTTCTGTAGCAATTGTGTTCTACTGATGGACCCATGTAGGACACAGCCACAGTAGGTGATATGTGTTATGTCTGGAAACCCAGAATGACCAGTGGAGAGTGGTGTGTTTGGAACACAAACTTTATTACAAACTGTGTATAACTCACAATACAGGTCTGTTACGTGAAGCTGGGCACCACAGACCCAAGAGAGAAAGAGACCGTTCGATGGCCAACCCTTACATTATATGTGCATCGGCATGATGACATCACCAAGCGGCTGCATCAGCATGCCGGTGCCAACAGAGCCTGCGATTCCCTTACACCAAATTACCCCCCCCCCCCCACTTAGAAAAACAGAAAACATATACAGTGGTACCTCTACTTACGAAATTAATTCGTTCGGGAAGTATTTTCGTAACGTGAAAATTCCGTAAGTACAGACGCGTTTTACATGTAAATGCCCTAATCCGTTCCAAGCCCCCCAAAATTCGGACATAAATGTTTTATAAATCATAAAAATGCATCAAAACATGTAACAAATACATGTTACAATTAGATTACTGCACAATAAACATAAAATGAGAGTTGTACATAATTTAAAAAAACAAAGAGTAAAGTAAAGAATAATAAAAATTATGTTCATTTACCGTTTAACTGCTATTGTCGTCGTCGTCACCTTTTGCCTTCTTTGGTTCATGTTCTCTCTCATCAGTGGTTTTTGCCTGACGTTTTGTGAAGAACCGATCCAAGGACGTTTGCTTTTGTCGGCTTTTAACAATCCTTCGGCTTCCTTTTGTTTTAATACCGTGCCGATCGTAGATGTATTACGGCCATATTCTTTGGCAAGATCAACCAAACGCATCCCTTTTTCATACCTTTCTATTATCTCTTGCTTTGTTTGTATGGACAAAAAAACTCTCTTCTTCTTCTTTTCTCCTTTTCCACTTATCTCCATCACTTTCTTGGAGCCCATAGTGAATAAAAGTTAATACTGTACTGTACACACACGTAAAACTGCCCGAACTGCCCGAACACTTCGTGGCCAATGGGATACCAGGAAGATGCTAGGCGGTAGCCAATGGCAGAGCAGCTACAAGTATGTTTACGTTCGGTAAACTACGGGAGCTGCGAGGAGCGCGTACTTTTTTGCCTTTCGTATCCTGAAATTTCTTTTGTAACAAGAGGCAATATTTTCCCGTTGAGGCGTGTCGTAACCTGAAAATTCTGTATGTAGAGACGTTCGTAAGTAGAGGTACCACTGTATATCCAAATTATTATTATTATTATTATTATTATTATTATTATTATTAATAATAATAATAATAATATATAATTGGGGATATATTAATTAATGTTAATATATCCCCAATTTGGTACATAGTGAATCCCCAAACTAGCTAGGGCCAGTGGGTGGATTACCGCATGGCCCAGCGCAGCTGAGTGGATTATTTTGCCACCATGTTGACAGCCGCGCCCCTAGCTAAACACAGTCCTTTTTCTTGAGGAAGGCAATTCAGTTGGAGGGGCCCTGAGGTGAGCTCGTGGTTGGCTCGCCCCTGGAGGTGCCAGCTTCAGCAAACCCGGGCCCCATCCTGCTAGAACCACGGCACGCTTGTCAACAACATCCCAGCCAGGATCCCACACCAGCTGGGTTGGCTCCAACGCTGTGTCTTGATCCGCGGCAGCTGTTCTTACCTTCTGTAGACGGCTGGCTTGCCATTTTGATCCATCCGCCGTCTGAATGGCGGCTGGTCTCAGCTGCGAGGTGCTCTTCATGGGTGTCAGTGGTGGTGACGCTGTTAAGGCCAACTGCGGGTCCGGTTGCTCGGTTCTGCAGACCCTAACCCAATCCATCACTGCAAGTGGCGCTGTGTTTGGCTGCATTCTGCACTGTGGTCATGATGGTGTGACTCTCACATCTGCTATGGGGCGTCCACCAGGTTGTGGTGGTTCTGCTGCATCCTGTTGGGTCATGGACTCTTCATCCTGTGTCTCAGCGGTGGCTCCTGGATGCTGATGCCGGTCGTGGATTCGGAAGACATCCGGTGGTTCTAGTGCATTCTGTTCGGTCACAGACTCTTTATCCTGCAGCTCAGCGGTGGCACCTGGAGGGTGGTGCCGGGCGGGTATTTGAAAGCAGTCTGGTTACTTCTGTCCCTCTCTTGGTGCTGGTTGAGGTTGGGGTGATGTGTTGCTGTTGTCGGTGATGGGACGCATTCTGGGCCATCTTCGGTCACCGGGTTCCCCTTTCTCCACAAACTCCCTCTCCTGAGGTGCCACGGTAGCTGTCTGAAGCTCATGCCGGGCGAGGATTGGTGGTGAGTTCTCCCCCTCTCCTGAGAAGTCTGATCGTGGTGATATGTTGTTGTCGCTGTTGGTAGAACCTGCGTCGGGTTGTTGTGTCCCGGGGTACCTGATAGACACGGGCTTCCTCTCCTGCAGCTTTGCAGCAGCTCCCTGAGGCTTATGCTGACCCCTCTGTCAGACTCTCGGTCAGCAGCAACTGGACTCTCCTCAGATCCTCATCTGAGGAGAGTCCAGTTGCTGCTCTCCCTCCGTACTATGTTCACTCTCTGTGCTGTGTTGTCCCTCTGTGCTGTGTTCCCTCTCTGTGCTGTGCTGTTCAGCTAGCTTGTCACGGGGTTAGCTTGTCTTCTAAGGGAAATTTGTCACTGGGTTGTTGCTTTGCGGCACCCTGCTGTCCCGTGGCGTTCACCTCGGGGCCCTCCTGAGAATGTGTGGTGTCGGCAGGATTAGCAACTGGGGCATCCGTCTGTACCAGCGGAGCTGACTGTGGGTAGCATGGATGTGGTCCTGCCAGCTGAGGTGTCTTCTGAGCCACCATCTCCAGCAGCAACCCCATTTTATCATCATTGTCAGGTCGTTCACCTGAAGCAAGCACGCAGCTCGCCACTGGATTTTTTAATGGTCTTAGCCACGGCACAACGGGATTTCAGCCGTCAGCTGTTCCCAGGAGCTTTGGGGTTGCTTCAGCACCCAAAGCCAACAGTCCCTATGCTTTGTTTACTTTTTTTCTTACAGCCGCTCCTGCTTTTCTTCATGGCCACGAGAGGAGTCAGAGACTAGTTTTTCTTCTTGTGATCTCCGCACGTGCAACGGGACAAACCCCTCGACGTCGCGGAGCAGCAAGCAATTTTTGCACGGCTCAGGACGATTTCTCAGCTCCTGCCGGCACTTACTACCCCTCCCCTCCCTCCCCCTCCGCCTGCAGCGAGCTTCTCCCACAGCTCGCTCACACAGATGGATTATCGAGGTCGCGACCCCCTGCCGCGTCCTCTGGGGGGGAGCGTGTGTGGCGGTTCGTTTTAACCCCACAACAGACTAAGGACACTCAGCCCTCTTTTCTGTTTTTCTGCTGCATTACTGAGAAGCAATGTGCCATTCATGTATTTGTGATGCAAACATGCATGTGTTGTGATGTAATGCGCCATTCTGTATAGTGTGCATATGGCTTGTCCTTACTATGCTTTTTCTGAGCATCTTAGATGTGCTTTGGTGTATTAATGTCTACAGGTAGACGAGTTTCTTCTGTCTCACCTATGTGATGTTAATCGATGCCTTTCATCCTTTGTACTCATGCATCCTGTCCTTACTGTGAGCTAGAGACTCAGATCAATATGTAGATGTGCTTGTTAGCCTCTTTGTCTTGCACTTAGAGCGAGGTCTAGCTAATCTGCCCATTGTGATGTATGGCTTACAAATGCAAATACCTCCTGCCTGTTCTGTTGTCCCTTTGATCATTCTTGACTGTGGGGTATGTCTTTTTGATGTATTGTTATGATCAAGTATTTAAGGTGCAACTCTGTAACGCAATCTCTCTCTTCTTCTCTCACTCTGATCCTGCAACTGGTAGACACACGCGTGTCCGCCTCTCCTTCTCTGAGAGCTTAGGGATCCCGCTCCGGGCTGCTCCACTATGCACCGGAGAGGGGATCCCGTGAAGGCGACATGATATAATAAAACCTGCTTAAAACCACAGCACTGCTGCTTATATTTCCATGCCGCCTCATATGTAAGGTTTTGGAAAAAATGGATTTAATATTGTTTGCCGATGACACTAATCTATTATGCAGTGGAAGCAATTTGGAACAACTTTTGGATACACTCGGACTTGAGTCCCCGTTGTGCTGTTTGCTCTCTACATGTCTGTTGTTTTCATCTTCACTATCCCCTCACCCCCCAGCCAGTTGCAGCAGATGACTGCCCCTACCTGAGCCTGCTTCTACTGGAGGTTTCTTCCTGTTAAAAGGGAGTTTTTCCTCTCCACTGTCGCCAAGCGCTTGCTCACAGAGGATCGCCTGATTGCTGGGGTCTTTCTGCAATTGTGGGGGTTTCCTCTACAGTTGAAAGTGCTATGAGATGACTGTTGTTGTGAAATGGCACTATATAAATAAAGTTGAATTGAATTGAATTGAGTTAAACACACAGCATGCGAAGTCATCCTGGGCAAAGAGGAAGCCCGAATGGCAGACACTCCGTATTATAGGGCGGTGTGATGATGCCACCAGAAGGTGGCAACCCCTTTACAAAATCAGAAAACGGCCAATTAAACCCATACAAATTTGGAACACAAACCCCAAACAAACACACCAAATAAAGCAAACAAAATCACAAGAAACAGTAAAACAAACTGAAGCTAGGACCCGTGGGTAGACTGCCACACAGTCTGCACGGCAAAGTGATTTATTCTATGATAAGATAAGATAAGCCTTTGTTAGTCCCACAGTGGGGAAATTCCAGGATTACAGCAGCACAGGGACAGCAGCACTCAGAACAATAATTAATAAAATAAGATCATAAGAACAAATGAATATACATATGTACACATATTTATATACACAGTGCGGGAGCATTGCAGCTAGATGGTATAGACAGCATTACGCTCTGTTACATTATCCCGCAGAATATCAAATCAAATCAAATCAAACTTTATTGTCATATTGCTGTACATACAACTGTAGTGCAGGCAAGATGAAATTGCGTTTCTCTCGGCATCCATATAAGTAGAAGAACATGATTTAAGACACACTCACACATATCTTCACCCCCCCACCCCACCCATCCGTTCATACATCCCTGAGACATACTTGGAAAAAAAAAAAAAAAACTACCTATAATATACAAATAATGCACATAATGTCCACAGTAGTGAATATGAGAGATTCCGGGTCAACTGTTCAGCATCCTAACAGCTTGTGGAAGGAAGCTGTTGATCAGTCTGGTGGTTCTGCCTCTGATGCTCCGGAATCGTTTGCCAAATGGTAGAAGTTCGAAGTGTTTATGCAGAGGGTGAGAACGGTCCTTGACAATGTTCAGTGCCCTGCTCCTACAACGGTTCTGAAAAAGTTCTTGGACAGAGGGGAGGGAGACTCCAATTACCCTCTCAGCTCCCCTGACTATTCTCTGCAGGGCTTTTTTGTCTGACATACTGCAGCTGGAGTACCATGTAGCAATGCAGTATGTCAGAACACTCTCCACCACACCTCTGTAGAAGGTCCTGAGGATGCAGATGGGGAGAGAGGCCTGTTTGAGTTTTCTCAAGAAGTGCAGTCTCTGCTGAGCCCGCTTCCTGATCCCCAAGGAATTCTTGCTCCAGGTCAGGTCCTGCGAGATCTGCACTCCGAGGAACTTGATGTTCTCCACTCTCTCCACTCTCTACTGTCTGTACCCAGACAGTATATTTCGTATTTGAATCAGCCGTGTTGTCACCCTCAGTAATGATTGATATTGTCCTAGTTGTATAATGGAGGGGACCATTTATTGTGCTAGGTTGTCACATTTTGTACATTCAATACAACCTCTACGAGCAGCCTTGGTTAGGCTAAGTTTGACAGTTGTAGGTAGGCAGGACCTGTGGAACTTCTCCGTCGTGCACCTAGGATGGTACAGCCTACTGCTAAATGAGCTCCTCAGTGTGTTCAGCGTGTCCTGCATGGGGTGGGACTCGGACTCCAGCAGAGATGATAGCTTATCCACCATCCTCCTCTCTCCTGTTCCCTCTACTGGGTGGAGGCGCCGCCCCAGAGCAGTGCTAGCTTTTTTGATCAGTCTGTTCAGTCTCTTCCTGTTGGCTGCCTTGATGCCGCTGCCCCAGCAAACCACTCCAACAATGATGGCTGATGCCACCACCGAATCGTAGAAGGTCTTCAGGAGTGCCCCTTGCACTCCAAAAGACCTGAGTCTCCTTAGGAGGAAGGGTTAGGGTTAGGGTTTGCTTCTTGTAGAGCACGTTGATGTTGTGTGACCAGTCTAGTTTATTGTTCAGGTGAACATCTAGGTACTTGTAGGATGTCAGTATCTCAATGTCTGTTCCCTGTATGTTTACTGGAGCTGTGGGAGGTTGTCCTCGCCTGCGGCAGTCCACCACCAGTTCCTTAGTTTTCCTCGCATTGATCTGGAGGCAGTTCCATTGGCATCAGTTCACGAAGTCCTGGATAAGTCCTCTGTATTCTGCATCATCTCCATCAGAGATGAGTCAGATGATCACAGAGTCATCAGAGAACTTCTGTAGGTGGCAGTGTGGTGTGTTGTGTGAAAAGTCTGCAGTATAAAGGATGAACAGGAAGGGAGCCAGGATTGCTCCCTGGGGGGCCCCCGTACTGCAGATGATAGTGTCAGGCACACAATCCTGGATTCTCACAAACAGTGGCTGGTTTGTGAGGTAGTCCAGGATCCACAATGACAGGTGCTGGTCCACCCCTGCTCACAGTAGCTTGTCCTTCAAGTTTACCGGTTGAATGGTGTTGAAAGCACTGGAGAAATCAAAGAACATGATCCTCACAGTGCTCCCAGGCTTCTCCAGGTGGGACAGGGAGCAGTGTTGGAGGAAGATCACTGCATCCGATGCCTTGCTGGTAGGCGAACTGGAGTGGGTCCATCACTGGTCCCACCAGGGGGCAGAGGTGGGCAAGGAGCAGCCTCTCCAGGGTCTTAGGTGTGACGTGAGGGCCACTGGTCTGTAGCTGTTCAGGTCCGTGGGGTGAGGGGTCTTTGGGACGGGTACCACACAGGATGTTTTCCACAACTGTGGTACCCTCCCCAGCTTCAGGCTCAGGTTGAACATGTGCTCCACGATCCCATACAGCTGGTTTGCGCAGGACTTGAGGAGCTTCGAACTGATGCCGTCCGGACCCGAGGCCTTCCTCGCCTTGATCTTCCCCAGCACCGCTTTCACCTGGGTCTTAGTGAGGGTCAGGTTGGGGCAGGAGGGCTGTGTGCTGGGAGTGGGAGGTGCTGGGGGGAGGCTGTGAATAGCGGGACTAGATGAAGGTGGAAGCAGTAGTGGCTGGTGGGCAGGCAGAGACGAGGGCAGTTAGTCAAATTTGTTAAAAAACAGGTTCAGGTCGTTCACCAACTCCCTGCCCCCCGTGGCCTGGGAGGAGATATTCTGGTGCCCAGAGATGGTTTTGAGGCTTCTCCAGACCCCGCGGATGTCACTCTGTTGCACCTTGTCCTCCATCTTCTTCCTGTAGCTGTCCTTCCCCTCTCTGAACTTCCTCCTTAGCTCCCTCTGTACGGACTTCAGCTCCTCCTCGTTTCCCGACCTGAAGATCCTTTTCTTCTCCTTCAGTCATGACTTTATCTCACGGTTGATCCAGGGTTTGTTGTTTGAGAATCACCATATGGTCTTTGTGGGCACAGTGTTGTCCACACAGAAGTTGATGTAGTCTGTGATGGTGTATGTAAGGCCGTCAATGTCTTCATCATGTGGATCACAAAGCTGCTCCCACACAGTGGATTCAAAACAGTCCTTCAGAGCGTCCATCACCTCCCCAGACCATATTTTCACTATGCGGGTAACAGGAGGGTGTCTGTTTACCAGGGCTTTGCACACAAGCAGAAGGTGAACCAAGTTGTGATCCGATCTCCTGAAGGGGGGCAGGGGGGCTAGTGGCAATGAGGTGTAAACCTCCTTGTGTTTGCAAGTCCAATGTTTTATTGTCTCTGGTGTGGCACATGACATACTGGGTGAACGTGGGCAGAATGGAGGACAGTGAAGTATGGTTAAAATCACTCGAGATGAGGAGGAGAGCATTTGGGTGCTGAGTTTGCTGCCTGCCAGTGACTGAGTGAATGACGTCACGCGCTGTCTCAGTGCTTCCGGAGGGGGATACATAAATAACAATGTTGTTCTTTAATTGTGATGTGCTGAGGATTACACCATCTGTTGTTCACATACATTATCAGAACCCCACGTCTGCTGTTCCCGCTGTTTGATGTCCGATCTGCCCATATTGTGTGGAAACCCTCCAGATCGATGTTAGCATCCATTGCTAGCTCTGTTAGCCACATTGCAGTAAACAACATAATGCTAATCTCTCTGAAGACGCTCTCATGCCGGGACATAGCCACCAGTCTGTCAGTCTTGTTAAGCAGCGATCTCACATTTCCCATAATAACGGATGGATGGATGGGTCTGTACCTTGTTTACCTCGTGTGTCACTTCAGTCCAGCTCAACATCCACATTGTTTTCGCCTGATTTCTCTTGGTATGTTGAGTTTTTGCGTTAGCACCATGGGGCAGTCTAATATTATCAGCTGACTCCTACTGCAAACAATAGCTCCTCCACTCACCGGGTCAGGAGACATTTGCAGTATTAGCCGAAAGATGACTAATATCAGCACCAGTGCGGCGATCTGTGCATCCTTGGCATCCGTGGTGGATACGGCGTCGCCAGATCATGAAGTTGTGGCAAGAAAGACAGATAGTAAATAAAAACAAGAAAGAAACTCATGTGGCGCCGGAAGTATAGGAAGAAGTATATTCTGCCACCTTCAGCAGGACAGCCGTGCTCCTAACTAACAATTCAGTTCTCTTTTTCCGAACAGTCCCCCATGGCGATGGTGGATCAGGTGGGGGGCCCCCATGGTAACCCCGCTGCAGGCGCACCCCTGGAGGCAGCAGATCCTCGGGGCAAGGACCAATCTTCAGAACTGTAGCAACATTTAATTATAAGGTACAAAGATTATTTAATTTATATTTAGAGTTGTGTGTGGGGAGACGGAGGTTCACTTCGAGTCCACGCACACACTGGAAAAATTCGTTTTTGGGGCACCAGTCCACAAGCTTGGACAATTTATTAATAACTAATCTTTATACCTTAAATCAATCAGTCTCAAATAGTCATGAATTCTACTGGGTGACTTTAGAAACAAACACAGGAAAAGAAATCAACAGAAACTTCCATATACCACTTACAGTTTTAATGATCAGACTCAGATTAAATGACATTACATTCAACGGATTTGTTGGTAAAGTGAAATGACCAAATATGAAGCATCACATTCAACTTGTAACTGATTATTGAGCAACAGAGTGTAATCACATTTGTGGAACCAAGGAAACCTTAGTATGAATTTGTAACTGTGATGAAAATGTAGATTGAAATAACTGTAACAAAAATATGAAGAAAATTGGACACAAATTTTATGAAAAAAAATTATAAAAGGTAATTATATGGAAAAGAAACTGAGTTGCTCTAAGAAAGTAAAAGCGAAATTTAATGAAAAGAGGAATATTATTTCTCTTCTATAGCTCTGATTAGAGTGATAAACTAGTTTTAAACCTGAGACAAATTATGGCATATTTAAGGCGATGGACATCACATTATTCAGCAGATGAAACACAGGAATCTTGCTCATGTGATCTTGATGCGTTGGCTTCTAGCTGAATCCAGGAGCTGAAGCTGTATTTGAAGATTATAAAGCAGAATATCTGCCAGCAGATATTTCTTCCCAGGGCAGTAGTCAGGAGTTGAGGTCCGATGGCAATAATGAGGCTGCTGGCTGCATAATATGCCATGCGGACAACCCGAGAATTTTTCAGCGGCTTCCTCGGGTCCAAATAAATTGTATATGGAACGGCAGTGGCTCAGGAGGTAGAGTAGGTTGTCCAATAACCACATGGTTGGCAGTTCGAATCCTGCTCTCCCCAGATATCCTGCCGTTGTGTCCCTGGGCAAGACACTTCACCCCAATTGCTCCTGGTGGGTCTGGAAGCGCCATGTTAGGCAGCATGCCACCATCAGTGTGTGAATGTGTGTGTGAATGGGTGGATAGCAGGATCTGTAAAGCGCTTTGGTCATCAAGAGATGAGAATAAAAAGCACTATATAAGTGAGTGCCATTTACCATTTACCATGGAGTTCAAAGTCTGATCAAGGTCACAGAATTAGAGAGACAAGATTAATAAAAAAAAATTCAAGCCACAAAATCTAAGTTCTGCAGGTGTTGTGGCAGTTGGTGAGAACAGCTTCCAGTGTGAGAAAAACAATCAGTCCACTTTAAAACACGGTGAGTTAATAGAACAAGTTTAACTGAATAAAATAGAAAAAACGTCTGTGAACACGGAGTTTCACTCCATATAAAAGAGAAGTTTGAGCTCAAAAAGAAGAAAAGTAATTTTCCCAGACGTTTAAAGGAAAGAGCATTAAAAGCAGGACACAGACAAAACTTTCACACAGAACAACTCTCTACCTCTCTCTCTCTGAATTGATGTATTCCTCCTTTAAACTGAATAAGTTTCCATGGGAACAACTTGACTGACATGAAAGGGAACCAATTTTCTCCCATTGCGGGAGGTTTGAATGAACTCTGGTCCAATAAGAATACAGTCCTTTGTCTGTAACCGACCAATAGAATGAAAGGGGGTATTGTCCAACAGAGACTGGCTGGTGATTGGCTGAGCCAGTCAGATGACTTGACTAAGTTTTAGAAGGCACATGTATTAACTCTGCAATTCAAATTACATACTTATGTATAAAGTCTAAACTAACTTCAGTGATTCATGACTAACTTTCAGTGAGCATGCACTTTTATAAACTTGTCCTTCTATAATTAGCATGCATTAGAATAAGGGTCATTTAAGCATTTTCAAACATGAACACATTTAAAATCAATGATTAATGAAACATTTCAAACCAGAACGGTATGTCAGAGTCCTGCTTGATTTTCCAGGGTGTCCTGAAAAAGAAAATAATCTGAGAATTGAGAGTTTTTGTAAAAAGGAAGTAATTTCATTCATTAACCTCTTAACTGTGTATGTCGCCAAACTGCGTCATAACCCCTAGTCGTCAAGAGTGGTAAAGATTTTTTTTCAAGAAAATATTCAGATCAGATGTCAGAACTTTCCAAGGCTATAACTTGAAAGCGGTAAGAGGTAATGGCTTGCTGTCAATTAGAAAGATGTAGAATATGATCCAAAGTTTCAGATGGGGTAAATTTACACATCTAATTTCCATACAAACAAACACATTTGCCACTTACCGCTGGCTAGGCGTCGTCGTATTGCGGCATTCTGGCCATTATTTTGTCCTCTCCCAGTCGTTTTAGCGTTCTCTCCTACATCCAGAAACTGTTATTGATTATTCCATCTTTATTTCACTTTTATTCCACTGCAATTTACCTTATATGACGACATGCAACCGGAGATTGCTTTACAGTCACGTGCCTCTCCAGGTGCCGGCAGGTGAAATAAACCTGCTTCGCGTTCCCTGTGTTTGTCATAAATCCCGTTGCGCCATAACGCAGCGCACGAGGGAAGGAATAGAAAACTCAATCGCTGGAGTAGAACGTGCCATTTATTAACATAAACTCCCACTGAGTAACAAGTTCAGTCAACCACGAAAATACAGAGAATTGAAATTGAGTTTGGGTCATCAGACATACAGGGAAGCTATCTGGATGTTCGACAGCTGGGGAGGGGGAATGCCTAGTGCCGCCGTAATGATGAGCACAAAGGAAAAGGCAAAATGAACACTTAAGGCTGGAACAATCTGAAGCTGTCCGTGTAGTCTGGTAGATGAGGAAGGGAGGCAGAGCCAGCCGCGAACATCCAGGGATTGAACGTCTGAAAATGTCAGGCTGAATGCGTGAAGGAAATGATACAACACTCATGGAGAACTCGCTACCATAAATGAGAGCGAATGCTCCGACAATCTCTTTCCACAATGCAGCGTATTTATAATCATAATGCAAACGAGGAAAGAGATTGCCGGTGTGAGGAAACGTTGGCTGAACATAATTAAACCTGGTGTGTATAAGTGCTTGTATGAGCGTGTGTGTGTGTGTGTGTGTGTGTGTGTGTGTGTGTGTGTGTGTGTGTGTGTGTGTGTGTAAACACCCCTAATGGAACACAGCTGATGGCACTTGACAGGAGGAGGGGGCGTGCCCGAGCTGTCAGGGAGTGAAGGCCAAAAGCTCCCTGAAGCGTCTGGAGGAGAATAGGGCAAAATAACCATAAGTCAGAACCGGGTTTGAAACCATCAAACCCAGGTTCATGACATTGTTATAAGAACATGTAAACATCTACCTTCATAAGCTAAATAATCTCTTTTTAGAATCATAGCAAATTCAGGACCAAATCCTCCGAATTTGCTTGTCCGTCTGCGATCGCGTATGTCCACAATGATGGGTGCCGTCCATTTTGTTTTGTAATCTCAAAGATGAAAAAGAAGAAGAAGGATTTCTTCCTCTTTGGTGTATTATGTGTCATCCATGCTGCAGCTGGTTCGCATGGCAGATCGGGCCGTCCACCAGCCAGAAACACGCTGCTCCCAACTTGGCCACAATCCTCAGCGGCGCCCGATTTTTTGCCGGTTGTGGTCTGGCCGACAGCTGCCCTGGTCGTTCATTGGCCCGAAACTGAACCCAGTCCATGACCTGGAGCGGCACCTTGCTTGGTTTGACATGCTGCTGTGTCTGTGGCAGCCCCATGTTTGCCTTTTGTCAGGCCCTGTTGTTACACCGTGGCAATGCAGCAGACACCTCCATAGTAGTGGACCCCTCACTTGTTTTTGGCCGAAATCCAACAGGGCCACTGAAAGAGTCCGGTGCCTCCCTGGTGTTGCTTGTCAGGCCGGACGCCTCACCCACCCACTCGGCCCCCCCACTACCTCCGGCCAAGCGTGAGTGCTGTAGCTGTCCAGTTCCTCCACTCAGCTAGGAGTTAGTGCCCCGGTGCCGGCACTATCCAAAAGCACCTCATCCCAAACCACAATGTTGTTGTCCACTGGGGCCAGCGAATTCCAGCGTCCACACCCAGACCATTCAGACCCAGCTCTGTCCCTGATGGCGAAACCCAGTCCGTAGAAGAGGTCACATCTCATGATGTTATCGCCATGTGCCGCCACCTGGAACGTGAAGTCGTACATCACTTCATTTTTGTAGCAAACAGTCCACGCCACAGTCCTGGCATTGCGCAGTCTGTTACCACCATATCCGTACAACGGCACTAAGTTACTCCTGATCCTGTGATGTGGGAAGAACTTTTTCACCGTGGCCCAATTCAGCATCGACCGCACCGCCGCCGTGTCGAGCAGTAACGGCAAAGCCACAGCTATATGCAATAGGAATACCCGTTGGTGCTGGGACTCACCAAGTAAATGGTCATTGTAGGCAGGTGGGCTGACTCCCTTGGTGGGCTCCACGACGCTCGAAACCGGCACACTCTGGCGAAATGGTTTAAGTGCCCACACTTACTGCATCGCTTCCCTCTTGCCGGGCACACTCTCGCTTTAAACTGATGCATTGAGGACCCATAACCCCCGCAAATGGGGCTTCTTGGGGCAGACCTTCGGCTCACGGCATACTGTAAGCCTCATAGTCCTCGTCCATGCTTTTATCATCCTCCAGGTCCACCATATTTGCCAATGTCATCGTCGTCTCTGTCGGCTTTTGTGACTAGCACTAGTCTAGCTCCAAAGCTAGCTTGTCTGTGGCCTCCAACTGAAGAGCTAGCTTGACAGCCCTAGCTAATGTCAAGTCATTGGGCATCGTTAGCAAACTAGCACATAGCCCACCATTACATGTGTTCTCAGCCAATTGGTCCTGCACTATCTCGTCCTCCCAACTACCCAAAACAGCACACACTAGCTTACTGTCTGAGGTCAGAGACAAACTGTTGAATTGGCTCACCGACCCTTTGGCATCTCTGTTGAAAATGAATTTGTTGCACCGTCATGCTGTCCGGCATGGTAAAGTGGTTAGCTAGCAGCTCCACGACGTCCTTGTATGTGTTTGTTGCGCCGAGCATCTGCAGAATCCTCTGGCCTTCGATACCCAGGTTGTGGACAAGGAGTGCTCACATCCTCACCTTGTCTAGCTTTCCAAGGTCCAGGGTGCAGGTCTCACCAACCTCCAACCAGCAAGGCCACGACACCAGTGGCTTGCCGGGAAGCTCCAGGAAATGCCGCAGTGGTGTAACACACGCTTCCGTGGTTTAATCCTCAGTTGTCAAATGTTATGTCCACAAACTGTCATAAATTGCCCTTTTTAAGGGCTGCAGATGGACACCAAACGCTCACTGTGGTTTCTGCACATTTATTGACATAAAGACAAACATACAAAGTACAATAAACAAGTGAACACTAAAATGATGAAGCGCTGGAGGAGAACGGTGCTCGACGTCACAGGGGAAACAGAAGCCTGGGGTCACCGGGCAAAAGGGCAGAACCAGCTGGAGCACTCCTGAAAAGATGCGAGGCTCGCAGCTGGAAATGAAGGGGAAAAACCCACCTGGACGGCGCTCTCCTCTTTCCTCGACAGCGAAGTACGAATACAGAATAACGGGATGTCTGAGGACAACACCAGAAGGACATGACAACTTAGTGTCAACGATGGCCCTCACGAGCCATCAATGAGATGCCGGATGCCAGCCGATCAGTTTGCACATTTTATTAAAGGAAAGATAACGACAAAATAATAAGCCACGGGGGGCTAAAACACACTATAACTATAACTCAGATTATGGCAAGGTAGAACAGACTCACAATGAAACACACTTACAGAGAAAGGAGAAATCAGCATGGAGGTTGGACGACGGAATGTCTGACAATGTCAGACGAGGAATGTCCGACGAGACTGCAGCAATGTTTAGCCCTCAGCTGCTCCCTTAAATAGGGCTCAGGATGGAACAGCTGATGAGGCAATCGCTAATGCAGCTCAGCTGTCAGAGGGCTCAGCTCTGACAGCCAGAAGCCCTTCCGAGCGCTGTTACAATAAGAGCTCGGAGAGCCATCGGGAGCACACACACCAGATGGGAGGAAAATACTGCATGGCCCGAGCGTGGTCGAAATCGGCGCTCGAACCACGACAGTACTCCCCCCCGAACGGCGCACTCCGGGCGCCGCATGACACCCAAGCCCCCCCACCCCACCCAGGGTGGGAGGATAGGGGAAAGGCCTGGAGGGTGAGAACCAGAAAAAAAAAACAAAAACCCACCAAGACGAGGAATCAGAACGAAGAGTGACAAGGGTGAACACAGGAAACAAACACGAAGCAATTACAGAGCATGGTAGGGACCCCCCCCCCCCCCCCGCAATACTCCATAAAGCACGGATGGTACAACAGACGGGACAAAAAATGCAAATAACAAGGCCTATAACAAAGATACACCGGCCCATAAGACATAACGTGGCAGCCACAAATCATCCCTCAGACAGGGGAGGGGAGAGAAAAAAACAAAAAATACACGCTAAACAGCGGTGAATACATAGACCACAATAGTGCACATGACAACACACCAGAGCGACCTTAATATTTCGTTGGAAATAAGAAAACACATGGGGACGATGGCAGGCAGAGTCCAATGAGATAATGAACAGTTCTGGTGGTCTACCTGCGTCCAGCGTCCAGATAGCTGGCCAGGGAAAAAGAAAGAGTTCAGGCGGCCTACCACAGTCCCAGGCCCAGAGAAACAGGACCTCTGGCGGCCGGACCAGGTCGCCAAACAGACAGTCTAGTTGGTCGGGTGGCCAACCCAGAACGCCAAACGGGTGAGGCAGTCCTCCAGGCGGCCGACCCGCATCACTCAGCCACCAGGACCGCAGGGGAGAAATCGAAGACGGCCTCCCTGGAGAGGGGGATAGCGAGGGAGAGCTGAGCCGAATATGGGGAACCCCAACGGCACCCGGTGGAGAAGAATTGGGGGAAGGATGATGGACCAGTCCAGCGTCAGACGGCAGAGGATCTGCAGCTCCCTCACCGATCTCGAACCGAACTGACTCTGCGCCCCTGCTGGACCCTGATCGGGTCAGCGCTGCACCCACGACGGACCCCAATTGGGCCGGAGCAGCACCCACGACGGACCCCGATTGGGTCGCGGCTGCACCCACGTCGGACCCCGATTGGGTCAATGCCGCAACCACGATGGACCCTGACTGGGTCGGCGCAGCACCAGGGATGACCTCCAAACCCAAACCCAGAACCTGTAGCACAGCGACCGGGCTTGACTCCGCACCGGTGACCCTGGGAGAAGGCTCAGGAGAAGAAGAAGAACTGGGATCAGGATCACCGGTAGCAACAGAGCCAAGTGAGACAAGCTTGGATGCAGCGGACGGCTGCACCCGGCTCGTCTCCCCGAGAGACAGGCAAAAATGCTCTAGAATAGATAGGAGGAAGACAAAATAGAGCACTTGCCTAAACTCGAGTTCTGTCACCGTCCAGGACTTCGACGATCCGGGTTCAGAAGGCAGAAGGACGTCCTCTGGCTCCCACTCGGCTATGGCGGGCCCCGCAGCCGGCATGATGGTTCCCACAGCCTGAGGACCCTCCAATGCTGATGACCACGCCGACGACCCACACGGCGTGGTGGCAGGAGATCCTCGACCTGCTGAGTTGGACCGCTCCTCCGTGGAGACCCGGGGACGCTTCGTTGTCGGCGCAGGCTCCAACTTACAGTCCGCCCTCCTCCTCTGCCTGTGTCATGGCTGCGGGGCTGGAACCAGGCTCTCCAGGCCCGCAGGCTACCTCCTCGTCCGGCGGCGTAGGCCTGGCGCCGCGGAACACTAAGGGGAAGGTGACACAAAGGTGGCAGGTTCATACTTAATTTCTGCAGCAGGTGGAGGAAGCTCGGAGGGCTGTGAACCCCGAACTCCACCCCCAGGAATCAAGCAAGGCAATTCACCCAATGAGGGAACAGAATGAAAAGTCACTTGCCTGATCCGTAGAGGCCAGATAGAACCCGCTGCAGTGGACTTTGTTCCTCCCTTTCCCCGCTGGATGGTGACGGAGGGCCCCCTGGGAGGACGAGGAGGAGCCACTCGCGATGGTCCGATGACAGGCTTCACCGGAGCAAGACTCGTGGCACTCACAGCAGCCGGGGAAGACGTCGAGGAGGAGGGGATGACAGCCGAGGTGATCCGGGCACGAGGAGCTGATGGGACAGCAGGAAAAGATAACCCGGGGGGAGAGGCTGTGGGAATTGCCTCCTGACAAGACGTAGAAGAAGCAGCTGACTTCTTCCGACGACCCGGAACAGGATCCGGACGGGGTTCTCACTGAGGCTTACCGGTGATGACGGCTACCGGCTGAGGGCGAGGCGAAGGAGAGGTTAGTGAAACGCTGCTCCTGCGCAGAAACAGAGGCGAGCAGGTCGGCGTACTCTGGATAATCGCACAGCTGAGGATTCCTCTCCACCAGCCTGACCACCGCCGTCAGATGCTTAATGATCTGCGTGGGGTGGGCAGTGGAGCGAGCTGCAGCCACTTGGTCCCAGATGGAAGCAGCTGTCAGCAGTAACTTCTCTGGGGGAATCCCGACTGACATCTCACTCCTTAGGGAATCACCCCTGGGCGGTGCAAACTCCTGGACTGGAACGGGGACAGAAACGGGATCCTGAAGCAAGGAGCGAGGGTGCCTTCTCTTTGGCTTCCTGCCGGAGTTTCCCTCCAGCCCAGGGAGTCTCTCCCGGTGCGCAGAGATGTCTGCCTTCCTCGCCGTGACTTTAGGGTGATTGGAGTAGCGAGGAAGGCGGTTAATAATTGCCTCAGCAAGGTCCAGGTGCCGGCGTACATCGCTGGGAGTGTCATAAAGGCCAGCAGTGAAGAGGGTTCCATCAATGTAGTCCAGGGCCTCCACCAGCTCGTAGCCCAGGCTCCGAGCATGGCCCCTGAGTGACGACATAACCTCCCAGCACACAGGTACCCAGACAGGGAAAAACACAAGTCCAATTTTAGGCAAAACTCATGGCGACCAGCCTCTCATTTTGGCTGCAGTCTACTGTCAACGATGGCCCTCACGAGCCATCAATGAGACGCCGGATGCCAGCCGATGAGTTTGCACAATTCATTAAAGGAAGGATAATGACAAAATAATGAGCCACGGGAGGCTAAAACACACTATAACTATAACTCAGACTATGGCAAGGTAGAACAGACTCATTATGAAGCACACTTACAGAGAAAGGAGAAATCAGCACGGAGGTTGAACGACAGAATGTCTGACGATGTCAGACGAGGAATGTCTGACGAGGCTGCAGCAACGTTTAGCCCTCAGCTGCTCCCTTAAATAGGGCTCAGAATGGAACAGCTGATGAGGCAATCGCTAATGCAGCTCAGCTGTCAGAGGGCTCAGCTCTGACAGCTGGAAGCCCTTTCAAGCGCTGTCACAATAAGAGCTTGGAGAGCCATCGGGAACACACACACCAGATGGGAGGAAAATACTGCATGGCCTGAGCGTGGACGAAATCGGCGCTCGAACCACAACACTTAGACAGCATTGTCGTCTCCTTAAATACTCTTTCTTGACATGTAACAGGTGTGGATGCATGAGTGGAGAAAACAACAGAATCAGTGACAGCTGCGCAGCCCACAAACCAGTTTGACAGCCAGAGGCTGCACAGCACTGTCAAAATAAAACACAAACCAGAAACTAAAGTAGCCCAGAATAAAATAACACAACTCCAAGAAGTAAATAATATTCATATCCAAAATGACATATAATAAATAAACTGGACATAGGATGCAGGAGATCATAATAAACAAAGAACCAAACAGGAAAAGACTAACTACAACAGGAGACTGGGCACGGTCCCCACCCGTGCCCAGGAGCATGACACAAACCTGGTAAAAAGGAGGCGGATGAAGAGGTTGCACTGGAATTACACTTTATTAACAAGCTGGTTGCAATAACATAGTTCTCTGTGCCGTTTTTGTCCTTGAAAGTTTGTGGACTATATAACGAAGAGCTCTTTGGTTCCATCAGTATGGATGTCCTTCTTGTTTTTGCACTATAGTTTTTTTCTTACCGGTTCTTTGTCTGGGACGTCAGCGCGATCACGCTGGGAAGAATACAGTATTCCAGAAACATATTACTGCATTTAAACATGGGTAATGCACCATCTGTGTTTGAGTCTGTGCCGCAACTGCCGGACTTTATTTTAAGAGATTTTCATGGACACAGCGTTGAAAAGAGAGACTAGAGGAGGAAACGCGGAAAGCGTGGAGGCATAAGATTAAACCTGAGGAGGCGTCAGCTTAACTGCATTCCTCTTCCTTCCATTATTATGGGAAACGTACAATCCCTGAGAAATAAAGTGAATGAAATTCAAGGAAACGTACGATATCAGAAGGATTTCAAGAACTGCTGTGTCATGGCTTACGGTGCATGACCGGGACCCGGACCTGTGCATTGACAGCTTTGGAACCCCACTTCACTTGGATCAGCAGGAAGAGGTAACGGGGCAACGTCAGGGGGGCGACGTATGTTTGTATATTAATAAACAGTGCTGTACATCTGTCACGGTCAGAGGGCGCATCTGTACACCAGATGTGGAGCTTCTGTTCGTGTTACTATGCCCTTTTTATCTGCCCTGCGAGTTCCCCCAACTTTTCATAACGACTGTGTACATTCACCCGAGGGCGGACGCTGCCTCCGCCTCCAGCACCGTCTCTGATGTGGTGCAGTCGATTTCCCCAGAGGCTCCAAATTTTATCCTTGGGGATTTTAACCATGTGTCTCTAAAGAAGACACTTAAAAGCTTTTATCAGTACGTCTCCTGCCCAACCAGGCGAGAAAAGACATTGGACCTATGCTACGGATCCATAGAGAGAGCCTTTAAATCTCTTCCCCTTCCTCCCTTAGGATCCTCAGATCACAACTGTGTACATTTGCTGCCCACAGAAGAGAGAAGGCGAAGACCAGAGACATAGACGTGCGGACAGAGGATTCAGTGCACTGCCTCCAGGAATGGTTTAACTGTACGGACTGGGAGGTGTTCACGCTGGCCTGCGGAGAAGATTTAGACTCTTTAGTGGACGTGACATGCTCATACATGGCTTTCTGCAGGGATATGATTGTTCCACGTAAACATGTCAAAATATATCCAAACAATAAGCCATGGGTCACTAAATCAGATAAATCCTGCTTACAGAGGAAAGCACTTGCCTTTAAACGGGGTTGTTTCTGAGCTGCAGGTTGCCACAAAAGAGCTGAAGTCCGAAATTTTAAGAGCAAAACAGAATTATAAATCAGAATTGGAAAGCAAGATGGCAGCAAAGAAGCTTGGTTCAGCCTGGGCTAGTATGAAAACTATTGCAGGCCTTCAGAGCACAAAGCGCAGTAATCATGTCTTTTTAGATGGTTTTAATTCAGACACAGAGCTGGCTAATGCTCTTAATTGTTTTTATGGTCGTTTTGATTCCTTTGATTTTAGCACAGAAACCCAAGATTTGAAACAGAAACTCAAAGACAATCAGCACTTTAATATTAAGGTGCAGGATGTTAAAAGGGCGTTCTGTGCTGTAAAAGTGAACAAAAGTCAGGGCCCTGATAATATATGTGGGTGCTTGGTAAAGTCCTGTGCACATGAACTGAGTCCTGTGTTCATGTTGAATGTAACTGTGGTGTTTTAAATATGGATGTCACCTGACTGCAAAACAAATCTACCTACGGGTACAAATAAAGTAACCTGAACCTGAATACAGTAAATGCACAGCATACAGAGTCATCCTGGGCAAAGAGGAAGCCCAAGGAAGACGCCCTGTGCCGGTGGCGTCATCACATCACACTTCACAATAAACTCGGATCCCTCAGTATTGTCATAATGCTGATGATTGTAGAGTTGGTACATGAGAGTAGAGTTGGTAGAGCCTCTGCCCCACCATCAGGAGGTCATGAGTTCAAATCCTGGCTGGGTCATACCAAAGACCATATAAAAAAGTGGTACTTTCTGCCTTTTAGTTTGGTGCTCAGCATAATGGAATGGGGAAAGGAAAGTTAACGCACAGAGCTACCAGAGGACTGACCCCCCACTGTAGCTTTTACTACATACAGTAGCATGGTCACTATCAGCATTACATAATGTGTGCCAGCATGACTACTTCTTCTTCTTCATTGATCGCTAGATGGTCACACCAGCTGCCCTGACGAATGCTGCCGTCCTGCGGAGGTCCCCGAGGTCCCCGTGCAGCTTTTGGTTCAGCGATGTGGGGTCAGGCCACGTAGCTCATCTGAGTGCAGCGTTGTCTGGGCAGTCTTGGAGGAGGTGTTCGCTGGTCATTGGGCAGTATCACATGGGCATCTGTCCGATTGTCCGACTTTAAGTTTCTGGTGCATGTGAGCATGCATTCTGTTATGTCCAGTTCGGAGTCTGAACAGAACGACTTGGTCAGCCCTGCTCAGACTGTAGTAGTTGTCCTCCTTGCAGAAGTTTGGGTGTTGCTGCTGCCACTTCTTGTGAGACAGGGCCTTAATAATGGTTTTCTCCTCACTGTAAGAGACCTGCCTGTCTTCCTGGTCTTGCTGCCCACCCTCCTTAGCAAGTCTATCAGCCGTCTCATTTCCATAGACTCCACAGTGGGCAGGAATCCACTGGAGGGATACGTTCACCTGTGTTGCTAGTTGAGACAGAGTGAGGGCGAGCTCATTCAGTTCTTTGCGTCGGGGGTCCTGAAGTGCATCTAAGACAGAGAGGGCATCAGTGAAGATGATGACCCGCTTGTGTGCCTTGTCTTGATGTTCCCTGACGTGGGCCGCTGCTGTTCTCAGGGCCTCTGCCTCAGCCCTGAAATTGGTGGAGTACTTTCCAGTCGCAATGGGAATGTGGGTCTCCTCGTCAGCGTACCTGATGTACACGCCGCCTCCTCCATTCCTGGTTGCTTCCATGGCAGAGCCGTCTGTGTAGACGTGAGTCCACTGCTCTTTAGGGAAGGCAGACCGAATGAACTCCAGGGCCAGCGACTTCCTCTCTTGGTCTGACTGTGTTCCTTTCTTCCCAATGCCCGATATGTCTGTGCGTATGGCTGGGAAGTTCTGTCGGTTCCAGGAGGGAACAGATGCTATGGGTGGTATTGGTGTGGGTATGTGGTCCGTCAGTGCTGGGTCTCTCCTTTCAAGTGTCCTGCTCTGGTGGATGAAGCTTGATCTCTTAAGTCTCCCTTTTGTTGGCTTGCTCAGTCTGTCCTTCATGGGATGGTTTTCCAGTCTTTTGAATTTGGCAGCCTGGGTCAGTACCTTGAGGTTTCTTCTGTCTTCCAGTGGTGCAAGGCCTGTTGTTGTCTCCAGCGCTTTGATAGGGGTACTGCGCATGGCTCCTGCCATCATTCGCATGGCTTGGTTTTGGAGTCTGTCCAGCTTCTCAGTGTTGCTTTTGGCAGCTGTTGAGGTTGCTGCCATGCCATACTCCAGAACAGGCCAAATCCTCCCCACATAGAGCTTCTTCAGGACACCCTGGTCTGCACCCCAGTCTGTTCCTGACAGTTTCTTCATTAAGGCCATCCTGATCTTTGCTCTTGCCTGGTTCTTGTGCAGCTGGTTCTTCCAAGTCAGTCTGCGATCCATGGTGATCCCGAGGTATGTGGGTGCATATTCAGCCTGGAGCTCATGGGAGTTGATCTGCAGTTTCACCTTCTGGGGTTGGGTGGACAGGGTGAAGACGGTGTATGTAGTCTTCCTCTCATTTAAGCTCACAAGCCATGACTTGGTCCATGCCTCTATCAGCCAGAGAACTTGCTGCAGTCTGTAGTTTGCAGTCGTGATGCTTTTCTCACTGCACCAGAGGGCTAGGTCATCGGCGTAGATGAAACCTTGTACGTTCCTTGGCAAACTCTGGATGATGTCCTTGATGAATACAAGGAAGAGTATTGGGGAGAGCACTCCTCCTTGTGGGACTCCTTCCCTCAACGCCTTCTTCTTGCTGGAGTACTGTCTGACCTGGACTCTGGCTCTTCTGTTGTGCAGGTATTGGG
The DNA here is from genome assembly GCA_020510985.1 of Pholidichthys leucotaenia. Classification (NCBI taxonomy): domain Eukaryota; kingdom Metazoa; phylum Chordata; class Actinopteri; order Cichliformes; family Pholidichthyidae; genus Pholidichthys; species Pholidichthys leucotaenia. Next base: position 13,004,142 of record CM035845.1, read on the forward strand.
CAATCCACTTGTACATGCGCCCAGCGACACCGCACTGGCGCAGTTTCAGCTTGAGGCCGTCTTTCCATACCCTGTCAAATGCCTTTTCTAGGTCAATCCACACAGTGAGAGTGTGCTTTTTTTCTTGGAAGGCATCTTCTATGGCTTGAGAGATGTATGTTATTTGGTCCTCTGTAGACTGGTTCTGCCTGAAGGCTGCTTGCTCTGGGCCGATGTGTTGTTTTCCTTCCAAGTGCCACATGAGTGGTGTTGATGAGACATTCTAGCAGCTTTCCTATGCAGCTTGTAAGGCTTATGGGGCGATAGCTTTCAGCCTTCAACTTATCTTTGCCTTTTTTGTGCACTGGAATCATCGTGGCTTCTCTCCAGATCTGAGGCACAGTCCCTGATCTCCAACTGTCGTTGAAAAGCTGCAGAAGTTTCTTCTTGGTTTTGGGGCCAAGGTTCAGCAACATTTCATTTGTGATCTTGTCAGATCCAGGAGCTTTTTTTCAGCTTCAGTGTTGTCATTGTGTCCTCCAGCTCCTTGAGAATGAATGGCAAGTTCATCACTGGTTCTATCTGTGCGTTCTGATGAATTTGCTGGGCTCCTCTGACAGCCTTTCTTCTCTCTGGTGGAATCTGAAGGTGGCTCGTCTTCGCATACTGGTTGATGAAATGGTCTGCTGCTTTCTTGTCAGTCAGCAGTTCTTGATCTGCCTGTACTGTGATCGGTGAGCTTTTACTGTTCTCGTCGTTGAGGGCTTGAGCCAGTTTCCAAAGCTTGTTGCCGTCCTTGTCCAAGTTGAGCTGCTCTGTCTTTTCTTGCCATCTCTTTCGAGCTTCCTGTATAAAGGTCGGCCTGTGTTTTGCACGGCTGCACGGTGGCGCAGTGGTTATCACTGCGGCAGCACAGTTCACCCTTTGCCAGGGGATTGTGGGGATCGTGGGTTCGATCCCAGCCCCCGACCAACAGTGATCTGTGTGGAGTTTGCATGTTCTCCCCGTGTTGCGTGGGTTTACTCCGGGATTTCTCCGGTTTCCTCCACATGCCAAAAACATGCATGTTAGGTTAATTGGCTGTTCTAAATTGTCCCTAGATATTTGTTTCCTATAGGCCCTTAGAATAGAGGGTTAGTATTAATGAAAGCGCTTTGAGTGGTCTTTGTGACTAGAAAAGCGCTATATAAGTGCAGGTTAGTTAGTTAGTTTTGCAGTGGCCGCCTTCAGGACAATGTTGTTTTCTACTGTAGGATCTGCTTCTACTTTTTCCCTTGCTTCTGCCACACTGTCTTCAAGCTGCTGGAGCTCCTCTGTCCAGTAAGGCCTATAGTTCTTTCTGGCTCCCCGAGGTATAGATTCATTTGCAGCCTTCAGAATAGCATGGTTCAGCACCCTGACTTTCTTGTTGAGGTTCTGCTGCTTGTGACAGATCTCCGCAGAGTACCGGTCCACCAGTGTTGAGAAGCGCACCCAGTTGGCCTTCTTGTAATTCCACCTGGGGAATGTCTTAGCTTCTTGTGGTTTGTAGCTGATGTCCAGTCCGATCTTCACAGGTTTATGGTCACTTTCCCCGAGCTGGCCAAGTACCGTTCTTGTTGCCAGCCTGGCCATGTTGTTGGTGGCAAACGCAAGATCGGGCGTGGTGTTACTCAGCCATACCGTGGAGAAGAACGTTGGTGGATCATCAGGATCATTCATTAGCAGAAGACTGTTGTCGACTTGCCAATCTTCCACCTCTTCTCCTCTTCTATCTGCTTTGCTGTATCCCCATGCCTCTGAATGACTGTTGAAGTCACCGATGACTAAGCATTGGTGGTCTGGGAGTTCCATTTGGCCAAGTGAGAGCTCTCGCTCTGGGGGGCTGTACACATTGAAAATCGTGATGCTTTCATTGTGAACCATGATTCGAACTCCATGGATTTCTGCCTGGTTGTTGGTAGTGACATCAAACTCTTGTGCTGGTGTGGCGTTTTTGACAAGAATCGCCATTCCTCCTTTTGTTCTTCCTTTTCTGTCTTTCCTGAAGACCTGGTATCTCCTAACACTGAAGCGTTGGTTTTCCTTCAGGTGTGTCTCCTGTAGGCAGGTGACATCAATGTCTTCTGAGTGGAGTCTTTCGGCAAGGGATTTTTTTTTATTGTAGACTCCTTCTGCGTTCCACTGGAGGATGTTGACGTTCCTCTCCTTTGGCGTCTCTTTTCGGCCAGTAGCATTCCTCGTTCCCCGTCCCCTGGTCGTGCAGGACGAGGTGAGGTGACCTCCGGTAGCTGAGGGTGGGCCCCTTTGAGGCTGAGGGCCCGGCACTCTTCCTCCCCGGCGGATCCCCAGAGGACGAGCACCATCACGTGCAACATCAGTGTGACTCATCATGAAGCGGATATGCGTGATGCAGAAGTTTGTGGCACCACAGGGGTCCTGCATCTCCGTCTTCAGCCATGGATGTTTGTTGGGGGTCCCTCCCCTAGACCAACTGCCTTCCATGGCTGGGCTGTCGAGAGCTTGGTCCACCCTGTAGAAAGGTTGCCTGCCAAGGCTTTCCGAGACCCTTCTTCCCGTGCAACTGTCTGTCCTCCTCCGCCTTCACAGCCGTTGGGAGTTCGCTCTCCTCTCCGCCTGTTCTGCCGTTGGGACATTTTTTGCTGTAACAAAACTTGGGTTTTCCGTGAGTGATTTGTTGCATGCTACACAACCCCCAACCTGGAGGACCAGGGTGCACTCTTTAGTCTGGCCTCTACCCCACGCGGACCTGTTCGACATGGTTGAACCTTCTGGGAGCTCTAGGCTCCCGTCAGCATAGCTCCGGGGGTTGCTGAGGCACGCAAGCCGCTTCACCCCGACAAGGTATGTGCACCATTGGCAGCGGAGCATGACTTCAAAAGCTGATGTTTCCAAATGTCGGTAATAAGGGTGGGTTCAAAAGATCGATTCTCTGATTCAAATTGATTTGTGTTTGACTGAGCTGATATCAATACACAAAATCCGCGGATCGATCTTTTAATATAATGCTTTTATGTCTATGAAACACAAAACGCAAGCGGCCAACTGAAGTCTCGCATGATTGATCAATCGCAAGAGTTCCCTGTGTTGCACACTCACATTACTTCCATTTTTACATGAGCGGAGTTGCTGACATGTGATAATGTCTCTTAATTTATCAACAAAAGTCACTGCTAAAGACTGTGCTCAACAGTTTTCGAATATTTTTCATAAAGCGGAGATAAACAGTTTTGTACTACGTGCAGTGCTATGTTGGAACATAAACAAAAATCAACAATTGAAAAACACTTTTCAAATGTAAAACACATGGAGACTGGCTGAAACTCATGAACAGACCAGACATAGAGGGAGACCGTTGCAGCTGCTGGTGGTAAGTAAAATATTGTTTGTTTTAACATTTGTGTCGTAAATTAATAATTCATCAGCATGATGGTGTTTTCTTTTACAAACTGTGGATACAGCAGTTAACTGTTGGTTAAATGCTGTAAATGCAGAATAAAGGTTTTTTTTAGTCAAGACTTCAGGGCTTCGTGACAGAGGCAGCTGCCTTCAAGTAATGTTTGTTTTGAATGACACATTAATTTTGGACTTCTAGCACTTAAGTGAGAGATTTGAAGATAATAATAATTATATTAACAACAACAACAACAACAACAACAATAATAATAATAATAATAATAATAATAATAATAACCACAATAAAATGAAAATGGCAGAATTAATAAAGGCTGCAGTACAACAAGCTATTTTTACTCAATACAACTAAACTGAAATGACCAAATCTTCCCAGGAAATAGATTGAAATCCTTTTCATAAATTGAAAGTTAATTTGTAATTAAAATATTAAAAAAAACAACTAAATTATCAAACCCTACTGTGGTGTGGGGATTTAAAAATGTAATTAATATTACTTTGAAATCTCCTCTCTTTTTCATCTCCCCTTCAGATCTGTGAAGACTGGGTTTCCACTCCAAGCTCCATCCTGTACTGAGACCTTCTGAAGGGAAGAGGTTGTCAGTGAAGGAGCCATTCTTGCTTCATCGTGGATTTCAGCACGGAAGAAAGCTTCAAATTTTTCAAGGTCTTAGTTTGTAAATTCAAGATTCAAGAAGGTGCTGCCATAATTTTTTCCATACTCCATAATATGCATTCAATGCAGTTTAGTTGTTGTAATGACTAATTCTTTTAGTTATCAGCAAGGATACAATCTTGGTCATTTTTTGACAACTTTACTGAGCATTTAATTCTAAATAAATCACTGTTTAACAGGAAATTTTTGGCAATCCTGTGCTTTTCTTGTGGTGTTACATAGAATACCATCTCTGTAAACTATGGAAAAAGCAGCTACTTTAAAATCTGTACTTCATCACACAATTTTCAGTTCAAAAAACCTCTTAAAAATGGCACAACTTTTATCATAACATTTTGGAAAAGCTCCCACAAATTCAGGCTTTTTGGGCCACAGCAATCACACAGACAGCTGTACTGTAGAGGGCAGAAAAGACCTGCAGCGGGTAGTGAGAGCAGCAGAGCGGGTGATCGGGACAGGACTACACCTCGTCAGAGGAGTTATACACTGGCAGACTCCAGAGGAAAGCCAGTAGTATAATCAGAGACCCCTCACATCCTGGACACTTCCTTTTCTCCCCCCTCCCCTCCAGTAGAAGATACAGGATGCTCAGGACAAAGACAAACAGGCTCAAGAACAGCTTAAACCTGCAAGCTGTTAAATGCACCCACCCCCTGAAGATTTTGAAGTAGCTGCTTTTTCCATAGTTTACCCCTACTAACTGAGCAACCATCAACCCCCAGTCTAACGGGCAATGCAATATTCACTGACTCATGCATCCTGTTTTTAATCTTCTGTGTTCTTATATTACGTGATAGTTGTTTTATATACAGTAGTGTTTGTGTACAGCTTTTATTTACCTTAAAAATCTGCTACTAAACAGAACAGAACTGCTAAACTGATTTTCATTGTTCATGTAACAATGCCAATAAAGGTCTATTCTATTCTAGTATTGCACCATGGATAGTTTACCACTATCAGTGTCTGTCTGTCGAGTGAATAAATAATGCACCCAATGTTTTTGAACCCTGAAAAAAGCACTATATAAATATGATGCATTATTATATCATGGACCAAAATTTGTGATAATATCATATCATGGACCAAATATCATTATAATACTGAATCCTGGACCAAGTATCGTGATAATATAGTATCGTGGGCCCTTTGGTGATTCCCACCCCTGTTCGTCTTTGATGTCAACGTTTTGCTGCCATACCACCTAATCAGAGGTCATCAGTGACAAAATCAGCAGTTTTCCGTCAGCCATACCTTAATTAACACTGGAAAATGGAAGAAGTCTTTTGGGTACACCTGTTACTCTGACCTTACATGACTAAGTTCAGATCCCTCTCACATTGCTGACTGTTTTATTGTGGTGTAAAACTATTTCCCTTGGCCCACTTGTACCACTACACTGTTTGTTACTACACGTAATCAGGCACTGGAGTCGTTTAATACCTGAACAAACACACGCTGCTTCCTGACCTGATGTCTTCCCTTCTCCACAGGCTCCACCCTGCAAAGAACACCAGCACTCTGGGATAAACTAGATCCCTGTCCTCTGCCCGTAATTATTTGTGGAGGTTCAGGTTTCTGCAGATGTATTCCATTTAATTGCTTTTTACTGCAAATATTTGGTAAGACTACACAGTGCCTCTCTCTCCGCACATTATATAAAGGCTGGTTGGGTATTGACCCATGATTTTTTCAGTCTTACACAGACTGACAATGCTCTAAACCTTTGGATACTGGGATCAGAGATAAGCCCTTAGGATTCACACTGCCCTCTGGGTGTAAGCTGTGGTGTCGATTGGTTGTGTTGGTTACTGGGCTCTGATGAAGCAGCTGAGACCTGCAGCAGCATTAGAGTCTGGTTTCTCATTCCAAACACTGGGCTCCTCAAACGGAGCCCTGAGGCTTTACTCAGGAGCAGACAAGAGGGTGGGGGAAGGGTTGGCTTGTGGGGCTTGTTTCCTTTGGCCCAGGTGAATTTTAGCAAACTTTCTCATTTGGATCTCAGCTGCCTCCAAGGCTCCAAGTAAAGAGTTCACTTCCAAAACATCTACGCTTGGAAGAAATAAAGAATTCCCTGAAGATCACCATTTGACAACCAGTGCATTCCATTAACATCCCTTTCTCTATAATTTGTTTTAAAATTCTAGAACATCATTCCCAATTTTTTCAAACAGAGTTCATTGGAACATTCTAATCAATAACTTAGGGGCTGCACACATGACAGTGGTTTCATTGAAGCTCGAAAAAAAAAGCCAAAATTACATCCACAGCTAGTGCGCATGGATCCACAAACCACTGAAAATCAGAGCAGTCTGTGCAGCATGTGTACGAAATCATTTACATATTCGTTTGCCTTTTAAACAAAACTGAGGGGGAAAATGAAATACATAAATCCTGTTTGTTTATTAGATCCTGATTATCTACTAAAATGCAGCTGTTCTTCCTGAGGTCCACAACTACGTTACAATAGGACAGAGTACATACCTTTATACACAAAGGTGTCTCTGGCACCGAATGTGTGGTGGGACACAGTAAACACTAACATGTAAACTAGCTGCTCCATGAATTTAAACACAAATACACCTCCTCAGAGAATGGCCATAATGACGCTCACGGAACTGCTACTACCCTGTTAGACATAAGCAAATTACACATTCAGACCAGTTACTGATCACTTATAACACATCCAAAGTAATATTTCAGAGCAGGTGAACCCAGTGATGTAAGAAATACAGCAAGATATTTGGACTATTTGACAGTTCTACTGTTATCATATGTACATATGTAATACAAACCCCAATTCCAGTGAGGCTGGGACATTGTGTAAAATGTAAATAAAAACTGAATGCAGTGATTTTTTTAATCTAATCTATCCAAAATAAAGGTTCATTCATTCATTCATTCATTTAAAAATCCTTTTCAACCTATATTTATTTGAATACACTACAAAGACATTTAATTTACAAACTGATAAATTTTATTGTTTTTTTGTAAATATTCCCTGAATCTGATTCCTGTAACACATTTCAAAAAGCTGGGACAGGGTCATGTTTACCACTGTGTTACATCACCTTTCCTTTTAATAACACTCAATAACTAGGAACTGAGGACATTAATTGTTGAAGCTTTGTAGGTGGAATACTTTCCCATTCTTGCTTGATGTACGACTTCAGTTGCTCAACAGTCCGGGGTTTCTGTTGTCGTATTTTGTGCGTCATAATGCTTCACACATTTTTAATGGGAGACAGGTCTGGAGTACAGCAGGTCAATCTACACTCTTTTCCTACAAAGCCACTCTGTTGTAACGCGTGCATAATGTGGCTTGGCATTGTCTTGCTGAAATAAACAGGGGCGTCCCTGAAAAAGTCATTGCTTGGATGGCAGCATATGTTGTTCCAAAGCCTGTATGTACCGTTGAGCATTAATGGTGCCTTCACAGATGTCCCAGTTACTCATGCTATGGGCACTAACACACACCATACCATGCTGGCTTTTTGGCAGTTCTGAGTGCCCCTCCGGGGCAGAATTCAGGGCCCAAATGCTGGACATAAAGTTTTAAAGTTTTATTTTGAGCTGGTCACACCGAAATATGAACAGAGGATAAGGGAGACAAGACCAAGACATTCATAATGATAATAAGCATAATTAACTGAGGGTCAGGCAGGGAAAACACATGAGACCAAATGAAATGAACAAAGGATAATACCACCAAAACCCATGATAACCATAATCCACCTAGTGGCCCATAATAATAATAATAATAATAATAATAATAATAATGACAACCCCAAAAAACAATGATAATGATAAACACAGAAAATAACAAGAATGAACTTAAAGTGAAAGCATGGTCCTCTGCCCATGCACAGATCCTAACGTAGCCCCCCTTTAAGCAGCGGACCCCAGACACCCAAAAACAACACCAAAAACAGGAAAAAAATCACCCTCCCAGAGTGGGCAGTGGGGGTACAAGGCCAGATGGGCTGAAAACGAGTCCCCCCCCCAAAGTCCAAAAAAACAAACAAAAAAACCCCACCACAGTTCTTGTGGCAGAATCAAAGTCCCAGGCCCCAAACCAAAAACAAGCCAGGTCAGGTGGCCTGACAAAGACCCAGGGCCACCAGACAAAAGGGCAAGACACTTCAGGTGGTCTTCCATAGTCCCAGAATGAGACAGGTCAGGGGGCCTACCCAAGTCCACGGGAACCCAGACCAGAGTACATGGAGGGTGTGGCGGCCTACCAAAGTCCTTAGACCACCAGACTACAAGGCAAGGAAGATCAGGGATGCTAAGTTCGGAGCACAGCAACAAAGGAGTTTTAAGCTCTGGAAACAAAATTACTGGGGCTTTTAGTCCAGGAGACAATACTGCTGGGGCATTCAGTGCTGGAAGCAATAATACTGGGTCTTTTGGTTTCGAGGCAGGCAATGCCAGCACCCTGACCTCGAAAACAGCAGATAAGGCCCTCCTGGTCTCAGGAATGGCAGGTAGAGGCCCCCCGGCCTGAGCAACAGCAAGTTGAGGTCCGCCGACCTCTGGCTTGACTGATGGAACATGGCCCTTCTGCGGCTCCACCCTTGACACGACCACCTTGGATAATGGAGGAGAATAGGCGATCAATGAGGTGACACCACAGTCATTAGCAGCACAGACTGGTGGGGAGGTCCCAAGAGCTGGTGAACTCTGCACTTGGGTCCGCCCACCAGAAGTAAGGCAAATCTTTTCTAAAATGGTTGTAGAAAACAATGGAAAAGGTACTTGCCTCAGCTCCTGTCTCCTGCTGCTGGAGTGACAACCTCATGATGACCCGCAGGAGCGGCAGCATTGGCCGCTGGAGTAGATGATGTTTGGGGTGTGTAGACTTCAGGTGCTGATGGTGTGCACTACCCTCAGGCGCTGATGGTTGGAGCACACTGACCTCTGGAGCTGTTGACTGAGGTGTGCCAAATTCAGGAACAGGTGACGTGGGTGCACCAGCCTCAGGAACAGCAGATTGTGGCTCACCTGCCTGTGAAACACATGACAGAGGCTCTCTGGCCTCTGAACCACATGACGGCTCCTCCTCCTCTGGCAGGGACGTCCTCCCTCATGTGGGGCTTCGCTGCTACCAACCGATGAGCCCGCCTCCACACAGCATTTTTCCAACCAACCAGGCGTAGGCAGGGGGTATAGCAATTTCCAATATCCTGGATGAAGTCCTGCAGTTCCTGGTGGCGGATGACATCATCAGGCGTGGAGCTCGGGGAAGAGGAGAGAGGAGAGGCTGGTGAGGGTGGGTAGATTGAAACAGTGACAGCACAGAGCGGTGGAGAGAGCTCAGCACTGATGGTAGATGGCTGTAGCTGAGCCCCCTCCCCGGGAACAAGGCATGCCCTTTCATTAGTAGGTGGTAAAAAAATAAGAGGATACTTGCCATTGTTCCCGTTTTGCTGCCATTGAGGAGTTGGGAGATCCCTCCCGAAAGATGATGTGGGTCATCCAATGAGGCACCGCTGTACGTTGGTGTGGTGCTCAGTTGAGGGAGGAGGACATGGAAGCCTGCAGTGCCTCTGCCGGAGATGAGAAGCCAAACTGCTGTTTCTCCGATGACAGCGCAAACCGCGTCCTTTGACTTGTGTTGATCTCCCCTCCCACTGCTCCTCTCCTGCTGCTGGCGATGGCTTCACCAGCCCCTGGATCATCCACTGCAAGTTGGTCAGGGAGCACATGAGTCCGGCGAGCTGGGGGGAGCTTCTCAGGGATGAAATAGCCTCAACCATCTGTCGGTGCCTCAGAGGAACATGAGGGCTTTTTTCAGCATGCGGGAGATGCGGGCATTCTGGATGAGGTCCACGATGAGAGAAGCAGCCCAAACTTCCTCCTCATTGAGGCCCATTAAGAAAAACTTTTTGTGCGCTGGGTTTATACTGCTGGTGTCCTTCTGTCAGCGCTAAGTGCCCCTCCGGGGCAGAATTCAGGACCCAAACACTGGGCATAAAACTTTAAAGTTTTATTTTGAGCTGGTCAACCCTGACACAGCTCGAGGGCTTAAAACACAAAGGCAAAATGACAATCAAATAATACTGAACTTGGCAGGATACAGGCTAGACAAAACTCGAATAAGACATGAAGCGTGTACTCACCCAAAATGACAATTAAGGACACCAGACAGAATGAAGGCAGACACGGGTTTAAATAAGGCAAGGGGTGCTCAATCAAAATCAAACAGCTGTGGACGTTAATTAAGACTAACTGACACATGGGTAGAACACTGATGACAGATATAGGAAAACGGGACGGGCAGGGAAACACATACAGTCACTGACAGAGAACACACTGAAATATGAATAGAGGATAAGGGAGACAAGACCAAGACAATCATAAAGATAATAATCATAATTAACTGAGAGTCGGGCAGGGAAAACACATGAGACCTAATGAAATGAACAAAGGATAATACCACCAAAACCCACGACAACCATAATCCACGTAACTGTCCATAATAATAATAATGACAACCCAGGAAAACAACGACAATGATAAACACAGATAATAATAAGAATGAACGTAAAGCATGAGCATGGTCCTCCACCTATGCACAGATCCTAACACTTTTGAATTTAACGCTGATAACAATATAGCTTGTCCTTTTCCTCTTTAGCCCGGAGGACATTGCATCCATTATTTCCAAAAACAATTTGAAATGTGGACTCATCAGACCACAGCACACTTTTCCACTTTGCATCAGTCCATCTCAGATGAGCCTGAGCCCAGAGCAACTGGCAGTGTTTATGGGTGTTGTTGATATACGACTTTGGCTTTGCATGATAGAGTTTTAACTTATAGATGTAGAGATGAACTGTGTTAACTGATAATGGTTTTCTGAAGTGTTCCTGAGCCCACGTGGTAATATCCTTTATAGAATGTTGTTGGGTTTTAATGCAGTGCCGCCTGAGGGATCGAAGGTCACGGGCATTCAAACTTGGTTTTCAGCCTTCAGGTTAGGTACAGAAATTTCTCCAGATTCTCTGAATCTTTTGATGATATTATGAACTGTAGATGATGAAATCCCTAAATTCCTTGCAACTGTATGTTGAGAAACATTCTTAAATTGTTGGACTACTTGCCCACACAGTTGTTCACAAAGTGGTGAACCTTGCTCCATCCTTACTTGTGAATGACTGAGCCTTTCCAATTAACCTGTTGACCTGTGGAATGTTCCAGAAAGGATTTTTTTTTGTTGTGAATATGGGTTGTAAATGCACATAATTATTCATTAACTGTACAGAAAATATACATTCTTGATAATGTTGCTTAATAGTGACTGCGTACACTGCTCATCAGCAGTGTTGGGCAAGTTACTAAAAAATAGCAATTACAGTTACTATTACTTCTTTTCAAAAGTAATTGAATTACTTTACCAATTACTGCATGGTTAAAATAATTAGTTACTTGGAAAAGTAACTTTCATGTTACCTTTAAATTCATACTTAAATCATCTTGCACACCGCAAGATAATTTCAAGATTCAAGATCAAAGATTCAAAAATTTTATTTGTCAATACTACTATATGTACATTACATACAGGAGAAATGAAACGGCATTTCTGTCTCTCTTCAGTTGAGTGCACAATATAAAACAAGAAAAAGGAATAAGGCTGGAAAAACAACAACAGCAGTCTATGTACAGTAATGCAACCCGTAGTGCAAATGGCGACAAAAGATAGACCCAGACCTCCCATAGTGCAAATAAAGATAAACGATGGACGATGAAGCCCAGCAATCCTATATACAGAAAAGTAGAGATGTAATACTCGTTGTTGCAAGTTCAGTGTGGTAGTGTAGGTGCAGACAGTGACAGATAGGACTGCACGTGATCAGTATTGCAATGACAAACAGACAGCAGCAGGTATGGCATTTGTGCAAATGGTTGCAGTAAAGTGCAGAGACATACAGCAGCAAATGTATTACTGTTGGTGCGCTAGTCTTTCTGTGCCAACAGCTGAGGTAGTTATTGTGTGGGTGAGTGCATTACGGTCCGGGTTGGGGGGGGTGCAGGAAGTGGACAGAGTTCAGGGTCCTGATGGCCTGATGAACAAAGCACTCTTGTGGAGTGAATCTGGAGGCTCCGGTACTTTTTCCCCGAGGGGAGGGGGCTGAAGGAGGAGTGTGAGGCATGGGAGGTGTAATTTAATTAATGAATTACATTATGAGCTTATTAATGTCAGGCTGAAAACAGACTGTTTCAGACAGAGATTTTAGAACATGTTCAATCTGCTTTATCCTGCCCTGAGAGCTCTTATTGTGGGAAAAATCTGAAGAAAATCAACATGAAATTACCAGTAATTTCCTCATTTTGGGGTGAAAAATAGGGTTTGTGGAGTGAGCTAGAGTGAAAAAGAGTGAGAATCACTCCAAAAGAGTGAGATTTGGCAACACTGCATGAAGCTGTCCATGTTTATCTTACCTTATGATATGTATTTAACCTGATGTGCAGTGATCCAAAGAAAATGTCCATTATCCACAGTTCAAATGTCTGCTGTGACAGAAACATGATCCACTCCCTCAAATTCCTTTTGGAGATCAAAATCCATTTTTGAACAATCTTTATCCAGGTAGCAATTAAATGCATTTTATTTTCCGTGGATCACAGTTCAGGGTCTGGCTTACAAACTGTCCAGATGCATACCTGTGCTTGAAATCCAGCTGTGGGTGTTGAGATAAGAGTATTTCCACTTTACGTCCAGCCATGGCTTTTCAGATAGCGTAAATCCACTAACACGGTGTTGTTAGCATAGCATAGCACTAGCTTTGTCTGAGCTTTGTTGCCGTTTTCAGGCGCTTCTGAAGATTGCAGTAGGTCTCAACCGGCACTTTAGTTTGCAACCCATCAATATGCTTTTGTCCTTAACCGAGACAAAAGAAAAATAATCTATTTCCACAAAAACAAAATAGCTTCATCTTTCCTCCACTCAGTAGTGAAGACTCAGGCTCTTTAATAAAAAGATAAAATAAAAAAATAAATAAATAAAATAAATATATAAACACACCAAAAGCCAGTTTAGAAAGCTTGGGATCAGTCCGCCAAGGTCTCCGCCTTTGACCGTCACCTGATCCACATAGCACCAGACCCCCATGATCCCTCCTGCAGGTGGTAAGCCCACTGGAGGGCGGACCCATGTAACTCCTTCGGGCTGAGCCCGGCTGGGTCCCATGGGTGGAAACCCGGCCACCAGACGCTAGCCTTCCAGCCCCTCCCCCAGGCCTGGCTCCAGGGTGGGGCCCCGGTAACCCCATACCGGGCGGGGTACACTGAATCCTTGATATACAATTTATCATGAGAGTCTGTTGGATCGTTCTTAGTCTGGCCCTTCACCCAGGACCAGTTTGTCTTGGGAGACCCTATCAGAGGCAAATTGCCCCGGACAACGTAGCTCCTGGGATCACTGGGGCACGCAACCCCCCCCCCCCACCACCACCACGATAAGGTGACGATCCATGAGGGACCCTCAGAGATAGGGTGAGGAGCTCAGTCATCCGGGAGAGGCTCAGAGTAGAACCGCTGCTCCTCCACATTGAAAGGAGTCAGTTGAGGTGGTATGGGCATCTGATTAGGATGCCTCCTGGACGCCTCCCACTTGAAGTGTTTCAGGCACGTCCCACTGGGAGGAGACCCCGGGGCAGACCCAGGACTCGGTGGAGAGACTATGTCTCCCAGGTGGTCTGGGAACGCCTTGGTATCCCCTCTGAAGAGCTGGAGCAGGTGGCTGGGGAGAGGGAAGTCTGGGCTTCTCTGCTTGAACTGCTGCCTCCGCGACCCGGACCTCCGGAAAAGTGGTAGAAGATGGATGGATGGATATAAACACACAGTTTATATATTTAACAAGTGTGTTTATATGCAAACACACTTGTTAATAAAACAAGTAACGAGTAACGCATCTGATCAAATTTCAGTAACTGTAATGCATTACTGAATTTTTAAACAATAATTTCATTACACAGCACGTTACTGCAAAAGTAGTGGCATTACAGTAACACGTTACTTTGTAATGCGTTACTCCCAACACTGCTCAACAGTGACATCTAGTGTGTCCAGGTTTCCTGTATATCTGCTAAATATTTTGTGCAAAAGTTGAATGGAAGATTGTTATACTGTGACTGTTGAAAAACACAAATGTCATTAAGCAGCAGAAAAACTGGAGGACATGTTGTCTGTGTTTTGCTTTTGTTTCACCAGAGCACAGTTTTCCATGTGCAGTATGCATGACTGCCTCACTGGGTTTTCTCCATAATCCAAAAACATGCAGCTCTTTTCTGGTTTTGCTGTATTATGTTTTTATTATGTTCTTTATTAACTCTACAAAAGCAGTTATTCCGGTTCCAAAGATTCAAGCTGGGAACCTTCTAGCTGTGAGACAACAGTGTGGCTCACGGTTTAACCATGCAACCCCCTTCATCAGGACCTAGTGTGGATTCAGACATCATGTCCTTGACAGACAGAAGCAGGAAAGCTAGTCTGACATTAATGTGATTGGACATGCCTGAAGAAGATGATTCTGCCAAAGGATGGAACTATTGATCAGAGGCTGGAGTGAGATATTATTTGCCTAGAGCAAATGTCAGGCTTGGATCCCAAGGGAGTGTATGTGTGCATCCATACGTGCGTGCATGTGTTAGGTTGTTTGTGAAGGAGACATTGGTACAGAAATCATCATACCACCATCACCTGTGTTTATGTGTATGCAAACATCTCTATATATAAATAAGATAAGATAAGATAAGATAAGATAAGATAAGCCTTTATTAGTCCCACAACGGGGAAATTCCAGGATTGCAACAGCACAGGGATAGCAACACTCAGAGCAACAATCAGAAGGCAAGAAAAAAAAAAAAAACAAAAAAAAAAAAAACAAGCAAGCAAGAGTAGCTAATATACATATGTACGTATTACTATAAAATATATATATATACACACACACACAGACACACAGTGCAGAGCATTGTAGCTGGATGGAATAAATATATGAATATATGAACACACAGTGCAGAGCATTGTAGCTAGATGGAATAAATATGTAAATATATAAACACCCACAGTACGGAGCATTGCAGCTAGGTGGAATAAATATGCAAGTATATAAACACACACAGTGCGGAGCAATGTAGCTAGATGGAATAATATGTAGATATATAAATATATAAACACACCCAGTGCTGAGCATTGTAGCTAGATGGAATAAATATGTAAATATATAAACACACACAGTGCAGAGCATTGTTGCTAGATGGAATGAAACAGCATAACCGTCTACTTAGTTATCCTACATGGTATGATTATGTGCCCATACATATTCTCACCCTCCATAGCGACCGGTAAGTTCCTAGTTGTATGCCGGAGGGGACCATTGTGTAAGTCTATTGCATCTTTTGCATTCAAAAAACTATTAGTTTGTTACGTCTTTTTGCTATCTCTGCGAGCAGCCCTGCTTAGGTTGTACAGTCTGACAGCCGTTGGTAGGAAGGACCTACGAAACCTCTCGGTTGTGCACCTGGGATGATGTAGTCTGCTGCTAAATGAGCTCCTCAGTGCATTCAGTATGTCCTGCATAGGGTGGAACTCGGACTCCAGCAGAGATGACAGTTTAGCCACCGTCCTTCTCTCTCCTATCTCCTCCATCGGATCAAGGCGCTGCCCCAGGACAGAGCTAGCTTTCTTAATCAGTTTGTTCAGTCTCTTCCTATCGGCTGCAGTAATGCCACTGCCCCAGCAGACCACTCCAAAAGTGATGGCTGATGCCACCACCGTGTCATAGAATGACTTCAGCAGCGCCCCTTGTACACCAAAAGACCTGAGTCTCCTCAGCAGGAACAGCCTGCGCTGTCCCTTCTTGTAGAGTGCATCAGTATTGTGTGACCAGTCTAGTTTATTGTTCAGATGAATACCCAGGTACTTATAGGATGTCACCATCTCGATGTCTGTTCCCTGTATATTTACTGGTACTGTGAGGGGCTGCCCATGCCTGCGGCAGTCCACCACCAGCTCCTTAGTTTTCCTCGCGTTGATCTGGAGGCAGTTCCGATGGCACCAGTCCACGAAGTCCTGGATAAGCCCTCTGTACTCAGCTTCATCTCCATTGGAGATGAGGCCAACGATCGCAGAGTCATCAGAGAACTTCTGTAGATGGCAGTGTGTTGTGTTGTGTGAGAAGTCCGCAGTATAAAGAGTGAACAGGAAGGGAGCCAGCACCGTTCCCTGGGGGGCCCCTGTGCTACTGATGATCGTGTCGGACACACAGTCCCGGGTTCTCACAAACTGAGGCCGGTTCGTGAGGTAGTCCAGGATCCATGATGACAGGTGCTGGTCCACCCCTGCGCGCAGCAGCTTGTCCTTCAGGATCATCGGTTGGATGGTGTTGAAAGCACTGGAGAAGTCAAAGAACATGATCCTCACCATATTCCCGGGCTTCTCCAGGTGGGACAGAGAACGGTGAAGGAGGAAGATCACCGCATCCTCCACCCCAATGCCATGCTGGTAGGCGAACTGGAGTGGATCCATCGCTGGTTCCACCAGGGGGCGGAGGTGAGCAAGGAGCAGTCTCTCCAGGGTCTTCATCAAGTGGGACGTCAAGGCCACCGGTCTGTAGCTGTTCAGGTCTTTGGGGTGGGAAGTTTTTGGTACAGGTACCACACAAGATGTTTTCCACAGCTGTGGTACCCTCCCCAGTTTCAGGCTCATGTTGAAGATATACGTCACAATCCCACACAGCTGGTCTGCACAGGACTTGAGGAGCTTTGCGCTGATGCCGTCCGGTCCCGGCGCCTTCCTCGCCTTGATCTTCCTCAGCTCCGTCCTCACCTGGGTCCTGGTCAGGGTCAGGATGGGGGGCTGTGTGTTGGGAGTGGGGGGTGTTGGTGGAGTGGGGAGTGGGCAGCAGGACTTGATTTCTTTAGAGGCAGCAGTGGTTGTTGTCCAGTCAGGGGGGAGGGCGGTTGGTCAAATCTATTGAAAAACAGATTCAGGTTGTTCGCCCACTCCCTGCCCCCTGTGGCCTGGGGGGAGGTATTCTGGAGCCCCGAGATGGTTTTGAGGTTTCTCCAGACCCCGCTGATGTCGCTCTGTTGCAGCTTGTCCTCCATCTTCTTCCTGAAGCTGTCCTTGCCTTCTCTGATCTTTCTCCTCAGCTCCCTCTGTACGGACTTCAGCATCTCCCTGTTCCCAGACCTGAAGATCCTCTTCTTCTCTCTCAGAAGTGTTTTTATCTCAGGGTTGATCCAGGGTTTGTTGTTTGAGTGACGCCGTATGGTCTTGGTGGGAACGGATTTGTCCACACAGAAGCTGAGGTAGCCCGTGAAGGTGTGAATGAGGCCATCGATGTCCTCACCATGTGGATCGCAGAGCTGCTTCCAGGCGGTGGCTTCAAAACAGCCCTTTAGGGTGTCCATTGTCTCCTCAGACCATAACTCCACAGTGTGCATGGCCGGAGGTTGTCTGTGCACTAGGGGTTTGTACACCGGCCGGAGATGAACCAAGTTGTGATCCGATCTCCCGAGTGGGGGGAGTTGTGATGAGGTGTATGCCTCCTTAGTGTTTGCGTAGAATAAATCCAGTGTTTTATTGTCTCTAGTGTGGCATGTGACATACTGGGTGAACGTGGGTAGAATGGGAGACAGTGAAACATGGTTGAAATCGCCTGAGATGAGGAGAAGAGCATCTGGGTGTTCTGTCTGCAGCCTGCTGGTTACTGAATGGATGACGTCACGTGTTGTGACATGTTTGCGCTCTGATTCCTGCTGTGTGTTGGACACTTGCACAGAGAAGAAATGGCAGAAGTAGCACCAGCCGCTGCTCCGGTTAAACCAGCAAAGAAGAAGGCATCCAAGCCCAAGAAGGCTGGACCCAGCGTTGGAGAGCTGATCGTTAAAGCGGTGACAGCTTCCAAAGAGAAGAAGGGCATGTCGCTGGCCGCCATCAAGAAGGCTCTGGCTGCCGGGGGCTACGATGTGGACAAGAACAAGTCCCGCGTTAACATCGCTATCAAGAGCTTGGTCAACAAGGGAACCCTCAGCCAGACCAAGGGAACCGGGGCTTCTGGATCCTTCAAGGTGGCAAAGGCAGAGAGCAAGGCCAAGACGGCCGCAAAGAAAAGCCCTGCTAAAGCCAAGAAACCTGCTGCCAAGAAACCAGCAGCGGCTAAAAAGCCCAAAGCAGCAGGAGCCAAGAAGGCTGCAGCTGCTAAGAAGTCCCCGAAGAAGGTGAAGAAACCAGCAGCGGCCAAGAAGGCACCAAAGAGTCCCAAGAAAGCTGCCAAGAGCCCCAAGAAAGTGGCCAAGAAGACCCCTGCTGCCAAGAAAGCTGCACCTAAGAAAGCAGCTAAAGCTAAGAAGGCAGCCCCCAAGAAGAAGTGAGCTGTCATGGCTGACAATCACATGGAAACTCAAATGGTAACACAAATGTTACTGTCTTTAATTAATTCTTAGTCTTTGTCCCTCACATCTGTTGCAGGACAATGGTCACCAAGCTCATGCCATTTGTCTAAATCAGGAGCCATTTTTTCAGCTTCAGTGGAGTCTAATTGACATTTCTTTAGGTCTTCTTACTCCAGTTTTTTTTTCCAGCCATTCCCTTTCCTGTTTTCCTCCTACTGGTGTCCAGACAGCATGGTGGTCTGAGCCTGTTGGTGGTAAATGTAGCGCTTTTTGCCACTCCTCTACAATCTCATGGAGGGTTGGTTTTTTTTTTTTTTTGTCTTGCACATTTAAGCACCTCAAAGCTGGTGATGGAAACTGGTTCCAGAAATGGAGCTGTGTGTTGAGGTGAGCCCAACTATAGCTATCCGGTATCTCTCAACCTCGTGCACCAGCTCCTTCTCCTTTCCCACCAGACAGGTGACGTTCCACATCCCAAAAGCCAGTTTCGAAAGCCAGGGATCAGACTGCAAAGGGCTCTGCCTTTGCCTGCCACCTGATCCACATAGCACCAGACTCCCATGGTCCCTTGTGCAGGTGGTGAGCCCACTGGAGGGCAGACCCATGTAACTCCTTCAGGCTAAGCCCGGCCGGGTTCCATGGGCGGAAACCCAGCCACCAGGCACTAGCCATTGAGCCGCTCCCCCAGGCTTGGCTCCAGAATGGGGCCCAGATAACCCCATACTGGGCAGGGTACACTGAATCCTTGATTTTTTTGTTCATCATGGGAGTCTATTGGGTCATTCTTAGTCTGGCCCTTCACCCAGGAACATTTGTCTTGGGAGACCCTACCAGAGGCAAATTGCCCCAGACAACATAGCCCCTGGGATCACTAGGGCAAACAAACTCCCCACCACAAAAAGATGGTGATCCATGGGGGGGAACTGCTGCTCCCCCACATCGAAAGGAGCCAGTTGAGGTGGTTTGGGCATCTGATCAGGATGCCTCCTGGACGCTTCCCACTTGAGGTGTTTCAGGCACGGTCAACTGGGAGGAGACCCTGGGGTAGACCCAAGACACGCTGGAGAGACTACATCTCCCAGCTGTCCTGGGAATGCCTTGGTATCCTCTCTGAAGAGCTGGAGCAGGTGGCTGGGGAGAGGAAAGTTTGGGCTTCTCTGCTTGAGTGTGACCCGGACCTCCAGAAAAGCGGTAGAAAATGGATGGATGGAAGTTGGTGATGGAGTTGGCCCATGTTATCTCTAGGATCCTCCGAAGGCATTTCTGATGAAACACATCAAGCTTATTTGTCACTTTGTTTGTATTTTTCCATGTTTCACTTGCATAAATAACAGTGGGCAGTATGATGGTGAAGTAGAGCTTAAACCTTTACTGAGCTGGTTTCCAGATGTTGGACAGTTTTCTGAAGACGGCAGCAGCATTGTCTAGCTGAATGTTCATATCCACTTCAGCATCACCGTCAATAGATATTACACTCCCTAGATGCGTGAATCTGTTCTATTACTGTCTCTCCAATGGTAATTTGATGGGATTGGGGTTGCTGGTCAGAGCTAATTATTTTTGTCTTGTCACCACTAACACGAAGGCCCACCATGGAGGCTTCACTTACCAGACCAGTGGTTATCTCTTGGCCAATGTTGCCCTGTGCTAGCAAGGAAATATCAGCAAAATCAAGGTCAGTGAGACAGTCTTGGTTTTCTGTTACCAATCTTACAGTAAGTGGGATGATCTTGGCATTTCCACTTGATTCCAAACATTGGGTTGGACATAGCTTTCCTAGTCACATGATCACTGATGATGTTAACTAATGTCGGTGACAAGATTGCACCCCTGCCCCACTCCTGCGCTGACTGTGAAGTTATCAGTTTAGCCTGAAGCCATCTTAACACAGCAATTTGAATTCTTTTGAAGCTATGGTCACGAAGATTCTTACAAACAATGGGTTTGTAGCAATCTCCCAGTTCCTATGAATTCCGGAGTTTGCAGACATTCGTTTAGGGGGGCATAGTTTCTTATGGCTGCCATTCAATTCACAAGAGCAACTTGAGGCATTCTTGAGAAATGAGGTGCTTTTCTGTTGTACAATGACCCTAGAGTTTTTTGTAAGGGTGCCTTGGGATCTTCCTTCAGCATACTTACTGTCATCTTATGAAAATTTTTTGTCGTAAGGGGCCGTACATCACCCCTATGTGCTCTCATGGTACTCTCAAGTCGTTGGTAGGAAGATCTTACAACTTTTGGCATATTTTGTTGGGGTAAATAAGTGGCGGCTGTCAACTCTCCACAATTCTGTGTCTGAGTGATCATCCCATGTCTCAAATAGGCCTAGTAAAAACACGGTCGACATCTTAAAACAGAAATATGAAATTTTGCAGCTGTTTTCTCCTCAAACCTTGAGCTGAATGACGATTTGTACGGCATGCGTGCGGCCTACCCTGAAGAACACCACAAATGTCACACCGATGACGTACTTCCACCTTATGAGCGTCTCACTACCACCTTATGCACACTGTACAAATCTCTGTACGAACAGGGATTCTACGCCATTTCCTACGACTGCTGTAAGGGGCCCTCAAGAACAACTTAAGGTGTTCTTCAGGGATACTTATGGCCACTGTAGGAATTTGGGGTTCTGGAATGGACTCCTGACCCTAAATAATCCACGAACATCTTGTGTAGTTCTTACATTGCTCCTGTGGCATTCGTCCGGCCACCCTACGATGAGGAGTTTTTGTGGGGCGCTCGTACAAAAATTTTGGACAAGACCAAAAGGTCTGTGAACACTTGTTTCTCCTACGGCTGCTTTAACCCCTTGCACTCTGGTCAATTTCCCTAAAAATGCTAAAAAATAACGTACCCAAAGTAAATCAAAAGCTGTTCTTCAACCCTTTGCAGCATCTTCATGGGGTTGGTCTCATTTAAAAGAAAACGCTTTGAATTTTTTGGCAAAACAGTCATAATCTCTCTAAGTGCTCCTGCCCCTGAGTAACAGTCATCTAAACATACTGAACTTGAAGAAAATAAAGTTCGTCTGGGTGTTTTTTTGGATACAAATGCTTGCAAATAACACACAGCTTCAGATCCAGGCTGGTAAAAGCAACAGAAATGTAGAACCAAGTGTTATCCAGCTGAGGTCAAAATTTTGTAACAATACCACAAAAAATGAATATATTACTCAGCTTTGTTCTCAGGTAGCTCCCAGGCGTTTTTGAACTGTGCCAAATTGTGCCAAATGGCACAGTTTGGAAAAACGTCTGTAACTTTTGAATGATTCAATATAGAAGCTTGATGTTGGGCTCTAATGAAAGGTGACACTCAGGGCTGTCTGTGTGTGTGTGGGGGGGGGGGTTGTTTATTCATTCATGAATGAATGAATGAACAAACAAGCCCCCACACACAAAGAAGCATGCCACATAAAAAATGTGTGGCTTATTTTTACAAGAAAAAATAACCTACAGTGCACTAAAAATTATCCTAAAATATTTGTAATGTAGAAGATAACAACCCCCCCCCACCTCCCCGCTACAGAGGACGGACATCGGCCATCGCTACATGACGGAACAGTCATGTGGTGATGTGGCGACTGCGGCTCACAGTCCCCCCCCCCCGCTACAGAAGAGTAGCGGGGGGGGGGCGTTCACAGTCCGGACGCGGTGCACGAACCGTGTACCGCGGCGCACGGACTTCGGACTTCGTGCGCCGCACAGTTGTAATTTACTGATCGGTCAAAAGTCATTTTTGATTACAATTTTCAGGGATAAAGAATAATTTAGCTTATAACACTTACCTGTCCACAACAACATGTGGACAGTCTATGATGACCATAGAAGAGAATTCTAAACGTCTACTCTGCTGGGACAGCACCGCCTGTGGCTGAACAGGCCGATGCGCAAATGGCAGTCCCTGTCACACAGGTCGCACTTGTGGGTGGTCTCCGTGCTGCTGGGTCTGTGGCGGTTCTTCCTGCGGGTCCTTTTTTCATCTGCTGCAGCAGTCAGTCTCTCTTCACCCAGCCTTACACAAAACAGCTTTCGAACTTCTGTGCTTCAATTGGCTCGTTGTATTCGCAGCCGTTGGTAGGCGGGTCCTTCTTGCTAGGTTTTCAGTCATTGGTTCTTCAAGGTTTCAAAAACCCAATTCAAGGCTCTTATTAGTCGAATGAGAGGTCAATCACATCTAAACCAATCAAAGCACTCCTTTGGCTTTCTGTTCGCGGCTGTGTCTGTAGTGGAAGAACGGAAATGCAGGGGTTTTTTTCAGTGCCTCTTAGGACGCAGCGCCCTCGTGCGCACTTGTGCGCCCTCATGCGCTCTAGGACGCAGAGACATGCCCGCCCGCGGTACACCGGAGTGCAAGAGGTTAAGAAGGCCATACAAAATGGTCAAAATATCCTTCGTACGGTGTTCTCAGCCATTCATTAGGGTATTTGTGACCGTAGCTTTAATGAATTTGTCTGGGATTGATTGATTGATTGATTGATTTTTATTTGAACATTGTTAAAGAAAGAAAAAAAGAGAGTTCAAAACACAACAAAAAAACAAACCAAAATAAAATGTTCAAAAGGAGTGGGAAGAAGCCAAGGCTTATACAGTCCCACCCCTTCTCCACACCAAACAAATTACAGTATTACTCATAATCATCATTATCCCACAACCACATTCACTGTAATACACCCATAGTCAATTTATACAACAAAAATGACACAACAATGACAGTCCATATCCAACAATATTACAACAACAATAAACATACAATTCTGGCATGTTCAATGGAAACACAAACAACACCATCACCTTCACAATCACCATAACACACAACAACCTTCCCTCACTGAAGACACAATGTAACATCACTGCCCTTCATTCTCATACTGCTCAAAAATCATTTCTTTATATGTTGATTTAAATATATGGATGTTGGGACATTGCCTGTGTTTCTCCCCCAACCCATTCCACAATTTTACCCCACACACAGACACACAAAAACTCTTCCGTGTAGATCTTACTAAGTGAATTTTAAATTTTGCATTCCCCCGTAAATTATATTTCCCTTCTCTCTCCCTGAATAGATTCTGTATATTGTGTGGCAAGAGGTTTTTACTAACTTTAAACATTAATTGTGCTGTGTAATAATGAACCAGATCCCATAATTTCAATAACTTCGAATGTAAAAACAATAAATTAGTATGTTCGAGGTACCCAACTTTGTGTATAACACGGATGCCATAATACTGAAGTATTTTCCAGAATGATTGTGAATTCTGTTGAAGGCCTTTTTGAGATCAATAAAGTTGATGATAAGGTCCTTTTGGTATTCAACGCTTTGCTATAGAATCTTCCACAAGATTTGTTCTGCACATGAGCAGCCTTGGCAAAATCTGTTTTGGTGTTTGTGGAGTTTCATGTCAAATTAATTGTAATAATTATATATATATATATATATATATATATATATATATATATATATATATATATATATATATATATATATATATATTTTAACTTTGTGGAAATTAAAGTAGTCAAATAGTTCCATGCAACCTTCTTTGCTCCCTGGAACTGCCCATACATCACAGTCCATTGTGAAGTGTTATTCTGTTAATTAGCATTCTCATTAAAGTGATGCCTCAGAGATCACCTTCAGCAGCACACATGCTTCTGTGTAATGACATCAAGGTACCCATTCATATGCAAACACATTTTTTTACAAGTGTATTCCTCCATTGCTTTCTACACTATACTAGAGACAGTGCAGGATGCCGAAGTGTGATGTTGTGCTGCACTAAACTCAGCATTCTGGAGCTGGAGATGGGCAGCTCGGTGGCACAGTGGTTAGCACTGTGGCAGCACAGTAAGAAGGTCGTGGGTTCAATCCCACTCACTGACCCTTCTGTGTGGAGTTTTTGCATGTTCTCCCGGTGTCTGCATGGGTTTTACCTTGGTTACTCCGGTTTCCTCCCACAGGCCAAAACGTGCAAGTTAGGTTAATTGGAGACTCTAAAGTGGCCCTAGGTGTGAATGGTGAAGGGATTGGCGCCGCGAATGCCCTGAATTTCCCTCTGGGATTAATAAAGTATACAAAATAAATAAATGGTAATTTCTTCTACTTTACTACTATGAGGGTGAATGGATGTAGCACCTTGTTCACAGTGAAATATTTCTGACTGTACTGACAATAAATATAATTCATGCATGGTAAATCCCACACAACCTAAAGACTCCACTGATTCCACTACAGCTATACTGTAGTTGGTTGGAATTCTTCCCAAAACTTCCGTTATACCCCCTTGTTGAGAGGTAAAAAATTAGGTAAGATTAGTCCCACAATGGGGAAATTCCAGGACTGCAGCAGCACAGGGATAGCAGCACTCAGAGCAATAGTTAATAAGATAATAGTGCAGGAGCATTGCAGCTAGATGGTATCAACAGCATTACAGTTAAATTACCTGGCAAAAAATAAATATAGACCAAGACAGTATATTTCAGATTAAATGAACAGTGTTGTTGCCTCCCTCAATAATAATTATAATTGTCTTAGTTGTGTATTGGAGGGGACGATCTCTATTGTGCAAAGTTGTGATGTTTAATGTGGCCTCTATGAGCAGTATTTAGATTATACAGTCTGACAGCCATAGGTAGGAAGGACCTGCAGATGGCACAGCCTACTGCTAAATGAGCTCCTCAGCACGATCAGCATGTCCCACATGGGGCGGGACTTGGGGACTCCAGCAGAGATGACAGCTTTGCCACCATCCTCCTCTCTCCTATCTCCTCCACTGGGTCGAGGCGTTGCACCAAAAGAAAATGGCCAGATCTCTCAATGATCTTTCAAAGATCTCCATAGAT
Source organism: Pholidichthys leucotaenia (assembly GCA_020510985.1). Lineage (NCBI taxonomy): Eukaryota > Metazoa > Chordata > Actinopteri > Cichliformes > Pholidichthyidae > Pholidichthys > Pholidichthys leucotaenia. Next base: position 13,029,458 of record CM035845.1, read on the forward strand.
CACCATGAAAGTTGCAGTTTTTGATTGCACAAGGATCTCCCAAACATTTACATAGAAATTCCTTTTTTGAGGCCATTAGAAATTAAGAATAAGAGTTAAATGACCCTTTTGTGTGGAGTCTTTGCATGTTCTCCCGGTATCTGCGTGGGTTTTACCTTGGTTACTTCAGTTTCCTCCCACAGGCCAAAACGTGCAAGTTATGAATAAAAAAGAGTAAAAGATTTGAAAGATCATTGAGATCTGGCTATTTTCTTTTGGTGCAACGCCTCGACCCAGTGGAGGAGATAAGAGAGAGGAGGATGGTGGCGAAGCTGTCATCTCTGCTGGAGTCCCCAATAAAAAAAAGAGTTAAAACTGAAACTATGTACAAACAGAAATCAATTCAAAAAGAGGTATAAACATTATTTGCTGAAAGAATATATGTTAGAAGGGTAGTATTTATATGTATCATTCACTATGCTCACTCTGGGACACTATGGAATGGTGGGTGGGACAGCACTGTGTATATCTGTGTTGTTGGGGCTGGTTTTGATGTATGGACTGTATGTATGTTGGGATGGATGGGTGATAATGTTGATATGTACAAAATATAGTTAATTGTTTACCTGGGGTAAACAATGTGGTAATTTGTATATATTTCACATGGGTTGTAGTTATGGAAAAGAGGAGTTGGAATTAATAAGTGTTCACTTCTTCCTTCTCCCTTTCGAACACTGTATACTGTTACTTTATTGCACTTGTCATTTGTTTTGTTTTACTTTTTTGATTGAAATAAAGTTATCTATCTATCTATCTATCTATCTATCTATCTATCTATCTATCTATCTATCTATCTATCTAAATACCTGTATAGCACTTTTTCTAGTCACAAAGAACACTCAAAGCACTTAACTACTACTTACACTAACCCTCTATTCTAAGGGCCTATCAGAGACACATCATCATCATCAAGTGCCATCTTCGTTTCGAAGGTTGGCTGTCTTGACCCTCCATGTCTGCCTATTCTGTGCTATCCTGACGACCTCTTCATATTGGTCCACTTCATGATGTCGTCCACCCTCTTTGTCCTTGGTCTCCCACTTTGTCCTTGGTCTCCCTCTGCATCTTTTGTTGTTAACCCATCCTTCCAGTAGTTGTCTGTGCAAATTTTCTTGTTTGATTATGTGTCAATTCAATTCAATTCAACTTTATTTATATAGCACCATTTCACAACAACAGTCATCTCATAGCACTATCAACTGTAGGGGGAACCCCCACAGTTGCAGAAAGACCCCAGCAATCAGGCGATCCCCTGTGAGCAAGCACTTGGCGACGGTGGAGAGGAAAAACTCCCTTTTAACAGGAAGAAACCTCCAGCAGAACCAGGCTCAGGGAGGGGCAGTCATCTGCTGCGACTGGCTGGGGGGTGAGGGGACAGAGAAGATGAAAAGAACAGACATGTAGAGAGCAAACAGCACGATGGGGACTCAGTCTATGGGAGAGAACAAACAAATGTTAATGACCAGCAAAAACAAAAATATTTCATTGAGAGTGAAGAAAGGAGTGAGGCCCAGTGCATTATTGGAGGTCCCTCGGCTGACTAAACCTATTAGCAGCATAACTAAGGGAGGGTTCAGAAACACATGATCCCTCCCTAATTGTAGGCTATATCAAAAAGGAAGGTTTTAGCCCTATTCTTAAAAACAGAGATCGAGTCTGACTCCCAAATCCAGATTGGCAGCTGATTCCACAGGAGAGAAGCTTGATAACTGAAGGCTCTGCCTCCCATTGTACTTTTGGAGATTCTAGGTATTACAAGTAATCCTGCATTTTTGGAGCGTAGTGCTCTGTTAAGATAATACGGTAGTATCAGATCTTTTAAATAAAAAGGAGCCTGATTGTTTAGAGCTTTGTAAGTAAGAAGAAGGATTTTAAACTTAATTCTAAACTCTATGGGAAGCCAATGAAGGGAGGCCAGAACTGGAGAGAGATGATCTCTCTTTCTAGTACCTGTTAAAACTCTTGCTGCAGCATTTTGGATCAGCTGAAGACTTTTTAAAGATGTTTTAGGACAGCCTGATAATAAAGAATTACAAAAATCTAATCTCGAGCTAACAAAAGCGTGGATCAGTTTCTCAGCATCACTCTGAGACAAGATGCTCCTAATCTTGGCAATATTACGCAAATGATAGAAGGCAGTCTTAGAAACAAATTTAATATGTGAATTGAAGGACAGATCTTGATCAAAAATAATTCCAAGGTTCCTCTCAGAGCTATTAAGAGAAAGAGTAACCGCATCCAAACTGAAAGTTTGATTTGGAAAGGTATTTCTAAGGTTTTTTGGACCAACAAGAATGACTTCAGTCTTATCTGAATTTAATAGCAGGAAATTACAAGTCATCCAAGCTTTGATTTCCTTAAGACAGGCTTCTAACTTGGCTAATTGATTACTATCATCTGGCTTCAATGACAGGTATAATTGTGTCATTTTTTTTTTATTTTGATTTAGTATACTTTATTGATCCCAGAGGGGAAATTGAGGGTCATCCACCACCTGATGGATGAAGCAGCCACGATACGGCGCTATCCCTTAACTATTCACACACACATTCACACCTAGGGCCACTTTTGAGTCTCCAATTAACCTAACCTGCATGTTTTTGGCATGTGGGAGGAAACCGTCATCTGCATAACAATGAAAATGTATACAGTGCTTTCTAATAATGTTGCCTAACGGAAGCATATATAAACTAAAAAGAGTAGGGCCTAGCACAGATCCCTGTGGAACTCCATGACTAAGCTTTGAGTTGAAAGAAAACTCATTATTTACATGAACAAACTGGAACCTATCAGATAAATAAGATCTAAACCACTGCAACGAAGTTCCATTAAGTCCAACATAGTGTTCTAATCTATCAAGTAGAATATTATGATCGATAGTATCAAAAGCTGCACTAAGATCTAAAAGGACAAGTACAGAAACTAGTCCATTATCAGATGCGATGAGGAGGTCGTTAGTGACCTTCACTAAGGCTGTTTCAGTACTATGATGGATTCTAAACCCAGATTGAAACTCTTCAAGTAAACCATTTCCCTGCAGGTGGTCAAATAATTGCGTAGCAACAACTCTTTCTAAGATTTTTGAAATGAAAGGGAGATTAGAGATTGGTCTATAGTTAGCTAAAGCCCCTGGATCTAGTGTCGGCTTTTTGAGTAAGGGTTTAATTACAGCCGTTTTAAAAGCCTGCGGTACATGGCCTAAAGTTAATGAAGAATTGATTATATGAAGAATAAAGCTACCAATAAGTGGGAAGACTTCTTTAAATAACCTGGTAGGAATAGGGTCTAAAAGACAAGTTGAAGGTTTGGATGAGGAAACTATTTTGTCTAACTGACAAAGGTCGATTGGAGTAAACTCATCAAGACAGACATCAATTGAAGGAGTTGTAGTAGTTACAGTATTGAAGTTAACTGTGGGAAGAATCTGATTGATTTTATCTCTGATGGATGAAATTTTATTATTGAAAAAGTTCATAAAATCCTGACTAGTAAGCTCTAAGGGAATGCTAGGATTGACAGAGTCCTGACTCTTTGTCAACCTGGCTACAGTGCTGAAAAGAAACCTGGGATTATTCTTGTTCTCTTCTATTAATGCAGAATAATAACGCGTTCTAGCTTTTCTAAGAGATTTTTTATAAATTAAAAGATGATTTCTCCAAGCTAAATAGATTTCATCTAAATTAGTGGAGCACCATTTTCTTTCTAATTGATGAGTCTTCTGTTTTAAGCTACGAGTTTCTGTGTTGAACCAAGGAGTTAGAAATCTCTGATTAGACTTTTTCTTTTTTAAGGGGGCCACCAAGTCTAGAGGCTGATGCAGAGAAGCTGTAACACTATCCACCATGTTATCAATTACAGAAGGAGCAAGCTGTCTATAGCTTATTTCCGTTGTGTTGACACATGGCATAGAGGAAACAATCTGCATAAATTTGGTAACAGCATCATTTGAGAGGCATCTACTGTAATAATATTTTTCTTCAGGAGCCAAATAGTCAGAAATAGTAAAATCAAAGGTTAACAGACAATGGTCTGACAGTACAGGGTTATGAGGAGACACTACAAGATTTTCTATTTCTATGCCATATGTCAGAACAAGGTCCAATGTATGGTGGAGATAATGAGTAGAATTTCCTACTTTCTGAGAAAACCCAATCAAGTCTAATATTGAATTAAATGCCACATTAAGGCAGTCACTATCTACATCCACATGTATATTAAAGTCCCCTACTATAATTATTCTATCAGATTTCAGCACTAAATCAGCTAAGAAATCAACAAATTCGGATAAAAAATCTGAGTAGGTTGATGGGGGACGATAAACTATGGCAAATAAAATTGGGTTTAACCTAAAATTGCTAAAGTGCCCAATACTGAGGACCAGGCCCTCAAAGGAATTATAACATGTTTTTTGCTTTACATTAACTAGTAATTTGGAATGGTAAATTGATGCTACTCCTCCTCCACGACCATTACTTCTGGGATTTTGACAGTTTAAATAACCAGAGGGAGTTGATTCTTTTAAACCAACATAATCCTCTTGCCCTAACCAAGTCTCTGTAAGGGAAATTAAATCAATCTGATGATCAATTAACAGATCATGGACTAACAGAGACTTGGGAGTTAGAGACCTAATATTTAATAAACCACATTTAATTTTTAAATTATGAGGAGGAACAGAGGCCAAATCATTCAATTTAGAGGCTTTATGTTTAATTTGAGTGTTACCAGTATTTTGCTTAATCACTTTGGGATGCTTATATATTATATTTTTATTTACTTTGGAGGGAGCAGACAATGATTCTCTGATGGGGAAGACAGGGGCTAAGTTGAGGGGTGGCGGATGAAGAGGAGCTGCAGAGAGGTGTGTAAGACTGCGACTCTACTTCCTGGTCCCAACTCTGAGTAGCCAAGGTTTTGGAAATTTGGATAAAAAAGATGCCAGATTGTTAGATAAATGAGAAGCACCATCCAAAGTGGGATGAATGCTGTCTCGTCTCATAAGACCAGGTTTTCCCCAAAATGAACTCCAATTGTCAGTATAGCCCACGTCATTTGCAGAACACCACACAGACAGCCAGCGGTTCAAGGATGACGAGCAGCTAAACATGTCATCACTGGTCAGATTGGGGAGGGGCCCAGAGAATACTACAGTGGCAGACATCGTTTTTGCAAAGTCACACACCGATTCTACATTAAGTTTCTTGACTTCCAACTCCCGGAGACGGATGTCATTAATGCCAGCGTGAATAACAATTGTGGAGTATTTACAGTTACTTTTAGCCAGCATTTTCAAATTTGACTCGATGTCGCCTGCTCTGGCCCCAGGAATGCCTTTGACTATGGCCGCTGGAGTCTCTAGGTTCACGTTTCTGACTACAGAGTCGCCAATGATCAGAGTTTTTTCCTCAGCGGGTGTGTCGCTGAGCGGGGAAAACGATTAGAAACGTGAACAGGTTGGAGGTGTACCGGGGCTTTGCGACTAGGCTTCCTTCTCACCATCACCCACCCAGTCTCCTCGCTGCTGAGGAGAGCCGGAGGACGGCTAACGGGGTTAGCTATGCTAGCTAGCTCCGCTGCAGCTAAGGGGCGTCCGTCAAGAGTAACTGGCGCAGACGGTGTTTCAATGCAGCGGAGCCGGGATTCCAAATCAGACAACCTCGCCTCGAGTGCCTCAAAAAGACAACATTTATTACATTTACCGTTATCACTAAAAGAGGCAGCGATGTAATTCAATTCAATTCAATTCAATTCAACTTTATTTATATAGCGCCATTTCACAACAACAGTCATCTCATAGCACTATCAACTGAAGGGGGGACCCCCACAGTTGCAGAAAGACCCCAGCAATCAGGCGATCCCCTGTGAGCAAGCACTTGGCGACGGTGGAGAGGAAAAACTCCCTTTTAACAGGAAGAAACCTCCAGCAGAACCAGGCTCAGGGAGGGGCAGTCATCTGCTGCGACTGGCTGGGGGGTGAGGGGATAGAGAAGAAGAAAAGAACAGACATGTAGAGAGCAAACAGCACGATGGGGACTCAATCTATGGGAGAGAACAAACAAATGTTAATGACCAGCAAAAAAAAAATATTTCATAGAGAGTGAGGAAAGGAGTGAGGCCCAGTGCATTACTGGAGGTCCCCCGGCTGACTAAACCTATTAGCAGCATAACTAATTAACTAACAACTAACAACATAACTAAGGTGTAGCTAAACATCTGACAGAGAGAGCACACCAGAGGAGGAGAGGAAGGAGAGCTAGTAGCCATAGCTAGTGGCTAACCCAAAAGCTCAGGAGAGTGAGGAGAGCAAACCACACAGACAGACAGCAATACAGGAAGTGACGATACGTTACCACAAGGAAGTGACGAGTGTCCAAAATATTCCAGTTTGTTTTATGGTTCATAGAATGTATTCTTTTTTTTGTGCCATATTCAAAACTTCATTATTCATTATCTTCTGAGTCTATAATATCTTTTATAATTTATGATTATAGCCACATCTCAAAGGCTTGTAATTTCTTAATATTTTCTTGTGTTAGAGTCCAAATTTTACTTCCACATAATAAGGTGGTCCAAACATAACATTCAAATATTCTTTTTATTATTGCCAGGCTGATGTGTTCTGATATCAGAATGTTTGCCATGTTATTAAAGACTGTTCTGGCAATTCTGATTCTTCTGACAGTTTTAGTGTCAGGTCTTCCATCCTCTGGGATTGTTTGTCCTAGATACACAAATGGTTTGACTTGTTCAACAGCAGCACCATCTATAGTTGTTTTCATTTCAGACAGGTCTTCTTTCTTGGTTTTCCTGGCATTCATTTTCATCAACTTAGAATCACCAATTAATGCATCAAGTCAATAACAAAGCAGAGTTCTGTGTGAATTTACAACGGTAATAAAATGATTCAGTTTCTGATTCTGATTAAGTGTATTACATGCATTTGACCAGCAGATGGTAGATTTTTGCAAGACTGCAAATCCTGACTGTGTTTCTAGATCATGATTATCCTGTCTTGGGAGTCTTTGGAAAACCAGGACAAAATCTACACATCCACTTTATCTGGGAGAGCAAATTCTGGATAATTCTGATCTGGATCATCCATCCATCCACCCACCCACCACTTATCCTGGGCTCTGGTAGACCTGGTAACCCCTAAATTGGTGTCCTTGTCTTAACTTCTTCATGGGCATCTACTGGACCAGTCTTTGTTTGGCCCTTCACCCAGGACCAGTTTTCCTTGGGAGACCCCACCAGGGGCAACCTACCCCCTGACAACATACCTCCTGGGATCATTAGGATCCCGCCATCACGATAAAGTGGTGATCCATGGAGGGGAGAGGTGATCTGGATTGAAGGTTTTTAAATACTGGGCTCAGGGCTTAAAGAGAACTCATTATTCGCCCTTTTCACATTCCCCACAATGCAATGCACAACCGGCAACATCCGGTAGTTTGTTTACACTGGCTCACATGCATACACAATGGAGACAGAGTTCAAGATACGTCGAAATAAAGCCACAAATCAGGGTTCCAGATGCGTAGTACCTTTCTGTAGTAATCGCCAGGGTACAGACAAGGAACAGGGCATAAGAAGATCATACTATAGGTTTCCCAGCGGTGAAAAAAAACGCAGTACGGGCAGCACGGTGGTGCAGTGGTTAGCACTGTTGCCTTACAGCTAGAAGGTTCCTGGTTCGAATCCCCAGGTTGGCAGGGGTTGGAACCTTTCTGTGTGGAGTTTGCATGTTCTCCCTGTGCTGCGTGGGTTTACTCCGGGGGCTCCGGTTTCCTCCCACAATCCAAAGACATGCATGTTAGGTTAATTGGCTGTTCTAAATTGTCCCTAGATATCTGTTTCCTATAGGCCCTTAGAATAGAGGGTTAGTATTAGTGAAAGCGCTTTGAGTGGTCTTTGTGACTAGAAAAGCGCTATATAAGTGCAGGTTAGTTAGTTAGTTAGATCTTCGGCGAATTTGGGAGAGCAAAATCAGGCGTGAAGGATGGACTGCAAGTGCCAGTGACAGAATTTGTTCAGACCATTTTCAAGGAGGTAAGAGCACTGTTTGAATAATATATTTATCTATATTGTATTACCTGTTATTATTCAATAAAATATTAGCATTTAGTCTAATTTTAGGTTCCAAACTAATCACTGATCAAATCCAATACAAAGTTAACATAGTATCAATTTTCTTTATTTTATTAGTTAATATACTGTAGTCTTGTCAGACTTCTGCATTATAAATTATATAGTTGTATGTGTGTGTATTATATATACGTATATGTATTTGAACTTTATACATATATAATAAAGCTGTCAGTAACTACTGACACTGCCTCCTTTTTTAATTTAAATTCTGGCATAATTAGTATCTGTTAAACTAATTTCTATTTTTATCCAACAGGTGTACGCACACACAAGAAAGGTTCGCTGGGATATATTCCTACGAAGTTTAAATGGACCGGACAAACGAAGAAGCGACAGACGATGACATCAACTTCTGCCTCCCCTGTCATTCCATTGCCATTCTGCAAAGATTCGTGGACTCCAAAGGAAGAATCCCCAAAGAAAGTCAACAAAAAAACTGTGGAGCAAAGACGACAGAGGAGACGAAACTCAGAATGGCAAGAGAGCAAACTGAACTTGTGTGGAGAGAAACTGGACATGACTACGTTAAAACATGTACTCAGAAGCCCTCAATCCATGATGCTGAAATGATATAATATGCAACATTCTGTTTAATACAAATTAATTAAAAATATATGCAAAATACAGATTGTAATTAGTACAAATACAACTTCAAAACTTAACACAAAAGAAATTGATATTTCCATAAGTATGCAATTTCAACCTACCCTACAGTGCAGGTACAGTATGCTCCATATGGCTGTCCTGTTATCTTGTCTAAGATGATGTACATAGCCTTCACATTCTCTGCTGCACCAGATTGCGATGACAAGCACTGGGCCTCGATGGCAACAAATGTTTCAGATGTGTCGGTGTCGATCCGCATAGAATGAATGAAAGACATCATCTGGAAAGGTCTTTGGATCCTGTACCTGACCTCTTGGTCTTTGCTCAACACATTTGTGTTAACCAAATATTTCTTGACAATTGTGTCATCAATTGGTGGAGTATGCTGCAGTTCTTTTGTCCACATGTTCCTTTGTGACAAGAACGCTGGTGTGAGTGATGCATACTCTTCTAGCTGCTTTGAGGACAGTCCATGTGACTTTAAATGTGGAGAAAAAATTCAGGCAATTTCCCGTTTCCACTTGTAGAGATTCCCATTGCCAGGCACAGAAGATTGATTCTGGCAGTTTTTGAAAATGAAGCGTTAACATGGTACTGTTTACAGTACTGTTTCAGTGTTTTTGCTGGCAGTGCTTTCACCTCTGTGTACGTTTTAGGGACTTTCCCTGTCATTTTCTGCTAGAATCCATACGACATTATGCACCTGCAAGAAATGAGGAAAAGATGTCACATTGTGTATAGATAAATGTGTGTATAATACTATATACTGTATATGTGTAACCACTAGTTGAAAATAAACGTTTAATGTACATCAACACTGAGCAGCTGATAACCTGCTAACATGCACTCACATGGGTTATGCCTCATGAATCATGGGTGCAACTTACAACTTCTAAATATGTCACAAAAACACGCTGCATACGCGATTAGCATAGCATGGCATACAACCAAAACACAATAGAAAGCTCGAAAATATTACTAGGTATATTACTGCAGCTTGATATGTATAGAAAACTGTTTAACTTACCAAAAATCAGTAAGAAAATCACTCCCTCGTTGCTAGATTCAAGCGTGTTTATGTTGGGCGCTGGGAAACCGGATGCTGCCGGTTGCGCGAGGAATTGTGGGATTGTGAAAAGGGCGAATAGGAGGGAGGGCTCATGTGTTTCTGAACCCTCCCTTAGTTATGCTGCTAATAGGTTTAGTCAGCCGGGGGACCTCCAATAATGCTCTGGGCCTCACTCCTTTCTTCACTCTCAATGAATTTTTTTTTTTTTTTTGCTGGTCATTAACATCTGTTTGTTCTCTCCCATAGATTGAATCCCCATCGTGCTGTTTGCTCTCTACATGTCTGTTCTTTTCATCTTCTCTGTCCCTTCGCCTCCCAGCCAGTCGCAGCAGATGACTGCCCCTCCCTGAGCCTGGTTCTGCTGGAGGTTTCTTCCTGTTAAAAGGGAGTTTTTCCTCTCCACCGTCACCAAGTTCTGCTCACAGGGGATCGCCTGATTGCTGGGGTCTTTCTGCAACTGTGGGGGTTCCCCCCTACAGTTGAAAGTGCTATGAGATGACTGTTGTTGTGAAATGGCGCTATATAAATAAAGTTGAATTGAATTGAATTGAACTGAACTATATTGGTCATCTGATGTTAAGTAGCACCAGATGAATCTTTTAATATTTGCAGCTCATTCATCACTGCTTTGATCACTAGAATTGATATAAAATGACGTCATATCCTCCCAGTTCACCATTGTACACAAATTTCAACAAAGTAACTTGAATAATTGATGAGCCCTTGTAATTTAATTCACCATTGCCTTGAATTCTGACGCCACCCTCAATCATCTGCATAACTACGAAAGATTACGCTCATGAAATGTGCTGGTGAAGTAGGGACAAAATAAGTTCTCATTAAATCATGATATGGATCTGGATCAGCTAAAATTAAAGTGTTGGGTTATCAAACCAAAGGTGGAACGACATTTGAGATCCCATAAAATAATTGCATTCTGTATGTTGGATAAGAAAGTAATGTGATGGCAGAACAAGATGCTGCTGCAGATCTCCGGCCACCTTCCTCTTTCCTTCACCCCCACTCCTGATCTACCTCTATCTGCCCTCTGTCCTCCATATTTTATCATTTCAAGATGTGTGAGGGCTTAATGTATTTATTTAAGCTCAAAGCTTATTTAAGCTCCATTAAGGGTAATTATATACCCCATTATAAGGTTCTGCTGTCCCTAGAGTGGCCATTAGAGTTGGTGGTGTGGGCCCGTGTTTGGAGCTGCCAGGATAATTATGTAGCGGTGTCTGTCTGTGTTGGGTAGAGCTGGGGTGGCATTCACTGTTGTTACATGGGCATGAGAGCGCACACGATGTAGCCATAGTGGAAATACTGTATGTCTCAATACAGGTCTTACTCGGCATCATGTCTGAGAGAACTCAGGTTTTTGTCACAACAAAAGATTGTTCATATGATTTTATAAAGTTGGTTCAATGGGTTAAACTTAGTTTCCATATTCTGCTTTATGCTGAGTACAAAGTTAATTGGAAGAAAATACCATTTTCATCACTTTGCCACACAAAAAATCCTGGATGCTCGAATTTGCTTGAAATTTTGACTCTACAGCCTCTAGCACCATCTTTGAAGGCCTGCAGAAAATTGAAAAGATGGGGGGGTCATGTTTGTAAGACAGTTTCCCATATGTATGAAGTGCACTCTGTTGTATAACATTTCATAAATCAGATGAATGGCTCTAAGGCCCCTCTACACACTACAGAGATCAGTGAAAGATCAGTGAGAGATCGGGCCAACTTTTGATCTTTTGAGAGATCCTCGGGGGTTTTGGACTGAGTCAAAACTTTGAGGAGACCGTGGCAACTGTGGAGATCACTGACGATGATTGATAGATCAAAACTTAGCCAGATCTCTCAATGATCTCCACCCCTGTGTGAAGGAGGTACAAACAAACCCAGTGTATGATAATTTATTAACCTCACTTCACTGTCCTCCTCCCATCATATATACCTATTCAAGGCCTCTTCTGCTACCAGTTGTTGTCTGTAGTTTTTTCTCTGTCTCATGTCTCTGTTTTTCTTCTTCTTCTCTATATCATGGGCTGAGATATTAACGTCTCACAGTTTTCATCCCTGACAGCATGAATCAGACTTTTGTCCTTCTTGCTCCTTCGCTCCCTTATCTTCTTCCATACTCTACCCTTCCTCTGCAGCAAGACCACTTCTGTTTTTTTCTTTACTTTGGACCATTGAAAGTTTCATGGTCCAGAGAGGGTTCACTGATGCAAAATAAGATAAATCAAGTGAAAAGTTTTTTCATATGGAAGACATGACTTTGCAGTTTGGGTTCATCTGAGGACACCCAAACTTGGACAAGGCAAGAAAATAAGATTGGAGGTTTGAAGCTGGTGTAACCAGATCTGCCAACAGGTTCACAGCTGGCGCTGAACATGGCGCCTTGGGGGCGATCACTTTCCTTCTTATTATTTTAGAATCTGTGCCTTTGGCTGCTGGATCACACCCAGGACCAGAGCTCCGGTATTCATGCTTTATTCCAACAGGATTCAGCACACAGTTTCTCCCAGGATCACGTGCCTGTTTATTTGGACTGTGAAACATGGTGGATGCCACAACTTTTTGCTTATATATTGATGTTTAGTGGCGTTGATACTTTTGAATTGAATCTGTCCTGGAAATTAGAAGGATGTACAAAATGATACAGAAATAATAAAGGTAATAGAAGTTTAGAGGAGGCAGTTTTGACCTCCCCATGTTTGACGTAAGACCTAAATGAAATTTTATTGATGCCACTCCATTATCTAGTTTTTTTTTGTTTTGTTTTTTTTTGGGGGGGGGGGGTTGGTGGAGCACTTTATGTGCCTTCATGATGCCAGCAACTTTGGGGGCAACTTTTCCCTGGAAGGGTCTCTCAAGACAGACTGGTTTGGGGTGAAGGGCCAGACCAAGAATGGTTCCGCAGATCCCCATGAAAAAAGTTACATCAAGCACCCAGAAAAGCCGAATGGGTCCTCCCTCCAGTGGGCATACCAAGTGCATGGGATCATGGGGATCGTGGTGTTATGTGAACAGGGTGGCAGTCTGGGTTGCTTTACTTAAGCGGTAGAAGATTAATGGATGGATGGATATTTCTAGATTAATAATATTTTAATAATAATGTTCAGAATATAATCCATCCAACCATCCATCAATCTACAGCTTAAGATACAGTCACAAAGGTTCTCAGGAACGATGGGTTTGTAAGAATCTCCCAGTTCCTATAAATTCTGGAGTTTGCACACATTCATAGAGGGGGGCATAGTATCTTACAGATGTCGTTCAATTCGCAAGAGCAACATGAGATATTCTTGAGAAATTAGGTGCTTTTCTGTCATATGATGGCCCTAGAGTTCTTATGTTCTTTGTAAGGATGCCTTGGGATCTTCCTATGGCATACTTACTGTCATCTTATAAAAATTTTTGTGCAACTTACAGCACTGTCAAGTCATTGGTAGGACGATCTTACGGCTTTTTTCACATTTTATTGGCACAAATGTTGCATGAATGACGTACTTCCGCCTTAGAAGCGCCTCACTACTGCCTTACACACACTGTACGAATCTCCATATGGACAGGGATTCGTACGGCGTTTCCTACGACCGCTATAAGGGGTCCTCAAGAACAACTTAATGTGTTCTTGAGGCATACAGCCAACATCTTGCGTAGTTCTTGCATTGTTCCTATGGCATTCATATGGCTGCCCTATGATGAGGGGTTTTCATGGGGTGTTCATAGAAATCTTGGGCAAGACCATCGACCTGGCCACAAACTTATGAACAGTCTACGAAACCTGGATTCTCCTACGGCCACCTTAAGAACACTGCATGAAATAGTCCAAAAATTGTTCGTACGGTGTTTGGAGCCGTTCATAAGAGTTATGGAGGCAGCACCCTCTTGCCCCTTCTTGTAAAGCACATTGGTGTTGCGTGACCAGTCCAGTTTATTGTACTTTATTGTAACCCCCAGGTACTTGTAAGATGTCACCATCTCAGTATCTGTTCCCTGGATGTTTACCAGTGCTGTGTGTGTGTGGACGGGGGAGGGGGCGGTCTCTACACCTGTGGGACTCCATCTCCAGTTCCTTTCATAAAAGACATATCTGACATGTGTTTAGTTGGACTGAAGTGAACTTGACAATCATGAGTTTTGGCAGAAAGTTGTCACCTTCCCAAAAGGCGCCTCACTAATTTTACACTTTTTTTTCTTGCTGTTCAGACATTGATGAATGTCAGGAGAACAATGGAGGCTGTGATCACTTCTGTCGAAACACAGTTGGATCCTTTGAGTGCAGCTGCCAGAAAGGCCACAAACTCCTCACTGATGAGCGCACATGCCAAGGTAAGTGCTCCAGCATATAGTCTAGTTGCTAAATGCAGAAATCTCACTAAAGCGTGTTTTGGAGTAAATACAGTTTCTTTTTGCACATTCCATCAATTTGACATGTACAGTTCCCACAACCCAGGGACCTTGGCATCTTTGAGCAACTTATTTATAGGCAAAATTCAAAATGGCCACTGTCTAAAGTGTAATTGGCCATAACTTGATTAAAGGCCATCAGTCAGGACTTAACCAGCTGAAAATAATTTGCACTGATGGGGAATGGGATGGCTTCCTAAATTCTGATGGATTTCAAAGGGTTTCTTGGCTTTCTATGCCTTTTGGCACCTTTTTCCATCATGTGTTCAATACTTACTCCCTGTCTCATTCCACTTTAGTAAATATACACTACCGATCAAAAGTTTGGGGTCACTTAGAAATTTCCTTATTTTTGAAAGAAAAGCACTGTTTTTTTCAATGAAGATAACTTTAAACTAATCAGAAATACACTCTAATATCTAATATACATTGCTAATGTGGTAAATGACTATTCTAGCTGCAAATGTCTGGTTTTTGGTGCAATATCTACATAGGTGTATAGAGGCCCATTTCCAGAAACTATCACTCCAGTGTTCGAATGGTACAGTGTGTTTGCTCATTGCGTCAGAAGGCTAATGGATGATTAGAAAACCCTTGTGCAATCATGTTAGCACAGCTGAAAACAGTTTAGCTGGTTAGAGAAGCTATAAAACTGACCTTCCTTTAAGCAGGTTGAGTATCTGGAAAAAATTATTATTTCAAACACAAATCATTATTTCTAACTTTGTCAATGTCTTGACTATATTTTCTATTCATTTTACAACTCATGGTGGTAAATAAGTGTGACTTTCATGGAAAACACAAAATAATTGTCTGGGTGACCCCAAACTTTTGAACGGTAGTGTAACTTGTTTTGTAAACACAGTTGCCTTGATTTCTTTGTATTTATGGATTACTTGGGTTGTTACTGATGTCTGGTGAAAATCTCAGGTCAATGGCTCCATCAGAAATATTTTTTTTTTCCACAATATCTTTATTGAACCTTTTTTTTTTAACAAACATGATACAAACAATCAAACACTAACACTAAAGTACTACAAAAAAAAAAAAAAAAAAAAGATGCACTAAAAACACCAACAACCACCAGCAAAATCAAATCTTCAACAATGCTCCTCTGTTTAGTCTAGACAATCCAATACATAAGTATACATATTATGTTCACCAGTTTGGAATTTACAAGGTCCACACACATCATTCACCTTCTTCTTCAAAAGTTATGTTTAAATTTTTTACATAATCAATAAAAGGTCTCCATATATTCTCAAACACAATTTCCTTTGATTTCAGTATATATGTTATTCTTTCTAATGGAAGGTTTGTTAACATCTGTCTTAACCACTGAGTCACATCTGGTCTATGAGTCTTTTTCCATAATAGTGCAATACATTTTTGGCATTAAGCAAACTGAGGTCTATGAATGTTCTTTCACTTTTATTAAAATTATGCTTTTCTGGGTACAGACCCAACAAAAACAATTTAGGATTCAATATGATTTGTTTTGAGATTATTTTTTCAATTGTTACCCTCACCTCTTCCCAAAACATTCTTATTAATCTACATTCCCATACACAATGAAATAGGGTTCCTTTACTTTCCATGCATTTTGTGCATGTATCTGGTATATTTTTGTTATATCTATTTAACTCCTCCGGTGTAACATACATCCGCATTAACCATTTGAAATGTATCAATTTAAGGCGTACATTTATTGATTTGGTTTGAGCTTCTGTACAAGCCAATTCCCATTGTTCCTCTGAAATTTCAGTTTGCAGATCTTCTTTCCAGTAGTTTAATCTTTTCAGTGAATTTTCACTTGAAGATAGTGTCAATGAGTTATAAAACTCTGAAATAATACCCTTTCTTTTACTATCTTTCATCATCATTTTTTCCAAGGATGAGTAAATAGGTCGAGTGAGAGCTTTATTTTGATTTGATCAAATAAAGTTTCTAAGTTGAAGATATTTAAAAAAATGTGTTCTATTGAGATTAAATTTGATCCTCAGCTCTTCAAAAGACATTGTTATCTGCACATGGCAAATATAAATCCTGAATCTTTTGTATCCCTTTTAAATTCCATACTTTAAATACAGCGTCCGCTCTCCCTGGTTTAAAATATTGATTACCCCATATTGGACTAAATTGTGACAATAACTGTGGTTCTTTTAAATAGTTTTTAGCTTCACACCATATTTTGATCATATGCTTTACAAATGGATTTTTAACTTGTTTTTGTAATTTTTTTGCCGAATCTGAGTATATGAATATGGGAAGAGGTAAAGGTAAATTGTATGATTCCATTTCAGTCCAGTGAGGGAGATCATTTGATGAAAAATAATATGTCATAGACCTCAGTTGTGCCGACCAATAATACAACATAAAATTTGGACATTTCAGACCTCCACGATCAAATGGTAAATATAATAAAGACAGACGTAATCTAGCCCTCCTGTTGTTCCATATAAATTCCACTAACTTTTTTTTTATTCTTGAGAATAGATCTAAAGGTGGTGATAAGGGAATGTATTGAAATAAATAAAGTATTTTAGGTAAAATATTACTTTTAAGTATATTGATTCTCCCGATCATCGACATTGGTAGTGACATCCATCTCTGAGTTAACTCATTGATATCTGACATTAAGGCTTCATAGTTGACACTGGCGACTGATTCTAGCTTAGGCACAATTTGGATTCCTAAATATTTAAACTGATTTACAACATTGAATTGATTTACCTCAGGGGCTGGGTAATTTCTCTGGGTCTCATTTAGCATTAATATTGAAGATTTAGTTTTATTTATTTTATATCCTGATATTTCCCCAAAATTCTTTATTAAATTCAACAAGGTTGGAATTGATTTTTTTAGATTCGACATAAACAAAATTATGTCATCGGCGTACAGGGAGATTTTATGTTCTGTTGGTCCAACTTTAATTCCATATATTTGTGAATGTAAACGTATCGCTATCGCTAAAGGTTCAATTGCCATAGTAAACAGTAAAGGTGAAAGTGGACAGCCTTGTCGACATCCTCTATTGATTTTTATTGGTTTTGAAATATTGTTATTTGTTAGGATTTCTGCTGTAGCATTATTATATATTATTTGAACCCATTTTATGAAATTATTTCCAAGTCCAAACCTTTGTAGGACTTCAAAAAGAAAGGGCCATTCAACTCTATCAAAGGCCTTTTCGGCGTCCAGTGATAGGAGAGCTGTATCCGGTGCTTCTTTATTAAAATAAATAATATTAAATAGTCTTCTTACATTATGGAAGCCTTGTCTTCCCTTTATAAAGCCATTCTGATCTCGATTAATAATATTTGGTAAAATTTCTTGTATTCGTCTTGCTAAAATTTTACAGATTATCTTAAGGTCGGCGTTTAATAGGCTTATTGGTCTCATATTTTCACATTTATTAGAGGGCTTACCTGGTTTTGGCAGCAGTATAATTAAGGCATTATTTATGTATGATGGTAAATTATTATTTTGAAATGCTTCTAAAACCATTTCCAAAAAAGGTTTTATTAATTTATTCTTAAATTTTTTATAAAGGTCAACTGGAAGACCATCTGGTCCTGCACTTTTTCCTGATTTCATATTATCAATGGCTAGCCCAACTTCAGAAATATGTTTAATGAGAAAAATGTTGATGTGTTCAATACTTACCTTGCCCGCTGTATGTTCACCCTGAGACCTTGACCTCTGACTGTGGGTTTTGGGGTCAAAAGGTCAGATGTCATGGTTAGCTTCCCCATGCCCTATTGCTGTAGAATGAGTAAAGCTAGGGCCACCAAACTTTGTACACAGGTTCACCCTGTCACCATGCCTATGGTTTTTGGATTGCAAGGTCAAATGTCAAGGTCAAAATGCCATTTAAACTACATCTCAACCACAAACAGAGGCTGAGGGGTACCACTGGCAGCCACCAGTACTTTTTTATGGATTCTCTGCTGTTGAAAATGTGAGATTTGCCACCAAAATCAAGTCTGTATGATCATTCTTAAAAAGGTCTGTGAATATCAGATTGCCATACCACAAAGAACTCATGATGGGTAGAAACAAAGAGCTCTCCCTTGATCTTCACAACCTTATTGTTGCAAAACATAATGTTGACATTGGTTACAAGCGCATTTCTAAACTGCTGAATGTTCCAGTGAGCACTGTTGGAGCCATCATTCTGAAGTAGAAAGAACATCATTTTACCATAAACTGGCCACAACCAGGAGCTCCTCACAAGATTACTGACAGAGAAATGAGTTATCCAGGAGCCAAAGACCACTCGTGGACTGCTCCAGAAAGACCCGGATCGTTAGCAGGTATTACTGTTTCAATGAAAACAATAAGTAATGCACTCAGCCGATATGGGCTCTATGCCTGCTCATCTCGCAAGACTCCACTACTGAAGAAAAAGCATGTAGAAGCTTGTTTAAAGTTTGCTGCTCAACATTTGAGCAAGCCTGTATAATACTGGGAGAATATAGTCTGGTCAGATGAGACCAAACCCGAACTTTTTGGATGCCACAACACACAGCATGTTTGGAGGAGAAATGGCACTGCACATCAGCCCAAAAACACCATACCAACAGTGAAGTTTGGAGGTGGGAGCATCATGGTGTGGGGGGTGTTTTGTAGCATATGGTACAGGCAGACTTCATATAATTGAGAAGAGATGAATGGACAGATGTACAAAGACATCTTTGATAAGAACCTGTTGCCATCTGCCAAGATGCTGAAAATGAAAGGAGAGCAGACATTTCAGCAAGACATTGATCCCAAACACACAGGCAAGGAAACTCTCAACTGGCTCCAGAGAAGGAAAATAAAGCTGCTAGAATGGACCAGTCAGTCACCTGACCTGATTCCAATTGAAAATCTTTGGAATGAACTGAAGATCAGAGTTCATGGAAGACACCCATGGAACCTTCAAGATGTGAAGACAGTTTGTCTGGAAGAATGGGCTAAAATCACTCCTGAGCAATGCCTGCATCTAGTTTCACCATACAAGAGGTGTCTGGAAGCTATTACCAACAAAGGCTTTTCTACTAAATATTAAATGAATTTCACCTAGTGTGGTCAATACTTATTCCCTGTGTCATTCCACTTTATTAACCCCTTGCACTCCGGTCAATTTCCCTAAAAATGCCAAAAAATAACATGCCCAAATTAAATCCAAAGCTGTTTTTCAACCCTTTGCAGCATCTTCATGGGGTTGGTCTCATTTAAAAGAAAACACTTTGAATTTTTGGGCAAAACAGTCATAGTCTCTCTAAGTGCTCCGGCCACTGAGTAACAGTCATCTAAACATAGTGAACTGGAAGAAAATAAATTTGGCCTGGGTGTTTTTTTTTTTGATACAAATGCTTGCAAATAACACACAGCTTCAGATCCGGGCTGGAAAATGCAACAGAAATGTAGAACCAAGTGTTATCCAGCTGAGGTCCAAATTTTGTAACAATACCACAAAAAATGAATATATTACACAGCTTTTTCCTCAGGTAGTTCCCAGGCGTTTTTGAACTGTGCCAAATTGTGCCAAATGGCACAGTTTGGAAAAACGTCTGTAACTTTTGAATGCTTCAATATAGAAGCTTCATTTTGGGCTCTAATGAAAGGTGACACTCAGGGCTGTGTCTGTGTGTGTGGGGGGGGGCCCCCCCCCCCCTCGCTACAGAGGAAAGACATCGCCCATTGCGCCACGGTCCGTCATGCAGCGATGACGCACAGCTGTAATTTACCGATCGGTCAAAAGTCGTTTTGATTACAATTTTCAGGGATAAAGGATAATTTAGCTTAGAACGCCTTACCTCTTCACAGCAGAAGCGGAGCTGGCGAACTTCTTCCTCATTGTCAGACGAACGCGACGCTGGTCTTGCGACCCGATCAAAACATAATTCCATTATTGCGGTTTTGCGCTTCCATGATTGCGGTTTTTGGTGAACGATTTTTCAAAACAAATAACAGTAGTAATTAAAAATAGACTGGCAAATGCGTGTGTGTCACTCAGCCTTCGTCTTCGGCCTCCGTCGGTCTATGATTACCATAGAAGGCAATCCTAATGTCTATTCTGCTGGGACAAAAACAAAACAAAACAAGCACCGCCTGGCTGAACATGCCGATGCGCGAATGTCAGTCGCTGTCACAGAGGTAGCACTTGTGGATGGTCTCCGTGCTGCTGGGTCTGTGGGGTTCTTCCTGCGGGTCCTTTTTTTCTCTGCAGCAGCAGTCTCTCTTCACCCAGCCTTAAAAAAAACAGCTCGCGAACTTCTCTGCTTCAATTGGCTCACTGCATTCACAGCTTTGGTAGGCGGGTCCTTCTTGGTAGGTTTTCAGTCATTGGTTCTTCAAGGTTTCAGAAACCCAATTCAAGGCTCTTATTAGTCGAATGAGAGGTGAGAGGTCAGTCAGATGATCTAATCTGTTTGCGGCTGTGTCTGCAGTGGAAGAACGGATATGCAGCTCCCGCAGCTCCATCGTGTGCCCTCTTGCGCTCGAGGACGCACGAGAGCACCCTCGTGCGCTCTGGGATGCAGAGACTTGCCAGGCCGCGGTACAACAGAGTGCAAGAGGTTAACTATAACTTGTGTGAACACAGTTGCCTTGATTTCTTTGTATGCATTACTTGGGTTGTTACTGATATCTGGTGAAAATCTCAGGTCAATGGCTCCATCAGAAATATGTTTAATGAGAAAAATATTGACGTGTTCAATGCTTATTTTCCCCACTGTATGTACAACGTTTGGTGACCCTAGGTGTCATTGTTCATAAATAGTTTATAGGGCATTTAGACCTTGACCTTTTGACCCCAAACCCACAGTCAAAGGTCAGGTTCTAAGCCGTCCAAGACTTGTCTGAGACATGATGATATCGAATTGAAAAGGCTACATCGTTCTTTTGTGTAGTTATGTTTATCAGATTTAGGGAAAAGTAACCTCATGCTATTCTGGTTGTGACACTGTTTTTTACCTGTGTGGTGTGGGAAAGGAACAGAGCTGAAAATACTAACAGCTAGACACAAGCTTCTCAACACTGGAAATGAGGAGGCTACAATGGAT
This sequence comes from Pholidichthys leucotaenia, assembly GCA_020510985.1. NCBI lineage: Eukaryota > Metazoa > Chordata > Actinopteri > Cichliformes > Pholidichthyidae > Pholidichthys > Pholidichthys leucotaenia. The sequence goes on from CM035845.1 coordinate 13,050,790, forward strand.
TCTGTTGTAGCTGATGAGGCAAACACCTTCATTTCAGCTTGCTACGGCTCAAAGGTTCACACAGATATGTCAGAAGTTCCATTTAATGTGTGGTCTTCCAAAATATCACATCGGAATATCACAGCTTCTCCAAAGCTGAAATCTCTTCCTCCTACAACAGAAGCATTCCATGGACATCTGTGCAGGGCATATTACCAGGCCGTTGTATGGCAGTCTGCAAAAGAGTGTAACCCATCTTTGGATGGACTGGAAATGAGTCTGACATGACACTGGTGCCTGTTAGACTACACCAGGATGTGTCACCTGTTCCACTGGAGGTGCTGCAAATTATTAAATGCAACTCTGTTCATTAATGGCTCAGAAATAGACACTAATGGATTTGCATGGCAGCCATTTTGGATTTTTTTCTCCAGAGTTTTATTGGCATGTTCACTGATTATATCTATGATTCTAGTCCAGTGGATTCCTTGCCCTTGAAAATGTTTGATTTGTCCCCAGTTATGAGTGTCTATGTTCATTATTAATCGAGTTACGGCCAATCAAAAGTTTAGATGGCAGCCATTTTGAATTCTGCCTGTAAAAAAAAAAAAAAAAAAAAGCTCCAGGATACAAAGGTGGCATCCATCAGTTTTGTCATCAGTACGTGTCAAATTGATGGAATATGCAACATAACATCTTATATACTCCAAAAGACACATAGGTGTGACTGCTACCGGGCTAATAACACTGCTGTCTGGTGCAACATACGCTTAAAAACATCCTGACTTTTAAACTTTGTCTTGGTCTGATTTCTCATTAGGGTGAAAATCTTTATTTCTTCTTGCTACCATGTCTGTAACATGTTTTTTTTTATGACTTAACAGACATATTAAGAGTAAAATCACTCTTACGTGTCATGTCTGTTTTTCTGTGCTCTCTTTTTAAACAGTCTTCTTCCCTTTATCACTGGATTGTAATTTTGTTGGCTCCGACCACACAATAACTTCAAAAAATTTTTTGGTGGGGGTAGTTTGGGGCTGAAATAGTCACACAAGCAGGCGCACAGTAATGGCACATTTAAAAAAAAAAAAAAAAAAGTAACAGCACATTTACTGGACACAGCAAATTCCTTTTTCCCAGTAAACAGCACACTGTGAGTTCTGGCCACTGTAATATCTAAAATGTAAAGTTAATGCCGACATGACTGTGGAGTGGAATGGTCAGATACGGGGATACAGGAGAGGGGAGTCTGTGGCGGCTCCTTCTTTCTGTGCAGGACCGGTGTTATGTCGCTGGTATGAGCCATGCTGTTTATTAGGACGCGAGCCACTGACAATGTCAGTGGGCAAGAGCCGTACTGTAATCGCTGAGATTATTTATTATTAACCCTATTTCTACAGGTAATCCCATTGAGACATGGGGTCTCATTTTCAAGAGAGCTGTTTAATCGATCAGTTCCGTTTAAGCAAAACGGATCACAGCGGTCATCTGGCGTGTAGAAGAGTGAAGCTGGTCTCATTTATTTTGTGCATAATCATTTCTGAATGATTTTAATCCAATGACTGCCTATTGTGCTCCATTGCGCCATTCCCTCCTCTCCCCCTGGTGGTCAAGATTTTTTTCAAGAAAATATTCATTTCAGATGTCAGAGATTTCCAAAGCTATAACTTGAAAGTGGTAAGAGATAATGGCTTACTGTCAATTAGAAAGATTAGATTAGATTAGATTAGATTCAACTTTATTGTCATTACACATGTATGAATACAAGGTAACGAAACACAGTTTAGCATCCAATCAGAAGTGCAAAGGACAGCAGTGCAGTATATATGGTAATTAACAGTATGTGCAATTTAAGCAAATATATGCAAATATATGCAGCAGTGCAGAAAGTTAAAAGTACTGTTATGTGCAAATAATGTGCAATAAGTTAGATGTAGTTATGTAGTTATGCAGTTATGTACAGGTGAGGATGGTAAAAGATGATTGTAAGAGAGTCAGCGGGGAACTAAGTTCAATAACGTGACAGCTGTTGGAAAGAAACTGTTCCTAAACCTGCTGGTTCTAGTCCGAAGGCTTCTGAAACGTCTTCTGGAGGGGAGAAGCTGGAACAGTCCATGAGCAGGATGGTTGGAGTCCCTAAGAATGCTGCGTGCCCGGCGCAGACATCTTTTCCTGTAGACGTCCTCTATAGCTGGGAGTGGAGTCCCTGTGATGCGTTGGGCGGTTTTCACCACCCGCTGCAGCGCCTTGCGGTCAGCTACAGAGCAGCTCCCATACCAGAGTGTGATACAGTTGGTCAGGGTGCTCTCTATCACGCAGCGGTAGAAGTTGCCCAGGATGTCAGTTGACAGATGGTTCTTCTTCAATGTCCTCAAGAGAAGAGGCGCTGATGGGCCTTCTTGATCAGGCTGGTGGTGTTAACTGACCAGGACAGGTCCTCCGAGATGTGGGTCCCCAGGAATTTGAAGCTGGGGACACGTTCAACAGCTATGCCATTGATATGGATGGGGTCATGTGTCTCTTCCCTCTCCTTCCTGTAGTCCACTATGAGCTCCTTGGTTTTGCTGGTGTTAAGGAGCAGGTTATTGTCAGCGCACCAAGTAGCCAAGTGCTCAACCTCTGCCCTGTAATCTGACTCGTCGTTGTCCCTGATGAGTCCAATCACCGTGGTGTCATCTGCGAACTTTATGATGGAATTGGATCCATACATAGGCCTGCAGTCATGGGTGTAGAGGGAGTAGAGGAATGGGCTGAGCACACAGCCCTGTGGTACACCAGTGTTGAGTGTGATGACGGAAGAACGGTTGGGGCCTGACCTAACATGCTGGGGTCTGTTGGTCAGAAAATCCATGATCCAGTTGCAGGTGGAGGTACTGATTCCCAGGTCCCCAAGTTTGGTGAGCAACTTGGAGGGGATAACTGTGTTGAATGCTGAGCTGAAGTCAATAAACAACATTCTTGCGTAGGTGTTCTTGTCATCCAGGTGTGAGAGTACATAGTGCAGCACTGTAGAAACCGCATCCTCTGTACTCCTGTTGCTCCGGTAGGCGAACTGATGAGGGTCCAGTGTAGGGAGCAGGCCTTTTTTGAGCTGTGCCAAGACCAGTCGCTCAAAGCACTTCATGACTATGGGCGTCAGTGCCACAGGGCGATAGTCATTTAGGCACGATGGTGTTGAATGTTTCGGCACTGGTACTATTGAAGTGGTCTTGAAGCACGCTGGTACCACGGCCTGGGCCAGGGACAGATTGAAGATGTCTGTGAAGACCCCTGCCAGCTGCTCAGCGCATGCCCTCAGCACACGCCCAGGAATGCCATCAGGGCCAGCAGCCTTACGTACGTTGACATGACTCAGTGCATTACGGACGTCGGTGTGGGTGAGTGTGAGGTGGTGGAGGTCATCAGAGGGTGGGAAATTGATGTTCTTTTCATTGTTGTCCTTGTCAAAACGAGCATAGAAGTTATTTAGCTCATTGAGAAAGGGCACAGTCATGGCTATAGGTATGGAGTTGCTGGGCTTATAATCAGAGATAGCTTGAATGCCCTGCCACATACGTCGGGGGTCAGAGTCCCCAAAATGTTCCTCCACCTTCAGCTTGTAGCTGTGCTTGGCCTTCTTGATGCCCCTCTTCAGATCTGCCCTGGATGAACTGTAGGCCTGTGCATCACCAGATCTAAAGGCATTGTTACGTGCTTTTAGCAGAAGTTGCACTTCTCTGTTCATCCACGGCTTCTGATTTGGGTACGTGGTGATCTGTCTTTCCGTGGTGATACTGTCAATAGTGGTGTTGATATGGTCCAGGACTGAGTGGGTGTAAGAGTTGATGTTTATGTGGGAGCCACAGGTAGCCTGAGAGGTGAACATACTCCAGTCTGTGTTCCTAAACTTCTCCTGGAGTACAGAGTCAACCCCCTCTGGCCACACTTTGATGGTCCTCACTGATGGCTTCACCCGGTTGATGAGCGGTACATACTTGGGGGTAAGGAACAAGGATAAATGATCAGACTGACCTAGGTGGGGGAGGGGAGTTGCTGTGTAGGCTCCCACAATATTGGTGTAAACATGGTCCAATGTTTTGTCCCCTCTTGTGTGACAGGAGACATGCTGGTAGAATTTAGGAAGCACTGTCTTGAGGTTAGAGTGGTTAAAATCACCCGCCACAATAAATGCTGCCTCTGGGTGTGCAGTTTGTTGTTTGCTAATAGCTGCATGCAGTTCTTTCATAGCAAGCTTAGCATTAGCATCCAGAGAAATGTAAGCGGCTGTTATGATGGTACAAGTGAACTCGCGTGGCAGATAGAAAGGTCTACATTTAACCATGAGAAACTCCAGGTTAGCTGAGCAGTGTCTCTCAACAGTGACGGAGTTCGTGCACCAAGCCTTGTTAATATAAATGCACAATCCCCCCCCTCTTGTCTTACCGGAGTCAACTGCTGCTCTGTCTGCCCGGAGCGTGTGTAGGCCGGCTAGCTCGATAGCATTGTCGGGTATTCCACTGTGAAGCCATGTTTCCGTAAAAATCATGATATTGCAGTTCATAAGTTTCTTATTGTTGGTGATCCGAAGCCGTAGTTCACTCATTTTGCTCGCCAGAGACCGTACATTAGCAAGGAAAATACTGGGTAGCGATAGCCGGTGCGGTGTTAGCTTTAGCTTAGCTCTTAGCCCACCGCGTTTACCCCTCCTTTGTTTACGGTCCTTACGCCGCCTGCGAGCACTTCCGGTCGGCCGGGAAGCCTGCCGAGCGTCGCGAGTTCTCCAGAGCTCCGGGATGAGACGTAGATTCAGACGTAGGTTGCTGATAAAAAGGTCGTTATCGTTGTTTTGTAAACCAATATTCAAAAGCTCATCTCGGGTGTAAGATGTAAAAGCAGAGCTGTTCTGAACGAACATACCCGAAATGACCAGAAATAACACTGCTAGTCCCCAGAATCTGGTAGGACGCTGAGCCTCGCGTTGTGCACGCGCCGCCATCTTGCGTTGTAATGTTGAAAGATGTAGAATATGTTCCAAAGTTTGAGACAGGAGCAAATTTACGCATCTAATTTGCATAATGCCATGGCAGTCATATTGAATTACATAACTTTCAGTCAAAAGCAGACTTTGGACATATTTACACAAAGGATGGTTTTGTGTTTTTGTCACCGTTTGTTGTTTTGGGTATTTTGTTATCTTAAGATAAGATAAGATAAGCCTTTATTAGTCCCACAATGGGGAAATTCCAGGATTGCAACAGCTCAGGGATAGCAACACTCAGAGCAATGATTTAGAAGATAAGAAAATAAGAGCAGTGAATATACTTATGTACACATAAATATATATATATATATATATATATATATATATATATATATATACACACACACACACACAGTGCGGAGCATTGTAGCTAGATGGACTAAACAGCATAACCGTCTATTTAGTTACCCTACATGGTATGAATATGTACCCATACATATTGTCACCCTCCATAGCGACTGATATTGTCCTAGTTGTATACTGGAGGGGACCATTTGTGTAAGTCTGTTGCATCTTTTGCATTCAATACTATTAGGTCGTCACATTTTTTTGCTATCTCTGCGAGCAGCCCTGCTTAGGTTATACAGTCTGACAGCCGTAGGTAGGAAGGACGTGCGAAACCTCTCGGTTGTGCACCTAGGATGATGTAGTCTACTGCTAAATGAGCTCCTCAGTGCGTTCAGTATGTCCTGCATAGGGTGGGACTCGGACTCCAGCAGAGAGATATTGTGGGGCACATGTATGCACATATGTATAGAACTGCATGATTCATACGTATACCACCTTAGGCTTCACATCTGAGACGGAACAAAGGACTGAGCCGCTCTGGAGATGACACGAGGGTGTGAAGTTTAGTCTTTGGCATGCAAAGAGATAGCCTTGGGGGATTTCGCCCAGCGGCCAGAGACTGAGAGGTGGAGTGTGTTAAGATCGGGGGGAAGTTACATTGTGACTGGGATTAAGTACCATGTGACTGTTATGTTTGATGTCCTGGGTATAAAAGGGACAGATGTGGGAAGATTCATTCTCTTTTTCTCTTTCTGTGTTTGGATGATGTTGGAGAATGTGAATAAATCTGACTTGAGAAATAAACTCAGCCTCATCTTTCCCCATTCTCCACACTGGTAACCCTATGACGTATCATGAGCAGAAGTAATTCCCCTGAGCCGGACTAGTCAGGAGCCAGCCAGGTGAACGCAGCCACAGCCAAGCTACCAGACTTCTGGCAAGACAACCCGTGCTCCTGGTTCCACTTGGTCAAGGCACAGTTTGCCCTCCGGGGGATAACGGTAGATGACACCAAATTCTACCACGTTATTTCCAAGCTCGACAACCGCATGGCTCGATATGTGCAGAGCTTTTTGGAGCGCCCACCGGCCGACGACAAATACGGCGGGTTGAAGGCTGCACTCATCCAGCGTTTCACTCCCTCAGTCCAGGAGAGAGCGGAGAGACTCCTGGCCCTGAACGACTTGGGAGATAGCATGCCCGTAGACCTGATGGAAGACATGCTGAGGCTGAGGGGCTCAGACGGCGACGACTTCCTCTTCACCCGCATTTTCCTGAGAACCCTACCGTCGACCACGAGCGCGACCCTGGCCGGTTCACCATTGATGGCCCAGCGGGACTGGCTCAGGAGGCACAACGGATTCTCAATGCCAGCAGACAGCGCGCGGCCACTGCAGCAGTGACGGAGCTCGGCGCGGCGGCCGGAGACGACAGGGGGCCAGAGGCGGCGGTAGCAGACCCACCAACAACGGCGGCGGCGAGGGCCAGGGATCGCGGAGGAGACGACCTCTGTTTTTACCATCGCTGCTTCGCAGAGAGGGCACGCAAATGTATACCACCATGCCAGTTCGGGAGCTCAGGAAACGCCAAGACCGGGGGTCGATAGCAGCTGCGGCCCTCGGGGAGGAGAACAAGCTGCTCTACTTGATGGATGCGCGATCAGGGAAGGCAATTCCTCGTGGACACGGGCTCCCAAGTGAGCTTCATCATGCCTACATACACTGACCGGCTGGCGGGTCCCGGAGGTCACGGAGCGTCAGCAGCGAATGGCTCAAGGATTAAGACCTTTGGGAAGAAGACTCTGCTTCTGTCCCTACACGGCCGTACATTTGAGTGGACTTTTGTTATAGCTGCAGTGAACTTCAATATGTTAGGGGCTGATTTTCTGTGCTCACATGGTTTGTTGGTTGATCTTGCTAATAGGCGCCTGGTTAATGCACTTTCTTTTTATTCTACTCCCTGTGCAGCCCGAGTGACCCCGCCCACAGCACAAGCCAACGTCGCAACAGCAGGTGGTAAGTTTCACACACTGCTCACTCAGTTCCCAGCACTCACGGTTCCCACATTTTCAGCAGCTGTCGCTAAACACAGAGTGGTACACTTTATTACTACCACCGGACCGCCCGTTTTTGCAAAAGCTCTGCGCTTGGATGCAGCTAAACTGTCCATAGTGCGCGAGGAATTCGCCAGCCTTGAAAAGTTGGGCATCATCAGGTGTTCGAAGAGCCCTTGGGCTTCCCCGCTTCACATGGTCCCTAAAGCCGACGGCTCATGGCGTCCTTGTG